>OY720639.1:43535374-44735374 GCA_963169105.1 Ceriagrion tenellum
TAACAAAAAAATTATAAAATGCCAAGAAAAACTGGACGCTTCGTTAAAAACTGCTACGAGTGAACATATAGTGTCTCACAACTTTTAGAGATATTAAGTTGGGAGCCCTTAGAGACTCGGAGGCCACACGCTAGGATTAGGTTGCTTGAGAAATTCAGAACTGGTGTGTTTCAGAGCCTCGCAGAGAATATTATCATGACGCCGCACTGTATTACTAGGTATGATTGAAGGGTTTAAATAAGAGAGGTACATTGCCGAATAGATAGGTACAAAAACTTGTTCTTTCCGCGCTCGATGAGCGATTACAATAAAAACTGAGCTCCACTCATTACTCGCCCATAATACCCGTCTCCATTTCACCTCCCAAAACCTAATCCATTACATCTTTACACGGCTGGTTTCCTAACACCCCATGCCACACGCACATGCGGCGGCTCGCAGGTTAGTATGTAGATGTATATGTAAAGACGGAAAGCAACGCGACACCATCGGAGGAGGCATCAACCATAAAGGTCAATCCAAAAAAATGGTCATGCATTGTTATAGTCATTACGATTGAACCAAACACATAAATAAAAAGAAAAGAAAATCTGCACGCTTCGTAAAAAACTGCTACATGCAAACATTCAGCGTCTTACAGCTATTAGAGGGATTAAAGTGGGAGCCCCTAGACACTCGGAGGCTACACGCTGGGCTGATGTGGCTTAAGAAATTCAGAACTGGTGTGTTTCTCAGTGACACAGAGACTTTTATCATGACTCCTCAATGAATCTCTAGTTCTGACTGAAGCGATAAAATACGAGAGATGTAGATTATGAAATTAATGTGTGAACTACGGAATGAAGATGCATCAGTAGAAAAACGAAATTGACGACGTTTTATTGGGCGCTGAAATCGTTTCTGGCGGATTATGTTGGAGAGCGAAAACTGGAGCTGGTAACACAATATGGCTCACTTTGGTTCTGCGTTGGAGAAAAATAGGAATAGCCGCCAGGGCATGAGAAGGAGAATTGTGCTTGCGAAAGAAGCCGTTCAGCTATAAGCGGGAACTAATGGAGGGAGACTTGCGCAAGAATAGACTTATAGATTATGTCGGCGAAGTGTTTAAGAAAGAGTGTAGCGTTTCATGTTACGGAAACGTGGAGGAAGAGATGATAATGGGTGAGGATAAAAGGTGAGGTGGTCGAAAGGTAGACAAACGAGGCGCAGTTTGGTGAGTTTGAAGAGAGGATTATTCGCATATAATGTCCGCTCTGAAACATATCAGTTCTCAAGCAAACTAAACCATGCGTGTAGCCTCCCAAGTCTCCCATAATTTATCCCCCCTTGTAATTCCAATATATTTAACTGTACCTCAAGATTTTATGTTTAATCCACCCACAGTGTAGACATGACATTTTTGTGATGAATTTCGCAGGAAGTGAGCTTTGGTGCTGTAATGGGTATCATTTCCCATGACTTCCCTAATGCTAGTCGTTTACGGTAGGCTGGAAGGTTTTGGGTTGGCATCCCTTGGAGTGGTTCGGTCGGTTGGCGGCTCTGCAGGAAAGGTTTAACTGAAAGTAATTCTAATCTCAACAATACTAAAGGCATTGTTGAGATTTGAGCATGGAGTGGTGGGGGAGAGAAAGGGAGGAGTATTAACTATGAGGTGGCAACAATGAGGTTGTATGAAAAGGAGAAGGATACGGGGAGAGAGTTTCGAGAGAGAATGTAAAAGGAGTGGTTGTGAAATTACGTGTAAAAAATAGGTGAAAGCATGTATGAAGGAGGTGGCGTGCCTGCAAGTATACTTCAGTATAGTCTGAGCGAAGCATTGATGCTGCCAGGAATCTCTCCGAGGGTTGCTGGATTTGTGTATGGGGCCCTAAAGAGAGTCCACTGTCAGCGGGTATCACGTATTTTTATTGGTCCATGTGAGTTGTGGAAACATGTATGTATACGATATCATGCTTGATGTAATGTGATAAAAAGGATTCAATTTTATTATATATATGTTTTGAGGAATTTGTGATAAATTTTTAACTTGTATGCTAATACACGGGTGGAAATTGGACTGCTCAACATATACATTATAACAGTTACAGTACATTTACTAAGATTTTATTCTAGCCCCCAGAATGTTGCGGAATAAAAATGTTTTTAGTCCCATGTTTAAACAATAATTGTGTTTAGTAATATGTCTTTAAACAATAATTGCATTGGGATTGATGAACACAGGGACCTAAGTAAAATGCGTTAATTCAATAGAAATAGCTCCGCAGTTTGCTCTCATGGCTGGAAAAAGTGTCCATCAAAGTTGTATTAGTCGAATTATTTGGATATTTTGCTCCGTAATATATTGTTATATAATCTAAGGCATGTTATATAGCGAAAGCGATATTTGTTTTTTTAAGGATCGCAGTATGTATTTGTTTTGAATCACACGGTTGCTATGGAACCTCATTAAGTTAGTTGAACGAAATTTCACTTCACCTAGAAATGAATGAAGTTGATCTCGTTTTTAAGAAATATATCTCACCATTCCGAAGATATCCAAACATCACCCCATTACCGAGCTATTTACCGAGGTATTTGACGATAAATACCAGCCATTTTACGTGGGAAAATGCACGCGTATGCACTAAAGAGGGACATTATTTAAATAATGAGGAATTTTTGACTCATATATACGTAAAAAAAAACTAACAGTGTGTAGTGAATGGGTTTTCGCAACTATTTTGAAAATAAATTTGATTTTCACCGCCGTAACTTTTTCAGGATCACAAGAAACCTTTCGTTGTGGAGGAGTTTCAAACGTACCGCGCGAAAAAAATTAGTCAAGTGGAAGACTTGTGTGGTTGTTTTAATGTGATCGCTTAGAATTTCATTCATATTAATGTATATTATTGCGCCATCAGTGATTCAATTTCATTCATGCTTCCTACAGCTGCAGAAATCAAAACGCACGATTCGAATATGGTCTCCATTATGATTCATGTTCTATTTTCCTCAAACTACCTTAATTACCACATTTGCGCAATTGTTACGCCCCCCCCCCTCTTCCAACGATGAACTCGTTGCGAAGTGTTCCGGCATTAACTCGCGCTGCGAGGCTAAGCGACCTGCGGATGTTGTGACGCCATCGGTCACGGCGGGAGGAAAAAATGAAGTACCGTCAGTCCATTGGCGGAGGGCTTGGAGGGGGAAGGTAGTGTTGGGGGGGGGGGGTGGGAGAGGGTCGTTTCAATTCCCCCCCCTCCTCTATATCAGCCGTCCCGTCGTCATTTCCCCCGTCCACCCTTGATTGAGAGCGATCGCTCCCGCACATGATGGACGACGCGTCTTGGTCGTCGCAATTAACCAGAGGGTCCGAGGGTGACTTTAAATTTTTGACGAGCGCTAAAGGGCGCCATCTTTGCGCGACCACCCCGCTCGACTCGGACGGTGGCCGCCGCTGCAACTGATCGCTCGAGGATGATATAAAAAAAGGGGACTTGAAGTGACAAGGGTCCTCCTTGAAGAGCTAATGAACGCTAGGATGTTCCATTGTATATGGTCTGCTTTTCGGATCAGTCGCCCTACCGTTCGTTCGGTACCGAACGGTGTTGATGGTATAAATGCTGAAGTGATTGAACGCATTCTTCCTGCAATAATAACCCTAATCCTAGATATTTACAATTATTCCATAAATTACTCCGCATTACAACTCTATGGAAATCTGCTCTCATCATTCCTATCAATAAAATCACTGCGGCCAAAGATACGTCTGATTTTAGACCTTCTGCTGTCTTGTGTGCTCTCTGTAAACCTCTTGAGCGCTTATTGTATAACTCTACCGTAGATCGTCTGTCTAAGCTAAACTTTTTTGAAAAATATCAATCTGGGTTCCGTTAAAACTACAGATTTCATTCTGCATTAATTAAAATATGAGATGATATTCGTCGATCAATAGACGAAAGAAAAATCACGATTATGGTTCAATTTGATCTTCGTAAAACCTTCACTTCTGTACATCATGATATCCTACTAAGACGTATGAGTCAACTCAAGTATTCTCCCTCTGTCTTGTTCTGGTTTCACTCTTACCTATCTAATAGGAAACAGGCCGTCAAATACGGGAATGGTAAAGAATCAAATTTTCTACCAGTTTTCCAGGGAGTCCCACAAGGCTCAATACTTGGACCCCTCTTGTTCACCATATGTATCGAAGACCCCACCAGGTCCATATCTCACTGCAAATACCATTTTTACGCGGACGGTTTTACCTTGAAAGCTACCCATATGAACTTGACCCTGCCGTTGAATTGATCAATAAAGATATTCAATACATTTGTGACTGGTTAGCTATTAAGGGGCAATTCAACAACCACGTGGTCGTTTTGGGGGGGGGGATTAGAGTCTTGGTCACGAGAGGGGTCTTCACTCTGTGGTCACCCACCCACTGTGCCTTGACAACTCTGTTTAGTTTTGTCGACGAATTCGGGCGGGGCGTCTCGGGGTCGGACAAAGTAGACGAAGACAGTCGTATCCCTGCCCACAACGCAACTAAGTAGACGAACGTGAGCTTCGTATCCTTGCCCGCCCTATCCTAGACACCACTGACGACTGGCACGGTGTATTGGAGAATTGGTCCACGTAGAATTTCTGTATATGACCACTTGACCCCCTGGGGGGGGTCAAGTGGTCATATACAGAAATTCTACAGAAAGGGGGGTCAAGACCATGGCCACGTCTGGTGACAAGGGGAGACGGGGGGGGGGGTCGAAAAAAGGGTCTAAAATTGGCCACGTGGTTGTTGAATGGCCCCTAATCGGCTTAAGCTGAATCCAAGCAAGACGAAGTCGATAATATTTGGTAGTCCTTCCAATCTTCACTTTATCCCTACGGGTGACCTTCCTAAATAAGAGCGCAAAATCTTCTTATAAATTATTCGAATGCTGTGACAAGTCTGGGAGTTTGATTAAATAATTCCTTGAGCTGGCGGGTGCTTGTTATTATAGCTATATATAGCTATATGCACAAGACATTGTACCTATTGAAGTACTCCAGGTATTTTACTTTTCAAAAATTGGTTCAAACTCTTGTATTCTCACATTTTGATTATTGTTCAATTACTTTATCAGATGTTAACACAGAACTCTGCACTAAGTAACAGCGCCTTCAAAACTTCTGTTTGTGTTTTATGATAAGCCGTGACATGTACATTGTAACATCCGTTACAATGAACATGTCACGCCTTATTTAAAAAAAATGAAATGGCTGAAATTGGATGAGCGTCGAATACTTCAAAAGGCTTTATGCTTTGTTAAAGTTACTGAAATGAATAAAACCCGTCTTATTTGTATGAAAACTTTATATATAAGGCAAATACCGGGACAAGATCAACTCGAATCACTGATATATTCCATGTTCCTAAATACCGTTCCTTTCTGAACAACACAAAAAACAACGCATGTGGAGTGCACTTGATTTCTTGACTCGTTATGACGAGGATGGCGATGCGTTTCTGTCGCAGATAGTCACGGGGGATGAAACTTGGGTTGCTTATGATACCCCTGAAACCAAACGGCAATCAATGGAATGGAGGCACACTTCGTCCCCGGCAAAAGTTAAACCCAAGCAAGTCTTGACAATGGTTGACTACACAGGCGGCAACATTCTACGAAGAGGGTATACAAAAACTTGTGCCACGCTATGACAAATGCCTGGAAACTCACGGGAGCAATGTCGAAAAATAATGTAAGAGTTGTAGATTTGTTTGCAATAATTTTTTTTGCTGTATCTGTACTTGTTCTTTTTTTGTATAAAAACGGAACTTACTTTCCGAACGTACCTCGTAGAAGGAGCACTCCTTCCTCATTTCCTCCTGCAAGCTATGGAATTGTACTCCTGAAAATATCAGAACCTCTTTCTCAATTTTCTATGCTCTAGAGAAATATAACTGATCATTTATGTAACTTAAATTAATCTCTCATATCATGTCGATATGATCAATTCTTGAAATGTGATTTCATGTCTGTGATTTGATATCCGTGCATTGCAATGTTGAATGAGATCCATCATGTTCTATCGTATTGTCGTACTGTTTGATGTCGCGTGTACTACTTTACATCCCATTATGCGTAATGCATTATGTGTGAGTAGTAAAATTGTTTATCCATGCTGCCTGTTTTATTTCTCAATCCCTAATGTTTTATCTTAAATCTGAGTAATGTTTCCCTGATTTTCGCGGGTTATGTATTTAAATGTCCCAGAACAATAAAGACTGTTTTCAGCTTCAAGTTGCCGTTTCATTAAGGTCGTCCTCTTGCGCCGTATATAGATTCGTATCATGAATAATGCAAAGAGAGAACACTTCCATTTGGTCAACATATGAACAGTGATGCTTAAACCTCCCCCCGCCCTTTTCCTTCCTTTGCTTCGTTTTCGGTTTACTCCGTGAAAAATGGTCGTGATATTAAGATTTTCAGCCTTCATCCGGAAAATGGCCGCCGTCCCACGTGATTAATTTGGCTCTCTCGCGCGCGCGCGCGCGCGCGGGAAATGACCGTGTCGATTCGTGGATGTTTATCACTGGCCCGGAATTAACCCTTGAATATGGAGTATGGGTCCACGTCGAAAGGTTTGTGATTTACGCGGTTCCGGCTGCATTGGAGCTATTTAATGGTGCGGACGAAATTGAGTTGTTTACGCCTTTCCGGTCCTATTCTTAATATCTTGCAGTGTTTAGGAATTTTAAAATCAAAATTGGTTCCTTTTTTTTAAAGTCGCCATCCTGCTGCGTACTCGGTAAACTGTAGTATTTGAAGGTATTTTAGCGAAATACGCGCTTGTTTTAATTTCCAAAGGCGGATTTGGCGAAATGGGTTTTTACACGCGTTTCGACTTTTCATGGCGTAGGTAAAAAGAATATACCGAAGCGAAACTGAAATATGGCCGTTGAAACGGTTCGTCAACTCCCGCATTCCGTTAATTCTGTATATCTCGATTGGTTTATTTGGGGTGATTCTCTCTCATTGATCAAGGTTATTGTTCATCCCAATCCTCTGTATATTGGTTTGATCGGCTTTCTATATGGCTGTAATATGCTCTTTGGCTTCCAGCCAAGTGTTGGTTTCGTTGGGAGAACGCAAAGAACCGAGAAATGATGCTGTCATTGGCAAAAAATAGTTGCCAGTCATTCTCGTAAAACCTCAACTAAATGACGTTGACATTGGGACTTGTCTACATCTACATCTGCGACACTGCTTTGGCCCCGATTCGATATTTGTCACCCCTGTGACCTTTGACCCCTGAGTTAGCCTTGCAGGTCAAGGAATGACGAGAGGGATCTGAAGACCTTACCGTCTACCTTGGCACCTTTTCAAACTTATGATTTGACAGGTTTGTAGCGGTTTCACTTCACTTTTGTCACCCCTGTGACCTTGTCTGTGCCCTTTCAGGGGTCACGGTTGCATTTTCGAACTCGAATGTTTTTCCATCATGTTCTTCGTGCCCAAAAACCTATTGATTGAAACTTTCGCAAAATAATTCTGTCTTTTTTGTATTTCGAATAATTTAACATTGAAAGCCCATAACGCAAAATTTTGTATTTTTGGTTGGACCTTATTTCTGGGGTCAAAAGGTCGTCTTTATCAAATTTTGCTTAGACTAGACAAAACTTACAACCTTTTTCTATCTAGGTGCCAAATTTCATTTATATAGGTTGAAAGAAAGTGTCTAAAATTACAGGTCAAAAATGACACACGATCAATGGGACACTCTGTAGATGTAGACAAGTCCCAATATCAACGTCATTTAGTTGAGGTTTTGAGAGAATGACTGGCAACAATTTTTGCCAATGACAGCATCATTTCTCAGTTCTTTGCGTTCTCCCAACGAAACCAACACTTGGCTGGAAGCCAAAGAGCATATTACTGCCACATAGAAAGCCGATCAAACCAATATACAGAGGATTGGGATGAACATTAACCTTGATCAATGAGAGAGAATCACCCCAAATAAACCAATCGAGATATACAGAATTAACGGAATGCGGGAGTTGACGAACCGTACATACTATAAGTTGGATCGAGTAAGGCGATAATTTGTGAAAAAGTGACATATTAAATAAAACATTGAACGTTGTATTTTTATTCACACTTTAGTTGGGAACCCTAGCGGTTTCGACACCCTCGTGTCATTTTCAAGGGTAAAGCTTTACCCTTGCCCTTTACTTACGAGCTTTACCCTTGAAAATGACACGTGAGTGTCGAAACCGCTATGGTTCCCAACTAAAGTGTGAATAAAAATACAACGTTCAAGTTTTATTTAATATCTACATACCAGCCTGGTGGACGTATGGCTGGGGGTGTCCGGACACCATCCGTCTAAACGACAGGGTGCAGTTTAAGGATGTGAAACGGTGAAGTGATTTGGGTGTTAGTTAAGTGGAGCTCTGGTTTCATGGATTGGATTGGATATTTGGGGAGGCAACCGACGGCTAAGGTCATATGCGCCATAGAGGATAGGTAAGGGAAGAAGGGTGGATGGAAACCCGGCGTCGGCATTAGCCTGCTCTTAACGAAAGGCGCCAAGGGGACCACGGCTTAACGTCTCATCCGACAGACGGAGAACTCTACTTGAAATGCCCTCCACAAGACACTCAAGTAGGGATCGGGTTCCGCTGAAAAACATCCGCCACTGCAGGGATTTGAACCCTGGCCGCCCGTGTGGTAGGCGAGTACTCTAGCCACTACACCAACCCGAAACATTTTACATTAAAACCCGCATGTGTGGCACGCGGGTTTTAATGTAATGTCGGTGTCCTACCATATCATTCATGCATGCCTGGTGCGGAAGCACCCCCTGCCAGACACCCTTTGGGTGGCTTGCAGGGCATTACGTAGATGTAGATGTATGTGTTATCGGGCGGCTAGAGGGGGTAAACAAAAATAGGTAAGGAAAAAGCAGGGGTGATATTTTTGAACAGGAAAATATCTAGGGTAGATTGATTGAATACGTGGAAGAGCTATCAATATCACTGATCGTTCAATCCTAAAATTGGTTGACTGCAGATAGACCTTTGCGTCGCCGCCGTCGATGGATTATGTACGGCGCTCCGCCGATAGCGCCGCCGGTCTTCCGTGTCGGCGGCGCGGCTCGGCGCCGTCATAGGTGGTCATTTACCGACCATTGCCCCCGATGCGTCGGAACTATACTTATATTCACTTATTACTGCGGACTCCTCGTAATAACGTAAAACTTAATAACTAATGAAAACAGAGAGCAGCTATTTGCCCATATTTGATGTGCTGTTGAACATTGACTTTCGATTAAATCTGTACGATAGGAATTTACAAAGTTACCATTTTGTTTTGAGCCAGCAACCACACGTCCACGGTGCGCTTTAGATACTCCCGTACTTTTCGAACAAGCGTTGAAGTATAGAAGACGGAAGGCAGGATGATCTAACTTATTTTGACATTTATGGTTCTGCATTGTCAATTGAAACATTAATGAACCACCTAATTAATTTCATTTTGACTTCGACTTTTTTGTTCTAATTGAACATAGCCCTAAACATACGGTGATATTTTTACTTAGGTCGTTGCTATGTTTTTGGCTCTAATTGAATGCCCTTCCGATAATTTTCGACTACGAGGCCGTCACATATGTCAAATACAGATTTAAATGTGATGTGGTGAAAAAGTTCCATAATTACAGAGAAAACACTCGACTAGTCCCGACATTACGTCGTCATCATCATGCTATTAAAGATTTGGGTATAAAATATAATCATGAAAAACGTGGGTGACGGAAGAGATATGCGTCAAACAAAGCAGTTACAGAAGGGCGTGGGGCTGGAAAACATAAACCGTCCGAAAAAAACCCTGGGAAAGGGGCGTGTGGTGGGGAGTTAAGGAGAAATCACAAATAAGATCATTGAAAGTCCAAATGGTTTAAGTCGGATGTCTATAGAATCTACTGACAGATGTCTGTAGAATCTACTGTGTAGATGGATCGTTCGCCGCTGCTGGTGAGGGGTGGGAAACGAAAACCATAAAAGCTTGGGAAATCCTGGGAGGAAGAACCAAAACATGGAAAATCCAAACGTTGTATCCTTGATGATGGGTCATCGGCCGCTGCCGAGTACCCCCCTGCAGAAGTGCAAGACATCGCCTGGGCATGACGGTTTATGCTAAAGCCAGATTGTCAATTGTTACATTTGTTATTCCTACTTTGATTGGTTGATCAATTTTTAGACTTCAGTTGTCTTTTCATCATTCTCGAATTACTTTTTCTAGGACACAAATTTAGAGTAATGTTGAGAGTCCATCTCTTTGACTAACTCCTGTTTTGATTTCCAAGGGCTCCGAAATTTTGCCCCTGAATTTTACTTAAAATATTTTGTCAGTGAGCATCTGTCTAATGGTTGCTAAGTGTTTTAAGTGTTTTAGGGTCGAGCCCTTGTCAAAATTTGATCAAGAGATTCGCGATCAACTGAATCAAAGGCTTTTTTTGTAGTCAACGAAGGTGCAGATAATATCCTTGCTGTACATTTTTTGGTGCCGAATTGTTGGTTTTAGATTTATAATTTGTTCCGGGAGTGATCTAGCTAGCCTGATGCCTGCTTGATATTCTCCAATTTTGGATTAAAGTTGTTACTGAACAAGAAAGCATTGCAATAGAATTTTATATGTGACAGGAAGGAGTGGATTTCCTCTGTAGTTGTTTACATCTGTTCTATCTTCTTTTTTTAATATATTGTATGAATAAGGACATTTTCGCTGTCATTAGAGATTTTTTCATTTCGCCAAAACTTTGTATTTTTTGTGTTATTTCTGCTATGGTTTTTTGGTCCAGCTGCTATCACGAGTTCTGCTATAATTACATCTTCACCTTATGCTTTAATGTTTTGGGACTTTTTAATTCGTCTTGTGGTTTCTTCTTACTCTAGTGCTTGTGAATTAGGGTTGTTTACATTGGGATCCTTTGGTGGGAATCTTTCCTTGGGTTCTGGGCAGTTCGGATGTATTTCGAAATAATTAGCAAATTCTCAGCTATTGTCTAGATTTTTAAGTTCCAGTTTCCCATTTTCTTTTCTAAAGCGATGGTTATGCGGTTGGTACCCCAACAGTTTTTTTTTAAATGTTTTGTAAAAGTTTGTTTTTTTCTGTAAGTCTCCTTCGAATTCCAAGAGTTAATTTTTTTTTAGATTGCCTTTTTGTTCGTCTAATTAATTCGGATATTAATCTATAAATATTGAGTTTTTAATAAAAATGTAAAAAACAGGAGGCCTTTTCCATAAAACCCTCCGCTCTCAAAATTTGCAATGCGGTACATAGATGAATGCATGAGGCGGTAACAATACATACCTACAGGATCGTTTGACTAGTATTTCATCATATTTAAAAAAACTATAAATTACATTTGAACAGTGAAATGGACATATCTGTTTACAACGAAATTTTTCGCTCGCATTTGAGATAACAGGTAAATTAGTAATGAATTTGTCTTACAAAATTTAGCAATGAAAGGGTATAATATATGGTTTGATTGAAGTTGTACGATACGGTATTTGCTTGAATACTTAAGTTAAAATAAATTTCTCGCATACGTTAATAAAAATGTAATAAAATAAGTTTTAGCATGAAATAAACAATTGAACACATTAATTAATGAGCAACAGTGAATAATTTATGCTTCAACATGCTAAAATACTTGTTAATACATTATGGCTGGATGAGTACGCCGCCGGTAAAAACAATCGGCCCGGCGCGCCGCCGGCCGCCGACCCATTTCCAGCCGGCGTCCGCCGCCGATAGTTTATCCATCGGCGCACAGGTCTAACTGCAGCCCTCAACCCTTCCCTATCTAATATTAGGACCCTTACTTCCTGGTATCTCTTCCTATGTACTTTCCTCTTCACTCGGTCCATGAACTTATTCCTCAGTCTTCCTCTGGGGAGTTATTCCTCTAACAAGGGGAGTGTCAGATAGCCGGGTCTCAGATTTTATTCAAACGTAGTAGTTGTACAGACCGCTATATGTGGTTCATGAATCACCCCACATATAGGGTTATATAACCAATAGTTTAAACAAAAAAGGCCTTTAAAAATTTCAAAATTCCCTTTATACGGGCCACCCACATAACTGACAAGCTGGACGGGTGACTGACGTGCTCGTCTCCGGTCTAGAGACACGGGTTCGATTCCAATACGGGGTATGTGTCTTCCGCTGTTTTTCTTTTACGGAATCCTACAATGCTCTCAAGATTTTTTTATTTTTACTCGGAATATTATTTTTGCGCGAGGCAAATTTTTCATTTGCATACACGACATCAGGCTAAGTCTCTTTTTTCGGTCGAAGGCAGCCTTCTTATTATGTCACTTCCTAATATTTTCACGACGTATTTCCATTATTCCTTCATGCACATGATTTCCATTCTCTATAATTATTTTATAATATTGTCTTCATTTTTTTACAATTCAAGCATAATTCTTAATAATATTAAAATTTTTCGTAGCTTTTCAGTTATGTGGGTGGCCCGTCTAAAGGGAATTTTGAAATTGTTAAATGCCATTTTCGTGTAAACTGTTGGTTATATAATCCTGTGTGTGGGGTGATTCATAAACCACGTACAGCGGTCTGTACAACTACTAAGTTTGAATAAAATCTGAGACCCGGCTATCTGACACTCCCCTTGTAAGTTACCTTCAATTATATTCTTCACAAACCCATTGTGTCTCAGGGCGTGCCGTCTGGTTTTTCTTTTCTGCATGGTATTCCATATGGTCCTCTCCTCTTCAATTCTTCTGTAAACTTCATCATTCTTATTTTGTCTGCCAATTTCTTTACAGACGTTTCGCGGCGCGCTGAGCTCACGAAGAAATGAGCCATTTCGGCCATGTTACTCGTCCTCCCATGGTTCCCGTGTACCGCCGAAATAGCTCATTTTGAATATGAAGCTTCCTGAAAAAGTTGCGCATAAGTAACCCAACCCGGAAGTCGTATCTGTGGACGTAATTTTTTTTTCTGCCTCCTACAACTTTCTTTCTAGAGCATTATTTTTGCCGGTACGGAGGGCCTGCCGAATATCCGAGTAGTTCCAAGAACGGCTTAGGAAAGGACAGATTATAGTGGTTCGTCGCGACGCGCCGGAGCTTAATGTTACGGGCAAAGAACGTTCATTCTCGTTAGCAGCTTCCGTTAATTATCCGCTCCACTTTCCTCGATGTGCTTTTTTTTTAACCGGTCCCAGCCGCGTCATATCCCACGTCACGATTCGACCAGTGATTTATCGTCTTGACGCCCGAGAAGAATCCCTCTCGGTGTATTTCCCTTCTAATGGAGCATCTGGGGATCGGTCGATATGTTGTTTTACCGTACCGAGGGCCAAGGGTTTGATTCCCGGCTATAGCGGTGATTCCCATCCTTTCGGATTCTCAGTTCAGTGGTGACGAAACATTGTGGCATTCGCACAGGAGGTCCATCCATCCTTCCACTCACTACCCTGCAAGCCACCACAAGGGTGTTTGGCAGGGAGGGGTGACTTATCACCAACAATAACTACAATGGAGGAATTTACTTTCACCAACATGCACCATACGGTTGGTATGCTACAAATGCTTCAGAAACTACTAAAATAATCTGTAATTTAACTATGTAAACGTGACGCAAGAGTCATGCAGGGAACATACAAATCATGGTGTCAGCACTACTCGGCAGATTTGGAAACATGCATTAGGGTGAATATGAATTAATGAGCTACTCTGTCTGCCAACTAATCTACTTCCAAGTCTTTACGCAGCCATTATGGTCACTTATCGACCGCGGGAAAAATGACACTAGAACTCTCAGTTCTAAAATTTATTTCCCTTATTTTATTTTAATGATCTAATATACCGTAGTTCGTCGTACCATAGTAGGTCATTTACAATGGAATGGTCCATTTCCTACGAGCCATTTCCTTACGGGGAAGATTGCGCAAATCTTGGCACATCAGCGCCATTTGACTTTCACGAAAGACGATAAAAGGAACGATAGGCATGGGCTACGTTTGGCGGTATTCTGTGAGGTCACAATGACCATTGCCGAATGCTTTGAGTATAGATATACAGGGTGTCCCATAAATGTCACGCCACAGTGACACTGGAGCTAGGGCAGCCTAAGAGGAACCGAACCAGCCTAATATGACCTCAGTAAAAGTTGCACGGTTTTCGAGATATTGCCAAATTAAAGCTTTTTCAAAAATTTCACTTTTTTTACATTTCTAGTCCCAGAATTCACTTGAATAGCTCTCAAATTAAGTTTTTTTTTATTGTACGATATCATCAATCGGTTATTAAGCTGACAAAAGGGTTATTTTATTGATAACTAATGTAAAATGAGGAAAAATACTGCATTACTCTTGACTTAACTTAGCAGCATAAAAAACAACTTCGATTTTAACCGCCTGCCGTGAAAAAAAATACTAGAAAGTAAATGAGATAGTAACTTCAAAGACTTGCGTATGTTATGCCGATTTTAAAATGGTTTGAGTAGGAAAAGTAGCGTGATTTTATTTATTAAGATACATGTATCATACCATTTTAAAATTTGTTCTAATGACTTTTTTATATTTCTTTTATACTATCGACTATCTGTAAACTCCACGAAGAGAAGCGGAGGTGGACTGGAAAACCTAACGCCTATCCGAGACGCTGCACTGAACAAGATTCTTCAAAGAAGAAGCCAAATAACTTCTTAAAATACTGTGTTTAGTCCCCCATGTAATGTTTGTAAATGCGGACTGAAATCTAAAAGAAAAAAACCAAACCAAAACTCATTAAAAAATTAACTGGTGCTCTTGTTAAATCAGAATTTTTTCTGTACAAATGACAATGCATTCAAATTACGTCTGTATCAGTGAGAGCCCTGGGGTTCGTGCCTCATTCGATCCTGTGAAAATATAGATCAAGTCAAGTCTACTCTTAAATAATTACTGAGCAAAGAATGGATATTTTCTCCTGGAAAATGAAAACCTTTTCACGGAGAAGTCCTGAAGGTTTATCATTACTAGTCTGTAACAGCCCAGTCAAAAGTTTACGGTATCGGTGATACACATCTTTACTGGAAATTAATGCAAATACGGCAATCGCGGAACGCGATCGTCGGATGTTCTTCTCTTCTCAAGCGCGCTCCAGCGCTGGTCAGCTCTGATTCGAAGTTCGCTGACTAATACGCGGGGTCTGAAACTATTGAAAAGCAAATTGGAGGTGCACCAGCAAATTTACACGGATGTTTAGTCGACGACCCGTTTCCATACAAGGTGTCATCATCAGGTCTGATTAAAATAACTTGTATCCAAACGGGTCACCTGAGGAATGTTGACTATGCCTTTCTTTTTTGAACACTCATTCAGGAGTACCATGATGTTTCGCCTGTTGCCATTAAATAGGAAGCAATGGCGCCCTTTCATTGGCTTACGAAACCTGATGGAGAACACATATTATGCTTCTAATTTCTAGCGTTGCACTACTTAAACGTTTACCTCTTTCTATACATCTGCAAACACCCCCGCGAGCTTCCGCATGGGCATGTGGCAGGGGGTGTTAGGACGCCAGTCGCGTAAAGATGTAAGGGGTCGGGAGCTAGAATGGTGACGTGTATTATGGCAGTGTATTTAAAGGAACTCAGTTTTCATTGTGGTCGCTTATTATGCGCGGAATGAACAAGTTTTTGTACCAATGTATTCGGCAATTTATCTCTCTTATTTTATTGCTTCTATCAGACCTAGAGATGTCGTGAGGCGCCATGATGATATTCTCTGTGTCACTCTGGAACTCACCAGTAATGAATTTCTTCAGTAAGTCAAGCCTGGCGTTTAGCCTCCGAGTCTGTGTTTTGGAATGAAATGGAAGCTGTGCTCAGCATGCGTTAAACTTAGCGTATCGGGCGATATTTTGTGGAAATGGCGTACAGATGCCATGATCTTACAATAAAAGAGTTTGATCACTTTCCACATATTTTTATTTGACCGAACAAGGTTTCGACATGAACTATGTCATTTCTGAACCTTGAAAATTACGTAGTTCTTAACGGATCCTTGGTCGGTTAAATAAAATTCTGTGGAAAGTTAGCAAATAATTTTATTGTGAGATCATGGCACAGTCTGCAATTCGTTAGCTGTTACATACAACTGATCATGAACATACCAATCAAAATAAACTTTCGGCGGATGTCGCTCCAATCCAAAGTATTTCACCTCCAAAAAAATTCAACAGATTCAGGCGAGATATCGTGGAAGTTCTTCATAATGTAAGAGAAACAATTGCACTTTTCCACAAAATTGTTTTAATGCGGACAACGCGTTTCGGCTCACAGAGCCATCATCAGGTACAAGACAAAGTAGTAAGGGAGTACAACACATATATATCTTTTCAGAGGAGGGGGGGGTAGTGGGAGGAGACTAGAGGAGGAGTGGGAAGGGGAGGTGCATTCTTCCCCCTCCTTTCCCTAGCGCCGCTTCCCCACGCTCTAATGACATGCCTATTCCCTGCCTTCTTCCCCCTCCCTACATTTTTCACCCCTTTGCTATTTCTTGGCCTTTCTCTCCGGTTTAGTCCGTTCCCCCCTCCCCTTTCCTCCCTTGGTTTTTCCTGATTCCTCCCAATTTTCTTCCGCCACTACCTCCTCCTTCCCACTCCTCCTCTTGTCTCCTCCCACTACCCCCCCCTCCTCTGAAAAGATATATATGTATATGTGTTGTACTCTCTTACTACTTTGTCTTGTACCTGATGATGGCTCTGTGAGCCGAAACGCGTTGTACGCATGAAAACAATTTTGTGGAAAAGTACAATTGTTTCTCTTACATTACCTCCAAAAAACCTTATCCCTCTCATCATTACACGGCTGGTGTCCTAACACCCCCTGCCACACGCCCATGCGGTGGCTCACAGGGTAGTATGCAGATGCAGCTGAAAAGATAAACGTTAAAGTTGCGCAACGCTAGAAACTAGAGGCATAATATGTGTTTTCCATTAGTTTTCGTTAGCTGCTCTCTTGGCAATGAAAGAGCGCATTTGCTTTCCATTGGATGGTGTCGTATTTGAAGTAGCACTGCTTAAAACGGAATTGCTAGTACTTGAAAATATTCGGCAATAAATGCGCCACATAAGGCGCTCTGTTGATTTTATTTTTGCATAAAACTGCCGTTGTTTTTATCCAAAGATTTAAGAATTTTTTCACTCCTGCTGACGCAGTTACGTCCGTAATTCCTCTCCGGGCTCCGGGTCTTTTCAGGCCGATACAGGGATTAAAAGACGTCCCAAATTCGGCCGTCTGGCCTGCTTTGGAAAATGGCATTATCTCGCTTCAAACCAATTATTTAGTGGAGGGCAATTAGCTCGTTAAGAGCTGCAGCGCCTCGGCGGAGGCGCTTTCGGAAGGGAAGCAATTGAAGGGTGCTGGACCAATTCAATCGCTCTTCATCTCCCCTGTCGTCGTAAATTTTTTTACGGCATTCCATCTCGCGTTCAGGAGATATCGTTGCCGCTTCGAAAACAAACTCTTCATCTTGAGTGCCTCGAGAAAAAAATGTTTTAATGAATATGATTTAGTTTTATTACTCCGAATTACACCCGGAAGAAAGATGGAAAATGCAACTGAATGGGAAACTTTTGGTGAAACTCGTGCGTAATTTAAAGAATTTATCGGGTTATTCCCGCGTTTTAGCATATAAGTGGACAAACGTTTCGCCGGAATTCCACTCGGCATCATCAGGTCCGACCATCGATGATGCCGGTTGGAATGCCGGCGAAACGGTGGTCCCCTAATTTTCCTCGATGCGGGAAGAACTCAAAACATTCAAGCGCATACGAAAACCGCGGACGGCTTCCCAACAATCTCGCAGGTAACCTGATGTGCTGTGTGGGATGACATCGAATTTATCAATTCCTTTGGTTGTAAAAAAAATATCAACTAAAGTATATTAGACTCTCAGTAGCAAAATTTCCATATCTATGCTAATTTAATGGCAAATACCGCACGCTTTTTAGAAAGAAGTCAGGCTTAATTGGGATTTTCATACGTCCCGGTTTGGCGGGGACTATTCCGGTTTAAAACGTCTATCTCGGTGTTTCAGATTGATTCTAAAATGCAACGTATTGTCTCCATTTTAAGTCCGCTGTCCACTGCGCGAATTCTCTGCGCTGTGACAAATCCACGGCAAGAAATGTGTAAACCGAAGACTGGATCAAATTTTTTCAGTGGATATTCGAAAGATTTCTCAGTGGGCCCAAAGGAAAAATATGGCGGGGGCCAGGAATGGTTCAGCCTCTCCACAATTAACGAGATTTGAACCCTAGCACTTCAGACATAATACGAGAATAAGCCGCCGCAGTGGAATGGAATAATTTGATTTTGCAATTGCTATCTAATAATACGGACGGGATGAATATGGGTAGATCTTATGCAAAGGCGGAAAAGGATATACTGGAGGGAGATAGGCCCCTGAATGTGTAAAGGACCGGGAGGATATTCTCTGGCATCCAACTAAACCTACATTTATCGGTAGTATACATTATAACATAATCAAAGAATACAATAAATATCTGAGACAATAGAAATAATACCTGACTCGATGGTGGCAATCGGCCAATATGGCGTATGCGTATGTGAACGCCGATTAGCTATTTTGACGATTCAAGTCAATATAAAATTTTTAATGATATGAGATTAAATTTTGTGAGAAATTATATTAAATTATATGGGAAATTTATGTCAGGGGACAAATTTATGGCACCTAGCATATATTTTTCAATGGTACACATTTTATTTCGAACGCGGATTTATACATTTTGTAATTATTATACTTGTTGCTACCTTGTTGTTACCTAAACAGCTACGTTACTTTATCTTACTTTGTAAGTACAAGGACAAGAAAGACTACTTAACTGCCTTAAATAATGTAAATACAAGAGGAACATTTTTGTTGTGCCTAAAAAAATAATAAATATGGTGTGCGTGATAGGCAGTGTATTCTCCCAAAATTATGAAATAAATATTTTTGAGAGTTGGAGAAAGAAAAGGAAGAAAATGTAATTAGTTTTTAAAAAAATTGTAAATAGCGTTCTACAGAGACAAATGTAAATGGAATTGTCAAAGACTATTTTTTTATCAAGGTGCATTTCTATTTTTGTTGTTTTTTGCCGTTATTTTTGCTGTTATTTTTTTAGCAAGGTGCATTTCTGTTGATGTTTTCCTAAGTATATGAGCCTGAGCTGCTATAGTTTGTTGGTAAAAGAAGTATAAAAAATTATATTATTATGTTTGATTTTACATATGTCCCGTCGACAGACATGTGCCTGACGGAACATCGATGTTAAATTGTTGAAAAATAAATGAAACGAAACGGATATCAATAAGTCACGCCAAGTCTTAACACTCGAAAACAACATATTTCAAATTTCCAAACATTGCATTTAACAAATGATGTGGTACGAAGTCACTCGCTCGGGTGCATATACACCAGGGTTGAAATTCCCTATGAAAAAATCATTTGACTTGACAGCGATTTGAACCCTGATCTCCCAATGGCCAGTCAGGTGTGTTAGCCAGTTACACAACCAAGCCATCTTCCTTCAAGGCGAATTTCGAGGGGGGTTTATGCGAACTAGATGTTCAGGCCTCGAGTCTACATAGTAGCTCATGAGACGAAGCCGTGCTTACAACCGCATGAACCCCCCTCGAAATTCGACTTGAAGGAAGATGGCTTGGTGGTATAACTGGCTAACACACCTGATCGGCAATTGGGAGGTCCGGGTTCGAATCCCGGTCAAGTCAAATGATTTTTTTCATAGCGAATTTCAACCCTGGAACATATTTCAATACATTCGCGTCTAAATTTTGGATATCGGAACGAAAACTCTTGTTATAGCATGTAACATTTCTAGAAAAAAAAATAAAACAGTTAATGTTTGTATCATTCCCGGTAGTGTATGAACGGTGTGTTACAATACATGGACAAGTGCACTTCGATGAAGCCGCAGAATTTTTTTCGACTCTCTTAAAAAAAAAAATTATCAAAATTTCCGCTCAATAACCCACGATTAACGCTCCTCCTGGTGCCTTAATCCAGGCTACCGAGTGGAGCCCTGGGATCATCCCTGAATCGCCTCCTTGTCGTCTGCTAATTCCTTGCTCTCTTAGCGGGAAACTAAATCCGTTTCAGTCTCTGGAGGCGTCTTATCGTTAATGTACCGCTCAGCGATGAAGGGGCCGACCTTGGGAGTGCGGCTTGAACCTCGAGAAGACGAGAGGAAAAAAAATCGTTAAAAACCTTAACGGTCCTAAACTGGGTCTCGACGTAATGCATTCCCTGAAGATGCCGCCGCGTTACCTTGGAACTTTTTTTTAAAATGTGTATCGAGTGTCTAATGTCTTGGCGCGAACACGGAGAAGTTTCTTCTCGGTTTGTCTCTCTAGAGACAGTCATACCGTAAATTCGTTGATCTCATCTACGTCGACATTGTTTCCTGCCTGCCGCAAAAAGGGACAATTGAAGGGGGTGACTTTTTCACCGACATCGAAGCTTACTTGGGCTTATCCAATTAAAAAAAAAAGTATTCTACCGGTGAAGGTAGGATTTTTTTGAATGTCAGAAAATCTCCTCCCGGTTTTCTATGCTTTCAGGTGCCTGAAGGGTTGATGTACACATGTTGATGGTTTTTCTTTAATGATAACGTGAACCTAATAACTCGGGTAAGGATATGTAGAAGAGGCTGGTGAGGAGCTTGATATGGTGCGTGGCGTTGTATGGGGCAGAAACGTGGACCCTCAGAAAGGGGGACGAGAATAGGCTGCCGGTATTTGCGTTCATCTACATCTACATAATACCCCGCAAGCCGTCAACGAAAGAAAAATAAAATAAAAGTTCCGCCTAGCATTTATCTAGTCCTTTATTGTTTGGGGGAAAAATGAATTCCCAAACCTATCCGTTCGGCAAAATATCTCTCTTAATTTATCGATTCTGTCGGACCTGGAAATATAATGTGGTTCTAATATGATGTTCTCCGTGTCGCTCTGAAAGATATCCATTTTCAATTGCTCAAGCAATCTAAGCCTAGCGCGTAGCCTCCGAGTCTCTAGCGGCTCCCACCCTAAATCGTTCAAAATCTGTGTAACGCTTTCTGTACGGCCGTAGCAGTTTTTGACGAATCGCGCAGCTTTCCTTTGTATTTTATTAAGTTCATCGACTAGGTCTTTCTCCGCCGGATCCCATATGCTCGCTGCATATTCAAGGTGTGGCCGGACGAGTGCGAAATAGCACCTCTCTTTCAATTTCTCATCCGAAAATCTTCCCACAACACGCTTGACAAATCCTAGCTTCTTCAGGGCTCTGCCACAAATATTTCTTATATGTGTCCCCCACGATAGGTTCGAAGTTATCGTAACTCCCAGGTATTTCACTTCATCTGTCGCATTTATGCTAACGCCATCCACAACATATACATGGGGATAGTTGGACGACCTACGCAATAAATGCACCGCCGTGCATTTGCTCAGATTAAGTTCTAGTCGTGGTTGTGGAGAAGACTGTGGAAGGTTAGGTGGACGAAGAGGAAGGAAGACTAACGAGGACGTGTTGCAGATGGTGGGCGATGAAAATTGACTTCTGAATGAAATCCGGGATAGACAGGGTAGATGGCTGGAGGATGTAAAAAGAGGTGATGGGTTGCTCAAGAGTGTGATAGAGGGAAGGATGTTGGGCAAGCGGGGAAGGGGAAGAAGGAGAATAAGTCTCATGGACGGAATTAAGAGGGGTAGACCGTTTGCTGAGGCGAAAATGGAAATGATAGAAGCAATTAGGCCCCTGAAAGTGTAGAAAACTGGGAGGAGACACTCTGGCATTCATCAAAACGTACCTTAATCGGTAGAATACAAAAAATGGTAGGAGTTTTGATAGTCCTTTCGATAATAACAAGAATTATTGCAATTTTCATAGCTAATTCGCTTTTATATGCGGAGTTATAATTAATAATATACCTGATTTATGCGAATGATTTTAGGCCCAATAATAACCGATTTATGCTAAATGTTTTATTTTTAGTGTTGTGCTTTATGGAGCGGAAACATGGATAGTCAGGAGGAAAGAGGTATAGTATCTAGAGGATTTTAACTTGTGGCTACGGAGAGGAATGGAAATATTAAAATGGAGAGATAAAGTGAGCCGTGAGGAAGTGGATGGTTGAGAAAAGGAATATTTTTAAGGTCGGTGAGAAAGGGGATGGAGAACTGGATGGGACTTGTCCTGAGGAAAGATTGTCTACTGAAATGAACGTTAGAAGGAAAGATCGAGGGACAGAGAGGGAGAGGAAGACGAAGAAATGAATACGTTGACGGATATTATAAATGGTAGGAGTTACGAAGAGCTGAGGGAGGCAGCACAGGATAGACGAGCATGGAGGGAGCAGTCCAACTGAAACTTATCTGAGGACAGATTCACCTGACAAGAAGAATATGACTGTGGGACTGAAACTGAAAACCCAGCGGTGGCCGAAATTAGGTGATTTTGCAATCAGTTACATTCTTTATTTTCTCACCGTCTTTTGTGTCATTTGAAAAATTCAGAAGTGATGCGAAATGGGAACAGTGCCCTGTAAGGAGAGATACAAATCGAAAATCCTTGAAGTTTATATCCCGTGCACAAGTGAAATTATAAAAATAGAAAATATATAACTTCGCTAATTGTCGTCATCATCTACGTCATTTGCGACCTTGATCGAAGCCATTATGGTTCCTTATCGTAGGGGAAAAAATTAAATTTTTAACCGGTCCGTCCACCAATCTACCTCATTAATACATGTGACCGAGACTGCCGTAGTAGCATGAAGTTTTAAACCTGTTATTTAACTTAGACTTAAGAAGAGTAAGTATCTTGGAATTTACTCAGGAAATAAAACCAACTATTTAACCTACGATATGAATATATGTGACTGCTATATGAATCCAAGTTCTTCTAATAGCCTTGAAACTTTGCTAGAAATATCATGACATCTTGTTACAACAACCACCAAGGGTTGAAATTCGCCATGAAAAAAATAATTTGATTTGACCGGGATTCGAACCCGGATCTCCCGATTGCCGGTCAGGTGTTTTAGCCAGTTAAAACACCAGGCCATGCAAGTCGAATTTCGTGGGGGAGTTTAAGCTAACTAGGTGTTCACGCAGTTGGTGCGAAGGCTTCCGCGGTGCTCAGTTGTAGTAGGCTGCAATTTTCTTGGGATTTCACCGCGTTGTTGTGGCAACAAATTGCTTGGAATTTTACCGGTGATGTTCGCGCAATTGGCATTGGGAGATCCGGGTTCAAATCCCGGTCAAATCGAAGTCATATGATTTTTTTCTTGGCGAATTTCAACCCTTGGTGTATATTAACCCACGCGAGTGACTTCGTACCGCATCATTTGTAAATGCAATGATTGGAAATCTTGTTACAAATCTAGCTACTCTTCGCTGCTCTCAATATATTTACGATATCAAGCCTACTTCATTAGAATATCAACTGCTTGCTTAGATACTGTGAGTTACAGTTATGTTATAATTTATGAAGGTGGTTTGAACCACAAGGCTCGTATGTCTCAGTATTTTAACGAGCCTCTTTGTTATAACGATCCTTGGTGTTCATTTTTTCCGCGTGTGCGTTGCATTTTTCAAGGGATCGCCTTTTAAGATATTCCGAGCGAGATAGTTCCCTAGTCATATTAGGGACAATATTCGAATTAGACGTTTTATTGTCACCAGCTGTAGGACACATCAGTTAAATATTGCATTATTAATGGTGCAATAATATAGTTTTATTTGACAGAAATGGTTAGTAATTAAATGAAAATATCTAAATAACTCTTTAACTTGACTCATTTGTTTCGCGTGGTGCGTTTGAAACTCCTTCAAAACGGAAAGTTTTTTTGTGATATCCAAGAACCTATTGCGGTGACAATATGATTAATTTTCAAAAATAGTTGAGAAAACATATAAACTACGCAATTGCAATATTTTGTGTTTTTTTACGACATCTAAGTGTTAGAAATTCCTCATTTTGTAAATAACATCTCTCTGGAGTGAATACACGTACCATTTTCCTTGTAAAATGAATGGTATTTTTTGGCAAATAACTCGTATAGTAATATAGTAAGGGGTTGAATTTTTAACGAGACCAAAGTCATTGATTTATAAGTAAAATGATGTTTCGCTCCAACTACCTCAATCTTTCCCCTATGGATCATTTAAGCGATCGCGCGCCGGCTCGTCCTCGATCACCATGGCGATCGATATATTCCGTGTCGTCATCCCCGATCATCCGCGAAATCCCTTCCCGCTGCTCGATGGCCCGTTCAAATCCTCGCCTCAGATCCCTGGTGCGGCGAATCCGTTTTAAATCACCCTTCGGTCGGTGCGCCGCTGGGCGAGCGTTCGGATGCGAATAGTTTCCGGCGAATTTGGGCGTGGACGAATTATCAGTCGCTCGCCACTCGGAGAGCGGGGCTATTGGTTACGTTGAGCCGGTCGTTTTCGCGAAAGGAGTGTGGAAAGTTTGTTCGCATTTTGCCACTAGAGGGCTCCTTCAGTGCAGTGTCTCGGGTGACTTTAGGAAGAATGAGTTACGGGTTCCGCCCACGTAAACATTTCCCACTTCGGCTCGTATCACAACGAGACATTTATTATAAATAAAAAGTAGTAAATGAATGTAAACTTCACATTGTAAAGTTTCTGACGAGGCGAATGGGTCAAACATTCCTCATTATTTCTTTATTTGAATTTCCTGGTCTTTTTCGGGAAATATCTCGACAAGTGATTCTCAAAGAGGACGACATTTTGGCATTTTTGCAATGGTGAAATAATTTTATTTCCGATGGTACCTCCAGAGGGTGCTGGTGTTCTTAATGCGAAGGAGTTGTAGCCCATAAAATGGGCGTTCAACAACTGAAGTTGATTCGCGTATTCGTGGATTGGCAGGTATTTTAGTAAGGAAACTGTTTTTTTTAGGAATGTGGGAAGAGTAGAGAGAAGCTCGGCTAAAGCGATAGTCTTTTACAAATAAACATACTAGGCTATATTAGAAGAGAATATTGGCGGGTTTGTACTGGCAGGTTACAGCCGCAAGTTTCTCCTGTAAGAGTTTGAGGAGAATTTTAATGTCATGAAACATTTTACGCAGGGACAGACTGGATGCTATCTACACATGCAACAATACGTTTAAAATCACCGATCGCCATGGATTAACTAAGTTAATCCATGGCGATGGATGTTTTTATCCCCTTGCCGCGCTTGGCCGTTAGTACTTCGAGTTCTGGACTTTAAATTGAAGGCACTCACGGAAAAAAATGAGCATTTTACTCACTTACCTGGATTGTGAAAGAATACTCTCTTAAATATAGGTTAGCAAACCTTTAATTAATATAAAAAATTTATTTTGGCAGTTTTTGGTCGTATGTATGTCTACCAGAAAGACTGCAGCCAAAGCATTTCGTCTGTTTGTTGCGTCCAGCTGCCGTTGGGTGTTTATAGCACCTTGCCGCGCTTGGCCGTTAGTACTTTGAGTCCTGGGCTTTAAATTGAAGGTACTCTTAGAAAAACTGAGGATTTTACTCACTTACCTGGATTGTGAAAGATTACTATATTAAATCTAGGTTGACGAACCTTTATTCAATATAAAAAATTTTTATTGGCAGTTTTTGGTTTTGTGTATGTGTACCAGAAAGACGGCAGACATACCATTACGTCCAGCTGCCGTTCAATAATGATATTCCACGGACGTCCTAGTACGTCCATCGTCCTTCTCAGAAATAAAGAAAGACGTACCATTACGTCCATAGCTCTCAAAGTGTTAACTTTCGGAGTGAGTTGGTCTCTTTGTTTCTCTCTCATTCCTCTATGCATTTTTCTTAAGAAAAGCCCGAATATTTGTATGTTTTCTTGAAAAAATGTCTAAAACCATCAATATAACTACGAGAATAGATGTAAGTTTCCTATTCATTGCGTCTCATCGGACAAACTGTTTTCATGAATCGTTACAGGTAATAGGATCCAACTTCTGGAATTACCTCCCAGATGAAGTAAAAAAAAAATGCCCACACGATAAAAACCTTTCAGTCAAAAATCTGTAACCTATTACTGAATGCATCACAATTCGTGCCACTTAATCAAATGAATCTTTCTTTATTTTTTTCTATGTCTTGCATTTTTTTTTCGTTTTTTTGGTCATTATTACCTTTATACTGGTAGTTTCTTATGGTCTGTATAATTATTATTTACTCTTTATTGTATTTGTTCGTTGACATCTTTAGAATTGTTTCCTAGCTCTATTATTTTTTTGTAATATTATCACTTTGATATTGTAATTATTTATCTAATGAAATGACTCAATTCCTTTTTGTTCACTCTGTGATCCCCCACAGCAATTAAGTGTGTATCGTGTTGTTTTCATGTTTTACTCATTATGTTATGTGTTTTCTCATCTTAGAGGGCATCGCGTCCTAAATCAATTAATTTTTTTTCTTTCATTCATTCGTCGCCTCTCTTTCTCTTATCCATATTTTCTTCTTCTACCTCCACTCCTTGCCGCGCAGGTGTCCGCCAGGAATTTTCGCGAGGGGTATAAATTACTCCCTACGGGGGGCGTATACATCGGCTGAAAACGCCCATTTTAGTACTGGCTTCTGCCGCAGCCTAGGAGAGATCTTCGCCTTCCCCTCCATTACTCGCCCTAGAAACCATCTAGTCAGAGCCTGGAAACCGTCCGTCCTGGGCATTTAATTTACTCAAATATTTAACTTAATATTGGATCAAATTTTTTAATATTAAAATTAAATCACCGTATTATATTTTATCATTAAACATTAAACTTAATAAACTATTTCATAATCAATAATCCTTGTGTAAAAGTATTGTTTTTGTTTTGTTACTTTGTTACTAAGCAATGTTTACAAACATTTTGTGCCGCGCTTTGTTCGAAATGCGCCAATCTCATTGGTTCCGCCGCGTACCGTGGCCCGCCAATGAAAAGTGGAACCGAGGTTTCCAGTCTCCGACGAGAGGGTCTCTAACCTGCCCCGGACAACGGCGCCACTTACGGAAGAGTGTAAAATTCATTTCAAACGTTCACGAGAATGATACACAAGGGATATAGTACTGTCGACTTTATTTTCAACTGCTATAACACGTGTTTCAACTGACTAGCAGTGATCATCAGGTACTGAACTGCTAGTCAGTTGATACACGTGTTATAAGATTTAATGATTAAGTAGACAGTACGATATCCTTTGTGTAGCATTTAAAATGCTGATTTATAACACCTCGCCTAAGAAAGTGGAGTTCACGAGAATGCTCACTGTGACGTTAATATTCGAAATTTTTAACATTTTGATGGTCTTCCGTAGAGTTGAAATATTCCCACTTACAGTAAGCGCGAAGGATTTCAAAAGTATGCCACGTACGGTTTCAGGGCAATCATCTGATTGTCTACATATTCACGTTTCTTCCGTTGTCGCAGTAATTATGTAAACGGCGAAAAACGAAGCGTTGCAACACTTATTGTGAATATCAATCCTCATTCTTGAGTCCTGTGAATACTTATTTGCTATAAGTAGTGCATCTACTTCTACTCATTACCTTGCAAGCCACCACAAGGGTGTTTGGCAGGGGGTGACTTACCACCAACATGAACTATGGTGGAAAAATTAACTTTCACCAACATGCACCGCATAATGGGTATGCTACTAATGCTACAGAAACTACTAAACTAAACTATAATGTTACTATGAAAACGTGACACAAAAGTCGTGCGGGGAACACGCAAAACATGGTGTTTAGCACTACCTCGGCATTTTTAGTTTTACTAGTAGTGGTAGAATTGAGTCGAAAAATTAACGTGAGCTGGCGTCGGCAGAAGGGTTTCCGGGCGAGGTATACATTCGCCTTTAACGGTAATATTTCTACTCTCTGTTAAAATTATTTCGGCTACGAAAACGATAAATTAAGAAATATTGTGGCCTATTTTTCGTCGAAACTCTTCTCAGTCTTTGTATTAGATAGATATTAGATAGATAGATAGACATTAGATCATATGATATTTTTCTTTCGCCTGTCTAAATGTTTTTATTTTTCTCTTTTCAGGTAAGCGAGGTTTCTTCCGTCTTTTTACACCTTGATATGGTAAGAATATAGATCTTAACTTCCCAAAGTAGGTTTACCCCCGCCAGCCTAGTTTCGACGGTAATTGCCGGCGAAAACGGCTCTTCAGTTTTGCTTTCCGAACTTTGAGAAGACTCGTCAATTCGCTTGCATAAACGTATTTTTGCATGTGTAAAAAAATAGCAACCAGTCTGTCCCTGCGAAAAAAGTTTCATTTGATTAAAATTCTCCTCAAACTCTTGCAGGAGAAACTTGCGGCTTTAACTTGCCAGTAAAAACACGTCAATTTCTTCTTTTTGAATATATTATGTTTATATGTAATAGACTATTGCTTTAGCCGGGTCTTTCTCTACTCTTCCCGCATTTCCAAAAAAAATAACTGTTTTTCTTACCTACTTACCTTCCAATCCTCGATTAGGTTAATTAACTTCAGTTGTTGAACGCTCAAAATGCTCATTTTTTCTGTGAGGACCTTCAATTTAAAGCCCAGAACTCGAAGTACTAACGGCCAAGCGCGGCAAGGGGTTAAAATCACCCATCGCCATGGATTAACTTAGTTAATCCATGGCGATGGGTGATTTTAACAATACGTTTATGCAAGCAAATTATGCAAAGCTTCTTGAAGAAGCTTCAAGATGCTTTGCACAATTCGCTTGCATAAACATATTGTTGCATGTGGAAAAAAGTAGCATCCAGTCTGTCCCTGCGTAAATTTTTCATATTATTAAAATTCTCCTCAAACTCTGACAGGAGAAACTTGCGGCAGTAACTTGTCAGTATAAACCCGTCAATTCCTTCTAATGTAGTCTCTTATGTTTATTTTTGAAAGACTATGGCTTTAGCCGGACTTCTCTCTACTCTTCCCACATTCCAAAAAAAAAAAACCTTTCCATGCTAAAATACCTGCCAATCCTCGATTACGCGAATCAACTTCAGTTGTTGAACGCCCCCTTTAAGGGCTACAACTCCTTCGCATTAAGAACACCAGTACCCTCTGGAGGTACCATCGGAAATAAAATTATCTCACCATTTCAAAAATGCCAAAATGTCGGCCTCTTATAGAAACACTTTTCGAGATATTTCCCAGAAATGACCAGGAAATTTAAATGAAGAAATAACGAGGAATGCTTAGCCCACTGATCTCGTCAGAAACTTGACAATGTGAAGTTTGCTTTCATTCGCAACTTTTTATTTATAATAAATAAAAATAAATTTAAATTGTCTTTTGTGATCTGATTTCCTGTCCGGAAAACCTTGATTGTTTTTTTCAAATAAATTCTGACTTATGACTTATGAATAATGAATTATGAAGTTTAAAAATTGCTACATCATTCGTGTTATGATTAACTGCATGCTTTACGAAATAAATTTAAAGAATTTGTCCTCTCTGAACGCCCTGTGAGAGAATATAATTTATGAATACAGTCTTGGCATATTTATACACAGTGTGTCCCAGTTCTTTTAGGTCTGCAGCTGTGAAAAATAAAAGGCATGGATTATTTTTAAATAATCACTGTATTTATTCAAAATTGTCTCCCAGAGTCAATGCACAGCTGAAATCGATTTGAATGTGTTTTGAACCGTCGCTGTTGTCCATTTTTGGAATTGCATTAATTACTACAATATAATATTCTTGGATGTCCTTAATGGCTTCGTAACTGTGTCCTTTCATTGCCAACTTCAATTTGGGGAACAACAATAAGGGCTGTATTCCTAGTCGTTACCTGGGTGTCCCCCAGGTGTGGGGGAGCCCCTTGGCTCAAAAATAGCATTCATAGTCGTTACCCAGGGGACTGTTGTCCCCTAACCCTCCCCCAGGCCGTCGATTTCCTAGGTAAGGCATGAAGCTCACCCAAAGCTCCCCTAACGCAGTGCTGCTGCCCACGCGTGGGACGAATTGATACTACAGTACTAATGGCAGCACACGATAATATTAACATATTTCCATAGTAACGTCTTCTGTTTACAAACACGGGTACTTATTGAATCACCCTCGTATTCCTCATCATTCAAATTACATTAATATTTAAGTAATATTGTAAACATTCTCTCATATTCCTTCAATCATTTTTCATCAACATTTTGTAAAAGTATACTGTATTATTGTTTATAGCGTGCTTGGTTACGGTGAGAAATGAGCATCGAAAACATCGAGAACCATTCAGCGAAACCGTTCATATGTATTTTTCCGCGGGATTGTTGCCAAATCTCTTACCCAGGCGTCCCCTGGATGGGTGTCACCCAGGTAAGGTTTATGAATCGCCCAGCGTAGGGGACCCCTAAGTGTTACCTGGCTAGGGGATACCCAGGTAACCCCTAGGAATACGACTATTAATACGGGCATAAGTCTACTGGGGCCAAATCCAGCGAATACGGCGGTTTTCCAGGACTGTGATCCCTTTTCTGGCCCCAAAAGCTCGCGTACGATCTTCGCTTTGTGGGCCGGCACGTTGTCATGGAGGAGAAACCAGGAACCTGCCTCTGGGTTTATGGTCGAATTTGACAAATTATCGCCCAATAATGATGAAGAACGTCGAGATAATAGTCAGAATTAATGGTTTGCCCTTCTGGCACAAACTCCTTGCGAATGATTTCTTTGGAATCGAAGAAAACTGTTAGCATTGTCTTCTCATGACTCTTCTGTATGTATGTATGCATGTATGTATGTATATTATCATGCGACTGTGCAATCTATCTAACTGATGTTATCCGTATTATTGTCGGAAACCCGAATACAGGTTTTTATAATGTGCGCGCGTATGGATTTTATCAATTTAATGCTGGTACAAAATGTACCTAAAGGTGGAGTAAATCTTATAATTCCATGTCGACTTCTTTGTCTTCGGGGGTCTCTTTCATTTCAATGAGTGGCTTTATGATGATGGTAGAGTGATAGGGTACACAAACCTGATCAGGCCAATTTTTCGGCCCAGCACATCCGCAGGGTTTTCATTATATTTCTAGGGATTTACCTCACTTCTGTCATTGACCTCATTGCTAACATTAATAACGAGAACTGTCGAATCGAATAATTGATACCCATGATACCTGGATCAATCTTCGACCAATGAGGGCCCCAGAAGTCAAGGGGTCTAAGTAACAAAACCATTGTTTAGAGAAAACTTAAGTCAAAGTTAACAATGTTTGGTACAACCCACTAAGTAGTTATGAGGCATTACCCTAGGTAGCAGCACCTATCAAGAAAATCACTTGGATCCTTTTACCACCTAAAACATTAATATTTTCACATCCCATTCCTGTACGTAACTTATTTTTTTCAAAAATGTCACTTAGACCCCTTGACTTCTGGGGTCCACAGATATCGAAACCAAAAGAGATATGACAAAGAGGAGACCGAAAGAGAGACAAAATTTCCGCGGAGCTAGATCAACGCTTAGTCTTTCAATTCTGAATTAGGTTACTGCTGCCCTTCGTTCTTCCCCATCTCACGATAACACCTTCAGAACGCCGCACTTATTTTTTAATGTATTTTTGTCTTTCACGTCTATTCCTTTCTTCCCCCTCGTTATCCGGCATTCCTCATTCATTTATTGGTCGTTCGATCCCAAGATTGGTTGACTGCATCCCTCCACCCTTCCCTATCTAATGTTAGTTCCCTTACCTCCTGGTATCTCTTCCTATTTACTCTCTTCTTTATTTGGTCCATAATCTTATTCCTGGGTATTCTTCTTGGGACTTTTTTCATCTATTTTACCATAAATTATGTTCTTCAAAAACCTATTGTGTCTCAGAGTGTATCCAATTCATACCTTTTTACTTCCTCCATTAATGTTCTTAACAAACCCATTGTTTCTCAGGGCGTGTCCTAAACTTAATGAAAATATAGCATTCGCAACAAATTTTATACTATACTAGTAATAATAATAATAAACATTTATTGTCGTGGACCAATTGGTCCTTCAGACATTGATGAATGAACAACTACAAAGAATACAACTCAACGATCCTGAATAAATGTATACATAATATCACCTAGACAAATGAGAATGTGTACATAATATTACATAATATATTATAATCCAACAGATACAACAGTCAATTTCACTTTTCATTTCAACATGTTGGAGTTTAAATATAGGGATACGTATAGAAATTTACGCTACAGAGGCTTTGGGAAGGTCACATACATTTTTTTTAATAATAAATAATAATAAACATTTATTGCCGTGGACTCATTGGTCCTTTAGACACTGATGAATGAGCAACTACAAAGAATGCAACTCAAAGATCCTGAGTAAATGAATACATAATATTACATAGAGTGAAATGAGAATGTGTACATAATATTACATAGTATATTATAATCCAAAAGATACAACAATCAATTTCACTTTTCATTTCAACATGTTGGAATTTATCAAATCGAAAACTTTTCTTTTGAAACTTGCGATGGATTTAAAAGCTTTAACATCATCATGCAGTGAATTCCATCTGCGGGAAATAAACACTATGAACGATCTATGATACATCTCTGTACGATGGTGTGGGATCAATAGGTCGGAAAGATGAGTTCTTGTAGAACGTTGTTGTACGTTTCTTTTAAAGACAAATTTGTTGAACAAATACGGCGGACATCCAGACTTAAGAATTTTATATGCCGTTATTAGGGTGAAATAGACTCGCAAACATCGACAAGTGACACTGACAAGTGTCCGAGTAGATCATCCAACTCCGTTTGGTCTGCAAGCTCTTTTCAACACTTCAATGACTCAAAACGCGTTGCAAAATCACACAACGCCAAAGCACCTATAAAATCCACAGTTTCCTTTGTCGAACCCATATTTATTTCTTCGACGAATTTATCGGAAGAATAAACGCTCGAGCCGGCAACCAGATGTTTACACTTCTAATACTCAAGACGGATTGAAAGAGGGAAAGGTGATGTAAACTGCCCGCTCTCCGCTGAATCCCTCACACTGTTTGGCAAACTCCGATTAGATGAGAAAGTAACGAAAAAGGGTAAAAGAGACAAGCACTAGGGGCATGGAGAAGTCAAAGGCATTTCAGGAAATTTTCAAGATCTGTATTGGAATACTGGAGCTGTAGTACAATTTATTTCACAGGTTCATCAACAAACAGGTTTCGAATACCAGGTTTCGGTCTTTTTCCATGAACGCCTTCTTAGCTTGGGTTCTTCGTGTTCTGTTAGATCTCCGTACTTTTTATTATATACCTACCTATTTTTATTTTTTGTATCTGTTCCTTTTTTGGCCTCGTTTTCGGGCATTCCTGATGGTAATAAATAAAAGATACGCGTTAGACTGCAGAAGAAAATTTTCAATGCGCGTAGGCACAATAAGTTTTGATGTGCTGCACAGAATTCGCTTTATATACCTATTTTTGCCTTTTGTATCTGTTCCTTTTTTAGCCTCGTTGTCGGGCATTCCTGATGGTAATAAATGAAAGATACGCGTTAGACTGCAGAAGAAAATTTTCAATGCGCGTAGGCACAATAAGTTTTGATGTGCTGCACAGAATTCGCTTTATATACCTATTTTTGCCTTTTGTATCTGTTCCTTTTTTAGCCTCGTTGTCGGGCATTCCTGATGGTAATAAATTAAAGATACGCGTTAGACTGCAGAAGAAAATTTTCAATGCGCGTAGGCACAACAAGTTTTGATGTGCTGCACAGAATTCGCTTGATGTTCTGTTACATCTCTGTTTGATTTTTTGTTATAGCTTTGTACATATTTTTTATGTATTTTTGTCTTTTGCATCTGTTCCTGTTTTTATCGGTTTTTTCTGTGACTCAAATAGTTTTTGCTCTTAAAATTCAGAATAAAAATGCTGTGATAGTGAAATCACAATTAAAGTTGATTTGACAAACAGCATTACCAATAGTGCGACGGATTTACCAGCTGATATTCAGTTGCAGGACACGTGAAGTGACACTTTGTTTCTTACACCACCTTTTAACTTCCAAGAAGAAAAAGGACCACTTTATGATTTGGTTGTGGGTGACAATGAATGTTCGTTCTTCAAACTCATGCTCAGGGGCAAAGATTTTATTTCATGAATTGTGTTTAATTCAAACAAATAATGCAGAATGCACCCAACGCACCACAGGAAAGGTTGATAAAAACTGGGAAGATATTACATATGACAAAATGGTAGCGTGGGTTGAAGTGCTGGTGTTTGAAATTCGACTTTCTTGAAAGTAGGGATTACTTGCATAGCCGATATATTGAGAGTGCTGCAGTTTGTAACTATATGATATGTGGTAGAAGAACACAAATTTCAAAATATTTCCATGCATGTGAGATAGCTCAAGAAAAAGTAGAAAAATGAGGACTTTGATGTTCTACTGAAAATTATCCTTTATCGGTTTTTCTGATAGTGATAAATAAAACAAACGCGTTAGACAGCATAATAAATTTTCAATGGTCGTCAGTACAACAAGTTTTGATGTGCATTCTGCTGCGTGGAATTCTGTTACATCGTTCCGAAGAACGATTTTCGGAGAGAGCGTCTCAAGTCGGGAGCATCTCGATTTTTTTTACCCCTCCCTAGACAGCAGCGCTGAGTTCGATCTCAATAATGTCCCGTCCCGCGTCGTGCTTACCTTCGAGAGAGCGTACTCCATTTGCCGTCGCGCTCATGTCGTTTACGAAGCCGTACAATGGATGTCATCCCTCCCTATCCCCCACCCCGGCCGGCCCAGCGAAGTCGCTTGCGAAACACCATTATCCCATCCGTCAACACAGTGTGAGGGTGAGATACGCCATCCCTGTGTCCCCTCTCGCGTGCTTAGCGCGGCGTCAATTTTCCTTTCCTGATGCCGTTTCGCGTTTTCTCCTGAGCTGCGAAGCCTTTGGAGATGGGGAGCGACCATTCTATTTCGCGAGGGCACGTCGAGGTGGTCGGAGAGGATTTTTGATAAGGATGAGACGAATCCATGTTTCGATTCTCGGTTCCACCGATTCTCAGGATTAGAATCGGTACCGAGAATCGATCGCCTAAAGTCGATTCCGATTCCATCGATTCCAGATGGATAAATATTCAAATCAAATTTCATTTACCACATCATATTTGTCTCAGTAATTTTGGGTGTAGGCTATCAATTTGTACTTTTTATCTACCTCAATAAGCTGAGGGTATATTTGCTATTTGTTAATAAATATGCTTTTTGGGTGACTTAATTGTCTTTGTTATTCTTTATATTGTAATCGGAATCGAGAATCGGGAATCGATTTGATAGAATTGGTATCGGGTTCGAAAAAAAGTGGAATCGCCTCATCCCTAGTTTTTGAAGGTACAGATTTGCGTGAAACTTGACGCACGTGTTTTTTTTAGTGACCTCTGTTGATAGAAGTGGAAAGTATAGTATTATGCCCGTTCGGTTATGTCGGCAGAGATAGTCTAACGCATAGCCTAAACACATGAAATTTATTCCCAGTAAATGAAAAAAAAATGATTCAGATCAAAATTAAATGATTTTTTCATTGCAAATTTCAACCCTAAATTTATTCGTATTTATATATTTTATTTATTTTATTTGTTACAACCCCAAAAACAGCACAATGGCCTTTTACATTGGTTGATATAATATCTACATAAATATTAAATATTTAGAGAATCACCGAAGACCAGTCACACAAAAATTAACAGATAAGGTTCTTAGGGAACAAAGTGTATTTACTAAACAACGGAGTTAAAGCTGGGAGGTGAAGAGAAAAAGGTCGACGGTGGGATTTTTCGCTGCTAGGGAATTGAATACGGTGGGTAGCCTGCAGAAAAGAGAGCGTTGGGATACGGAGAGACAGAAGTTCGGGACGTGTACGGGGTCGCTGTTACGGGTGAAACGAGGAGGCACTCGGATTGAAAAAAATGAAATAAGGTCATCATTCCGAAAAGTACCACTAAACACATCATACAATAATTTCACGTCTGCAATCAGGCGGCGTTGACGTAGGTCGCGAATGCCAAGGGTGAAAAAAAAAACTTCTTCACGGGATGAATTCCTGAGGGGAGGGCTACGGTTGACGAAGGACAGCTAGGAAGAAATTTATGGGGCGGTTGAGGAGTTTCAATGTAAACTTTTAGCTTTAGTTGATTAGTTGTGTAAAGTATTTGAAATATTGGCAAAAATGTTCAAGTACATAATCGGTAGCTGTACGTCTTTGAAAAAGGATGCTAATCTCTTAATATACGTTACATACCATCGCAGTAATTGTTTCAATTGTTTGACTGTCATTAGACAGTCACTCACTTTAGTCAGTCTCTCTTGGTGGTATTCCATCATTAAAAAATAAAGAGGACAACTTTTACTAAAACCACTGGATATATTAAAAAACGACCCAGGTTTCGTTGTGAATTCACATCATCTTCAGGTAAATGAAGGCCGATGTGCGGGCCTTATACAATAAACATTACCAGGTGAGGAGAGGGGGGGGAGGAGAAGACAATACAGGAGGAGGGTGGTCGCGGGAGGGTAGGGGGGGGGGGGGGGGCTAGGAGGACGAAGAGGAGGGGATTAAAGCTTTAGGGATGGGGGAATAGGCAGGGAGCATACACTAATTAACAAGGAATTTACCACAGTCAACTTGGTTTTCTAAAATCTCTAGCTGTTCTAAAGCATTCAGCTTGTGCCTGTCATTAGTAAACAGATTAGACCTATTAGTCTGCATGCTGGCATAGAATTTTGATTTTTTTAAATAGTTAAAGTGAGAAATAAACAAGTCAGATCCATTTTTTTACTTTGAACGAATGTTATCCGAGCAGTCCAAATAAAATATAACTAGCCTATGACTTATCGAAACCGTGAATAGTAGTATATCCGCAGGCCTTGTAAACATGTTTCCGCGATTTGGATTGATAAACAAGCCATAAACTGCACGAGGTAGGCCATTCGCAAAAAAAATGAATATTGAAGAGCAGATGATGAAATATTACCGTAAGTAACTGTATATTGGGAAGTGTTTAGGCATGAAAATGACATCAATCACCTGATGATTAATGTTCTTATACCTATTTCATAAAATTAGTATCTGCCGGGTCCAGCTTACATCTGCGTCTACGTAATACCCTGCGAGCCACCACGAGGGTGTGTGGCAGGGGGTGAAGATCACCAAACTTACACTATTGACATGCAACTAGGATATTTAAGGAAGGCATGCTAGATAATAGGGTCACATGGTTAGTATCTACATAATAAGAAAGGGATTATTGGTTGTTATTACATGCATCATGCACTACAGACTACTCTTAACTATATTTCACCTACCTATCCCTTTGCTATGCTGCCTATTGTTCTCTCTTATAGTACGGGGGAAAAATGACATTTTAAATCTATCGGTACGACAATCTATATCTCTAATCTTGTTAATATGATTAAACCTGGCACAATACGCAGGGGTTCTCAATATATATCTAACGTCATCTGTGATTAAAACGGCGTTCTGATAGGAATTCCCATCCTAGTTCTTCTATTAAACTCGTAACACTTATACAATTATCATAACGGCCTTTAACAAACATAGCGGATCTCCTTTGCACGCGCTCTAATTATTTTATCATACCTTCCTCGAACGGATCCCATATACTAGCGGCATATTCTAAATGAGGCCTGACAAGTGTAAAATAGCTTCTTTCTCGCTTCATATGTCCTTGTACATTTTTGGGTTTGTGGGCACAAAACAAACTCGTCGGATGAGTGCTGTTAATAGTGTTTAAATTAACCAATTCAGCAGTCAAACGTGTAGAGTCGTTAAATTTAATTAGCTTTAATGCCGTTTAAACAGTTTTTAAGAATGCATTTAAGATTTTTGTTGAGTCACCTCATTTTTATTACCGTCTAATGAAGAATGTCGTAAAGAGCTCGCCTCACCTCAGAAGCACCAATACTCCTTCAATTGCTCATTATGACGTATTTTCTGATGCCTGCGGCATTTCATGCACAAGAAAAAGTTAGCGGAACTTCCCACACTATTAACGTAAATAAAAAAAAACGTGTTTTACGTCATAAGACATTATAGCGTCTCACTCTTTGTTTTAACTGTTAACGACGGAATAAGTTGCTTACTGCTAGGTGACTTGGCGGTAGTGACAAGCGGGAAATAATTATTTCTAGGCTATGCTTTATTTTAACTTATCTGCTAATATATATTCGTATACCATTGTGTGGCTCGCTGAAAAAATAATTATCACTAAATTGGTGCGGATAAATCAAGTTTTATTTAATTTTCCCCGGAAACATCTCATCTACTTTTAATGACAGGTGAAATGGAAAGCAAAGTTAATTCTTATTTTGAGTAAGTTAAAAAAATGGCCATTTGTATTGAGTTTTTGAACGAATAGCTCAACTCAGACACGTCTATGATAAAAAGAGATTCAATTTTTATCAGTGATAAATCCTCTCTTTAGTCTCTTTCGATTGAGAGCTTTTTTATGTTATACCAAAAACTCCATGACAACTGTTGTTGTAACTTCTTTTCTTACTTTAAATTGACATTTATATTAATTTATTACTACAACAATTATAACATGATGATATTGATGTACTATTTGCAAATGTAGATGAAAATAATCGTTTAAACGAAATTATTAAAATTATGTAAGTTGTGTATTGTGCCATTTAAAAATATAATGTATTTAATCAATGTTCCATTGTAGGAAATTCTTGGTTACCCCCGCCCAGGTTTATAAATTATGGGGTTACCTAGAGCTTCCCGATTTTTGTTGTAAATTGAAATGTACTTTGTGTTTAAGAAGGATGGAATTAATTCATTTTGAGGTTCATTGTCGGCGGACAAATTTCTCATGATTGCGTGGTGTAACCATTGCTTTGAGAGCGTTACCTTTCCTTGAGTGGAGATCAAGAGTATTGAGTGATTTTTCCGCGTAGTAATTAAGGTTGTAAAATCCTCGTAAAACCGTCGCGTGATTACTTTTGTTTTTATTCTGCGCAGGTTTAAGGAGTCATCAATCCATTAAACGCATCATTGCCGATCCAGAGTTCGTGGGGATGTAATTGGTGGAACCGGTTCCGAGGCTTTTAGTGATTGTATTGTGCCTTTGTTTTATCCCTCATTGGAAGCGGTGTTTTTCTTTCGCCAACCGGCTTTCATCTGCACTCAATTCAGTCCCCGAGTCATGATTCTTCTCTGAAAAGGCACGGGCATAGCAGCAAAGACATACGGAAGAGAACAGCGATGGATAAGGAGGCGTTTAGTAATAGAAGGGAGATGATGAAGAGGACCTAGGATAAGGATGTGGAGAAGAGGCTGGAGAAGAGCTTGATATGGAGCGTAGAATTGTATGGTGCAGAAACGTGGACCCTCAGAAAGAAGGGCGAGAATCGGCTGCAGGTATTCGAGGTGTGGGTGTGGAGAAGGATGGTGAAGGTGAGGTGGACGGAAAGGTAGACTTAGGAAGAAGTGCTTGAGATGGTGGGCGAGGAAAGGAAACTTTTGAATGAAATCGGGGATAAGCAGTGTAGGTAGCTGGAGGATTTAATAAGGGACGAGGGGTTGCTCAAGAGTGTGATAGAGGGAAGGATGTTGGGCAAGCGGGGAAGGGGAAGAAAGAGAATAGGTTTCACGGACGGGATGAAGAAGGGTAGATCGTATGCCGAAGCGAAAAATGAAATACTAGAGTGAGATAGGCCCCTGAAAGTGTAGAAAACCAGGAGGAGACTCTCTTTCATCAAAACCTACCTTCCAAAACCTTCACCGGTAGAATACTTTTAAAATATCTCACACACTCCGAACATGTTTTACTCGGAAAAATCTGAGAAAAATTTCTGTTTCTCTTCGAAGGATTAAGGACTTGCGGCGAAACATTTCACCGGTTGGACCGTGCGTATTTCTGAAAATGAGGTGAGATATGAAGGGTGCATCTCAGTGAAGAAACGCGGGGAAAAACTAAAAAATTGTTTCCGCGTGTCAATCTAAGAAACACTTCAAACGTTCCTCCCACTACCCAATGTTACGTGGTGACCATTTGTGCCTGAGATCCCTTTACTGTGTACGCGATGGTGTCGACTATTCGATGAAAACGGTCATGTAATAAAATTCTCTGTGAAATTTACATGGTGTTTATTCTTTGCTATCCTCCATGGAACATCTCCCAGTTTGGCCAGAAAATGTTTGATGTTTTATTTTAACCTCTTAAGATGCAGTGATTATTTTCGTTAGTTGATGAAGCGATTGAGAATAAAGGACCGGGGATCGGGTTGGTGTGGTGGCTAGATACTGTCTAACCGTACGGATGGCCAGGGTTCAAATCCCTGCAGAGAGGAGGATGTTTTGCAGAGGAAACCCTATCCCTACTTGAGTGTCTTATGGAGGGCACTTCAAGTACAGTACTCCGTCTGTCGGATGAGACGTTACACCGTGGTCCCCTTGGCGCCTTTCGTTAAGAGCAGGCTAATGCCGATTCCGGGTTTCTATCCACCCTTCCTCCCTTACCTGTCAAGTGACCTTAGCCGTCGGTCGCCTCCCCAAATATCCAATCCATCCAATAAAGAACCTATGATAAGCAAGATAAGCAAATAGAGCTGAATAGAATAGGTTTTTATTAATGCTTGAATCACTAAATCCCTGAAAGCAATGAAAAAATCTCTTGAAGTAGCTTGGTAAATGGAGTATCAAGGTACACTTCATCACGTGCATTAGTCCTTTCTTTCGTCTTGCCTTTGAGTCATAGATCTGTAGCTTATTACTATGCGCCTCATAATTTATGTGCCACTTCATTAAATGTATCTTTATTCAATTATTTTTCCGTATCTCCTAAATTTTTTCATTGCTTGTTCATCATTGCCTTTATACTATGTCGTCGTGACATTAGGGGAAATAATAATTTCGTCTGCGAGCACATTTTATTGTTTATTGAAAGGTTTACAAAAGGTCATAGATTGGTATCTTTAAGGCCAGCGCACACCTATCCTCCGGCCTCCGCCCGCCTCCGTCCGCTTCCTCCCGTTTTTCCGAGGGGTGCGCATATTACACCGTCCGCCTCCGTCCGCCAAAACCGAACGACAATGGACTTGGGCCCGCAGTCTCCGGGAGGAGACGGACGGAAGCCTGCGCATACTATTCCTCCCGGCTTCCGTCCGCCTCCCACCGCCCGTCCGCATCCGCCAAATGTTCTCGACTAAGAATTCCGGGCGGAGCGGACGGAGATGGACGTTGGCGGACGGAGGCCGGGAGGAATAATATGCGCCAACTCGCGGAATAACCCGTATTTCAATTGGCCATATATTTTGGGAGAGAGGAAGCGGACGGAGGCGGGAGGATAAGTGTGCGCTGGGTTTAGGAGTTCGCCTAGGCTGGCGGCGTTGGCAGTCTTGCTGAAGAGCCAACTTCGCCGAGTTTAAGGAAGAAAATGCCTCCTCTCGACTGGTGGCCCTGTCTTACAAACCCTTTTGGCGGGTGCAAAGGTAGATCTCCAGCGAGAGCAGAGGGGAGGGAGATTGGTGATCGGAGTTGCCGTATTGTCACCAATGTGTTGGTCACCACAGGGTTACCCCGTCTTTGACTTGACGTCCTTGAGGGTTTACCCACTGATTCATCACAAAAACTGATAGCAAGTTATGGTGTCTACATCTTTTTTGTTCTGTATTGTATTTGTTTGTTGATATCTATACAATTTTTTCCTAGCTCTATTTTACGTTTGTAGCATCATCAATTTAATTAGGTATGCAATTATTCACGTAATGTGGGGACTCAACTCCTTTGTGTTCACTAAGTGATCTCTCACAACAATTGAATGTGGACAGTGTTGATCTCATGTTTTACCCATTATGTAATTTTTTATTTGATCTTAGAGGACATCACGTCCTAGATCAATTAATTCTTTTTCATTAATTAACTAGGCCAGTTAATAAATAAGAGGGACGTCACAAAAGATATGAAGAAAAATATGAAGAACGAATGACGTCTCTCTCGATATTCATTTACTTCGGCTACAAGGTGGCTCTCTTCATGAAATCTGAAGGTGATTAAGCACTTCTAACGGTAGATTTTAAGACGTAATGTATTTCAGATCTTTGTTATTCTTGAGTACTCTTTATTTTCCTCTCCGTACCCCTCGCTTCATGGAAAATCTCTGCAAATGTCCCACTGACGCGATGGTTTGCCGATTTAACTTCCTAAAGTCGTGACATACGTGTTTAGGAATAAGTGACTTCATCATTAGATTAAAATTCTGATGACGATGGAAATATCCCGAAACAGGTCAGTTAAATGTATAAAGTGTGGAAAATTAAGAAGTGATCTATTTTTTAGTCATTTAAAATGAAAGTCATCGTGTGAGATATTTTTTAGATGGATAGATAGATGCTATTTTTATTGTCCTACGGCAAGCCCTTTGACAACAAGTCCATATGGGTGAAAATATTTTCTCTCGTTTTTACATGAGTTTTTACTAGATGTGAAATTGTATAAAAATGAATACCTTATGAGAAACTATACAAAGGAAAATGTAAGAAATTTTCATGATTTCAATACCTCAGGAGGCAAAGGTTAAAAAAAATGACCAACCTTCCACAATTTTCTTACGAATCTAATACAATTAAATAATATTTCAACATTATTGAATATACTCATTCCATCTACGAATTTACTTGATGTTGCCGCAAGCCGGTGAAGCGCGTCGTACCGATTAAAATGAACTCGAGAGCACTGAGCTGGAAAGTACGAGTTGTATTCTTTAATCATGGATACTTGGATCTGGAATCATGGATATAAACTTCCGCGAAGTGAAGCCTGACACTATTGACGGTACCATGAACAAGGGTGCAACAACCCCCCGAATCGTGGTGGGGGGGGGGGGCAAGCTCCTTGAAAAATCTGTATAAGCTAGGTAAGCTAAGTGGGGGGGGAAGGAGTCTGCAAATAAATTTTCACCCAAATGGGTCTGAGAGTCTGCAAATTTCAACCCACTAAGGGATGAATGTGCGAATGATTTTGCAAATCGGGCAGTGTCCATCAAAAAGTGAGCCACAACCACTGATTTCTGGGGGGGGCAAGCCCCCCCCCCCACCACAACCGTGCTTGGGGGGGGGGGGGAAATTCCCCCTCCCCCTCCCCGTTGTTGCGCCCCTGACCATGAGTATATATTATGGATTGTTATCTCGTCGCCAAAAACTGTTGTCTTGAATTCCGTTAACAAACAACTTTTTGGAATGTGGTGCCATCTAGTGGTGAAAGACGGAAGTTAATATGTAAATCTGTACATGTAATGTAATGTGTATATATGTAAAATAAAATTCGATAGTTTGTAAATGAACACGTCTTACTGGTTTTACTTACAAGTAATCATAACGCAGTGGATAAAAAATATAGTACTACACGCGGGACGTAATTACACACTTTTTAATATTGTCCGGTGTACGCATATATTTAATTCCTCTCCAAATTCAATTACACAAATGTACAGTTAACCTCTTAGCACTTCGTGAATATCAACCCAGCAGCCCTAATATGATTCTGGGACATGTGGTATCTTCATGAGTATTCCCAATGGCCATCATTGCAGTGTAGGTAAAAAGGAATGCACTTTCCTCCGCCTTGAACAGATTCTTATTTTTCAATCCAAGTCTCCTATTTGGGTCCTCCCAAACGCATACCTGTTTTGCAGCCTGGTACGATGCAAGTTCTGTTTAAACAAAGCATTCTAAATTCTTTATTTAAGCCGAACAGGCTTAATGCATTCAAATTAGAATCAGAGCCTGGCAAACATCGTCGTCGGCACACGATGGGCGTTTCATAAACCTCGTACACATTTTCTGTAATATATATTTCCTCTCTAGCATTTACAAATTAACTTTTAGATCACAAAAATAGCAAGATATTATTCAAAGCATCAATTAATTCATATCTCCTCGATCTTTACTGAATATTCACCACAGTCTCACGTTAGCAACAATTAACTACGTAGGAGCGTCTGAAGAAATTACAACTTGGCTGTTTCCAATGAGGTTTTATTGTTACCGACCATGGTTTCGTTACAGAGTAACATTATCAAGGTTTACCACCTTGATAATGTTACTCTGTAACGAAACCATGGTCGGTAACAATAAAACCACAGCCAAGTTGTAATTTCTTCAGACGCTCCTACTATGAAGGATTTCCGCGAAGTCACGCCCGCTACCATTACTTAAATTAACTACGTCTATTTACAATAACAACTGAGACTCTAATCAAAGTGGCACCAGGACTGGGTGAACTAAAAGTGGAAATTTAGGCAACACGTAGCCTAGACAACAATTCCAAACGTTAAAATACATAATATATATTCACGGACTGTACTCAACGAATCGTTCACTATGTATTGTCGCAGTGAAACTTTAAGAGAAAATTGTGCGCGTGGGACACATTGAGTAATGCTGGCGCCTTGTGGCAAACGAGCTTCCTTTATTTTCACATCCCCACCAATACACCCCCTGTCGTCCTCGTAACGATATCCTCTTCTCCCCTTTCACTCCTTTTTTTTATACGTCCCCTTTTCCCCGCCCTCTCTCTCTCTCGTGCTCCCTGTATCCATTTCGTTCTCTCTCTCGCACGTGCCCTTGGTGGGTGCGGGAGGAGCAGCAGCAGGGGAGCAGCAGTCAGGCCCCGGGAGCGGCACCTGGCACCCCTCTCCGATCACCTCCCGGAGGATGGGCCGGAAAAAGAGAGAGAGAGAGACGGGAGCAGTTAAATTTTCTTCTTTTTTTCTCTTCCCCGTCGCTTCCGCCTCTCCTTCCTTCGACACTTCTACTCATCTCCTCTTCCAAGAGCGCGCCGGAATAAGAGCACTTGGCGACATGGTTAACCCTTCGAGTGCGGCATGACGTGATATCACGTCATGGATGTCTTTACGCTGGTGCTGATGACGTTATAGCGCGTCAAGGGTACGGTGAGTGTTCCAGCTTTCACTCGGGAACTTTCACCAGGCACCCTAGTGAAAGCAGCAACACTCACGGTACCCATGACGTGATACCACGTCATCGGCACCAGCGTAAGAAAACCATGACGTGATATCACGTCATGCCGCACTCAAAGGGTTAAGAGGCGAGATATATGTTTATATGAAAGGGGCGAGTCTCTGGCGCGGGCGTGGTGACGCTATAACACAAGTAGAGGATGGTTTCAAGCCTTAATTGGTGGAATACCTCGATATCAGGGATAGAAGAATTAAGTCTGGAATTGTGAATGGCAAAAAATGTATTAGACAATTCCGCATTTATTAGAAAACGGACACTCCAGCAATTATAAGCCTAAAATACTACATATTCAAGAAAAAGGACCAAAGTCAGATGCTTTGGAGGAATTAGAAATTTTGTGTAGGGCTAATTCAAACGCATGCAATGTTCTCAACGAACTTTTGTATCCCTCCCGTTCTCCCCTCCTACACTTCCCGACTCCTGCCAACAACACCCTTACTACTTTATTCTTAACATACGCCCATATCAACTCGATTGCGTTTAGCTCATAATGTGCCACCAAGATCGCCAAACGGAGATCTCAAAGGCATCTTCAGTGTAGTTCACTCCACAAAATCTTGAGGGAAACTGCATACTATCTTGCACAATAGGCTAATGGCCATGATAAACCACTGCTTTCATGAGTGATGACTAAATACCTCACGTGAATTATCGCCAAAAATAACTTGCAAATGAGAATGAGAGATAGAGTAAGGAATGCGATTACATTGTTAACCAGGGCCACCTTCCAGGCCGGCTTGGGCAGGCGCCGAGCGCTGGGGGCCCGAGCGGGTGTACGCGGCAACACAGCACCGATTCGGCTAGGCGTTTCGCCTCACGGGACCTCTCACTTCGTCCATTATAAATATCACTAGATTTAAATTAAACGCGCTAATAGATATTTTGGACAATAACATATGGGAAACGCTCAAGGCATGCCCATTGCAACGAGACCAAGAACGAAATCTCACGATGCCCCAGTTTTGAAATGCAATAATTTTAAATAATTAATAATAACTTTGGTTATATGAAACATACAAAGCTGAAACTCGCACAATCTATAGTAAACATGTCTATCCTCCATTTACAGAAATATAGTTGTCATTGACGAACTTGTATTTGAGTTACAAGGTGTCAAAGTCGGAGCTTTTCCCGCGCACCGTAAATAACCCGTACTTTTTACGTTATAACTGTGGTAAAAAAGATCAAAAAATTCAAATTTGCCATTAAATAACGTAGAAATGAATGGGAAAAATGATGGTGTCGTTAGGTTTTCTGTAAGTCTTTTCGATAACTTTTTATTTGCACCCAACTAGGCCAGCTTCATAGGTCGGCGGCGGCGGAAGTGGTGGTACTCAGCCAATGAGGACACTTCTTTAGAAATCATGACGTCAGACCGATGAGCTGTGCTAAGATGGCTAGCGGGGGCCGCAAATATTCAGCCTGGCCTGAATCTGGACTGAATTCTGTGGCGGCGGAAGCTGGCCGAGAAGCGGGAAAACCCACTGCCTTTCAAAAATGAATCCTCTTTGGATGATTAGCGAGCCCATCTGTATCAGTAAAAGATGCTTTAAGCGATGCGCATAATGTTTACGATATATTTAAGATGTTAAGAGTATAATTTATAATGGCTAGCGAAAATATGAGCTGGTATCCTACGGAAATAGCCTTCCTTAAGGTTATATAGCATCATTAATCTACTAGCGTTAACCAGAGAGTGGCTTAAATCAAGTCAATTGAAAATTATTAAGTCAAAATATTTTTTATCCATTCTTGATGCTGCAACCTCGGGGAGAAAATTTACAGGTTGCGCTTATTGTTTATTGCATGTTCGGGCAGTGGAGCTGATAACGCATAAATGCTGATATGACACTGCCTAACGCGTTAAACAACGACCTAATTATTTCACTCTCTCGAATGTAAGGATCAATGCGCAATATAATTCTTGAATTTAGTGACAAGGCTTTTTCTCAACTCATTTCAATAAACATGGATTTCAGATTGAGGCGTTGCACGGTAGCTTGACGAATACGGTTATAGTGAAACTACTGTCATCAAGTAAGCATTATTAAATAATTGCATACTAATCTTTAATCAATTCTATCTTTATATTGTACGAATCATTCTCGAGAGTAAAAAAAAAATGTTACTTTTTCCGATGACATGCGAATACTGCAGTGTCAATGTTATTGTGCGCCTACTGCCTTTCGTTTGTTTTCTCGCCGCCGACCTATGAAGCCGGCCTTATCCATCACACAAGCGCAACCCTCGCTCATCCTACAACCAATCCCCCTGTCGCTGTCGTTGCCATTACCTCCTCCCAAGACGCCCTAGCCAGCGTCCGCTTCCCGGATTATCTCCTATAGCCACGCCCCCTCCTTCCAAGCAAAGACTTACGCAGCATAACAGCTTCCCCACCCCCACCCATTCCAACCCATTGCCTTTCCTGCCTTACATGTTACTTCCCCTCCCTCACCTCTACCCATTCCCCCCCTCTCCTATTCCCCTTCAAGAGAGCTCTGATAGAGTATTTGTGTTCTAAATATTAGTATATAAAATGTAAAATTTACTTATTTCTTTGCTTTATTTTTTGTAAATTGTGCAATATTAGTGGCTGTTTATACAAGGCATTGTAAGTTTCATGCCTTTCATCTTTTTATGTAATTTTTCCAGAGACAATACCAACCTCTAATATTATGTCTCCTGCATGTTATTATGTAGCAATTACTTTATTAATTTACGTTGTTTATAAATCTTATCAGCAGCTTAAAATATAAATAAATGTAAATGCCATGTAATTGTGCTCCATGGGATTATATGGTCCCAGAGTAAATAAACTTTATCTTATCTTATCTTATCTCTCCGTTACCTCAGAAATTCATGTATATATATACAGGGTGTCCCATAAATGTCACGCCACAGTGACACTGGAGCTAGGGCAGCCTAAGAGGTACCGAACCAGCCCAATATGACCTCAGTAAAAGTTGCACGGTTTTCGAGATGTTGCTAAATTAAAGCTTTTTCAAAAATTTCACTTTTTTTACATTTCTAGTCCCAGAATTCAATCGGATAATTTAACGTTCTCATTAGGGCCGCTCTTTTAATCTTCCAACTGTGACTCATGTGCCGACTTCTACCTGGAATAGAGGCCCGAGAGGGAGGGGGGGGTCATGGGGTCCGAACAAACAAAAGAAACGCGAAAGGCGCTATACCTGTCTAACTTTATCGGCTTTCAAAAAACGGGATGGATAGAGTCATTTGTTTGTTAATTTGTGGCAGTAGCCCCATCAGAGAGCCAAATTGAGAGCTATTCAAGTGAATTCTGGGACTAGAAATGTAAAAAAAGTGAAATTTTTGAAAAAGCTTCAATTTGGCAACATCTCGAAAACCGTGCAACTTTTACTGAGGTCATATTAGGCTGGTTCGGTTCCTCTTAGGCCGCCCTAGCTCCAGTGTCACTGTGGCGTGATATTTATGGGACACCCTGTATAGTGGAAAATATGTCCATGCACCTCATGATGCTGCACTGCGGTGAAACCGATCGCGAATAAACCTTTTACCATGTGGAATTGTAGAGTTAATTCTTCTATCCCTGACTATAATACAAGGCCAAAATGAATCCGTACTGCGCTTGAATAAACTTTACACCCTCTGGCGTCACTTCGTGGAAGTATTTTGTACTTGAATCCAAATTAAAACAATCCCTGTACTTTTCCACTAATATTTATTCTACTAATTCAACTATTATTATTATTAAACCCGAGAAATATTTATCTATTTATCTATTATTATTATTATTATTATTATTATTAGGTAATAATATTTATTCAAATAATATTTTTACTAGGGATGAGTCGATTCCACTTTTTTTCGATTCCGATTCTTTCAAATCGATTCCCGAGTTTCGATTCCGATTCCATCGATTCTTATTCCTAATAACAGGTGGGATATTGATATACCAGTAGCGTACGACTATTATTTAAGTTCAAGTATTGGCTGAAATAAAATAACATAGACAATTAAGTCGCTCAAAAAGTATATTTATTAACAAATAGCGAATATATCCTCAGCTTATTGAGGTAGATAAAAAAGTAAAAATTCATAGCCTACACCCAAAATTACTGATACAAATATGATGTGATAAATGAAATTTGATTTGAATGTTTATCCATCTGGAATCCATGGAATCGGAATCGACTTTAGGCGATCGATTCTCGATTCCGATTCTAATCCTGAGAATCGGTGGAATCGAGAATCGACGTTTGGATTCGATTCATCCCTAATTTGTTCCTATCTTTTGGAAAATGTATCTTTTTCATTTTATCGCTTCTGTCGGAATTTGAAATGTGGTGCGGTGACAAAATAAAATCATCCGGATGATATTAGCAGCGTAGGACTCGAGAATTAGGTTTGGAATAATGGATGAAAGCTCCGATGATATGGCTTTCAGCATCGACAGAATGGAGACAGGTGAATATTTGCATCCTCCATTTACATACTACCCTGCGATCCGCCGCATGGGTGTGTAGCAGGAGGTGTTAGGGCACCAGCCGTGTTACTGCGTGAAGGATTTGGGAGGTGAAATGGTGACGTGTATTAAGGGAGTGTATTTAGTGTAGCTCAGTTTTTTAATGGTCACTTATTGTGAGCGGAAATGACTAATATTTTCCCCTATCTGTTCCACAACGTATCTCTCTTATTTTATCGCTTCTGTCGGAACTAGAAATGTAGTGCGGTGACGAAGTGATTTTTCTCTGTGTCGCTTCGAAACACACCTGATCTGAATTGCTCCAGCAAACTAAGTCTTGCTTGTAGCCTCCCGAGACTCTCGGGGCTCCCAACCTAATTCCTTTAAAAGCTGTGAAACTCTATCTGTTCGCTTGTAGAAGTTTTTAACGAAGCTCGTAGCTTTCCTATGTACAAAAACTCCTCCTTTCCGCGCACAATAAGCGACCACAGTAAAAACTGAGCTCCACTAAATACACTCCCATAATACATGTCTCCATTTCATCTCCCAAAAACTTACATCTTTACACGGCTGGTGACCTAACACCCCCTGCCACACGCCCATGTGGTGGCTCGCTGGGTATCATGTAGATGAAGATGTACTTACATACATTTTTTGTCGATTCTTTATGCCCAGGGTCCTAATGCTCGCGGCGTATTCGAGATGTGTCTTATCCAGGGCGAAGTAGCATCTCTTTTTAACTTTTTAATTCGCGGACCTTCCTATTATACGCTTAACCAAACCTAGTTCATTTAATGCCGCTTATATGCTTTAGATAATTTGAGAGAGATCTTTCCCTAGTCATCAGGAAAACCATATTCAGATGTATTTTCTTGCTGAAGCAACTGTTTAGTCTTTCTGGAATGCAGGCTCGTGCCATTTCCCATTGAAAACGGCGTCTGTTCTGCGGAAAATGTATCAATGTGAAGCGGTTAAAATCTGATATTTGGGTTTCTTATAAAAGATAGTTTTGGAGATATTTCTCTTTACGATGGGGCCCAAGTCATCGAATGTTATGTGAATTTTTATCTCATCAAGCTACCTTATTCGCTGCTACACATCTTTGATAGGTTATAATTAATAAACTAGTAGTTTCAGCATACAATCACATTTACGACGGGAATAAAGATATATAGATAGATAAAATAGATAATATTTATTTCTCTACATTATACTAAAAATAATTTTGACAATAGATTAGCATATGGTGGAATATAGGCACCCCTGTGGTAAACAACCAGTGTTGGAGCTGCCATCATATAAAGTCATCTTGACGAGCAGGAAAATAAAAAAAGAAACAGTTGGCTGGTGCGGCCAAAAACAGAACGTTAAAACTTTGATTTTTTATAAAGTCAAGAGACAGTAATTAAAAAAATCAAGTGTTCATTACAAGAACAAAAAAAACATTAATTATCAATGGTCATGAACCAGAGTAAACCAGAGTAACTTACAAACAAGTTTACAAAATATACATTAATCACTTCCCTTTGTAGTTCAATATTTAGAAATATTTTTCAATATTGTCTATAGAAAATAAACATGCTTTTAATTGTCGTAGAAATAATTTAACTTGCTTTACCCCTAAACCAAGCAATAAATCATTTACAAATGAAAGGTGAAACTCTTGCCATTTTCAACACTGATTCTGTCCTTCCTCCGGCAAATCTGGATCCGATATGCCCATGCAGACGTCTCAATGGAGTATTCAAAATATTTTCCGTCCTCTCATGTTTCCCCGAATTACTGTTGTAACCAAATATCTCACAAGTATCAAATAGGGAATGCATTCCCTGTCTACTGTCGGCGTCGACATTGTGTGCCTCTGTACTTATAAAGTTTGTATCTGGGTCTGTTAGCATGTTGAAATAGTGCAACATATATCATTTCAAAGATAAATTTATTGCAATTTCAATTATGTTTTCTGTGTTATGACAGTTTTAAAAATGTCGATAAGTTAGTGTAATAATTAACTTCGCGACGCTAAAATTAGCCGTTTCGTAAATTTCATATACCTTGTACCTTGTATCTCATCCTAGGGAGAACTTCGCAATCTAATGCGTTGACCTTTCACCCAAGAGTAGCCAGAATCAAAGAAGATATATGAGGACCCCAGAAGTCAAGGGGTCTAAGTAACAAAACCATTGTTCAGAGAAAACTTAAGTCAAAGTTGACAATGTTTGGTACAACCAACTAAGTAGTTAAGAGGCATTACCCTAGATAGCAGCACCTGTCAAGAAAATCACTTGGATCCCTTTACCACATAAAGGTTAATATTTTTTACATCCCATTCCTGTATGTAACTTATTTTTTTCAAAAATGTCACTTAGACCCCTTGACTTCTGGGGTCCACATATAGAATTCCAATCGAACTCTTAAAAACGCATATTTTGCTGTTAATTAACGAAAAAGTTGCAAAGTTCATGACATTCTTAGAAGGGCTAATTTTAGGATGCACGGAGTTAAATATTGCCCTGGCGTATCTACACTTTAGGCTATGTCACTATACAAAAAAGTATCTGAAACATAAATGAAATATGTATGAAGTATTATTTTAACAAGCTCATAGACCCAGGTATAAATTATCAAAATACAGTGGCTCATCATTTTGACGCCGCTTGATGTCGCCCATACTTCATGAGAGCGTTCGACCCAAACAATGCGCTGCCACCCACCCCGCTTTATTAGTGCCGTGGGTGTGGATGATTGAATAGGCGTAAGGATAGGGCGTTTTTAAAGGGGAGCGTTTCTTTACCACAATCCCCACTTTACCAATATCACTCACTTTCGTCAGTCTCACTTGGTGGTATTCCATCATTAAAAAATTTAAGATGTCCACTTTTACAAAACCACTCGATTTATTAAAACAACGACCCAGGTTTCAATGTGCATTCACATCATCTTCAGGTAAATGGAGGCCGATGTGCAGGCCTTATATAGTAAACATTACCAGGTGGGGAAAGGGGGGGGGAAGAACAATGCAGGAAGAGGGTGGTCACGGGAGGGAAGGGAGGGGGGGCTAGGAGGACAAAGTGGAGGGGATTAAAGCTTTGAGGATGGGGGAATAGGCAGGGAGCATACATTCATTATCAAGAAATTTATCACAGTAAGCTTGATTTTTAAAAATTTCTAGTTGTTCTAAAGCATTCAGCTTACGTCTGTCAGTTGCAAAATGGAGAGGTGTCATAGTAAAATCACTTTTATGTCCGTGGATTAAAAGATGTCGGGCGAAGTTGCTTCCGTTAAAATTAAAATTTCTAAAATCCCTTTTATGCTCCTTTTGTCTAATTTCAAAATTTCTACAGGTCTGTCCTACATACTGTCCACCACATTCATTACATTTCATTAAGTATACACCACTTAATTTCTGAGGTTCAATGGGGTCCTTGAAGTTCGCTATCAGTTTTTTCACACTGTATGGTGTTTGAAATGCCACTTTGTAACGGTCCTTTGGAAACAATTGCGTCACTCGAGAGGAAATCTCCCCGAAGTAAATAATTGAACGCCATTGTTGAACAGGGGGTTCTGTTTTGTTGTAGAAACTGGCCACGGCTCTTTTCCTCCTATTCTTGCGAATTAATTTGTCTATTAGTGAGAGTGGATAGCCGTTATTCACTGCAATCTGTTTGATTGTTTGGGTTTCTTTTTCAAACTCTGAGTCGTTCAGGGGAATGTTGAAAAGGCGGTTAATAAGGGCGTGGAAAGCAGAAAGTTTTTGCGAGTATGGGTGTCTGGAATCAGCAGGTATGACATGGTCGGTTTTACCAATTATTATCATTCATTTCTCACCGATAATGTCACGTTTTGAAATATTACACAGTTAAGAGTTTGCCTTAATTAAATTCTGAACGAGTCGGTATATTATATTTTTCGTAATGTCTGCCGTGGTTTTTCTGCGAATGCCACCTAGCTGATAACGGCAGAAAGACCTGATGCTTTTCAGTGAGATTGTGTTCGAATCGCCCATTAAGTTATATGGAGAGGGTACTTCGTCATCAAACTGAAGCGTGACAACCGAAATAAAATCCAAATTGTTTAACCCTGCTCTCTCCTTACTTTTCTATGGATAGCACGACGGCTTGGATGCATTAGTGTATGTGAAGCAAGAATATCAACCATGTATTTGAAATTATAGCCAAAAGGCTCATGAAGCGTGTATTGGGAACTTAGTGCTGTGGATTCTACTCAATTTTATGTGTGTAGTTTTCAGCGGGATTGCGGATTCTTATTAATTTCAATGAATTATCAATGTTTTTGCGGAGAATGCATATGAAGGAAGCCAGTGCATGATGGTTTACAGTAAGTTATCGATGGAAAACATCGTAAAAATGCCTAATTAGTGCGTCAGCCCGCAAGCCCTATAGGGAAATTTGGGTCAACTAAGATGGCAGACTGGATTCAGCTTCTAGCATTGGCCAGCATAGCAAGCGCCCTCAATGATATAGTTGAAGTCAACTCCGTAGAAGCGCCTCAGAAGGCAATGTCGTCGCATGACGGTATAATGATGGAATCGGCCAACGGATAAATTATTTCACATCGAGCCCCTCTTCCTAAAAAAAAAGAGCGAAGGCGAACAAAATACGGTGGCAAAGGTCAGCCAGGGGTTTGGCTCCGGCTCACTTTTCGCGTGGCGAGGGAAAGAAGGAAGTTATAGAGAGGTCGAGTCGAGGAAGAGGAGGCAATAAAGATGTGCTCGGCGGAGCCATTTTACGAGTGGTTAAGGGGCGGCCGGTCCACCTGTGCCACCGCCCCATGTTCATGAAAGATTCCCGAGGTGACTATTCCTCCGTGTACGCCGTGAGGCTGAGATGCGAGCGTGGAAGGGATATGCAGCGGACGGAGCGGCAAATAGGGTTAAAGGGGTCAGCGTGGAAAGGGTATGAGGGTCTTTGGAAAATCGATCCTTGATCCTTGTGAATGCGGTTCCAAAGTGAAATGACTCAAGGTAGTTTGAGCGAAACGTCATTTCACCTAGAAATCAATGAATCCAGTCTCATTTTAATTGGTTAAAGGTTGCGATGTTTAACGCCTGTAATGACTAAGTATTATGGTTGAGTCGAATGTTAATGTCCCTGGGCATAAAGAATCGACAAAAAATGTATGTAAGTACATCTTCATCTACATGATACCCAGCGAGCCACCACATGGGCGTGTGGCAGGGGGTGTTAGGTCACCAGCCGTGTAAAGATGTAAGTTTTTGGGAGATGAAATGGAGACACGTATTATGGGAGTGTATTTAGTGGAGCTCAGTTTTTACTGTGGTCACTTATTGTGCGCGGAAAGGAGGAGCTTTTGTACATAGGAAAGCTACGCGCTTCGTTAAAAACTTCTACAAGCGAACAGATAGAGTTTCACAGCTTTTAAAGAAATTAGGTTGGGAGCCCCGAGAGTCTCGGGAGGCTACAAGCAAGACTTAGTTTGCTGGAGCAATTCAGATCAGGTGTGTTTCGAAGCGACACAGAGAAAAATCACTTTGTCACCGCACTACATTTCTAGTTCCGACAGAAGCGATAAAATAAGAGAGATACGTTGTGGAACAGATAGGGGAAAATATTAGTCATTTCCGCTCACAATAAGTGACCATAAAAAAACTGAGCTCCACTAAATACACTCCCTTAATACACGTCACCATTTCACCTCCCAAATCCTTCACGCAGTAACACGGCTGGTGCCCTATCACCCCCTGCTACACACCCATGCGGCGGATCGCAGGGTAGTATGTAAATGGAGGATGCAAATATTAACCTGTCTCCATTCTGTCGATGCCGAAAGCCATATCATCGGAGCTTTCATCCATTATTCCAAACCTAATTCTCGAGTCCTACGCTGCTAACATCATCCGGATGATTTTATTTTGTCACCGCACCAAATTTCAAATTCCGACAGAAGCGATAAATTAAAAGATATACATTTTCCAAAAGATAGGAACAAATTAGGGATGAGTCGAATCCAAACGTCGATTCTCGATTCCACCGATTCTCATGATTCGAATCGGAATCGAGAATCGATCGCCTAAAGTCGATTCCGATTCCATCGATTCCAGATGGATAAACATTCAAATCAGATTTCATTTATCGCATCATATTAGTATCAGTAATTTTGGGTGTAGGCTATCAATTTTTACTTTTTATCTACCTCAATAAGCTGAGGATATATTCGCTATTTGTTAATAAATATACTTTTTGAGCGACTTAATTGTCTATGTTATTTTATTTCAGCCAATACTTGAATTTAAATAATAGCCGTACGCTACTAGTATATCATTATCCCACCTGTTATTAGGAATAAGAATCGATGGAATCGGAATCGAGAATGGGGAATCGATTTGAAAGAATCAGAATCGGAATCGAAAAAAAGTGGAATCGACTCATTCCTAGTTATAACATATTTCGAAGGGAGACTTCATCGACAAAATCCAAGCAAATGGGGCACATGCATTATTTTAACAATGAACATGTACAATCTCAATATATGCAACTTCAATCATTATTTAAAACATACTCTTTGAGTTAAAACATACTTTAACATTTACTTTTAATTAAGGATGAGTCGAATCCAAATGTCGATTCACGATTCTACCGATTCTCAGGATTAGAATCGGTATCGAGAATCGATCTACTAAAGTCGATTCCGATTCCATGGATTCCAGATGGATAAACATTCAAATCAGATTTAATTTATCACATCATATTTGTCTCAGCAGTTTTTGGTGCAGGCTATCAATTTGTACTTTTTATCTACCTCAATAAGCTGAGGATATATTCGCTATTTGTTAATAAATATTTATTTATTTATTTATTTATTTTCACTTCCCCGAATACAGCACATTAGGCCATTTTACATCAGGTGGACAACAGTAACAACGGACGAGACACAGACACCCATGTCCTGGACAGATAATATTCTACCCAGGCGGGACTCGAACCCGCGACCCTACTTTTGGAGCGACTTAATTTTCTTATGTTATTTTATTTCAGCCAATACTTGAATTTAAATAATAGTATGTAGTACGCTACTGGTATATAAAAATACCAACTGTTAAGAATCGATGGAATCGAGAATCGGGAATCGATTTGAAAGAATTGGAATTTGTAATCGGGATCCAAAAAAAGTGGGATCGACTCACCCTTACTAAGTATGCAACGCAAATTACTAAAACGTGTCGTCGCGAGTGAATTGACTGCGAATGGAAACGAGAGAAGTCAACAACAACAGTTTGCCCTTCCTTTTTATGAGATAGGGAAGGGTGGATGGCTGCAGTCAACCAATCTTAGGATGAGAAACCTTTAAACCAAAGACAACGACCAATGAGAAACGTTTAGTCTTGCAAAATGTTTTAAAACAATAAAGGATATTTTTGAAACAGTTTGCGTATTATAATTTAATTAAAAAAGTCGAATTTCCTTTAGAAAGGTTCTTTCTAAGAGATCAAAATGATTCCTCAAAGTATGCACTAATAAGTATGCCGGAAAGTCCATTACTTCTGGTGTTCAAATTTGCTTACTCCAAATGCACTATTGTCTTGAACGAGCGCCAATGATTTTTTAAAATTATCATGCTTAGAAATGAAGAGGACAGGCAGTCTTTAGCTGAGGATTTAGATGCGATTGATGATTGGTGTGATAGTTGGCAGCTAGAATTAAATTTGAAGAAATGCGCGATAATGAACTTTTGGAGAAAGAGTGGCTTTCCCCGGAATAATTATTGCATCAAAGAAAAAAAATATCTAACTTAGAATCTATTAAATACTTAGGCGTCACCGTCACTGAAGACATATCATGGGGGAAACACATCAGGGAAATAACTAGTGTAGCAAACCGTGGATTAGGATTCGTAAAAAGGGTTCTAGGTAAATGCGATGAGAGAGTACGAGAAAGAAGCTATTTTACACTTGTCAGGCCTCATTTAGAATATGCCGCTAGTATATGGGATCCGTACGAGGAATGTATGATAAAAGAATTAGAGCGCGTGCAAAGGAGATCCGCTAGATTTGTTAAAGGCCGTTATGATAAATGTGTAAGTATTACGAGCTTAATAGAAGAACTAGGATGGGAATTACTATCAGAACGCAGGTTAAAATGTAGGTTAAACCTTTTTAGTAAATTCGAAACCGATTTGTTCACAGATGACGTTAGATATATATTGAGAACCCGTCGGTATTATGCTAGGTTTGATCAGATAAACAAGATTAGAGAGATAGATTGTCGTACCGATAGATTTAAAATGTCATTTTTCCCTCGTACTATAAGAGAGAACAATAGGCAGCGTAGCAAAGGGATAGGTAGGTGAAATATAGTTAGAGTAGTCTGTAGTGCATGATGCATGTAATAACAACCAATAATCCCTTTCTTATTATGCAGATACTAACCACCTAGCTGCATGTGATCCTGTTCTCTAGCATGCCTCCCTTAAATATCCTAGTTGCATGTCAATAGTGCATGTTTGGTGATCTTCACCCCCTGCCACACACCCTCGTGGTGGCTCGCCGGGTAGTACATAGATGTAGATGCTTTCTGTCTTCTTTTCACATTCATTAATTAGCTGCTGGCCTCCAATGTTCACCAGTAAGCCCATGCGACCGGTCACTTATGAATTTTTTCCCCACATCCCTCACGCCTTGGGCCGGCACTGGACTCGGAACCTCGGATATTGTCGAGGTTCCGAGACGATTTCGTGACCTTTCTGGCTAAGCCTGCCGATGGGAAGCGAAGTCCCCCGTTCGCGCATTGTCTTCGACTTGCCCTACCCCGACCTGCTGCCGTTTCGTCGCTCACGTCGTGGATTAGAGTCGCGATCAATTTGCGCTCCGCTCAATCCTTTCATTTCGCTTTACGTTGAACTGGCGTCGAAAATGTGCCATCCGCACACCAACTTGCTCCTCGGCTGCAATTAAGAGGGAGGATGTTTCCTGGAATCTAGGGGATCGACCCGTTATAAGCCGAACTTGATGAATTCCTCGCGCTAATTTGACTGCGGACGCGTTCGCCCGGGGGAGAGAGAATATTCATCGCTTATTCGCAAGTGGAAACACCTCCCGTTTCTGTGGATTTTATGTAATTGCAAAATATATATTTATATTAGTGTACATTTCTCGGGATCGCCACCGGGTAAGATTTTCATAGGCAGCCGACGTTTCGGGTTCCGACTCGTTACCCATTCTCAAGGCTACCTTGCCTTGAGAATGGGTGTCTTCTCTTAAAGAGTTATCTTGAGAATGGAATGAGAATGGGAAATGGGAATCTTTTCCGGTGGCGAGCCCGAGAAATGTACACTAATGTTATTCGCCGGGAAAGTGTTAAATCATATATATATATATATATATATATATATATATATATATATATATATATATATATATATATATATATATATATATATATATATAAACATTTATGTGAGTATTTGCCGCTGAGCGGTCTGAGTGAATGAACGAACGATTGTATGGCCTGAACGGCTCATTTCCTACTTGGGTTAGCGTACCCCGAAACGCCTGTTCTATATCTTTCACCACTGTCTGTGTGCTTGAGTTATTCTTTCATTTCGCCTTCTGTGTGTGTCATTCTCTCTCTGACGGTGGGTGAAAAGCTGCCCTGGCGCCATCTATTGGCCGGTCTCGTGGGTCATGCCTTGGAGAGTGTCTGTTCCTATAAACCCCCGCCGATTCCAGTGGATTCTTAGTAGACTGGGTTGCTCGGTGGTCTGAGCATTGGACGCGACATCCGTCCGTGGTTCGATTCCCGGTCCAGTCGAATTTTTTCTGCTTGGAATCGGCCATCTTTACATCTTCACACCACCATTGTGTCTGTCAATTTTATGTGTTCCTATCCACTTCCTTTCTACCTTTCTGTATAAACATTTATGTGAGTATTTGCCGCTGAGCGGTCTGAGTGAATGAACGAACGATTATATATATATATATATATATATATAGTTTCCCTTCTGATTGATCTTCTATGAGATAGATTTCGCATTTATAATACTCGGTTTAATTTGTTGACCCTAAACATTTTCCTCTCTCATTATTGGCTGCTCAATCCTAAGAATTATTGCCTGCAGCCTTCCACCCTTTCCACCCATCAAATGCTAGTTCCCTTACCTCCTGGTACCTCTTCGTAGGTACTTCCCTCTGTATTTGACCCATGAACTTTTTCCTGGGTCTTCGTGTGGGGACTTCTCCCGCTATTTTTAACTTCAATTGTGTTCTGTTCAATTATGTGTCTCAGGGTGTGTCCAATCCATCTGGTTCTTCTTTTCTGTATGGTGACCCATAGAGTCCTTTCCTCTTCTATTCCTTTGGACACTTCAGCGTTTGTTATTTTGTCCGTCCATATTGTCTTTAGCATCCTCCTCCAGCACCAAGTTTCCAAGGCTTTTAGTATTTTCTGCTCAGCTTTTCCAATGGTCCATGCTTCCGATTCATAGAGTGCCACGCTCCTCAGGAATGTTTTCACGCACTGTTTTCTGATTTGCAGTCCTATCTTCTTTGAGCACAGCAGTTGTCTTCTTCCCATGAACGCCTTCTTAGCTTGGGATGTTTTCCGCTTGGTTCCGTTGTACTTTCCTCTTCTAATGTCAAGGTTGAGATGGAATGATATTGTTACTTCATGAAGATTAAACATTTTCAAGCATAGTTTTGTAGACAGTCTTTTGTGTACTGCGATATCTATCCGTTTACTATCGTATACCTTAGAGGTGTAGTGCAAGAGGTATGAGATGAACATAAACCATAAGAAGACGCAAATGCTGAGATTCTCTCGAAGCAAGACGACGGGGCCTAACAAAATGGTGGGAGAGCACAAAATGGAGCAAGTCGAGCAATTTACGTGCCTGAGTAGTATTATGGAGGACAATGGGTTTAGTGGTAGGGACGTGAGATGTAAGGTTTCCATGACTAAAGAAACATATTCAAAGAGGGCCTGACCAGAAGCTAAAAGAAAATGCTGGTGAGAACCCCAATATGGGGCGTGGCGCTGTATGACTCGGAGACTTGATCATTGCAAAGGAAGGATGTATGTAGACTTTGAGATGTGTGTGTGTGGAGAAGGATGGAGAGGGTGAAATGGGTGATAGGACAGGACGAACGAGGAGGTTGAAGGGGAAAATAAGCTGGTGGCGGAGGTTCGGATGAGGCCGGGGAGATAGATGGAGGACATTTTGAGAAGATAGGACATTCTAATGATGAGAATAATAGAGGGGAGATCACAGGGGGAGCGTGAAGAGAAGGGAAAAGGGTAGGAATTCTGGATGAAATAAAAAGATGAAGACGATATCAGGAATTTTAGAGGTATCTATTGGCAGGCCATCCAGAGGAATTGCGAACATTGTTAACGGATGTGAACACATGCGAACGGATATGAAACGAATTGTGAACATTGTTAACGGAACATTGTAAACGGTATTGTCAGGATAGACATAATAGTAGACGAAACGCCGTGGATATCAGTTATCTGAAGAGTGTTTGCGGCAAAAGTAGAAAGGATAGGGTCAGGAATGAGTGGGTCATGAATAAATGTGGGTGAGATGCTTCAGTAATGGACGTATATGAAAGGAGTGTGCTTCGTTGTTATGACCATGTTGAGAGAATGGATGAGAGTCGAATAACGAAACAGATATATGAGAGTAGAACAAATGGTGCGAGAGGTAAGGTAGGCCGAGAAAGTTGTGGTTGAATGTGGTTGAGGAAATTATTAGGAGGAGGAATATTAGGAGCCTTAAAAATAAGAGGGCGTGTATGAAGCAGTGTATGGGGGTAAATGAGGCAAGAGAGATTTGCAAGGATAAGTCAGTATGGAGGCAATCATTGAAGCAGAGTTAGGTGTGCAAATATGTATTTATGAGCGAAACTTTGTGACTTCGACTGTGCCTACCCTGGAAGGGAACGGCGTGATTGGTATATATGTATGTCTGTAAAAAATATTTGTAAGAAGAATACATATAGAAGAAGTAAAAGCAAGCTGATTTCTAGTAATTTATCGATGGAATACATAGTAAAACTGCAAAATCAGTGCGTCAGCCCGCAAACACTACAGGAAAATGAGGGTTAACGAAGATGCCGGACTGGCTTCAGCTTTCAGCATAATGTATTTTCAGCGAATATGTATTTATGAGTGAAACTTTGTGATTGTGTCTTATCCGGAAGGGAACGGCGTGATTGGTATGTATGTATGTAAACGGATTAGGATAATTACTGTCCATAAACCTGCCAATCAGCTAGCAGAAGACATAACTGAATTGATCGTAGCATTGTAGTATAACGCGTTGATGCCGATAAGGTCATATTGCAGGTACAATCTTCTACTTGCAGACAGAAAGTACAGCACTCGGACGAATCGAAGGATATTATCTCCTTACGCGAGACAAAACCAACGATGCTTAAGGCTGCTCTGGCTTGACTGTGTCTGTCAAGACAAATGCTAAGTTATGCATTTTCATTCATTCAGTTTACAATATCCTGTTTTCGGTAAGGAAATGGATTACTTATTGAAAACCAATATTAGTTACATACATACCAATCACCCCGTTCCCTTCCGGGGTAGGCACAGTCACAAAGTATCACTCATAAATACATATTTGTACACTTACTCTGCTTCATTAATTTCCTCCATACAGACCTATCCTTGCAAACCTCTTTTGCCTCATTTACCCCCATACACTGCTTCATACACGCCCTCCTATTTTTATGACTCCTAATATTCCTCCTCCTAAGAATTTCCTCAACCACATTCAACCACAGCTCTCTCGGCCTACCTCTACCTCTCGCACCATTCATTTCACTCTTATATATCTGTTTCGTTATTCGACTCTCATTCTCTATTCTCTCAACATGGCTAAACCAACGAAGCACACTCCTTTCATATATGTCTATTACTGAAGTATCTAACACACATTCGTTTTGTTACCCACTTATTCCTGACCATATCCATCCTACTTTTGCCCCAAACACTCCTCAGATACTTCACACCCACGGCGTTTAGTCTACTCTTATGTCTATCCTGGCACACACGTTTAACTACCATACAACAAAGTGGTGAGAAGTACACTTTTGTACACGGCGATTTTCGCTTCCTTAGATATGCTCCACATGCTTCCTACCACCTTCCTTCCAGCATTCGCACGTCTCTTTATCTCCTCATCTATCCTTCCATCTTTCGCAAACATCTTACCTAACTACACAAAATCATCCACTTGTTTAATTACTTCACCATTCGCCCTCATCATACAGTTATTCTCCCCATTCTCCTTATCAAAAACTAATACTTTAGTCTTGCACGTATTTACCCTCAATTCCATTCTCTCTGTTGATTCACAAAACTTATCTAGGGTCTTCTGCAATCCCTCTTGGCTCTCTGAGATCAAATACCAATATTATACCATCAATTCCATTCTCTCTATTGATTCACGAAACTCATCTAGGAGCTTCTTTATCCCTCTTGGCTCCCTGAGGTCAAATACCAATATTAAACAATCATTCAAAACCAATATTAAGGCACAGAATATATAGATTAATCCACGAATATACTTTTAATGACCACATAAGTCCAGCCATAGAAGCCGACCGCCGCGCCATTTGTGTAGAACTACCGCATTTTGGCTTCAATTACGGCATTTATTCGTTGATGACTTAAAAAGAAGTACCCGCCAAATTTCATTGGGCCTAAGATGTTATGTACAGAGAAATATGATTGATTTCAGGGTTGGGGATGTTTGCGTAATATTGCGTAGGTAAACTGTCCTTAGTTTTCAGAATGCAATTCCAATTGTAACATTCAATTTGTTGGTAAAAAAAAGCTATTCTATTTTATTGGTATTTGAATACGCTGCTTGTTAATGTTTAGAAACATATTTATGTCATTATAATGAAATTACGACGTAAGAATGACCGCCATGTTTACTTCATTATCATGGCAACCACGCACACCACTCTGTACCTTGAATTTTTTGAGCAATATATTATTTGCTCATTCAAATGAAAAAGTGCTACCCCTGAAAATTGAAGTATTTAATCTGCCAAGTTGAAAACGTATCTTTTGAAGATAATTTTTGCCGGGAGTATGGGGTTGATTTTTTCGCGGAGAAAAATCAGAATAAATGCTATTTTGACTTTGGATTCCAAGGTGCGTCATCTGTTTGGGCATTGGTTTTGATTTAAATCAGCCACATCTTGTCCGTTACAGAAACGCCCCAGTGTCCAGATGTTTCGGCCTCTGGCAGTTGAAAGGAGCGAAATCATTGGGAATCACATTTGGCGTGTGGGAAGGAAATGGCACCTTTTTTTTATTGAAAATTTCAATCACTGTCGCAGTTTAGCTCAGTCGCAAATATTCTCTACCGAAATCTTAACTATAATCATCGTTTATTATCTTCAAGCCCTACAGAAATGTTTTCAACGTAATATAAAATCGATCACGATACCTATGAGGGAAGGTAAGATTTTATTTGCTCTGGGGAGCGCCCTTGGGCCTAAGATGAAATTAAGAAATATCCCCAGGATGGGTTTGCTCGCTGAAGGCGAGCTGTTTTCAAGGAACGCAGGTAACCACGGCCTGCCTATGACGAATACATGGTTTGAATTCCTCAAGGGAGCGTGATTGGCCCTCTTTTATTCACTACTTATATTAATGACCTAAGTTCTAGAATCAGTAGTAAATTAAGATTATTTGCGGACGATACAGTAATCTACCGTGAAATAAGGGAAGACGTGGACTTTGAAGTTCTGTCATCTGACCTTAACAACGTTCATTCGTGGTGCCAGGAGTGGGGTTTAGAACTAAGTATTAGTAAATGCACCACAGTTCACTTCCTGCGAAAGTCATCACACGAAAGCCATGCCTACACCGTGGGTGGAGTAAACATAAAATTTTCAAGTACAGTAAAATATCTTGGAATTACTTTAAATTCAGATATATCGTGGGTAACGCACATACAAAACATACGCGGCACAGCATTAAAGAAACTAGGTTTTGTTAAGCGTATAATAGGAAGGTTCTCGGATGAAAAAGTCAAAGAGAGATGCTACTTCGCTCTGGTTAGGCCACACCTCGAATACGCCGCGAGCATTTGGGACCCTTGTCATAAAGATTTAACCTAAAAATTAACAAATTACAAAGAAAAGCAGCACGCTTCGTTAAAAACTGCTACGAACGAACATATAGTGTCTCACAACTTTTAGAGGGATTAAGGTGGGAGCCCTTAGAGACTCGGAATCTGCACGCTAGGCTTAGGCTGCTTGATAAATTCAAAACTGATATTTTTCAGAGCGACACAGAGAATATTATCATGAAGCCTCACTACATCTCTAGGTCTTACAGATGCGATAAAATGAGAGATATACTATGCCGAACAGATAGGTACAAAAAATCGTTCTTTCCGCGCACAATGAGCGATCACAATAAAAACGGAGCTCCTTCAAACACACTCTCATAGGACATGTCACCATTTCACCTTCAAATCTTTTACGTCTTTACACGGCTGGTGTTACCTACCACCCCCTGCCACACACCCAAGCGGCGGCTCGCGGGGTAGTATGTAGATGTAGATGAAATAAGGTGCACGCAATTATGTCGCAGCCCCTGCGCTCCTGTTTTTCCACCCCTCTCTCCTCATTGCAGTTCTTATGCTCACTTGGTTTCCTTTTACCTTTGCTTTCCCACTCACTTTCATACGACTTAAATTCTATGTAATTAAATGAAATATCTTCATATGTCTTTAACTTGACTAATTTATTTTCACGCAGTACGTAGAGACTCGACAACGGAAGGTTTTTGGCGATTCTGAAACAATTACCAAGGTTACAATATGATTTATTTAAAAAAATAGTTGAGAACACATAGAGGCTACTCGCTATTACTTTTTTGACGGGATCTAGGTGTTAGAAATAAAATAAAGTCTCTCTGGAGTGTATTTACGTACCGTTTCCCATGTTAAAGAGCTGGTATTTTTCGTCAAAAGTCTCGGAAAGTAGTTCGGTAAAGGTCATAGATTTCATTAGTGTAATATTTAAACACCATTCAGTCTAGGTATCTTTTATTTCAGGCCTCTTAACGACAATCAATAATCCAAACGGTAACAATAACCTAAATACTGTTTCTTAGGTAAACATATCGTACGTAACAATCAGAAGGGAGAAATATTTCTCTTTAAAATGAGGCACAATTCATTGATTTCTGGAAAAAACGATGTTTTACTCAAACTACCTTAAGATGCAAGATGTAGCGGTGTAGGTCTGACTTCGTCCTTTAACTTTCTGTAACACTTCAAACTTTCTTTTGTATTGCTGCTACTCGTAAAAGTAGAAGAAAACCTACCTGAGCGTATCGAACTATTGAACAACTCAGGTTGAACGTTGGAAGAATATGGACGAAATAGCGAAGACTTTGGGATGAAATAGAACCAGCGGAAGAAGCCTTAATTAATAGCCATAGTAGTAGTGATTTGTGTGTCAGAGCGAAGATTAGACCTAGTGATATGTGGTGAAGAAGGTAGCCAAATGCGGAAATAGCACATTTTGCCTGCAAAATGTCATTATGTGGCACTCATGGTCATTTTATTTCATAAAATCAGTCAAAGGTTTTTCAGTTTGATACTCAATATTTACCATGATCGTCTCCATTGGTTGAAATACATTCTTATGCATACATTCCCCTGTCTGAACCTCAGAGGGAAATCAAAATTATTTTTATCGTAATTCGATGAGAAGCACCCATTAATTCAGTTGATATGAATAATCCTTGGCCCTTGCCTTTGAGTTTTGTCTCGCCATCAATTTTTATTCAGTGATATAAAATTTCACTGGTATAAAAGTATACTATAGCAACATTTATTATGCAATATTTAACTAATGCTTCTTGCAGCTGCTGAGATTAGCACGGATAATTCGAATATGGTCTTCATTATGATTATGAAACTATCTCGTTCAAACAACCTTAAAATACTAAGCTTTCCTCTAGCAACCATTCGTGACTTGCTAAAGCCTGAATTATACCATACTTGACCTTGTTCAAGTCCGAGGATGCTAGCGAGTACTGGATTTCTAGTACGAAACCTAGCATGCTTGAAGACTTTGTAGGAGCTATCGTGCGATACTTGAACTTGCACAAGGTCTGTTTAGTAGATCTTTGATCTATTAAAGTCGCGGAAGGAGTTAGACGAGCGAAATGGATGATTTCGAACGAAGACTACGGCTTTTAGCCGCTGCAGCTGCCGTAATAGCAGGCGTAGGGGCAAGAATGCTTCAAAAACCTGAAATACGCCGCAGGCTATGGACCCGAGCTTGGATAAGTAGAAGAGAAGTATTATATAGGCACGATTGCTTTCCATAATTATCAATTAAAAACCTCAATTGCCTCGGGTACCCAAGCCATTGTGTATTGTTGTGAGGTTTGAGTTGTTTATTTGATCGCGGGAAAATGTAATTGTCGCGAGGGACTATGGAGGCGCTGACATGAAAAATTGACGACCGCATTGCAAAGAGCAAAGGTGATTGGTCGGCGGCTACTAGGTCCTGCTAGGAGCAAGTATCAAACTAGTACCGCACCAATTACGAAAACAAGGATACCGGCTAGTATGCTGGCGATCATGCAGGATTTCCAGTTTGCTTGGTCTGTATCACACGATACTTGACCTTGCACAAGTCCTAGTATGCTAACTAGCATCCTCGGACTTGTACAAGGTCAAGTATCGTGTGATTCAGGCTTAAGGAAAACTCTCAATTGGAATCTCTCCTGCGCAAGATGCCATCAAGTTTTTCGATTTGAGAGACTGTTCGATTCCAGCCATCATTCCTAACAAAGCTTGCTCACGACCAGAATGTATCGTTTCTTTCGTCCGAGCGGCGGAGAGGAACGGGATATTGACCCGCCAAACGCTCCTCGCTCCTGTGCAAATTTACTTTATTATTCCATATCCGTTTCGCCTGCCACGCCCCCCTCGTCTCCATCGTCCTATTCCCATCCGCTGTCTCTCTCTATCACGCGCAGACTCAAAGCTCCCACGTAATCATTCCGAGGTTTATCACCGAGTAAGGCAGCAAGGACGACGGAATGGTGATGAAAACAGCCGACATTCGCGTAAATAGCGAATTTTAGCTCTGGAGAGGGGAAGAAGAGGCAGGAGATATGGGGGTTACATTGGCAGGTATGTCTGTGGCGGTCATATGGGGTCTTGTTGGGGGGCGAGGGGGGTAGGGCTTAGGAGTAGCGGCGGCCCTGTTTGACTTGCCCCGTTTGACTCCCCTAACCCCTTCGCGTGGAGTCTTTCGCCGCGGGCTTGTTGAACGTCGCCATTAGGTATTTATGTGCCGGAGCTGGCGAACGGTGTGTTTTTGGGGCGGGGAAGGGCAAAGAGGGTGCAAGGGGGGGCGTGTTGGGGCATGAGATTGGTGGTGGGGGAGGGAATGGGGTGGGAATGCCTTTCGCATATACATACCAACCCACTTACCGCCCCGCCAATTCTCTCGAGCTCGCGCTTGTTACCCGGTTTCCACAGGGAAGGGGTAATTCGCCTCCCTCTGTGTGTATCCCTCCGAGCTTGAAGGCGGCATCATCGGGGAGTATTTTTTTTTAGCGCTGCACCATTTCTTGCGTGATGCCGTGCATTTTTGCATTTTTTTCGCCGTGCTGTGTTCAACACATTTGGCAAAAAAATTGTTACGTTTCTAACCCAGCTCTATGACGACATTTTTCGATGAGTTAAGCCATGAACTCACTGGAGCATTTTTACTGTGCCAGGATTTTTCTGCAATCCTACGCCCGGCCATTTGGAATGGAGCGGTCGCAACCTTTTCAAGTAGATGGAGCGGGCGCTTGCTATGCTTGTCCAATGCTTGGGAAAATCAGAACTGGGTGGCTATTCTGTTTCTACATATGCTATCATAACGCGGTTATATGATAGCATTTGCCTGCGCCAGCGAAGCGCCACGCGCGATTCTGTTTCTTCTGACGTTACAACAATTGCGACAACACGATAAATAGGCGTTGGGCACGCTAAAATGGCGTGTGATTCGAAAAACACGATTGCATTGTCGAGAAGCTTCTTAGTATTTTACCGTATGGTCGCGGCGGTGTGGCGGTATGGAGAAACAGAATCGAACCCCTGGTGTAATTCAGGGCGTCACAAAGAATATTATAACGACGCATCACTACATCTTCTGGTCTGACATGAGCGATAAAATAAGAGAGGTACACTGCCGAACCGATAGATACAAAAACTCGTTCTTTCCGCGCAAAATAAGCGACCACTATAACAACTGAGCTCCACTAAATACACTCCCATAATACACGTCACCATTTCACCTCCCAAAACCTTATCCCTTACATCTTTACACGGCTGGTGTTCTAACAACCCCTGCCACACGCCCATGGGGCGGTTCGTAAGGTAATAAGTAGATGAAGAATGCTAGAAGCTGAAGCCAGTCCGCAATCTTCGTTAACAGTTGTCAATAGCGCTTGCGGGCTAAAGCATTAATTTTGCAACTTCCCTACGTTTTCCTATTTGCGAAAGATGGACGGATAGATGAGGAGATAGAGACGTGCGCATACTGGAAGGGAAGTGGTAGGTAGCATGCGGAGCATATCAAGGAATGAGTGCCTGTCTGCGAAAGTGTCTGTGAAGCGAAAATCGCCGTGTTTAAAGTGTACTTCTCCCCACTTTGTTGTATGGTGGTGAAACATGGGTATGTCAGGATAGACATTAGAGTACACTAAACGCCGTGGGTATGAGTTATCTGAGGAGTGTTTGCGGCAAAAAGCGGATGGATAGAGTGAGGAATGAGTGGGTAATGAATGAATGCGGGTTGGATGCTCCAGTCATGGACATATATGAAAGGAGTGTGCTTCGTTGTTATGGCCATGTTCAGAGAATGGATGAGAGTTGGATAACGAAACAGATATATAACAGTGAAATGAATGGTGCGAGAGGTAGAGGTAGGCCGAGAAAGTTGTGGTTGAATGTGGTTGAGGAAGTGCTTTCGAGAATGAATATTAGGAGTCTTAAAAACAGGAGGGCGTGTATGGACCAGTGTATGGGGGTATGTGAGGCAAAAGAGGTTTGCAAGGATAGGTCAGTATGGGGGAAATTATTGAAGTAGAGTTAGGTGTACAAATATGTATTTATGAGTGTAACTTAGTGACTCTGCCTACCCCGGAAAGGAACGGCATGATTGGTATGTAATGATGTATGTACCATGTTTTCCATTGATAACTTACTAGACATGAACATGCAATTGCTTCTTTAATATGCATTCTCTATACATATTTTGTTCATTTACTTAAATAAATAATTACCCGCGTTCAAAACATGGCTCCAGTGGGCTTCCAAGTTTGTTGTTGCCCATTTTTTGGTGGAAAATTGTCTATATATTTCTTCCGATAGTGTCATTTGTCTGCAACAACACACTCTCTCTTTCCATGAACTACAAATGCGCACCACTTGGGGAATCCGGGTACAACATAGCCAGTACATTTTTCATGAGTTAATTGCCTTAAGTTTCAAATAAATGTTTCATCTCCTTGCTTTCCATCGACTAATTCGTCCGTTCAGTCTTGCTACCCAATAGGAATGTAAGAAGTGAGTAGGGATGAACAATATTACTGTTATTTCGGTTGTCAGGCTTCAGTTTAATGACGTAATGTCCTCTCCATACACCTCTATGGGAGGAACGAAGAAAATAGTATTGCCTCTATTGTCGCTCGTGGCCTCACTGCATGTACTCTGGGGTCAAGGTCCTTATGCCCAGGTCATGACGCGCACTTGTCCAATGTAATCCGCCATCTTGGGTCTAATTTTTGGCAGAGTTCAAAACATGGCTCCAGTGGACTTCCAAGTTTGTTTTTGCCCATTTTTTGATTGAAAAGTATCTACATATTACTTCCGATTGTGTAATTTGTACACAACAACAATTAGCATTTGTATATATCCATTTTGACCTCATTTTATGTTAGGAAACTAGCTCAATAATCGTAAATTACCTTGAATACTAAAGGACGGTGTCCCCTTCTTGCCTGGTAGGTTTTTTAATAGAAAATATCCGTTAAGTTCTTATGTTGCCAACAACTGACGCTTAATTATAATTAAGCACCATATTAGTGATTATTTGGCTCGCATAAATATTTAATGGACGTATAAATACGCTGAGGAAGGTTATCCTAAAATTCGAGGTGAGAGATGGTTCTAGTTTCGTCGTGAAAATTTTTTTATCTTTATTGAACACCAAAATATACCTCTTAGAGCTTACCTATTCCTTTTATAAGTTAAAGATCAAATTGAATTTCATGTTTAAAAGAGAATTTGTAACATTGATCAGGGCTAAACACTTGTGGTTACTCAATGAAGAGTGACAGTGCTGCGGAACGTCGAGCCCGATACAAAATGAAGAAATCAAGAGTGCATTTTGGGATCGTGGGGACCTGGGTATAAGGACCTTGTCTTGGGTTAATGATGAGGAGGAGGAAGAAAATTCGGACGGAAATTTTTGGGAAATCATGTTTTGAATACGAAACATGTTTCGCGTGAAAAAAATAAAGTAGACTCTGCTTTGCTTAACCCTCTATACACGGATTTTTTGTTCGTACACCATGTGCAGTCATTCCACACGTTACCCCACTTGTGGGAGATTCAGGAACTAAAAATTTCGAATAAGGGATATTTCAATTGCCAATCTGTGCAATTGATGTCACGAAGGCCAATAGACGTAAAGAAACCTAATCGGAGGCAAAATGAAAAAACTCTTCTATAAGTTACCTCTTGGTCACTCAGCTTGATAGAGGGTTAAAGTGTTCTGTTCCTCATCTTTTGGGTTCACAAGGGGAGTGTCAGATAGCCGGGTCTCAGATTTTATTCAAACTTAGTATTTGTACAGACTGCTGTATGTGGTTCATGAATCACCCCACATATAGGGTTATATAACCAATAGTTTAAACGAAAAAGGCATTTAAAAATTTCAAAATTCCCTTTAGACGGGCCACCCACATAACTGACAAGCTACGAAAAATTTGAATATTATTAAGAATTATGCTTGAATTGTAAAAATATGAAGACAATATTATAAAATAATTATAGAAAATGGAAATCGTGTGCATGAAGGAATAATGGAAATACGTCGTGAAAAGATAAGGAAGTGACATAATAAGAAGGCTGCCTTCGACCGAAAAAAAGAGAATAAGCCTGACGTCGTGTATGCAAATGAAAAATTTGCCTCGCGCAAAAATAATATTTCGAGTAAAAATAAAAAAATCTTGAGTGCATTTTAGGATGCCGTAAAAGAAAAACTAAAAAAACAGCGGAAGAAACATACCCCGTATTGGAATCGAACCCGTGTGTCTAGACCGGAGACGAGCACGTCAGCCACCCGTTCAGCATGTCAGTTCGGTGGGTAGCCCCGTCTGAAGGGAATTTTGAAATTTTTAAAGGCCTTTTTCGTTTAAACTATTGGTTATATAACCCTATATGTGGGGTGATTCATGAACCACATATAGCGATCTGTACAACTACTAAGTTTGAATAAAATCTGAGACCCGGCTATCTGACACTCCCCTTGTCAGATTACACGTGCAGCTGTATCTCCAGAGCTCGGGAATCACGAAGTAAATCTACGGGGTCGAGGTCCCTGGCGCCATGTGTACACCTGTTCATTTTTACCTTTTTTTCCCCGCGTGGAGCTGGTTACTTAGACCTGTGAACAGCTAGCTTGCCTTTCCGTGTACACTCTCATACGTAGGTGTGTGCCGACAGCTTGTTTTTCTTCCCCCGTTCCCCAGTTCACAGCTGGACTCTCATAGTCCCTCTTGCCAGTCGAATGCACCTGCATGGAATAGCTTTCCCGCCCGCAGTTCTACCGTGGCGAGCTAGTGCCTCCCCGTGAAACTTAAATCAAAAGTTTTAGAGCAAATATTCCCCGGTTCGACGTTGATCTTTTATGCAGTTTCGCGTTTGCCTTTGTGGCGGTGTCGTTGTCTTTCTGATGTTTTACGGCCAAACTTCACTGCACACTCTGCGCGCGGAAAACGGATGGGCAGGCCAGGGTGGGTGATTTCGCATGCATTCACCTTATTGTCGTTTCGCTTGGAAACGGAGTCGGATATAATTTGCAAAATCTGGAATCTGAGAGCTTTGGCTGAAGATTAGAGTATGAGGAATAAAAGGTCTCGCCAACACGGTGGGGTTGTAAAAACTTCGACGAATTCGTCTGCGTAGCGGTTGGCACTTTTGATGGAGTAACTCCTTCCAGCCATATCATCGTTTTTAACCCTTTCAGTAATGATATTTTTCCTGTGTTCCCAAGCCCCTCTTTTCTAAGTGAAATAAAAATCCAGAGGTACTTTCCTGGCACACATTTCAAGCTGTCTAGTTAAATGTCTCCACAAAAGAGTGCGCTGGGCGCAAAAATTTCTATTTGATATTCCGAAGTTACTGCGAAAATTTTGGCCGACGAGCAACCCGATTTAAAAAAATTTGCAGTCGACTTAGTATTTGAAAATATGTGTTCTCCTTTTTACTCATAGTTTATTATGCATTAATATTTATTATAACTAACGAATACGTACATTACTGTCATTTACATTACATAAAATACATTTCTGTCCATTATTTAAAAAAATGTGTAAACGTGTATGTGAGTATAGCAATTGATTTCCTTGAATACCTTCGGTGTTATAAGACGTAAGTAGCTTCTTGAAACGAATTTCAGCGAAATATCTTGAGATTAAAATAGGGTGGGACCGAAAGGGTTAAACCCTCGAGCACGGTCACCTGAGTGTTTAACAGCCGGAGAGATTCATTATAGATTGTGCTATATTTTTTTTAATCGTCCAGATTATCATATACATACAAGTATATGCAAGTACAAGTACATACAAGTATATGCAAGTAGTTGATACACGAAAGATATCGTACTGTCTTCCTTTTTTATTACAAAATCGCACTACACGTGTTTCGACTGTCTTGCAGTCATCATCAGGTACGACTAATCTTACACATAACCAGACATGAGCATATATATTAAGAGATACATTGGCCAAAACACAGTGGGGGTTGAAAATATGTGTTCTTCTTTTTACATGTCGTTTATTATGCATTAGTGTTTATCATAACTTACAAATACATACATTACATAAAATACATTTCTGTCCATTATTTTAAAAAATGTGTAAAAGGTTGGTTGTGGTGGGGGTAAGGAGGAAGGATAGGAGGGGAGGCTAAAATCATAATAGGGATATGATCCTTCGTCCAAAACAAATTTAGTCAAAACTCCGGACCTGCGTCACACTGAGGAAGGATAAAGAAAGGCAGTTGGTAGAAAATGGAAGGGGGAGAGGGTAAGGATGGTTTGTTGAAGGAGGTAAGGATGGTTTGTTGAAGGAGGTAAGTTAAAATGGTGTAAAAAATAGGGGAATGACAAACAAATTCATTCTCATTCAACAGGTTCATTTTTTTTCGTTTCCTTATGACTATTTCCCACTGCTCCGACACATCTAGACGGTGTCCTTCATCCAGGAAATGGAAGATTTTCAGATTAGATGTGGAGTTGTGGGATTGCAATATCTCGCCTGAGAAATTGGAATGTGTGTAGTTGCTGAGTTTTGTCGTTTTCAGTTTACTGTATGTAATATTGGGTTGATTTAATTGTTTTCTGTTGTAAAAAAAAAAGAAATTTGTTGCAGTTCTGAGTGTCCGCCGCCCACCGATCGTAATGGTGTGACTAACCTTGTCTCTATTTTAGCCGTGGTATCACGGTTTCGTATGAAATTCCGGATGCAATGAATACGCCGCCGTATGTGATGATACACTTCGGGAAATGAGAGGAACTTTTTAATTTATATTAATAATTTTTTTTTTTCGGTATGAAAACAAAGGAAAAAGTAGCAAAACGCTGCGCATGTATGCGATTTACCCTCTTTTCCCTGTAGAAATATAGGCGGGTAAATTATATTGAAGCCTTTCAGCAGAGCTTAAAAAAAAGAATAACTAGGAAATTGTGTTACCATCTCGGCAGGGACAAAATTTATTTCTTTCGGGACTTTTGGACGATTAATGGAATGCTCTGCAACCTGAATGAGAAAACTTGGAAAGATGATTCCCTATAGCAGGGCCCTTGAAGCCTAGCTGAATACCTCACCTGATTTCCGTTTGAAAAGTGTCGTTAATTAACTGTTATATCGGATTGGTTGGTTTTTTGAGAAGGCGACCGAAAACAGACAGTAAAAATTATTTTCCTGTGACAGCCATAGGAAATAGGGGAAGGAAGATCACCTCTATAAATTCTATATGCTGATCACGGACATGACTATCGTTCATCCGCAAAACACGTTATCACTGAGATAGATTTAGTTTAAGTTGATAATGTTGTCTTTTTCAAATGTTATATGATTATAATTGCGAGTCCTTCGGCTAACTGCTGAGGGTAAACTGTCCGTAGAAGGGAATACTTGCAAAAAAAGGCTGTATTCCCAAAAAAATACCCGAGTAGAAGAATCCCCTCAGCGATTTGGATAAAATGTTTTGGTGGAAATAGCATATGCAATGATATCTCCTCAAGAAAATCGCACATAATAGGATGTTTGCGAAAGATGGACGGATGGATGAGGAGATAAAGAGACACACAAATGCTGGAAGGAAAGTGGTTGGTAGCATGTGGAGCATGTCAAGGAATGAGTGCCTGTCTAAGGAAGCGAAAATCGCCGTGTACAAAAGTGTACTTCTCTCCACTTTGTTGTATGGTCGTGAAAAATGGGTATGTCAGAATAGACATACGAGTAGGCTAAACGCCAGCAGAACCGCCTAATCAACAGAGAGAATGGAATTGATGGTATAATATTGGTATTTGATCTCAGAGAGCCAAGAGGGATTGCACAGGACCCTAGATAAGTTTTGTCAATCAAAAGAGGGAAAGGAATTGAGGGTAAATGCGTGCAAGACTAAAGTATTAGTTTTTGATAAGGAGAATGGAGAGAATAACAGTATGATGAGTGCGAATGGTGAAGTAATTGAACAAGTGGATGATTTTGTGTACTTAGGTAAGATGTTTGCGAAATATGGACGGATAGATGAGGAGATAAAGAGACGTGCGAATGCTGGAATGAAAGTGGTAGGTAGCATGTGGATCATATCTAAGGAAGCGAAAATCACCGTGTATCACCGCACAAAAGTGTACTTCTACCTACTTTGTTGTATGGTAGTTAAACGTGTGTGTCAGGATAGACATAAGAGTAGAATAAACGCCGTGGGTACGAGTTATCTGAGGAGTGTTTGCGGCAAAAGTAGGATAGATAGAGTCAGGAATGAGTGGGTAATAAATGAATGTGGGTTGATGCTCCAGATGCATGGACATATATGAAAGGAGTGTGCTTAGTTGGTTTGGTCATGCTGAGAGAGTGGATGAGAGTCGAATAACGAAACAGATATGTAAGAGTGAAATGAATGTTGCGAAAGGTAGAGGTAGGCAAAGAAAGTTGTGGTTGAATGTAGTTGAGGAAATTCTTAGGAGGAGGAATATTAGGAGTCTTACAAACAAGAGGACGTGTATGAAGCAGTGTATGGGGGTAAATGAGGCAAAAGAGGTTTGCAAGGATAGGTTAGTATGGAGGAAATTATTGAAGGTAGTGTGTACAAATGTGTGTTTGTGAGTGAAACTTTGTGACTGTGCCTACCCCGGAAGGGAACGGCGTGATTGGTATGTATGTATGTAGTCAAATCAGTCCACAAGGATTGTTCTTTCGGACGTGCCATTAAAATTTTCATTATCTGTCATCCTTTGCATTTCGTAACATACCCGTCTTCATTGAAGTATCTGATAAGTTCACAGAGAAATGTTTTAGTGAAGTTTGTTCGGTCTCTCTAATTGTTCAATGTCTGTGATGTTACCGACCTCTTGATGGTCTAGTCGTCCATCGAAACGTCAGCAGAAATCAGAATTTGACTCGGTGGACTACCGGAACAGTCCCTAATCCACTAATCCGCTTTTTTGTGTATCTTTCCTTGATAACCGATTTAAGATACTTCTATATAAGTTTACACTTCCCTGTTCTCACCACTCTTTTACGTTTTCAATGAAATTCGGAGTGCTGTATAGTCATCAAGGAATGCGATGACGTTTTCTGCGTAATAAAGGACTTGACTGGATTGTATATTTGGGGAGGCGACCGACGGCTAAGGTCATTTGCGCCATAGCAATGAAAAAATTTGGGAGATACAGAAAAATAATTGAATAAAGATACATTTAATGAAGTGGCACATGAATTATAAGGCGTTTAGTAATAAGCTACAGATCTATGACTGAAAGGCATGACGAAAGAAAGGACTAATGTACGTCATGAAGTGTACCTTGATACTCCATTTACAAAGCTACTTCAAGGTATTTTTTCATTGCTTTTAGGGATTTAGGGATTCAAGTATTAATAAAAACCTATTCTATGCAGCTTTATTTGCTTATCTTGCTTATCATAGGTTCTTTATTGGATGGATTGGATATTTGGGGAGGCGACCGACGGCTAAGGTCATTTGACAGGTAAGGGAGGAAGGGTGGATAAAAACCCGGCGTCGGCATTAGCCTGCTCTTAACGAAAGGCGCTTAGGGGACCACGGTGTAACGTCTCATCCGACAGACGGAGCACTGTACTTGAAGTGCCCTCCACACGTCGTGGCCGCCCGTGTGGTAGGCGAGTACTCTAGGCCACCTCACTAATCCGATAGAAAGGAGTCGAGATAACATACGTATCGTGTCTCATATTTTTTTTTCCAACCGTGCCAACTTTTCTTCGCATAGCGATTCACGATGAAAGAATATTTTCGTGCCCTTTTTTTTTAATTTTGCGTATCGAAAAAAGTTCTTCGTGAAACTGGACCGTACAGTTCTGGGCTCGAGAAGCGTATTTTTTTTCTCTAGAAGGTAAGTTTTTATCTAGGTCGACGGAGGTTTTTCACGGGTACGCGTCGTCGCATTGAAATTTTTTTATCCGCGTCTACTTAATAGGAAAAGTTTTTCTTTCCGTCGGTCGATGTAAACTGCAAAGTGTTCTGGGAGCAAGGTGAGTTAAACCGAGTGGTCGGGCCGGTGGGAAGCCTCGTGGGCTGTAATTTCTACCTTCACACGTCCCGGTCAAAGGCGCCTTGTGCTCCCACAGCCGCCTTTAACCTTCTAGATTATACCTCGGGCTCGGAGGATCATCTCCGCCTTTAGTCGGCGAGCTTAAGTATTAAAAAAAAAGGAGTCCCGAAACGCTACAAGTCGGTGGAAGAGCTCCAGTCTTTGAGAAATCTCGACGAGGCTGCCAGCCTTTGGTCTCAAGCCAATTCCGTGCTCTCCAGTTTTAGGTGAAGGTAGTCTTAGCTGAATATCATTTCGCATAGAAATCAATAAATTTGGACTCATTTTAATGGAACAATATCTCACCCTTCCAAATATACCGAAATATCAGCCCCTTAACGAACTACTTTCCGAGGTTTTTGACAAAAAATCACAGCCCTTATTTACATGGAAAATGATACGCGTATCTACATCTACATAATACCCTGCGAGCCGCCGCATGGGCGTGTGGCAGGGGGTGTTAGATCACCAGCCGTGTAAGGGTTTACGTATTTTGAGGTGGAATGTTGACATATATTATAGGAGTGTATTTAGTGGAGCTCAATTTTTATTGTGGTCGCTTATTGTTCGCGGAAAGAACGAGTTTTTGTACCTATCTGCTCGGCAGTGTATCTCTCTTATTCTATCGCATCTGTCAGAGCTAGAGATGTAGTTAGGAGTCATAGTAATATTGTCTATGTCGCTCTGAAAAATATCAGTTCTTAATTTAACATGCAAGCTTAGCCTAGCGTGTAGCCTCCGAGTCTATAGGGGCTCCCACCTTAGTTCCTCTAAAAGTTGTGTGACACTATCTGTACGCTCGTAGCAGTTTTTAACGAAGCGCGCTGCTTTCCTTTGAATTTTATTAACGTTTTTGGTTAAATCTATTTGACCAGGGTCCCAAATGCTAAATATGCGTATGGACTCGGAGAGACCTTATTTTTAAAAAATGAGTAGTCTATATTTCGTAGATCTCGTAAAAAATTAACAGTGTGCAGTTTGTATGTGTTCTTGACTATTTTTTAAAATAAATCATACTGTACCGCAGTCAATTTTTCAGTCGCAAAAAACCTTCCGTTGTGGAGTTTTGAACGTGCCGCGTGAAAAAAATGAGTCAAGTGAAAGACTGGTGAGGATATTTTAATTTAACTTCTTAGAATTTCAGTCTTATGAATGTAAAATATTGCACTATTAATTGTACAGCATTTAATTCATGCTTCCCACAGCTGCTGAAAATGAAACTTATATTTCGAATTTCGCCTCCATTATGACTTTGAGACTTTTTTATTGAACTTTTTTTAGATTTTGCTGTAGAAATTTCACTCTTTTAAAATACTTTTCCCGAAGGAATTCAATGCGTATGCACAAAACATTCTTCTATGACTATTATGCTAGGATTTGGGCTAAATTTGATGAAGTAAAGGTTCCTCTATGTGCTCTAGAGAGGCCGTGTTTAAAAAAATAGGAATTTATGACACCTAGATCTCTTCAAAAATTAATAGTGTAGTTTGTATGTTTTCTGAAATTTTTCGCTAATAAATTATATAGACACCCCAGTAATATTTTCCTGATCGCAAAAAAAACCTTCCGCTGTTAAGGAGTTTTTATTGTGCCGCAGCGAAGAAAATGAATCAAGTTGAAAGACTTTTATAATTGATTTTCTTTGATTACTTTGAATTTATGTCATATAAAAGTAAATTGATGTTGCGACCAGTTCATTTAAACTGGAGAAATCCACTTAATCCTCTAAAAATCCAGAAATTCACTAAAATATTTGCTAAATGATTTCTTTGGAGTGCTGTGTTTTAAAACATGGACAGTCAGGAGGAAGGAGGAGAAATATCTAGAGGGTTTTGAAATGTGGCTACAGAAGAGAATTGAAAGATTAAAATGGGGTGGCAAAGTGAGAGACGAGGAAGTGCTGGCAAAGATGAATGAGAAAAGGGGCTGTCCATGTACCACGTAGACAAAAATAGGCCACTCTTTGACCCTTCCATCCCCCATCGCGGACACTCTTAGGCCGTGTTCCAATCCGATGTTATGCACACTTCGTACCTTTATGTGCTCTTTTCGATTGTCATTTTCCGGATGTGATGTCGTATAGTGCGGTTCCAATCCGTTAGAGCGCATCATGGCTAGGGCGCTAGTGCACATAGAAGGTAAGTGTATGACGATGCGCCGTTTTGCGCCCTAAGAATTTTCCATTCGTGAATAATGCGAATTTCCAATGCGATGTCTTGCGATAAATTACAATTCTGAGTGACTAATGGATACTCTTCTGGTATACTAGGGACATGACGAAAGGATAATACAATTCATCGGCCTGCGGAAGAAATACACTGACCAACTTACGGGTCGAGGCGGTTCTGATATAGTTCCGACATGGACACTGGGAGACATTGGCGCTGGCTACCTTAAGAGCAGAAAGTGCGTGAAGTACAGGATAGGGCATAAGGGCGTAAGTGCATAGGGTGCAACCCTACGGATTGGAATACGGCCTTACTTCATCCGGACCCCTCGTCCACCCCCTGTTGTCCACGTAGACCTTTCTTTTTTGGCGGAAAAAGCTGTGAAATGGGTTATTAATTGATTGTCATGGACTATCTGAAATTGTCTGAAAACCATTGTTTACGTAGACATCACTCCAACCCCCGCCCCCCGCTACGTGGACCATCGTTGACAACCCTCGTACCCCCTTGACCCTGTTTGGTGTCTATTTGGATTATGGATAGCCCCAAAGGAATATTTAAAATCAGTAAGAAAGAGAAAGGCAAACTAAATAGAAGCGTCCTGAGGAAAGATTGCTGCCTGAAAATTATATTAGAAGGAAAGATCGAGGGTAGGTAAGTGAAATACGAAGAAATAATACGTCCACGGATATTATGAACGGAAGGAGTTACGAAGAGCTGAGGGAGGCAGCACAGGAAAGACGAGCATGGAGGGAGCAGTCCAACTGAAACCTATCTGAGGACAGATTCACCTTACAAGAAGAAGAAAAGTATGTTGTTACGCTATTAATAATACAGTATTAATTTAACGCTTCTTGAAAAGTGGCTAAGGAGAAGAGTGGAATCATAGAAGTGGAGTGGCAAAGTGAGCAATGGTGAGTAGCTGGCAAGGATGAATGAGAAAAGGAATACTTTTGAGATCAAAGCGAACTGGATGTGACACGTCCGGAGGAAATATTGCCTGCTGATAAGAACATTAGAAGGAATGATCGAGGGATAGTGAGGGAGAGGGGAAGACGAAGAAATAATATGTTGATTGATATTATGAATGGAAGGAGTCACGAAGAGCTGAGGGAGGCAGCACTGGATAGACGACCATAGAGGTAGCAGTTCAATTGAAACCTCTCTGAGATCAGATTCATCTTACAAGAAGAAGAAAAATATGTTGCTACGCTATTAACCCTTTCAGTGCGGCATGACGTGATATAACGTCATGGTTGTCTTTACACTGGCGCTGATGACGTTATATCACGTCAAGGATACTGTGAGTGTTCCAGCATTCACGAGGGAACTTTCGCTAAGCCCCCTAGTGAAAGCTGGAACACTCACGGTACCCATGACGTAATATAACGTCATGCCGCACTCAAAGAGTTAATAATGAAGTATTAATTTAATGCTTCGAACAGCTGTAGAAATTAGAATGTATAATTCGAATATGGTCTCCATTATGACTGGAGAACTATTTCGCTCCAACTTCCTAACACAGCGGTTAAATCAAAGAATAATCAGTTCAACAGATTCAGGTGAGATATCGTGGAAGTTGTTCATAATGTAAGAGAAACAATTGCACTTTTCCACAAATTGCTTTAATCCTCCTTCCCATTCCTCCTCTAGTCTCCTCCCACTACCCCCCCCTCCTCTGAAAAGATATATATATGTGATGTACTCTCTTACAACTTTGTCTTGTAACTGATGATGGCTCTGTGAGCCGAAACGCGTTGTACGCATTAAAGCAATTTGTGGAAAAGTGCAATTGTTTCTCTTACAATACGAAGAATAATCCCCGATCGGGCGTTGATTGTCGTTGTGATGAAAACAGGACGAAGTGTTCGTTGAGCGCCTTAAGGCCAGAGTGCCCTACCGATCTTGAGAAGGATATAGGAAGAAGTGGCTCTCGTGAAGTGCTCTTGTCAGGGTTTCTTCTTTGGGGGCGAAACAGTGTTTTTTTTATGTGTTCGCTCGTTGAGCCGTTCCTCCAGAGCTTTTTACGCGCGGCCGTTAAAATGATTGGGTCGTAAACGCGCCGAGCCAGCAGCGTTTGCTTGCTTTTAAAGTTTGCTCGCCTGACTGGATGATTGATCGTTTGATAATTCCGTTGATATCTCACTCTTAATTGGCTTAGCGTGCGGGGACGAATCCCTCGCTCCTGGCCGTCATTTCGTCGCCGATATGGGAAGGGTGGGGCTGCTCCAGATGAATAACTTATGAGGGAACATGGCGTGAAAATGGCGCCTTTAAATCTAATCAGGCAGTCGGATTAGTGGGGCTTTACTTTTTTTCAACATCTGCCGGGGAAAATTTACGAACGGTGCGTTATGATATCGTGGGCGGTGCCAACGTAATCCACAGTCCTTCCGTAAGACTGTCCCTCGCACAGGGTTGCCACCCGTCCAGAAAAAGCTGGAATGTCCTGGATTTTGGCTAGTAAAATGTGCGTGTATACCGCCCAAGGAAGTTACGCACATTAAAACAGAAACAAAAATTGCACTATTTTACAAGGTATTTACTGCGTACGACGATTAAATGCCTTGTGGAATAGTGCAATTTTGGTTTCGGTTTTAATATGTCGAACTTCCTCGATATCTCGCCTGAATATGTTGAAATTATGTATGTTTTCATGCATTTATTGTCTCTCAAATTATTTTTTTAGTTGAATAGAAACTGTGCAGAGCCTATTTTGCTTAATTAATGTTATTTGAAAATAATGACTATACAACGTCAAAATATTTATACTGCGTGATTTGAATTCGCACTTAAGTCACCCTTTTCCGTGGCATAAGTAACCCATTATTACCCTCAGCAGCCGACAATTTCATTATTTCATGAGATTTCACTTTAAGTTACGAGCGAACGAGTAATTGAAAATTATTGATTTCCCAGAGCATAATTTATAGAATTACAGTTAAGGTAGTCCGAGCGAGATATTTCCCTAGTCTTAATGGATACCATATTCGAATTATACGTTTTAATTTAACCAGCTATAAGACACACGAATTAAATATTGCATTGTTAATGGTGCAATAATATAGTCTTATATTACAGAAATTGTAAGTAATTAAATGAATATATCTAAATAAGTCTTTAACTTGACTCATTTTTTTCGCGCGGTGCGTTTGAAACTCCATCAAAACTGAAGGTTTATTGTGATCCCGAAGAACCTACTGCGGTGACCGTATGATTAATTTGCAAAAATAGCTGAGAAAACATAATTGAGGTTTTTTTATTCGAAAAGCGCCCTGTAAGAAACTAATTATCCTGATATCATTTTTAAAATGATATCACCCCTCCAAAATATTCCCTTCTCTGACAGGGTTGCTGCTATTAAATGGTTAGTAATGCGTTTAAGACTAATATTTCACATGTGTCGAAAACTGAATTTATTGCATTTCTCTCCAACAATTGAAGCATTAATTCGGATATATTACAGCACATTCTTTATTCGCTAAAAATGAAAGACTGAATGGCCATTTGCATAGTTTTATCATCTCTGTGAACTTATGTTAATGTTTTTATTTTTTTTATCTTTCAGGTAAGCAAGATCCTTCTGGCCCTTTCCTTCATGATTTGGTGAGAATATATTTTCATTAACCCTCTTGACCTTAGTCAACTGCCTTTGTCAACTTAGTGCCATATTCATAGTCGTTACCTGGGTGTCCCCCAGGTGTGGGGGAATCCCTTCGCTCAGAAATGGTATTCACAGTCGTTACCCAGAGGACTACCGTCCCCTAACTCTCCCCCAGGCCGTCGATTTCCTGGGTAAGGCATGAAGCTTGCCCAAAGCTCCCCCAACGCAGTACTGCTGCCCACGCGTGGGACGAATTTATACTACTGTACTAAAGGCAGTACACGATAATATCAACAACTTTCCATAGTAACGTCTTCTGTTTACAAACACGGGTACTTATTGAACCACCCTCGTATTCCTCACCATTCATGTTTCACAAATATTTAAGTAATATCATAAAAATTCTGTCATATTCCTTCAATCGTTTGTCATCAACACCGTGTAACAGTATACTATATTATTGTTTATAGCGTGCTTAGTTACGGTGAAAAATGAGCATCGAAAACATCGAGAGAAATTCAGCGGAACCGTTCATATGTATTTTTCCGCGAGGTTGTTGCCAAGTCTCTTACCCAGGCGTCCCCTGGCTGGGTGTTACTCAGGTAAGGTTTATGAATCGCTCAGCGTAGGGGACACCTAGGTGTTACCTGGCTGGGGAATACCCAGGTAACCCCTAGGAATACGACTATGAATACGGGCATTAGTCACCGGGATTCTCTCCACTCCTTCCAAAATATCATCAGTTTCTTACCAATTTCCAACCTAGCCTCGATTGCGGGTATATCTGCAGTCGTTGTTTGCCTCCTCTAATGACTAGGTAAAAATATGGGAAGAAGAAAGGGTAAAAATGCCTCCACGGCCGGCAGTGTGTGGTTCCTGACTGATTTCTCCGCTAACAGAAGCTAAGATTAATCGGTCTTTAGATGTCGACTGTCGGTGGTTTATTTTTTTGTGTTTATCCCCATTACGCACTACTCTTTAAATAGCCGTAGGTGTTCGTATAAAAATAAAATATTTGAATTGCATGTGGCGTCGATGTGGTCGATGCATCCCATTGTATATTTCTAAGCCTGGGTACGAAGATGAATGATGGTTTAGGCCGATACTATAAATGTCCTCGGTGAAATTGAGAAATTTTTTGATTGCAAACCTTGCGATTCGAATTTATGATAAGGAACTATAATAAATGTAATGTATTTTGTAATACAAGTATGCAATGACGCTAAAAAAATGTAATTTTTAGTGGATCGCCAAGTCATCATTTGAGGATCTACGTACTTACCGACCACATTTCACTTCCTGAGAAAGTCATCGCACGAATGCCATGCCTACTCTGTGGGTGGAGTGAACATAAAATCTTAAGTACAGTTAAATATCTATGAATTGCCTTATCTTCTGATCCTGATATTTCTTTACCTTACATCTTAAGAAAACATAACAAATAAGCGCGGATTCCTCCTTTAAGAATAGGAGACCTTGTATGAAGCAATGCATGAGTTTCAGTGGGGCGAAGGTGGTTTGTAACAATCATCATTGGTCGTTCAATCCTAAGATTAGTTGACTGCAGCCATCCTCCCTTCCCTTTCTAATGTTAGTTCCTTTACCTCCAGTTATCTTTTCCTATGTACTTTCCTCTTTATTTGGGCCATGAACTTATTCCTTGGTCTTCCTCTGGAGTCTTTTCCCTCCATTTTGTCTTCAATTAATTTCTTCAACTTTTTTATTAATCTTCGTCTTATTTATTTTCTTGTTTTATTCTTGGAAAAATTGGTCCATTACGTTGAGACCTTCGAAAATCATTGCGATTTCCAGCTTCGACTGTGATATCATCTGTGAAGCGGAGCATGTTTATTTCTTCTCCGTTTATCTTCATTCCGCTTAGTCCAATTGCCTGTACTTCTCTTATGGCTTCCTCCAAGTACACGTTGAACTGTGCTGGTGAGAGGTTGCATCCCTGTGTTACTCCTTTGCTAATTTTAGCTTCTATCTGACTTTATTCTCATTCTCATACGACTTGCTTCTCGTATATGTGGTAGATTATTCTTCTGTCGTCGTAATCCATTCTGAGTTTTTCGTACACTCTGAACATCTTGTTCCACTCAGCATTGTCGAAGGCTTTCTTCAGGTCGATGAATGACCGATGAATGTCAGAATGTCAGAATGAATGTCAGAATGAAGGCTTTCTTCAGGTCGATGAATGTCAGATGAATGTCAGAATGACAATGGCTTGTTCACATGTATTGTTTTCTCAATCAATACTCTCAGCAGAATATGGTCTCCCCAGTACCCCTGTTCTTCCCTAATCCAAACTGGTTTTCCGAGAGGAAGTGGAGCATGTTTATTTTTTCTCCATTCATCTTTATTCCGCTCGGTCCATTTTCCTGTGCTTCTTTATAGGCCTCCTCCAAGTACATGTTGAACTGTTTTGGTGAGAGGTTGCACCCTTGTGATATTCCTCTGTTAATTTTAGCTTATAAGATAGTGTCCTCTTTGTGACTTTGTGGAGGAAGTCACTAAAAGGGAGGGCAGTTATTTAGGGTTAAGACAATAACTAAAATCTTGGACTCTGCCAACCCCGAAAGGGAAAGACGAGGTTTATGTGTACTGTGTAAACTTGTACCGAAATGTATGAAGAGCGACAACATGATGAGAACCCTTTGGGCAATCGTGGACCACCCCGCGCTGATTGCTCCCCAGATTTTTTAAACCCATTTTTTATCCTCTTCTTCTTCTCCGCCATTCGAATGGTTTTCCATCGGCGTCCTCCATATTGCTACCCCCTCTCCCCCCCTGTTCTCCCTGGCGACGAGCACTTCGTTCAAGGGCCTTGTAAACAAACAGAGCAGCCGTCCTCTCTTTTTCTGTTTGCTCCGCGCGATTGGAGTCGAGAGATGGGGAGGAGGCAGGGGGGTGGAGCGGAAGAGGGGTGGGGGTACTTCTGTCGTCAAAGCAGATTTCTCACCCCTAACCTCCCCGCCCCCCCCTGCAGCCGTTAGCCACTGCTCAGCTTGTCGTCATCCCCTTTGTCTGTCTGTCCGGGAGTCGCGGAGTCCGTTCATCAAATGGTCGACCTCCAGCGCGTTCCTTTTCCCTCGCAGTGAAATCTTTGACGTACGGGGTCTTCACGTGCGCGTGATGGAAGGAGCCTTTAAAGTGAATTGGAGTTCCATGCGTAATAACTGAGCGGAGGGATACCTATCCGATCGTTTATTGAAGTGTTCGTCCGCCTTGGACGTCTGATTGTGAAGGACAATTTGATGCCTGTTCATTTAATTTCTCATGCATAACCACTGCTTGATAAATTCAGAACTGGTGTGTTTCAGAGCGACACGGAGAATATTATCATGACGTCTCACTGAATCTTTAGGTCTGGCGGAACTGAATAAGTAAGAGACATTACCGAACAGATAGGTAAAAGAACTCCTTCTTTCCGCGATTAATAACCGACCACAATAACAACTGAGCTCCACTAAATACACTCCCAAAATACACGTCACCATTTCACCTCCAAAATCCTTATCCCTTACGTCTCGAAACGGCTGGTGTCCCAACATCCCCTGCCACAGGTCCATGCAGTGGCTCGCAGGGTAGCATGCAGATGTAGATGTATATATACCTCAGTTTGCATTGTCGCCACAGCAGGAATTAACCCGCATTGACTCGGAGAACGTTTGATCAGGCGCTTTCGCTATATTCTGTTAGATATTCAATGTGATATCTTCATTTTACTCTACGCTTCGAGAATTCACCGTGTCGTCTAACACGTGTTCCGCCAAATATGTTATGCCTCGTTCACACTGCCGTCGAACGGACCAACGTAAAAACTTTACACCCTCAGGCGCCACTTTGTGGAAGTATTTTATACTTGAATCCATATCAAAACAATCATTGTACTTTTCCATGAATGTTTATTAATTTACTACGCGTTTCGCAGTTTGCTGCATCCTCAGGTACAATTGTTTACATGTAATTGATTGATAGTTGCGATAGTAACCAACGCCAATGTTACATCGCCGGAATTCTACATGCCCTACCGAAAGGTTTTAAAATGGATGCACTGGAGCAAATGGAAATTATCAGAGAGTCAAGCAACCTCTGCAACAAGTTTCTTTTTACACACCGCTCCCCACTCCTTTCCGAAAAAATTTCCCTTTTTCCAAGCCCCTAACCTATGTTCCGCTGCATTTCCACCCAAAAATAAGTTTGTACTCCAACTCCAGCTTATTGGCGTTGGTTACCATCGTAACTATCAACAAATAACGTGTAAAGAATTGTACCTGAGGATGCGCCAAGCTGCGAAACGCGTAGTACATTAATAAATATTAGTGGATAAGTACAAGAAATGTTTTAATATGGATTCAAGGACCAAAGTAAGTACATTTGTATTGTGAACGGGACGCAGCATTACCCTCATCCCCCTCGCCAGGGCATCGCGACGAGCAAGAGCAAGTGACGAAATTAGGAATACCATATTCCTGTGGCGTTTTGAGACATTCCAAATGTTTTTTTTTTCTACAGCAAATGACTCTTTTCTCATCATTGGTTGTTCAATCGTAAGATCGGTTGACTGCAGCACTCCACTCTTCCCTATCTATTGCTAGTTCCTTTATCCCCCGGTGTCTCTTCCTATGTATTTTCCTGTTTATTTGGTCCATGGACTTATTCCTTGGTCTTCCTCTGGGGACTTTTCCCTCTATTTTACCTTCATTTATATTCTTCACAAACCCATTTTGTCTCAGGTTCTCTACATTCCATCTGGTTCTTCCTTTCTGTGTGGTGGTCCATATGGTCCTTTCCCCTTCCACTATTCTGCACACTTCATCATTTCTTATTTTGTCCGTCCACTTTATCTTCAGCATCCTCCTCCAGCACCAGGTTTTTATGGTTTCTAGTCTTTTCTGGTCAGCTTTTCCATTGGTCCATACTTCTAATCCATAGAGTTCCACGCTCCACACTAATGTTTTCACATACTGTTTCGTGGTTGTTGTCCGATCTTCTTTGAGCACAGTCTGAGACACATTTCTATGTATATGCATATAAGTAACATCATCTGCTTCACTTTAATGATTGTGTTTCAGTCATAATCGTTTTTCACTTACTCCGGTTTCTGCTCGCGATACCAGCGCTACCACGGTAGAGTGACGACGTTAGGAACTGTGGATTACGTTGGTACGGGCGTGCATTCACATTACGAATTCAGCCTACGGTCACACGTACCATCGTACGTACGATAGCAGAGAGAACTTAGTGAGTTCAGTGCCTCGTTGATGATGGCGGTGGTGGCCCCTGGAAATTATTGCCCTTCGTTGGTGATTTTTGAAGCACATTTACGATTCTGCCTCCCGCCATATGGCCCGGACATGAGTTCTGAATCGGCCGCACTCCACCCGACCCCTTTCTAGTCGCTACCGAAAGCTGCCGGACTGGCTGGCTATCAAAGCAGCCGCCACACGAGTGCACTTGGCGCGCTAGACTACCTCGGAAGGATCCGAAGTTTCTTTTTCAGAGTCGGACCTGCGCGGAGTGGAAGGAATTGATTTAACTCGCGCAGGTCGGAGTCAGACCGGTAATGTCTGCATTGAATTTCGGAAAAACCGACCGTGCATTTATGGTAGTTTGAGCGAAGTGCTATCTCACTCACAAGCCAATGAATTTGGTCTCATTTTATAGAAATATATGTCACCCTTCTGAAAAATACCCTAAACATCAGCCTCAAACCGAACTACTTTCCGATATTTTTTGCGTAAAATGCCAGCCCTTTTAGGTGGCAACTGGTACGTACATGCACTCCAGAGTAACCAAATTTTAAAAAATGAGGAATTTATGCCTCCTAGATCTCGTAAAAAAATTAACAGTGTGTAGTTTTTATGCTTTATCGACTATTTTTGAAAGTAAATCGTCTAGTTACCGTAAAAATATTTTCAGGATCGTAAAAAACCTGTCGTTATGAAGGAGTTTAAATATACCGCGTGGAGAAATTGAGTCAACTTGAAGACTAATGGAGATATTTTTATTTGATTACATAGACTTTTAGTCATATTGAAGTAGAGTATTTCACAATTAATAATGCAATATTAAATTCATGTTCCCTATAGCTTCGGAAGTTAGAACGTATAATTCGAAGATGATGTTCCTTATGACTAGGGAATCATGATTAAAATGTAGTGAGGCGTCATGATAATATTATCTGTGTCGCTCTGAAACACACCACTTCTGAATTTCTCAAGCAAGCTAAACCTAGCGTGTAGCCTCAGAGTCTCTAGGGGTTCCCACCTTAAGTTAGTCCGAGCGACATAGCTCCCTTATCATAATAGAGACCATATTTGAATTACACGTTTTAATTCCACCAGATGCAGGAAGCATGAATTAAATATTGCATTATTAATGGTGCAATAATATAGTTTTATATGACAGAAATGGTAAGTAATTAAATGAAAATATCTAAATAAGTCTTAAACTTGACTCATTTTTTTGCGCGGTGCGTTTGAAACTCCTTTAAAACGGAAGATTTTTGTTGTGATCCCAAGAACCTATTGGGGTGACAATATGATTAATTTTCAAAAATAGTCGAGAAAACATACAAACTACACGCTGTTAGATTTTTCACGGCATCTTAAGTGTTAAAAATTCCTCATTTTGTAAATAATAATAATAACAACGTTTATTATCGTGGACTACTCTTAGCCCCTGAGATAATGAAGTACAATTTTTCAAATTAATACAATTTTGAAATTCAAAAATTAGATTAATAATACAGTGATGAAACTCAATATACAAAATCGAATTAATTATACAATGATGACAGGCAAAACAAAAAATAAAAAAAACTCATTGTAAGCTTGGTATTCGTAATACAGCCGTACGTATTGCTGCAGAGAGCACTACTAGGATAACATTTAAATACATGATTGAGCATATAAACCGTAATTAATTTGAAAAAGGTAATTAATGATAACAGTAATAATTACAAGTATAAGGTCGAATACATTCATGTTCAATAGATTAATTCTTCTTCAATATGTAGAAGGCATCCAATTTAACATTTGTTTAATTTTACTTCGTTTCAATTTTAGACAGACAACATTTTAGGATTATTTATTAGGACATCATACACCTTGGACTTGAAAGAATGGATGGATTTAATATTTCTAACTTTAGATGGTAGAGAGAGAGAGAGTAAATAATGTCTCTCTGGAGTGCATACACGTACCATTTCCCATGTAAAAGGACTGGTATTTTCTGGCAAACATTTCGGAATGCAATGTGGTAAGCGGTTGAATTTTTGGTGTCATCAGAAGGGCGAGATATTTTTCTTTATAATGAGACCAAATTCATTGATTTCTAGGTAAAATGATATTTCGCTCAAACAACCTTAATCCCTATAAAAGTTGCGAACACTATATTGTCTCTCCTAACATTGTTTAGTGAAATAGTTTAGAACAACCAAGCAATCAGAAATTTAAGGTAACTATTTTTACTAACTTGTTCCAAATGTTATCATCAGTAAAAACCAACTGGCAGTTGGGGCCCAACACTCTCCGCTGATGTCCACAATGGGTTCTGAATGCAATCCCCAGGAGTGAAAGAGGGGCAGTCACGTGGGACGCCCGTCTCAACTCAAACCTACTCTCAGGAGAGGTGTGAGTTTCAAGAGGTGCCACTCAGTTGCGGACGGCGGTTTCTCCTCTTGAAGGCCGCCTTCTCGCTCTGCGGTGACATCCGTGGTGTCTCCGAAGGGATAGACATTAAGCAAGAACGGCGACGCCGCAAATTTGTCACTCGAAACCCCGCGCGAAGGACGTGCAGTGGGCAGGAAGAAAAGAATGAATACGTCGAGCGGGACAGTCAGAAAGGCACATTAGCTCGAAACGAATTTATTTATGCCCCATATTTAAAAAAAAAATTGTTTTGGCGTGTCTTTGAATGCAAATCGCGTCACGAGAGTGTCGCAGCAGAATTGCATATGCCTACCAATTCGTCCCAGGGTTTTTTTATGCCCTCGATTTCCATACACGTTTTACCCACGCAAAAACGTCATTTGCAGTGAGAATATGGAGCGATGATTGTATTAAATGTGGGGTACGATTTCAATAGCTGGAATTTTGACTCGTATCTTTGCAATAGAGGAATAATTTTACATTCTGATCACGGACATGGCGTGGCACTGACTGTCCTCAGTACTGCTTGTCTTAAACTGGGCAGTTTTGATAAATGGCGAATCTCTTCAACTCTTCATTTATTGACGTCTCAAAACATGCTGTGATACTATTCTGTAACTTTGTTCTTGCGTCATCATGATTTGCCTTCTTATCGAAAGGTATTAAAATCCCTCAATGGACTTATAATGTTCTTACAGATAATTATGAAATATCTATTCTTGCTTATTATCCTGTAATACCTCTCTTTTTTAAATTGATTTTTATAGATAACTTCTTCTTTTTATTTTTTTGTATGTGTTATTTCGTTAGATGTCCCGGTTCCGTGCCGCTGGCAAGTTGCTAAAATTTTAAGATTCGCGACAAGTACGCGTGGACACAGTCGGCCATCCAAAAGGGATTCTGACATGTCAAATCTGGTCAGTTTATATTCATATCGACTCTCAAACAAAATACAAAATAACATTTGGAACTAGTAAGAGCCATGTTATCAGCTCTTACCTCTTCAGAGGATCTATGTTTCACTGGATACATGCCTTCCCTGCACGTTAAAGCTATATCTAACAATGTGTATAAGACTATGTACCAATTGAAGCACTTCAGGCATCTGTTCCCAATTTCACTTCGCCAGAAGCTGGTTCAAACTCTGGTATTCCCATATTTTGACTATTGTTCAATCATTTTCTCAGATGTTAACTCAGAACTGTGTATTAAGCTGTAGCGTTTTCAAAACTCTTGTCTGTGTTTTGTTTTCAACATCCGCTATGATGAACACGTCACGCCTTATTACGAAAAAATTAAATAGCTGAAATTGGATAAACGCCGAAAACTGAAAAAGGCTTTATACGTGTTTAAGGTTCTGAAATCCAAAAACCCCACCTATTTGTATGAAAATTTTATATGTAATGTAGATACAGGAAAAAGATCAACTCGTGTCACTGAGTTATTTTTAGTCCCTAAATTCCATACCTTATTATTTGAGCACTCTTTCCTAATTTCCTCCTGCAAGTTATGGAATTGTTTACCTGTAAATGTTAGAACCTCAATGACAATTTCGATGTTCAAGAGAAACATGACTGATTACCTATGTAAAATTGCTTAGTTTTTTGTAATCTTTTATGTTATGGCATGTATTTATTTCTTTTCTATGTTCCAGGGGACTTAAAGTCTCAGAACAATAAAGGCTATTTTCTATTCTATTCTATTCCCTGGCACGGGAGCGGTATTGGCCCGGCAGTCGTTCTTGGACGGTGAAAACATGTTGAGAATCTTTTTTAATCGTTTATTTCATGATTGTGAATTTTAATTGTCACTTATAATACTGTTACTACTTTCTTTTATACTTTCATTGTATCTGCTGGTGGTTCTCTTCAGGTCTTAGGACCTTGGAGACCACCTAAAGCTCCCGTTATATTTACGTATTCATAATTGTAAATATTATGTGGGAGTAAATAAAATATGTCATATCATATAAATCTCACAAATTCGAGTCTACTCCTGTGTGTGTATCTGGGGTTATGTAAGTGAGCAATCCATGTGTAAAGTCGCCGCCCCTTTGCCCACGCTCGAGCCTCGACCCCAAGGGGGGCTTACTTCCTGCCTTTCCCCATTCCCCGTTCGACGTGCTTGCTATATAGCTTCCTCGCTTCGACCACCACCGCACCAAACAACCAGCCGGCGGGGAAAAAAATCAAAAGCCTCCGGAGTTTAGCTCCGTGTTCGCTTCTTTCAACGCTGCATGTGGCGACTCTCCTTCTCCCCCCCCCTCTTCCCGCCAACAAAGCAGCCAATAGCCGGACGCTCGTTCTGTTCTCCTTCCCCCCCCACAACAACTCAACAACCCTTTGCACACCTGGGTTATATCACGAAACCCCGATCTCGCCGGCCTTTCGCGAGCAAAGCTGGGCAAAATGAGCAATCGTTGTGGGGGAGGGGGACGGGCTGTGTTAAAATGGCCATTGGGGTGTTTGGGTTCGTAATCTTTTCCATTCGCGGTGACGAAATCTGAAATTTTCTCACGACCGAAATTTTATTTTGCTGAAGCCAACATTATGCGGTAGATACTATCGCAAGCTTAGTATAAAGGAAATAGAAAAATGTATAAATTTTACGATACCACAATATAAAGAAAACTGGCAGGACCCGGGTTTCAATGCACGAGCACCATCTTCAGGTGAAGAGTCATGGTCGGAATCTCCTTTTTATACAAAACAATGGAAGGGGGAGGGGAGAGAGATGGTGGGGGGTAAAAAACGGCGGGGGGGCCTTATGGATCGAGGTTAGTAAGAAGTTGAAAGGGAAGAATGCGTCACAGCCTCAAGGATAGGGGAAGGGGAAGGAAACAGACACTCATTCATGACGTTGATGATTGAAGTCTTTTTAAAATTTCTAATTGCTCTGGAGCATTACCTATACCACCAAGTCACCAGTAATCTTGTTTTATTCAAAGGAATTAGATTGTAGAATCAATGGATTTAAAATTTCATTTTTCTTCGCGGAAGGCGAGGGATCGGCATAGTTGCGATAGATCATTTTTATATAATTCTCCTCTCTTGCTTGGTATTCTTTCTGTGACTTTGTACTTGTTTTAAATTACATATGAATTGCTAACTTTAATGCGGGCGGGCTTTGAACACTTAAATGTACACACAATTGTGTTCGGGGGTTGGTATTGATTTATCAATTTAAACTCTTCTTGTCAACATTTGGCAGTTCGATTTCTACACCATCGGGGCTATACGTTAAACTATTGACTTGAGTTTATGGGCAGAGCAGACTGAATACATTGTGCTTATAAATTGAAATAATTTTAACCTTCTATTGCCAAATTAGAATGTTACTTTAGTTGCGTACCAGCATGATCAAAAATTACTGTTGGGTTCTTTGTTTTCAGTCTGATCTGTCCATGAACTAATGTCAATAGTGTAATCCCAAGCCCTTCATTCTTCCATTGTTTGTTCAATCCTAAGATTGGTTGACTGCAGCCCTCTACCCTTCCCTATCTAATGCTAATTCCCTTACCTCCTGGAATCTCTTCCTATGTACTTTCCTCTAACCCTAATGATGAAGAATGAAACTGCGATTATTACTAGAATTAGAAATAGAAAAAGAAAATTATTACTAGAGCCTTATACCGCTTGAAACGTTGTACATGACTCTGTTATTCGCATGGATTATTATCTCGTAATATTCATAAATTAAAATCATGAGTAATAAATACAGATAGGTTGATGAGTCTTTACCAGTGTACTGAATGTTTGCATGTTCACCAACGCAGCGCTCTCCTAATTTGTGGTTTAGCCGTGCGTTGGTCTACGGAATGCATATTCGTCTGTTCCTAGCGTCTGGGGGGAGCCTGTTGGGATCAACCGTGAACCGAGATGTGTATTGCATGCCTGGTGTGGAATCACCCCGTGCCACATGTCTGGAGTTGGCTTTCACGGAATTTCGTAGGTGTAGAAATCAGAAAAATATGTCGACAAAAGTGGCGAGGTCTCAGGCAGTATGCTGGAAACATACGAACACATAGTTCAGGATATTCGAAGGAGAATAGCGCTATTGAAAAAGGGGATTCATTTACGAAAGTAAACGGTGGAAGAGATAAGAAATGGTGATAATTTCTACTCTGGCTGCTACAGATATGCGATGTTTGGTATCGCGTAATTATGGTCAAGCTCGAAAATCTTTAAGTTAGGCTGCGAAATGTTGATAATCAACCAGTAGGCTGGTTATGCAATAGACCACTCATTGTCAAAGAGGACTTAAAGACTTTATTACACAAATTCTAATATAAGCATTAAAGAGAATAACAAAAAAATTCTTCTTTCATAAATGTGTACGGCAAAAACGCTTAGCATAAATAGCAAAAATATTAACGCTTGATACAAATGGTGAAATTAAAACTCGCAAATTTTCAGTAATTATTTCATTCCTGACTACCATTTCTCCGTTGCTTAGCAACACTGTAAGGTGATGATGGTAGCTTTGGATTCTGTAAAGGGGTTACTGCTACTTTACAACCCTCGCATCCGCTTTTTATTTGTTTCAGACCCTGCGCTGCAGGCTACTTACTTCAAAACAGATTGGGAGCAGGGGTCATTCATGTAAACTAAACTATGAAAAAGTTTCGTTAATCGCATCCATGATCGCTGTTTTTGTCTTGATATACTCTAAAGGTGTTGATCATAAATAGTGTTAAGTTTGTAATTACTCTTCGGTAAAAAGCTTACGTTTTTAAATACTCCGTCATCGTAGGTTGTTCTAAACTAAGATTGGTTTACTGCAGCCGTCCGTTCTTCCCTATCTGATACTAGTTCCCTTACCTCCTGGTATCTCTTCATATATACTTTCCTCTCAAGTCGGCCCGTGGACCTATTTCTGAGTCTTCCTCTGGAGACTTTTCCCGTTATTTTACCCTCAAATATGTTCTTTACAAACCTATTGTGCCTCAGGTTGTGTCCAGTCCGTCTTGTTCTTTTTTCTATGGTGTTCCATATGGTCCATTCCTCTTCTACTCTTCTTTACACTTCATCATTTCTTATTTTGTCCGTTCATTTTATCTTCAGCATCCTCCTTCAGTACCACGTTTCGAAGACCTAGTCTTTTCTGGTCAGCTATTCCAATGGTCCATGCTTCCGATCCATAGAGTGCTACGCTACTTTTCGAATGTTTACACATACTGTTTCCTGGTTTGTCGCCTTCCGCGATAAATCTTCTTTGAGCACAGCAGTTTTCTTTTTCCCATGAACGCCTTCTTAGCTAGGGATAATCTTCGCTTGATATCCGTTGTACTTCTTACGTCCCACATGATGGTACATTGAGTCTTCGGTATGCGTCGTTTCGATTTACGCCTGACTCGATGTTACGTCCATGCTGACAAGGGTCGTCGGAAAATTTTTCCCTTTTTAATGCTAACATTATGTATGCGTACGTGCATTTGCTTGCGTTTTTTTGATAACTGAGGCTTAATCCTCCCACCTGAAATAGCTATTTTTTCCTGGGTAAAGGCAAAAAAGGAATTTTGAAATAAACGCCTGGATTTATCGCGGGATTATAGTGGTCACGGATATCTGGATCCGTTTTACGTTGTTTCAACTTACGTCGCTTTTCTTCAACGCGCATCTCCGACGTAAATCGAGGACTTCTTCTAAGGGTGACTTGTTCAAGAAGGCTATATCTACTATATCATTTTTATTCGATTCCCCACTAATTTTCGTTGCTTACAAAAAGTTTTTATAAAAAGCTTGAATATTCTTTCTCGTTCAAATTGACGTGTTTCTGGTGTAAATTCGAGCAATTTCCTTTAGAGCCCGTGTTAAAAAATCCATTTTCAAGGCTGGATTACTGTTAAACGAGCCAGGTATCGTCTTTCTTGTCAATTTATGAAAAGCACTTCAAAGATGCTGCATTTTAGATTTCATAAAATCTGGAATAAACGACCCTGAGGGCAGAGCAACCTTAATTGAACACTGCAGTGTTTTGAGTTCACCCTACATTCCAAGCAGGGGCGGGTATATCCACAGATTGACGCCTGAGACTTGTAACATAAAAAATGCATGCACACTACTCGCTTCCCTTTGCACATGACGGAGTCATTCCACACCGCAAACGGCTGATAGGCCTCCCACGCCCCGGCCCGCGCTCGGAATCAGATTCTCCGCGATGCAAACTCTTCCGAGTGCCGCGCCTCAATTTGCCCTTTCCGCGATGGTTTCCATTAACCCGTTAATGGTAAACAGCTTTTGGCTTTTAGGCGTTGCTGACGGCCGAAGCCATCTCCAAATCTTAATTAATCCATGGGCACCACAATCAGGAGACTAGACAGGACGCGGAAACCCCGACACTCGCCCGACGGGTTTTCGCCAGCGATTGCATTGCCCGCGCCCAAACTGCTTAAATTAACGCATCGCGAGAAATTGACTGACTGAGTGACGGAGCATTCGAATCCAGTCGCCGGGGCTGGTCTCGTTAATGACGCCGCTGACGTGCTTGTCGTCCTCGGAGAAAATTCATCGCATTCCTCGATGAAAACGCAAAAACGGACACGTTTTGGACACGGATTGGTACGATAATGAAGTCGATATTCAGTTCCTCTCCTCGTTTCGCCTGTGATTTGAAAGGAAATATATATTTTTTCGATAGAATGGCTGTTTCATTTTATTGATAATTCTATGAAAATATTTGGAGGATTAATCACGCAGCTAGGTCCTCTATCCTTTGAGAAACGGCTGAAGGTAGTTTGAGCGAGATAGTTCTCCGGTCATAATGGAGACCACATTCGAATTATATGTTTGAATTTCGGAACCTGTAGGAAGCATGAATAAAATATTGAAGTAATTATGATGCAATAATATACTTTAGGAGCAAGATGGATTGGACGCACCCTGAGAAAAAATGGGTTTGTGAAGAACATAATTGAAGGTAAAAGATGGATTGGACACACCCCGAGACAAAGCAGGTTTGTGAAGAACTTAATTGAAGGTGAAATAGAAGGAAATGTCCCCAGGGGATGACCCAGGAATAAGTTCATGGACCAAATTAAGAGGAGAGAACATAGGAAGAGATACCAGGAGGTAAGGGAGCTAGCATTAGATAGGGACGGGTGGAGGGCTTCAGTCAACCAATCTTAGGATTGAACTACCAATGATGAGTATACTTTTATATGACGGAAATTCTGAGCGGTTAAATGAGAAATTTGTTCATAATTCTTTGATTTGACTCATTTCTTCTCGCGGTACGTTTAAAACTCCACAACGGTTATTTGTTTTTGTACTCCTGAGGTGACAATATGATTCATTTTCAAAAATAGGGGAGAAAAGATAGAAACTACGCCTTTTTACTTGTTTGACGAGATCTAGGTGTTAGAAATACTTCATTTTTGAAATAAGATATCTCTGGAATGTATAACAGTACCCTTTCCCATGTAAAATTGCTGGTGTTCTTCGCCTAAAATTTTGGAAAGTAGTGCGGCAAGGGGCTGATATCTTGGCATTTTTGGAAGAGTGAGATAATTTAATTTTAAAAGACACCTATTTCAATTAATTCTAGCTGAAATTATTTACGCTCAAGGTGCCTCAAGATGTGTCTTATATTTCAAGGCATTACAGACAACTTGTATAGAACTTCATCTCACCTAACGCGATATCGAGGGAACCGGGTTCGAATCACTGTCAAAGGGAGTATATATCTTCCTTGAAATTTCGGACTTTTTTTTAGAGATGCAACTCACTTGGCTGATATCAAACATCTTATCTGATAAGTCTGAATGGCTATTGTTTAACCGATGGCCCTGGTTCAAATCCCGGTTGTGATATTTACATGACAAGAACAACAATCAATTTATTCTCAAAGAAACTTACCATTACAGGATATAAAGAGTTTAATTTTAGCATACTGATTTGGTCTATAGACGCTCCTGATAAAAAATATTCGTTATAGGGTTTCCGACTCTTTTAACATATTTGTATGTGTACTGAAAACAATTAACGGTACAGCAAGGAAAATTCAACTCGGGGATGTGTTACCGAAGATTAAATGCATTTTAGCTGCTGGAATATAGGAATGAAATTAGCTCGTAGCTTCCGCGGATGCAGTGTTGACTGTTCCTTTTTTCGGGATTCATTCCGCGACGTATGTTTTAAGGAAACAACAATATTTCGCTGGTCCTCCTGCCAGCTTCGTCAGGTTAACTGAATTGACTTCTTAGTCTCGCTCGCCTTTATATATATGAGTCTGGACTCCCATTGTTGCCGGAATTTAAATTTGAAAAAATTCGTTTTAGACTGCTATTCAACTTGTAACCGTCTTCTCGGTTGACGTTCCCCGGTCTCTTCGCAAATTCTATAGCCTCCCTGAGTAATCTTGGGTGATAGCGTATTTCCCTAGGTATTAATCTTGTCTCCTCAAAGTGGAAATTATGAGTGGGGCCGCTGAGATGGTGTTCGGCTATTGCAGAAATGCGGTAATTATTATTTTTAATTGTCCGTTTATGCTCTTGGAGGCGTATTCTTAGGACTCTGCATGTCTGGCCTACATATGGTTGTCCACAACTGCACAAAACTTCATATATTCCTCCGTAGAGGTTCCGTGGAAGCTGGTCTTTGGCTTTCAGAAGTACGTCTCCTGTCTTCGTCGTGCATGTGAATCTGCTATGTTGTACCTCGATAGAACTCTGGAGAAAATCTCCAGAGTTCTATCGAGGAATGAAATACGTACTAAATACTATATAGGAATGAAACACTACTAAATACTAGCGGTGAATACAGTTTTGTTTATGCTAATTGAGCTAAAAATTGCCACTTCGGAGTACGTGTGTTTTTTATTTACCTGCGATAAGTAAAAGTTCTACATTTTCATTACTTAGTACTCAATTCCATTATTAACTTTTCAACCGCCATTAACTATTCCTTTGATGTCCCAAGTGTTTGCAGCATTGTCTAGATAATTCTCATTTAAGCTTAAGTATAAATAATTTATTATCATACCTACATCTACATCTACGTGATACCCTGCGAGCCACCACGAGGGTGTGTGGCAGGGGGTGAAGATCACCAAAAATGCACTTTTGACATGCAACTAGCATATTTAAGGGAGACATGCTAGAGAACAGGGTCACATGCAGCTAGATGTTTACTATACACATAATAAGAAAGAAACCTAAGTGGTATCCCAATCCCTGTACTGTGACATGTAGAGATTCTGCGTGGAGAGCTTTTCGAGCGTTGCGGGAGCTTACTGTCTTGCTAGACTTTTAGAAGCACCGAGATATTTGAAATGAAGTCCAGTACTCCGTGTGTCAGATGAGACACTTAACTGTGGATCCCTCTGCGCCTTTTTCTCGAGACCGAGCTAATGCCAACGCTTGGATTAATTCCATTCTCTCTGCAGCAACTCCTTTTTTCTCCACTTACCATTCCACCCACCAATCGTCAGCCACCACAGATGTCGGTCACCTCCTTAAGTAAGTAACGAACCAACCAACCATACCATCTGTCACCATCTTTAATCGTTCGCGAAAATAATTTGCCCTTCTATCTATCAGTTAAGAAGTCCAGTTCACTAGCCTCAAATGAATGTTGTCATTATCTGCTGTTTTTCTCCGCAATGTGATTATTCGACAAAACTGAGTGGTTAGCAATCTTTTCGTGTCTATGACAGGTCTCCGAAGTTAACTGCAAATTTCACGATTTCTTGAAGCAAACTTTTTAATGACAATCGGAGGTTCGGAGGAGGCAGAAGATGTGGATGGGGAAATTTTGAAAGAGGGAAAGGAAGGAAGAGGACAGGGATTGCGGTCGAAATAAGAAGAGGGATACGATATGAGGATTTTAAGAGGGATCTAATTGCGGATCAGTCATAGGAGCCAAAATGGAACGATATGCAAGGAAATCGGGACGTTAGAATGAGTAATCTCTCTATTTGGCTCTAGTAATTTAGAGTTAGAAATGAGCAGATAAGAGAAATCATGGAGGTAGACAAGGATGTAGTGGAGACTATTGAAGAAAGAAGATTCCGATGGTATTATTATTATTATTTTTGTTTATTTATCCTGGGTTGGATGAGACGTAACCGTCCCCTCCTCCCCCAACCCAGTACATACACAAACACCCAAGTCCTGGGCAGATAATATTCTACCCAGGCGGGTATGGACACGTCCAAAGAATGGGGGAAGAAATAATACCGAAAGCTGCTCTAAAATGGGTTCCGGAAGGCAGAAGGAGAAGAGGAAGACCCAAGAAATCATGGTGGGATGGAGTGAGGGAGGAAATGGATAGGAGGGGGTTGGATATGGAAGATGCATTTTATAGAGACTGGTGGAGAGTGGGGATTGGGTGATGGACCTGATGAGTGGACCCTACTTATGGAGAGATAAATGTGTTGGGTTTGGGGAGGGAAACTGCTGTAAAGTGGAATATCCCTAATTTAAAAAAAGATTAGTAACCTTCAAGAACCTACCACTCAGCTGGTAGGATACTGAAATGAATATAATTTTGCTTATCGATGGATTTCTCAAGACTGTGATTGATAGAAGGATGATAGGGAAGCGGGGAACGGGAAGAAAGAGAATAGGGCAGCAGACACGCTAGAAGAAATGAGCATGGCAGTAAAGACATATGGAGGAGAATAGCGTTAGCTAAGGAGATGATTAGTTGTGGAAGGGAGCTGATGATGGGGATCTAGTGTCTGGATGCGTAGAAGGGGCTGGTGAAGAGCTTAATATAATATTGTAGCGTTGTATGGGGCAGAAACATGGACCCTCAGAAGGGAGGACGAGAATAGGCTGCAGGCATTTGATATGTGGGTTTGAAGAATGATGGAGAAGGTGAGGTGGACGGAAAGGGAGACGAACGAGGAAGTGCTTGAGATGGTGGGCGAGGAAAGGATACGGGAATGAAACCTGGGATAGGCAGGGCAGGTGGCTGAAGGATGCAATATGGGAAGATAGGTAGCTCAATTTTGAGATAAAGGGAAAGATGTTGGGCAAGCGGGGAAGGAACATATGGAGAAAAGGTTTTATGGACGGGAAGAAGCAGTGCAGATCGTATGATGAGGCGAAAAAAGAAATACTGAACGTATATAGGACCTCGGAAGTTTAGAAAACCGTGAGGATTTTTTCTAACTCTAAACAAAACCCAACCTTTTACCGATTAAGTATTTATTACATAAGTGTATTCATATTCATGTATGAAGAGATGTAGTAATGGGAAGATAGAGAAGAACTAGAAGGTTCAATATGAGCCAAGGAGGGGGAATACCAGAAGGTATTCAATCCAAGTTTAACTAAATATTACGAGATGGAGACATGAATAAACATAAAACGTTAATTGTTAAGGCGTGATAGATGTGATGATGAATTTATTCCACTTATTCCCTTCATTTTTGGTCATGGGTGTTACGTGGCATGTTGAGTAAAGTTTCTTTTCTACTTTTGAATGAGCATTAGGGGTAATGAACATATGTGTGTGTGGTGTGCGGCTCCTAGACCTCCAACTCCCTTGGCGATAATCGTATTTGCTGAACTAATGAGACCGCCGGAATTCGTTCGCATACATTTCTGGAGTCGCTCCAATCATTAGCGCTAACTTCTGCTTGTTACGCTTCCCCTGATTACAGGGGGCGTGCGGATCTTTGGCTGCGAGTCCAACGCGGAACCGAGTATGAATGTCTCGAGGCTGGAACACGTGTAGCACCGAATGAGTCCAACGTTTAACTTGAGTCATGAATTATGTATCACAATGCGGTGATATCTTTTCTTCAGTTGATACAGGCGGATCGAGTCGAGTGTGTCTTAAACTCTTGCCGGGATGAATTTTTAATGAGTTTTCACCGCCAAAAACTGGCGCTCAATTTTGTTCATTCGTGGAAGCTCTAGCGATCAATTCGACACCATCTCCAACAGAGTTGATTGTGTACCTTAATCTCTGTGATTTATCGTTTATATTTGCGGTGAAATCTAAATAGAAAGTTATTAATACTTAATAATTTGAGTTGAAAGAGGACCATTTTTCAAACACCAATTAACATTGTTGATTGTGTATTTTCTCAACTATATTTGAAAAAAAATCACGTTGTCACCGCAGTGATATTTTTCCAGGATTGTAAAAACTGTTCCATTTCGAAGGAGCTATAAACATCCCGCAAAAATCAAATGAGTCAACTTAAAGACTTATGGAGATATTTTTACCTAATTACTTAGAATTTCAATCACATAAAAGTATATTATTGCACCATTAATTCTAATAATTCAGTGTCTGACTCATGCTTCCTACAGCCGCTGAAATTAAAACCTATAGTTCGAATATGGTCTCCAATATGACTCGAGAACTATCTCGCTCAAACTACCCTAAGTCATTACTGTAAATTACGAGACTTGAGTAACTTTTGGAAATATTAGTTCGTCCAGTTTTTTAACGCCAAATTTTTAATCCAGTTTTTTTTTCAGGAAAAATTCCTCAAAATGTGCTATATATCATCTTTGATAAAATTGTTTATGTAACGTTTGAATGTGCGAATTTCCACAGAGAAAAAATCATCCGCCTTGACCGGGATTCGAAACCGGATCCCACGATTTCCGAATTTCCGAAAAAAATCCACAGGGGAAGAGGACGCCTCGGTAGCTTAACTGGCTAAAGCACTCGGCCGGAAATCGAGGGATCCGGGTTCGAATCCCGGTCAAGGCGGATGATTTTTTCTCTGTGGAAATTCGCACATTTGTGCATTGCGGGTGACTCTGTAAAAGTGGAACTCCGTGCCCAGTCCCGGATAACTTAAAATTTGCATAATGTTTGAAATTAATTCAGTTACCATCGTGAATGTCTACATAGGTCAATTGATCACCGGATGCAATTCTTTTGAAACGTTCCTTGTAATCATTAGTCTTTGCAATTCTTCTGAAGGAACTTTTCCTTATTCACGTATCCATTGAAGTTTTACCGTCCAAAATTATTACTCAGCATTAATTCTGTTCAGTTTTCACTAATCGAGAGTTAAATTTTGTGTTGTGTTTTATTTATTTACAACCTTTTCACATTTCTCTGATCTATATTTGAAGAATATATTTCCTCTAATTTATTCATTAAGAAGTGTCTTTGTTAGCTTTATTAAAGGGTTTTTGTGTAGAAATACTCATCGTTTTCACCATAAATTTTGAAAGACATGTTAGGTGCATTTTTAAAGACACTAAAATGTACTTGAAAATGCTGTCTTTCTGGTAGAAGTTTTGCGTTGGAAATTTCCTTTTGAAAGCGTTCTTACTAATTCGGAGAATAGTTTTATATTGACTTTCCATCCTTAAGGCCCGAATTTAAATCTCACCTGCGGCTGAAATGTTACAATGGTATTCCGATCCAAACTTGAGTCCGGAGTGTGGAGCGGTAATCTGTTCGAGCAATTGAGCGCGTACCGTTATCGTTTCCAATCTGTGTTCTGTGTGACCATTTCTCCACACGCCGAATCGGTAATCGTACGTTTTCCATCCTAACCACCTCTTTAATGCGAAACTGACCGCAATTGGCGGTCACCTCCCTTGTTTCAAAAACCAGTGCTTCTGCGAAAACAAAACAATAAACTCGTACTTTCGTAAGGGTTCGTCTTTATCGTTGATCTTATGGATAATGGCGTCGGGTCTCGTGTCAGACATTGCCGTCAATTTTGCAGTGGTTTTTATGAGGAGAATAACTTATGTAATTTATGTTGCATGGGAGAGATTCTCCTCTTGCATAAATAAAAGGAAACCTTATTCGAATTTTATATTAACATTCAAATTGTTCTAAGAATCATGAGAATAATTCTAATATGTTAATTGCCCAATGTGTGAAATTCTCACTAATTAGCCAAATGTGAAAATTTTAGACTTTACCTCGAAGTTTAATCCACGCCGCACACTAAAAAGCCTGCTTTAGCTCAAGTTTACTCGGCATTTTGTAAAGGAAGTTTATTTCAATTAGTAATCAAGATAATTGGGATAACACACATAAATCTCACCGTCACGTATCTTACGCGATCTGAGGGTCAGAATTTCCATATTTGTTATAAAATTATGTCCCGCTAGAGTGAATATCTGTACCATATCCCGTGGAAAACAGCTTCCATATTTTTAGTGGCAAACTCTTCCAAAAGTATTGCTGTAAGTTTATAATATTAAGCATTGCTTAGAAAGTTTGTACATATATATACAGTACACATAAAAAATATATATTTAATAGCACATTAGATATTTTTGCTATGAATGTCTGACATAATATTCTTTAAAACTACACCAAATTCATTGTATTCGTTAGAGGCATTCGCTAACATGTCTCTCGCGGCACGTCTTCTCAACCCAAGGTTTTTGTTTTTGATAAATCAAAAAATGTTACGTTAAAGTATGCACTTGTAGAATTGTAAAAATACGTCATGCGTCAAAATTTCGTAATATTTTAGTGTCTAGCTCAATGGAAAACGCTTTGAATTTTTTGGCGTATTGCTTGGGAATCAATAAATAAACTAGGATTTTTGGACAATATGGATGAAGAATTTACTCTGAGACCTGAATAAGCCTCATAAATATGAGGGAAAATGAGAAGGTGTATAGAAGTGAAGGGACTTCCTGCATTCTCTGTCGTTCGTCAGTATTTCAATCATCTTCCTTCTCCAGGATAGCTTATATTATATTTGTTGCCATCGTTAGTCAGCATAATCATTCAGCGATCTTCTCCACGCACGTACTCATCTCGAAAGCCTCCATGTAACATTCAGAGTATAGGATAAAACTATAAGTCTGGTGGAATGATTGTTAATGATGATGATCTCGAAAATTAGTTGAAAAGAAGGCTGGGGTGTGGAAAATAATAAAACAATGAGACCTTTCCCCCTTATAATAAGGCCAAATACATTGACTTCAATGTGCTGCGATATTTCGCTGAATTTGCCTCATTTGGGGAAAAATACGTGCGAGAATAGCTAAGATAATGAAAAACGTCGAGCTTGCCAATTCTCAAGCGCAGTGGGCAAACATCCTCGATAATGGAGCAAAAAACATTGAATCGTCACTTCGCGCGAGAATTTGGGTACTTCCTCTGGGACTCAGCTGTGGCGATGGGAAAGCGGGTACTTGGCAGTGAACTGTCGCGGAACTTGCGTAATCTCACGAAATGCGCTAATTGACGAAGCAGCTCAGATTCACTTGGGATTTTGTATGAGTTCCATTTCACGCGCTCCTAATTTATGTAGGGATTGAAATCCGTTTTGGAAGTTATCCGTGGGGTTTCCGAGGAATTCATTTCAGTATTCTACCAGCTGAATGGTAGGTTTATGTAGAGTACTTATTTTTAAGTCCCAATTCCTGGAATATCGTTCCATTTTCTCTCCTATGCGTGATCCGCCATTATATCCCTCTAAAATCCGCACATCGTATTCCTCTTCATATTTCGCCCAGAATTATTATTCTCTTCCTTCCACTTCCCCAGTGATCTCCACACTTTAACTATCTAGATCATCCCTTCTCCTTTCAAAACCTCCTCCATCCATCTCTTCTGCCCTCTCCGAACCTCTGCAACTAACTTCTTCCCCTCTTCAACCATATCCAACACCTCCCCATTCGTCCTTCTCGCCACCCAGCTCACCCTTTCCATCCTTCTCCACACCCACATCTCAAACGCCTCTATTCCACGTACATTCTCTCTTCACAATGACCATAAAGCATAATGCTCCATATTACAGTTTTCATCTGCCTTTTCTTTACGTCTCTACTCAGACCCCCTCTTTGAATATGTCTTTTTAGACATGGCAATTGTACATCTTATTTCCCTACCACTATACCCATTCTCCTCTAAAATACTGCCCAGGTGTTCTTTATGTCCCCCACGCAATAACGTCTTCCTCTTCATATTTCGTACAGAATTCCTATACTCTTCCTTTCTCTTCCACGCTTCCACATTGTTTTCACCTCTATAGTGCTCGCAGAGTTTCTGTGCACTGGAGAATTCCTCCTAGCCTAGCTGCCCATGGTAGATGAGCAGTGATTGGCTGCCGGCGTCCAATCCCGTAAACCGGTTCTTAGCTCAGTGCGCGCCGCGTACGAATACTCAAAGTGGCGACCCAAAAACATCGGCGAAAACGAACTCTATGCCTCGCCGACGCGAGGGCCTTTAGAATAGAAATACTCTGGACGAGAAACTACTATAGATATCGAGTCAAAAGTTGCAGAGATTGCAATTGTCATCGCAGTGAGGTTAGAATGTAATCCCCATCGGCGCACGTCACCGTGGTTACACGATAAATAAACAAAACTTAAATCCTCTTCACCAACATTTTGAAAAATAAAAATACGATAATTGCGACTAATTATCATAACAATCAATATTTTTATCCTACTCTGTGGCTTTCGCCGATTCTTTTGGGTCACCACCTACGGCGTTCGTACGCGGCGCGCAATGAGCTAAGAACTGGTTTACGGGATTGGTCGCTGGCAGCCAATCGCTGCCTATCTTCCATGAGCAGCTAGGGTTGGAGAAATTCTCCAGTGCACAGAAACTCTGAGAGAACTATAGTCCTCTCCAGAACATTCTCTTTCCATTAAATACGTCATCCATCCATCTCTTTTGCCTCCTCCGAACCTCCGCCACTAGCTTCCTCTCCTCTCCAGCGATATCCAATACCTCCTCGTTTGTCCTTCTCGCCATCCAGCTTACCACATCTTAAACGCCTTAAGTCCACGTGCATCCTCCCTTCGCAATGACCAAGTCTCCGACCCATGTTATGTCACGCCCCATGTTACAGTTTTCACTATCCTTCTTTATTCATCTATAGTCAGAAACCACCCTCTTCAATTCCTTCCTCTTTGAAAATGCCTCTTTTGTCATGGCAAGTGTGCGTCTTATTTCCCTACCACTAAGCCCATTCTCCTCCAAAATACTACCCAAATGCTTTTGGTGACCCTAGAAATCAATTTTTTTAGTTATGAATGCCTGTCATTTACTCTAAGCAACTTTAAAAAAATGCCTAGAAAAGATTTAATTTTAGGAACAAAAGACGGAGGAATACTGGTAAATTTGGTTACGCTTGTAGATCTTAGGAGTTATGGCGTAGGATAGTTCTTAATCCAAGGGACTGCAGTCTGTAGTAGGTTCGTTATAAAATATGTGCGTGAAATGCGAGATGAGAATACATGGTGGTTATTGTGGGAGTGGAGAGGGGAAAGAAAGAGAATTGGCTCCATCGACTAGGCATTTTTATATTTAAGAAATAGAGATCGTTTTAGTGAACGCTGTAAAAACTTATGATACTAGTCACGTATATTATTTTAATGGATGGAAAACATAACCGCTATGTGAATAAAATTCATGTAAAATGTAATAACTATAACTTAGATATTTCTAATTTCATTAATAATTTCACTCCGAGCCACTGACACGCGAGCAGAGAGCCTAATCTGGCTCGCGAGATACATTTCGCCGATTCACGGTTTAATTTATTGCTGATGCGGCAAATAAACCAGCGAAATGAGCTACAGAAGTCTTTATTCGACGTGGAGAAATTATAATTCGTTGTCTCGGGCGTGACTTCATGGAATCGACTTAACATAATGAAAAGTTTTTTCTTTTTTCTCGAAAAAAAAAGAAAAAGAAAAGGAATTACAAAGTTTTCTTTACTTTTCATTATGTGGAAAAATTAGCTAATTTTTCCGTAGTTACTTCATGCTCATAATTTACAGTAATAACTCAGCAGTAGTTTATTTGGAAACGAGAGTCTCCTATAGTAGTTCAGCGTGCCGTATTGCCAATCTTGTCCCGTTAGAGAGGCCACTTTGGCAGGGTGTGGTCCGTAAGCAGTCGGGGTGCGGATGAGCGATGGGGATTAAGGGCGGCGAAATGGTTGGGCGGTCGGGGTCTGAGGGAGTTAAGGTCAGTTGGCGGGAATCGGCCAGGGTCCGAAGGGGTTTTGGTGGTCAATGTTGCCAACCCTCCCGGAGAAACCCCGTAATCGGCCAGGGATTGGAAAATCTTCCTCTTCCCGGATTGAGGCGATATCTCCACATTTTAATCGTGACACACTCGATTATTATCGCTCTGTAAGGATTTACATTAAAACGTACCGTTATATTTATTAAGCATGCTCTCTTGTGGACGTAGTTACTAATATGTTACGAACTCCATCATGCTACGGTAGATAAGATCATTTTTCAATGATAACTTTTTGTTTTTCTTGCTATCGATAAGATTTCATAGTGGCTGCCGTAATACTTTGAAGTTGGTTAGCTGATCGATAGTGTAGCTGATTTATTCAAATGTCCTCTAATGCGTGTTTCTAAATCTGCCGAGTGGTACTAACACCATGTTTTCCATGTTCCCTGCATGACTCTTGTATCGCGTTAACATAGTTACATTATAGTTTATTTTAGTAGTTTCTGTAGCATTTCTAGCATACCTATAGTGTGGTTATTGTTGATGGAAGTTAATTTTTCTCTGTAGTTCATCTTGTTGATAAGAACACCCTTCTGGTGGCTTGTAGGGTAGTATTTAGATGCAAATGTAGATAGCTTTCACCAACATGCACTACGGTAAAGGTATGCTACCAATGCTACAGAAATGATTTATAATAATGTATTATGCAGCCGCGTAGACGAGATTTAAGATTCATGCCGGAATCATGCGAAACGCGGTGTTAGTTCTACGAAGCAGATTAAAAGCATTGGGGAGCCGATCAACTGATCAGCTACACTACCGTCAAGTTACCTGCATCGGAATCTCATTGGATATCATTATGGTTAATTCCTGACAATGAAAGTTAATTATTATCTGTGGATTTATTATGTCCATTAATACGGAGTACTCCGGTGTACTACGTGTCAGTTGCAAATTAATCTTAAATTCTATCTCCCGGAATTTCCTACGTACAACTACATCTACGTACTACCCTGCGAGCCACCACGAGGGTGTGTGGCAGGGGGTGAAGATCACCAAACATGCACTATGGACATGCAACTAGGATATTTAATGAAGGCATGCTAGATAATAGGGTCACATGGTTAGTATCTTCATGATAAGTAAGGGATTATTGGTTGTTATTACATGCATCATGCACTGCAGACTACTCTAACTATATTTCACCTACCTATCCCTTTGCTACGCTGCCTATTGTTCTCTCTTATGGTACGCGGGAAAAATGACATTTTAAATATATCGGTACGACAATCTATCTCTCTAATCTTGTTAAGATGACCAAACCTAGCATAATACGCAGGGGTTCTCAATATATATCTAGCGTCATGTGTGAACAAATCGGTTTCGAATAAACTTAAAAGGTTTAACCTAAATTTTAACCTGCGTTCTGATAGTAATTCCCATCCTAGTTCTTCTATTAAACTCGTAACACTTATACAATTATCATAACGGCCTTTAACAAACCTAGCGGATCTCCTTTGCACGCGCTCTAATTCTTTTATCATACCATCCTCGTACGGATCTCATATACTAGCGGCATATTCTAAATGAGGCCTGACAAGTGTACTTAGGGTAATTGGGCGAGATATTTCCCAAGTCCATATTCGAATTTTACATTTTAATGTCAGCAGCTGTTGAAATATCCTGAAGCATGAAGAAAAGCAGCATGAAGTAAACATTTTATTACTAATTGCGGAGTATTGCACTTGTTTATGTGATTTAGATTCCTATTGATTGAGTACAAATAACTCTATTTATCATGAACTTGACCTTTTTTTTCGCGCGGTACGTTTAAAACATTTTGACGTTTAGCTGTAAGTTGTAACAGAGTATGCGCGGTTACCAGCCTTCGCAGTACCCGCACCACGTGCAGCTTTCCCTGCTAACGGTTACGGCGCTCTACCGGTCAGTTCTGGCACATTTTCGCCAGTATGTCACAAGAGAAACCAGAGCATTGTAATACCCTATGGCCCGCCTTCCCTATTCTGCTTAAGCTAGGATCCCTTCTGAAAGGACTACCTTGAGAGCCAGCATACTGTTACCCGCGACCCACCACTAGGAGGTATATGCGGTGTACTGACACACCGGGTCGCTGAAACATTTTTACTTTGCCTACCCCGGAAGGGAACGGCGTGATGGGTATGTATGTATGTATGTATGTACGTTTATAACTCCCTCGTAACGGAAGATTTGTTTATGATTCTGAAAAAATTACTGCGGCTACATTATGGTTTGTTTTCAAGAATAGGTGAGAAAACGTAGAAACTACACACTTGATTTTTTGACGAGATCTAGGCGGTATAAATTATTCATTTTTAAAAAATTAGGTCTCCCCGGAGTGCATATACGTTCATTTCCCATGAAAAAGAGCTGGGATTTCTCGTCAAAAATCTCAGGCAGTCGTTCGGCAAGGGACTGGTATTTTGGTATCTTTGGAGGAGTTAGGTATTTTTCTTTACTATGAGACCAAATTCATTGACTTATTGGAGAAATTATATTTCTTTCAAACTACCGTAATGCGGAATACTCCGATGTACTACATGTCTGTTGTAAATGAATGTTATTTTCCATCTCCAGGAAATTCCTACTTAAAGGAGCGAACTGCTCCTGGAATAATATCTTCAACAGTTGGCAAGCCTTCTCATTCGGCGGTCGGGGTCCAAGGGTTTTGCGGACAGTTCAGTGCCTTCCCCACGGCCGAATGCCAGAAGGGGTCGTTTTCGCGAGGGTCGGGTCTCGGGGAGCGACGCCCTGCGTTGTGCATGCCCTGGTCCCGGACTAAATTGCGGGAGAAATTGAATCCATTGTCTCCCGTTTAACCGTTCTCGGCATTCAGCCTAAGGGACAGGGGCGATATGTATGATACAGAATAATCTTCACACCGTCAAACAGAGGGATTTTGGGACCGCTGGCTTTCTCCTTGCATTATGTCTTCTCCTATCGCTACCCCTATCCCAGTCTCTCTCAGAAGTGGATGGTCGGTGGTTTTTGGTCAACACTCGCTTTCTCCCGCGGATGAATGAGGTATCGGAATGAGAAATGACAACCTATACGCAGGTTATTAACATTTGAAAAGGGGTTTGGTGGTTTCAAAATATACACGAACGAAAGGACGTGCTAGCCCCATGCAATCATTGGTCGTACAATCCTAAGATTGGTTGACTGTTGCCCTTCGGTCTGAAGCAATGAGAGATGAAGGGTAAGGCCGTGATAGAGGATGTGATGTGGTCTTAAGTGGGGAAGGAAAAGAAAGAGAATAGGCTTTATGGACAGTATTAATAGAGGTTGTACCTATGCTTCGGTAGGGAGAGATAAAGTGTCGGTAGATAGAGGTTTGCGCCTTTAAAATGATTTTCGCACTTCTATTAATCCCTTGCTCACCCAGTAGATCATCATCATAAGCATGGAATTGTCCCTAATTAAATAATTTCCTCTATATCCTACCCTTTGCTTTCATCCCTTTTTTTCTGGAGCGAAAATTAATAGGTGTAATAGTGTCCATTCCATATTGTGATATATTGTACCTGATCATCATCATTGGTCGTTGGATCCTAATGTTGGTTGATAGCAACCCTCCATCCATACCTATTTAATGCAAGCTATATTACTTCCAGTGAGCTTTTCCTCTGTACTTTCTTCTTCATTTTGCCCATGAATTAATTCCTGGGTCTTCCTCTGGGGACTTTTTCCTCTATTTTGCCTTCAGTTATGTTCTTCACAAACCCATTGTGTCTCAGAGTGTGTCCAAACCATCGGGTTCGTCTTTTCTGTGTGGTGTTCCATATGGTCCTTTCCTCTTCAACTCTTCTTCATACTTCACCATTTCTCATTTTATCCGTCTAGTTTATATTCAGCATCCTCCTCCAGCACCAGGCTTTGAAGACTTCTAGTCCACTTCTATTAAACCTTTCGAAATGTCCATGCTTCCCATCCAAATCTATTGTCAATAAAAAAAACGAAGTGTTGTCATCGAGATTAAGGTGAATGGAGAGGTAATCGTAGGTCATAAATTGGGCATTTTAATAATTTTTCTAGTCAGTCGGAAAAAAATTCAAGGACAAAATTTCAATAATCTCATCCGGTGTATCCATTTGAAAATTTCACGGCAAATATATTTTGCAATTTATAAAAGGTTTACTCAGTCGTTAGAGGCACTGAACATCGCAGCATTAAATGCGTCGTTAATGAGGGAAAATTGAGAAGTCCCACGTTTGTTAGCTCCTGAGCTTTAATTTGGAAAATGGGTCTCTCTCTCTCTCTCTTGTAAGCAAAACCTGTGGAGTTAATATCCTGAATATTGAATGTTAAAACAGTTGCCCTCCGGAGGAAATTATTACGGGATCCTTTGATTGCTCCAATGGGTTCATTAGCAAACAGACTGCTGCGACCGCAAACATTGTATGTCCACAGGGAATAGTTGATTCAAGATTTTATCCATTTAATGAAGCATGATTTGTTTGAAGAAAGCCAAAACACTCGTTAAACGATTAAAAATGGCTGGCATTTTTTTTTTTCATTTTCCGGTAAACAATTTTTTTGGCTCTCCCAATGTTGTAAATATGGAGCGCCGAAGAATCTGGAAATTAAAGTCAGAAGATGAAACATTGCTGACATTGTTTTTAGGTGGTAATTGTTTATGGTGGTTGATGGATTTTAGGAGCGGTAATTGTTAGTCGTAGTGCGCACAGTTTGATTAGTTTAAAGCAATTCGAAAATATAATATTTTTTTGACCGCCACATATAAGAATATTATTGCACCACATATAATGCAATATTTTGTTCATGCTTCCTACCGCTGCTTAAATGAAAACGTATTTCCAAACATTGCATGTAACAAATGATGTGGTACGAAGTCACTCGCACGGGTGCATATACACCAGGGTTGAAATTCGCTATGAAAAAATCATTTGACTTGACCGGGATACGAACCCGGATCTCCCAATTGCCGGTCAGGTGTGTTAGCCAGTTACACCACCAAGCCATCTTCCTTCAAGGCGAATTTCGAGGGGGTGTTTATGCGAACTAGATGTTCAGGCCTCAAGTCTACATTGTAGCACATGAGACGAAGTCTTGGGAGATCCGGGTTCGAATCCCGGTCAAGTCAAATGATTTTTTCATGGCGAATTTCAACCCTGGTGAAAACGTATCATTCGTCTGTGTTCTTCATTATGACTGGGGAACTATCTCACTCAGTTAATCTTAAGAATTGTTTGAAGTCCTCATTAATCCCCTGTGGAGAGGTATGCCACGGAGGACTTAACTGGCCAAAACACTCGGAGTGATGTCGAGGATCCGGGTTCGAGTCCCGGTAAAGACGAATGTTTTTTTTCTTCTGTGAGATTTTGTTTGATTTTACACATCCGTTTGAAGTATTGAGGAGATAATGAGATGTGCGGTATTGAAAGCGAAAGGGGGAAAGCCGCGAATAGGAGGGGCAAATGGAGTTTTTTAGGCGAAGGTTAAAATCTATTTTACACGTTGCTCTCCAGCAGCGCTCAAGTTCGGACCTAATTAGGTAGTTGTAACATCGTATCTTAAAAAAAGGAAAATATGGTAGCCGGTGAAAGAATAAAATTCGATGTTAGGTGCGCTAGAAGCAGACGTTATCATTTTTTACTGAAGGCGGCATTACAAAGGGAAGACGACTTGTATGGAAGGCGATATCTCGAATCGTGTCGCCACTCTCAGCGAATCGTCCTGCTTAAACATTACTTCCGGCTTTTCCCAAACATATGGATTACGTAGTTAGACGATGAATGTGGCATTTACGAACATCGCCCAAATTTGGAAATAATGGCGTTTGCATATCACTGTTTGAGTCCCTTAGGCATTCGTGGGTTTAATACATTTGTATGAATTACGTTAATTGTGAATTCTTACATCGCATCAAGTGTGAGACTTATGATAATAATTATTATTACCTAACAAGGGATAAGTCATTAGGCTTACCTTAGGGGTTCTTTGGTATTAAACATACGTACATACCTACCAATCACACCGTTCCCTTCCGGGGTAGGCACAGTCATTAAGTTTCACTTATAAATACATATTTGTTCACCTAACTCTCCTTCAATAATTTCCTCCGTACTGAGCTATCCTTGCAAGCCTATTTTTCTTTATTTACCCCATACACTGCTTCATGCCCGCCCTCCTTTTTTTAAGACTCCTAATATTCATTCTCGAAAGAATTTCCTCAACCACATTCAACCACAACTTTCTCGGCCTACCTCTACCTCTCCCCGAGCAAAGAGAGACGGGGGTGTCTTTATATTTTCTTCGAAACGTATAGATTGTTGCAGCACGACCCCGGAAACATTTTTTTCACACTTTTGCCTATTTAAATGCAGGCGTGAAAATAGGCGAATGGATTTTTCCTCTCTTTTTTCATTTTCTGAATTAAGAGATATTTCACGCCTCCAGCTTCCTGTTTTTTTATCAACGGCTTTCCACTCCGACCTCGCGACATATTCAGGAATTACTCTTTACTGCGAACCTTCGACGGTAGTGAAGTTTTGGCTCGGCTTTTCAGGACATTTCTGCATTGCATTGAACCAAAATATGCGTTAGTTCAAGGTCGAGTTATGCGTTTATTTTTGGAATCGCAATCTTTCGAAATCGATAGTATGCGGAAAAGACAAACAGGATAGATTATTCAAGTCTGGTGTTTACAAAATTAATTTCATACATACATACCAATCACGCCGTTCCCTTCCTGGGTAGGCAGTCTCAAAGTTTAGCCTAACTCTACTTCAATAATTTCCACCATACTGACCTATCCTTGCAAAACTCTTTGGCATCATTTACCCCCACACACTGCTTCATACACGCTCCCTGTTTTCAAGACTCCTAATATTCCTCCTCCTAAGTATTTCCTCAACCACATTCTACCACAGCTTTCTCGGCCTACCTCTACCTCTCGCACCATTCATTCTACTCTCATATATCTGTTTCGTTATTCGACTCTCAATCATTCTCTCAACATGGCCAAACTAACGAAGCACACTCCTCTCATATATGTACATTACTGGGGCATCCAACCCACATTCATTTATTACCCTCTCATTCCTGACCCTATCCGTCCTACTGTTGCCGCTAACACTCCTCAGATAACTCATACCCACGGCGTTTAGTCTACTCTAATGTGCATCCTGACACCCATGTTTCACTACCATACAACAAAGCGGGGGAAGATCACTTTTGTACACGGCGATTTTCACTTACTTGGACTGGCACTCATTCCTTGATATGCTCCACATGCTACCAACCACTTTCCTTCCAGCATTCGCACGTCTCTTTATCTCCTCGTATATCCGTCCATTTTTGTGGTATTAAAAATGTATTAAATCACAAATAAATATATAAACGTGCAAATGAGCCCTTTTTTTTTGGATAATTTTTATTCCACTGGCAATTCGTTCCGTTTTGGCTCCTATGGATGGCCCGCCATTTGGACCCTCTTTGATTCCTCGTATCGGCTTCTCCTCCATATTTCGCCCATAATTCCCTCCTTGCCCTTTTCCTTACTCTTCCCTGTCCATTACCCTCTTTAGCATTCCCTCTCCTTTCAAAACGTCCACTTCTCTCCAACCAATATCCAAAACCTTCTCGTCCGTCTTTCCTACCGCTCAGCTCTCCCTCTCCATCTTTCTCCACACGCGCATGTCAAACGCCTCGATTCTACGTATATTCCCTTCGCAAATATCAGGTATCCGACCCATTATGCGTCACGATCCATATCGTAGTTTTTGTCAACCTTTTCGCACACTCCTGAAATGTGAGAAATAAATTTTGTTCATGGTGGAAAAAGAGCAAATTTCACTGATAAGTTTTATTCGCGATCCGCGTTTCGACCATTTGTGTCATCTTCAGGTGCAAATTTATTGGACGGAAACTCTGTAATTTGCACCTGAAGTTGACATAAACTGTCGAAACCCGGGTCGTGAATAAAAAAACTCACTAGTGAAATTTGCTAAGTTTCTTCTTTTCCATCATGGAGAAATTTCACAAATTTACCCCTGATATTGTTCGTTATGTTAAATTTTGTTCATATTTTCCAGTGTGTGTAAACCATATCCAAGGGGATGTGCTTCTAAATTAAAGAAGCCGCCTAGACTGGAGCTGGTTTAGGATGTTTCGTTAACAATAAAATATGTACTTATGTATAATATATAAAAACGCCAAAACATTTTGGCTCCATTTTTTTAGGTTATATAGTTCAGCAAATGTCCATGCAGCGCTACTGTGTACAGAAATTCCAAGGTCGTACGATATCGATTGTGTTCTTCCTTCGAATTGGGTCTTCGCAGCGTACATAAACCCCGCATTTATGTGCTTATTTTTTTTGTATTCTCCATAAGGATTGCATAAGTTGGTCGACGTTTTTGATGATTTGGCAGTGCTTTTGTATTCGATATGACAACTTGTGCCGCATATTCGCAGAATCCTTAGAGTGTATTATGGCAGTAAATGCTCACATAGAACATTAATGGCGGATATGAGGTGGAAATAGTCGCGAAGACCTATGTCGAAAGGAGAATATAATCAATATCGAACGAATTTGATGAAATTATCGTCATGCAAACTCAGGCCCCGATTCACGAAGAGGATGATGAAAGTGAGAGTGCTTGGCGTAGAATGCAATGAGATGGGTAGATGATATTTTCCGCGAGATGAAGAAAGATAAAAAAAGACTCGCCTTGCCAGAACACTATGAATGCGCAGCCATTATGCGCGCTCTGAACTTCGCGAAAGAGCAGTGCTTTACACACATAATGTAATGCATTTAACGAGAAAATAGGAACTCAAGCAGACTAGAATCTCTCGGGGGGAGACTGGATATTTTGTCGTTGCATTCTTCAAAAGGTAGGGAGAATGGGTGCAGAACATATTGCGGGGAAAAGCGTTGTTCACGTGGAAACAAGGGTGCTTGAGTATTGAATAGAGGAGTCGGGTAATGGGTGTAAACAGGCGAAAGACAACGCTTGGATGGGTCTTGTGTAGTTCCAGTCCCCATTCAAATTTACCGACACGGCAGAATACTCGGGATGTATCTATAAAGGCTATAGCCTCGTGCCATATAATTATTAACTAGCTGACCCGTGCGAAAATTTCGTACTGTATGCAGCTTCTTCCTGTTACTTCCTTCTTTCTTCCTGTTCTTCTACCTGTCGAATATTTCGCACAGTATGCAGCTTCTTCCTGTTTCTTCCTTCTTTCTTCTTGTTCTTCTACCTGTCGAATATTTGGCACAGTTTGCAGGTTCTTCCTGTTCTTCCTTCTTTCTTCCTGTTCTTCTACTTGTTTGTTCCCATGGGCAATTATATGTTATTTATGTTTGTGTTAAAGATACATAACGTAAACGTAAACGGTCACACTGATTTCATGTAGAATGTAAGCAAACTAACCAAACGATGTGTTAATAGATGGCGCCTCTTACAGTCTTTTAAGCACGTAACCATAACCAACATATTAGTTGATTATATTGTCAATAGATGGAACTGTTAATTTTTGATAATTTTTAACAAAAACTTTAATTTAAAACCATTTGTCTATTTTTTATCAATAGCGGGGAACATATGCTTTAAAGAAATGTTTGAATCATTAATTTTGATGAAGAATTATGGGAGCTATGGCGTTGTGACAAAAAAACACCTTTGAGAAATAATAATTATTAATAGGTTAATGTAGGATAAAAAGGGGGAGAGTAAAAATGCACTTTATTTTGACTGGAACAGGCACTGTAGGTCCTTGCAAAATATATTTCTTTATCACCGCCATTGAGTGCATTGAAATTTCTATGGGGAAAAAATCGGCTTGGACCGGAAATCGAACCACTGACCTTTGGCTTTCCGGGACAATGACATTCTTCATTCATTTATAGTCCATTCTGCCTTGCGTTGCTATCTTTGATGGACCGCAAGGACAATACATCTAGTTCATGCGTATCCTTCTTAATTGCCAGGATGCCTGGGTAGTGTAGTGGCCTGCGCATTGTCCCAGGAAGTCAAAAGGTCCGTGGTTTGATCCCGATCCTTGGGACTTAGCTATGGGAAAGTAAGCTTTTAATATGAAGAGAAATGTGTTATGCAACAGTATGGACCTAAAACTGAGGAAGAGACTGGTGAAATGTTGTGTGTGGAGTATTATGCTATATGGATGCGAAACGTGGACCTTGGGAAGAAGAGAGAACGATAGGATCAATGCTTTTGAGATGTGGGTGTGAAGTAGAGCTGTGTCGATCATGAGTGATTCGTTCATTTTGAACGATTCATTGACATGAACCAAATGAATTGAATCACGTTCTCCGTTCAAATCGTTCTTAATGAATCAAATCAAGCTGTTCTCGTTCGTAGGTCGAGTTCGTAGATCGAGTAGGTTTGTGAAGAATTGTGGAGAATCACACAATTCGTAGATCGAGTAGGTTTGTGAAGAATTGTGGAGAATCACACAATTCATGGGTGATCGAGAACAACTTGATTTGGTTCCAATTGAACCAAATCACGCTGTTCATGAATGCAAAGAACGTGATTGGGACAAATCACATTCCGTAGTCTTTTGGTCGCATATAGAATTTACTGATTAAGACTAAGGAATAATTTCTTAGAGACGATCATATTAAGTCTATTGATTATATCGCCGAACACAACCATATGCACCCAAGCATCGCAAGTACATAAGTTTCTTAATATATATTGTCTCCACTTGCCAGGGGTTGACGAGAACTACTGAGAGAAGGGTTGTACCCACGCTTTGACCAGAATTGGTCCGAATTGACCCTCCATGGGTCCGGTGGTCCCCTACTCGAGGACGTACTTCGGCAGACCGCACGGCGTCAACCCGTAAAGTGAGCCAGAGAGATATCGAATCCCAAATAATTGGGAAACGGGCTCTCTCGGTCCACAAAGATGAGCGGTAGGTCTTTCGCGAAAGCGAGACCGACGGTCACTCGTCTCAGTTGTTTGGGGTAACCAAACTAATACGAGCACTTCGGGGAAGGGTTGGCCCAATTGAGGTCCTTTTGACCTCAATCCGCCTCATTGGTGTCGGCCTCGAAGGGGCTGTGGTTTAGCTAACCTTCCCTTCCCATCCTTTCCTCCCACCTCTTCCTTGCCCCGGGCATAAGCGAGAGCTTGAAACCAGAGCGGAAGTTGTAATCCTGCGGCGAGATCCGAAACACCTGTCTCCACTTGCCATGGCATTATGGGCGAGTTTTTAGCCTCACATCTCCAGACATCATGGTTCAAGCTGCTCTAAGGATAGGTATTTTCAGGTTCCTCAAGTCTCCCAATATTTCCACGATGAAACTAAATTAATCTGGAAATCAGATTACATGTCTCGCGATATCTCCGTGTAGGCGGCTTCTCAATGGTGCGAATTGGTTGGATTTGGTTCTTCGCCTTAGTTTGGTTCCTCGCTGATATTTGATTCTTCGTATTGAAATCATTCATCGCCGTTAAATCATTAATCGCAGTCATTTGGTTCTTCCATTGGTTCTTTTCGTTTATTATGAATGATTTAAAAGAACGAGTAATTGACATGAATCAAGTCGCATGAATCGAATCTTCGAAATGAACCGAAATTCCCACCTCTGGTGTGAAGGAGGCTGGAGAGAGTGAAATGAGTGGATAGAGTAGGGAATGAGGAGGTGCTGGGAAGAGTTAGGGAGGAGAAGAACACTACTGGAAACATTACAGAAGGGAAAGGGAAACTGGATTGGACATGAGAGGGAAGGGGATTTTAAATACAGCAGTCGAGGGAGCAGTGGAGGGAGAAAGGAGAAGAGGGAGATGTAGGCCGAAAATGACAGACGAGGTGAAGATAAAAAAAAGTTAAAAGGAAGCCAAGGAAGGGACCCCCAGCAGGACGAATCGGAGATAATTTTGGTGTTTGGGATCTACCAGTAGGCAGAATGCCGTTTGATAGTGATCATTTGAAAGCAAAGAATTAATCGAGCCAACAAAGTTCCGACCTTACTGTACAAGGGGGTACGCAAAAATAACAGGAATTATTTTTTTAAAGCTATGTGTTTAATTTCTTTAGAAAACAACCTTATCACCATCAAAGTAAGCAATGTCCCTCTTAGGCCTCCTCTATCGTTTTACCGAAATTAATGAGCCCCGAGCACTTAGAACTTTTTTCTCTTCCATTATTCTTCCAATTCTTACCTATTCCTGCCCCATCTGGTCTATCTCTTCTCAAACTAATCTTTCATCGCTGGACTTTGTCTGCGACTTCTTTGCTAAAATAGTTAAGAATAGATTACCACAGTGTCGTAATATGTCCACCAAGGCTATTCTATCCTATCTCTCCATCTCTAATCTCCCCACTCATAGACGCACAGCAGACTTAATATTTATTTATAATATTCTTAATTCCACCATCGACTGCCCTGAATCGCTCTCTTTTATCAATTTCAAAGTTCCCTGCCGCCCCACCCCTTCTCACCCTTCACTCCCTTATGCCCATTCCCAGACTTTCGATCACTAAACGTTCTCTTTTCTTCCGCCTCTCCTCTCTATTGGATTCCCTCCCTTCCCACATCGATCCTTTTGCACTTTCATCTAAATCCTTTATAAGCCTTTCTCTTTTGTATCTTTCACCTAAGTAGTTATTCCCCCAATTTTCTTTAAAAAAATATATTTCCATAATTTCTGCTTGCAACCAGTTGTTAAGTTTGCTTGTATATGTCCTTAAGTGTGTGTATTGTTACATGGCTACTATAAAATGGCGACATAGCTGTATGTGGTTTTATTATTTTAAATAAAAATAAATAAATAAAAATGACTCTCCATTACTCTTAATACGCTTGTCCAATCTGCGATTCCATTCTTGGAAACATTTTTCAAACTCGTCTGATGTGATGCCCGATTGCTCCTGCCTCGTTTTTTTCTTTACCGCTTCCACGTCATCAAAACGTTGTCTTTTCAAGTCCCTTTTCATTCGCGGAAATAGAACATTCGTAACGAAGAAATCGCGAGGTCAAGTGAGTAAGGGGCGGGGGGCAAGGGAGTCCTGTTGTTTTTGGCTAAAAACTGGCGCACTGAAATGGCTGCATGGCTGCAAGTGACCCTTCTCATCTTCAAATCTCCCGATAAAACTCGTTTAACCTAGCTCCAAGTTATTCCAGATAACTTACCAATCTCTTCAATAGTTCGTCGTCGGTCTTCAAACACGATTGCACGAACTTTTTCAACATTTTCGTCAATTCCAGAAGTTGACGGACGTCCTGAGCGAGGTTTTTCATCAAATGACATTTCACCTTCTTTGAAACGAGAAAATTATCGGTACACTTGAGCTTTTCCCACAGCACAATCCTTGTAAGCTGTTTTTAACATCGCAACAGTTTCTGAGGTGTTTTCCCCCAGCAGGAGGCAAAATTTCACAGCGGCGCGCTGTTCACTTAAATCCGCCATGACGAAAAACGAGGAGCTAGTGAAACTGCTTTTACAAAATGAATTGTTGTGACTGAACACGACCTTCCCAGATGACAACAATGCCTGCGCAGAACTTGGAACGAGTTGCGCTATGCTCACCTAGCGGAAGAAGTGCGTACTACGTATGCTCCTCCAACCGCAGCACTATTCCGTTTTATTTTTGGGTACCCCCTCGTATATTCTTCGGTATCGGTAATTATTCTAGACAGGAATGGTTTTTTGGGATAGTGTACCTGTACATGTGTACGCCCACATTTTTTCAATGGCTGTACAATTCCCTTTAACCGGCCGTGAACGCTATTGAGGCATCCAATTGCTCTGTGACTTCGAGATATCTCGCCCACGCGATCGTCAATTATTTCCGTTTTCGAGTGATGCTTCCGGGACAAACGATTTCGAGAGATTTGATGGAAACTCCACGGTTTGGATGTTAATTGGGTCATTCTTCACGGTTTCCAATCGCTTGAAATACCTCCAAACATTTTCCCCAAGAGAATGACGTGGGCCGTTCGGCTCCAACATAGCGCTCATTTGCTGCTGGCTTGACGTGATTCAATCAATGAAAGCTTTGCCACTCGAGGCCAACCCACTTTAGGTTTTTAAATGGGGCAGTGCGATATTCTAATTGCTATATAGCGTTGACTTTGTTACGATTCGCGTCGCTAAAGACCCGATATGCCGCATTGCGTCGCATTTATCGTATTGCATCTCATGATATTTATTTATTTAATAAATCGTTACAATTTGGTCACTGGCCTGGTGGCAACGGTCTAGAAAATAACATAAGAAATAAAGTTGAATAAATTCAGAACAATATGCTTATTGTGACACTCATGACTCACCCACAATATCTCTTAGTATGCACCCCGGAGTAATTTAGATTTTATTAAATTTATAAATATTTTTACTTTGCTAGGTAAGGTCTTAAAAATATCTTCAGGCAATTCATTACATTCTTAAATTCCACACTTAGGAAGGAATTCTTTAGTACATCCGATTTCTGTGGCCTGTATTTTATTTTGAAACTGAGGTCCTTCCTACCTATGTATTTGGGTTTGTCTACCCTTTTAGCGAATTCCCCCAAGCCTTTTCTTCCTTTCTTATAGATTTATATACCCCACACAATCTACTTACCTTCCTCCTCTATTGGAATGATTCCCACCCCAGTAACCCTAACATTTCTGTAACATTCTCTGTCCTTTTGTGCCTCCCTAAGACACGTGGCTGCTTTCCTCAGGACTTAATCAAGCTTTTTAATGTGTACCTTTTCGTTTGGATCCCATACCGTTGTAGCATTTTCCATTGTAGGGCGGACTATTGATTGGTCGGCTAATTCTTTAGTGGCCTTGGAACTCTCCTTTAGATTCCTTATTACCCAGTGCAGGGATTTAAAGTGTCGATTGTCGACAGGGATATCGAGTTTCGACTGAGATGCATAAGGCGGCCTTACACATGGAGGTTGACTTCTATGGAAGTAGTGAGTGGCGATACGATTCGAGATATCGCTATGGAAGTAGCGAGTGTAGCGATATCTCGAATCGTATCACCACATGCAGTACATCGCTCTGCGTACCCCATTACTATCGGCTTCTCCCAAACAAATCGATGACTAAAGTGAACGATAGATATGGCAGTTATGAATATCACCTAAATATGACTATAATGGCTTTTGTATACTGCTGTTTGAGTCCCATATTCGTGTTTTCGTTTCGTACACGGGTGGATTCAATTAATTTGTATAAATTACGTCAATTGTGCATTATTTCATCGTATCAAGTATGAGAATTATGGTAATGATTATAATTATCAAAGAATAGATGAATCATAAAGCTTACATTAGGGATTCCTTAGCATTTAAAATATTTTCAAGCACAAATAAATATTTACATAAGCAACAATGAGTCCTCCTCCTACTTAGTTATTCGTTGTTTATATTTTAAATATCCGTTAGCTATCATGTGACCAAGATTCCACCGGATGTGATGCGATTTTATCGCAGAATCGATATTCTACTTTCAGGAAAAATGGAAACCAGTCTATTTTCCTTGCAACTAGTAACCGCGGTCGATTACCACCACTATCGACCACTACTTCCATGGAAGTGCGTGCTTACGCATCGAAGTGTCGCTTGCAAGTGACTTCCTAGGCTACTGTCATGGAAGTTACTTCCGTGTGTAAACCTGCCTTTCTATGCAACGATTTACATAGTATCGCCAACATTTATCAGAGATATTACAGGGACAGTCATCTACATCTACGTACTACCCTGCGAGCCACCACGAGGGTGTGTGGCAGGGGGTGAAGATCACCAAACATGCACTATTGACTTGCAACTAGGATATTTAATGAAGGCATGCTAGATAATAGGGTCACATGGTTAGTATCTACATAATAAGAAAGGGATTATTGGTTGTTATTACATGCATCATGCACTACAGACTACTCTAACTATATTTCACGTACTTATCCCTTTGCTACGCTGCCTATTGTTCTCTCTTATAGTACGCGGGAAAAATGACATTTTAAATGTATCGGTACGACAGCCTCTCTAATCTTGTTAATATGATCAAACCTAGCATAATACGCAAGGGTTCTTAATATATATCTAACGTCATCTGTGTACAAATCGGTTTCGAATTTACTTAAAAGATTTAACCTAAATTTTAACCTGCGTTCTGATAGCAATTCCCATCCTAGTTCTTCTATTAAACTCGTAACACTTATACAATTATCATAACGGCCTTTAACAAACCTAGCGGATCTCCTTTGCACGCGCTCTAATTCTTTTATCTTACCTACCTCGTACGGATCCTATATACTAGCGGCATATTCTAAATGAGGCCTGACAAGTGTAAAATAGCTTCTTTCTCTTACTCTCTCATCGCATTTGCCTAGAACCCTTTTTACGAATCCTAATCTACGGTTTGCTACACTAGTTTTTTCCCTGATGTGTTTCCCCCATGACATGTCTTCAGTGATGGTGACGCCTAAGTATTTAATTGAATCTAAGTTAGATATTTTATTTTCTTTGATGCAATAATTATTCCGGGGAAAGCCATACTTTTTCCAAAAGTTCATTATCGATGTCATGTTGCTGAGAGCACATTGAACGCCGTTTTTGATGTGAAGGTATTGAAAACGCATTAAACATCGGATATTCCTAGATGTAAATGACTGATTTGATGAACAATATTTATCGTTTATGTGTTCTCTACTTACTAGCAGGAAAATTACCTAAATTTGACGGCAATGTTGTTTGTATACAGCTGTTTGAGTCCCACAGGAATTCGTGGCTCTAATAAAGGAAAATCATTGAAATATAACTTTTTCGTCATTTCTGTCGCTGGCTTCATGGCTCTTTCTCATCAGTAAATGAACTGAATTTGGCTCGAGAATTTTTATCCGGCATGCCTAAAACATCGGTGAAGCGAGCCGTCAGTGACCCACGATTTTCGCTCTAGCGACTACTTAGATCGAACGAGCTAATCGTAAAAGAAGCAATCGCGACCCAACTTACGTTATAACCCTTGAGTCCTTGAAAACGGGCCCGATATTGTAACCACACTTCGTCTACAGGCCGAATTATCGACGCTGGGAATCGATATCGAGAGACGAACGAGCGTGAAATCGCATCGGTTTTGCCATTCAAGAAGACGCGATTTTTGAAAATGGATAAAAAAAGAAGGAATAGGTTGCGGATCTGACGGCATTGGAAGATGGGGGTGACGTATTGGAGAGCGTTTTGTGTGTGGATTGCGGAAGAGGGAAACAATTGTCAAACAACGAGTCTAGGCTCGCTCTAATGGATTTGCGCGGCCCTGGGAAATAGCGGTGAAAAAAAAAGAAGGAATCCCCCCCGTGGATCCGCTTTCCAATCATTCGAGGCGAGCCCGCAACTGAGTTATCTGCACTCTTGTTGCGATCCCTTCCATGGGACTCTAGTCGCTCGTCTGCGGCATCCAATTCCAAACACACGGACCGTTCCGCGCAGATAGCTCGAGTTGTTCGGAACGGGGAAGTAAAGGATTGGGAAAAAGAAGGAGTCGGTATTTTAGAATGAAATGAATAACTCCCGGGAGCCGTAAACGATTTACCTTTCCGAACTTTAGAAGGGTATTGGTAGCGCAAAATAGTGGCAGTTGGCCATTTTTGCATCTACATCTACGATATGCCGTGCTAGCCGCCACTGGGGTGTGTGGCACGGGGTGATTCCCCACCAAGCAATAAGCCCTCAGCCCAGCTTAAATCCGAACCAAACACGTTCCAAGGAATGCCATGCACAGGCCAAAAGCAGTCAGGATGAGAATTCGCGGTCAGAGCAGAACAGAAAGTGCTACGTAGACTAACGTTCTACCATGCAGTACAAAACTTAAGAAATGACTATTGGTTATAATTACTGCGACAGATAAATAGTTGAATAAGATAATTAATCATGCAAAAGCTATATCATGCCAGAAATTGAATGCGAGGTTAGTAGCTGATAATGATGTTAAGATATTTAGCACAAGTGCAAAAACCTATTTTACCTAGTCAGGACGAAAGTATCCTAGAACTCACCTATCGTGACTCTTATGATCTCTTATTGTTCGTGTAAAAAATGACATTTTTAATCTATCGCCTCTGCAGTCTATTTCCTTAATGTTATGCCTGCGATCGGTTCTACCATAATAGTTTGTATCCAGAAAAATATGTTGAACGTCCGGAAAAAAATTGGATTTTGGTGGAAGAGTTCGCTATGGTGGCTCTGGACTCGGGATAATTTATTCCAGATTATCTGTAAACTTTAATATAGCATCTCTAAAGTGAGCTTCATAAGCTGAGATGAAACGGATCCCAATGCAACTGCTAAAACGCGATACAAGAGCCATGCAGGGAATATGCAGAACATGGTGTTGGCAGTACTCGGCAGATTTAGAAGCATGCATTCGGGAGCGTATATGTACATTTATCAGCTACACTGTCTGTCAACTAAGCGACTTCAAAATATTAAGGCATCTTCTATGGACTCTTATCGATCGCAGGAAAAACAGCATTTAAAACCGGTCTTTTCTGCTGTTTATTTCCCTACTTTTATACTCACGATCTTGTCTACCGTAGCATGATGGAGTTCGTGACATATTAATAACTACGTCCATAAGAGAGCATGCTTAATAATAGTATCGGTACGTGTTAAGGGGGCTCACTACTTCTCAGATTCTCCTCGACTGGCTTCTCCCCTCTGAGACCTGAGTGGAATGGGAAAGTCCTAATCTTCTTGTCAAGGGGGGGAGTAGTTAGAGGAGGGGGTGACGGCAGAGGAGGTGGGGGCAGTCGGCCAGTTAGCATTTTAAAGTCTGAGGCCTTATAGTGACAAGCATAATGAAGTAGATGACACCAAATTAAATACCAAAGACCATTATGTGATCTTACTACGTGATATGTTTCTTTTAGTGAATAAAAAGGGCAATGAAGAGGTCTGAAAAATGACTGAAAAAGGTCACTGAAAACACTAATTATCATTAATATGTCTAGTGAAGTGAACAATGTATCTCGATGAAAGCTCAGATACATTCTTTCCTAACAAAAACGTGAAAACTTAAACTTCCTACACAAAAAAATAATAGGGTGACAATTAAAATAAAAGTGGTCTGCAGAGGCGATTTTAGCTGAGGTAGTGAGCCCCCTTAATGTAAATCCTTGCAGAGCGATAATGATCGAGTGAGTATTTATTCATCTTCATTCACGATTAAAATGTGGAGATATTGCCTCAATCCAGGAAGAGGAAGATTTTCTAATCTCTGTCTGATTCTGGGGCGTCCCCTGAGGGTTGGCAACCTTGACCACCAAAACCCTTTCGGACCCTGGCCGATTCCCACCAACTGACCTTAACTCCCTCAGACCCTGACCGCCCTACCATTTCGCCGCCCTTAATCCCCATCGCTCATCCGCACCCCGACTACTTACGGACCACACCCTGCCAAAGTGGCGCCTCTAACGGGACAAGATTGGCAATACGGTACGCTGAACTATTTAAGTAGGCTCTTGTTTCCAAATAAACTACAGCTGAGTCATTACAGTAAATTACGAGCCTTAAGTAACTACGGAAAAGTAAGATGATTTCTCCACGTCGAAGAAAGACTTGTACATCTACTTATTACCCTGCAAGCTACCGCATGGGTGTTTTGCAGGGGGTGACTTATCACCAACATGAACTACAGGGAAAAAATTTACTTTCACCAACATGCACCTCAGCATGGGTGTGCTGCAAATGTTATAGAAACTACTAAACTAATCCATAATTTAACTATGTAAACGTGGCACAAGAGTCATGCAGGGAATATGCAGAACATGGCGTTAACACTACTCGTAAGATTTAGAAACATGAATCAAGGGTGCATATGAATTAATCAGCTACACTACCTCTCAACTAACCTACTTCAAAGTCTACACGCAGCCATTATGGTCTTTTATCGATCGCGGGAAAAATCGACATTTTAAGCCTTTCTGTTACACAATCTATTTCCCGAATTTTAGTTTCATGATCTGGTCTACCGTAGTATGCTGGAGTTCGTAAGATATTGATAATTTCTTCAGAAAAATAATTGGCTTTCAATTTTCATAAAAGATTGAGTCCCATTTTCATTCGAAGGCCTGAAAGCGATTCCCATCCCAGTTGTTCTAAGAGGTCAGTAGCTCTAACCAGACTATCATAACGGCCTTTCACGTATCTTTCTGGTTTTCCCCGCCAGCGTTCTAACTCTGTTTCTAAGCCTACCTCATGAGGATCCCGATCACTGGCAGCGAATTCCATGTCATGCAAGATTTGTTTGTTTGAAGTACCAGCTATGACTTACACCTGTAGTCGGCATACTGCTTCTCGCAAGCCCCGGTAGTATGGCTCGTAAGTATAATTAATGAAATTGTAAACATCAGACATAATTATGACATTTTTCATGGATTTTATACTCAGAGCGGTGGCTTTTTCCTTTAACTTAAGAAATATATAACTAGTTTAATGGTTTTTAACAGTATTCCCGTAAAATATCTCAACTTTTTATAATATTTAAATGACTACTATATGAAGTCTAATCTCTTTCTTTCCCTTCCTCACTCACGCAATAACATCCACATATCCTCATTTCGTATTTCACGCAATGATTTTACGATGTACCTACCAGAAGGCTGCTATCCCATGGACTATCAACCAACCATCGCCAGGTCTCCTAAGAATATACGAGGGTGAGTCAATAAATAAGTCGCAAAACTGAATTGAGGCAAAAATAATTAAAGTAACTTTCTGACATTTATTTCACTTTTCCACATATTCACCCTGTACATTCAGGCACTTATCCCATCTCTTTACAAGTCCTTGAAAGCCAGCAGCAAAGAAGTCCTTTGGTTGCTGTCGCAGCCAACGTGTAACCTCATAGATTACAGCATCATCTGTATCAAAATGACGGCCACCCAAATGAGTTTTTAGGGGCACGAACAGATGAAAATCACTAGAGGCTAAGTCGGAAATGTTCAGTGGATGTTCCAAGCGCTCCCAATGAAATGTTTACGACTGATGCTGATGATGAAATGCTGACGTTTGCGACTTATTTATTGACTCACCCTCGTATATAAGCGTGAACAAAGTTAATGTCTTTCATTCCTGAATTGAAGTCTTTCCATTATTTTTTTAAGCATTTTTCTCAGTGCAAACGTCAGGCATTCATAGCTAAAAGAAAGCAATTGCGAGAGTCATAAAGAACACCTGGGCAGTATTTTGGGGGAAAATGGGTATAGTGGTAGGGAAATAAGATGCACAATTGCCATGTCTATAAACATCTACATCTACGTCATACCCCGCAAGCCACCCAAAGGGTGTGTGGCAGGGGGTGCTTCCACACCAGGCATGCATGAATGATATGGTAGAACACCGAAATTATATTGAAACCCGCGTACCACACATGCAAAGCGCCAATTAAAAATCTAATACCCAAGAAACATTCTATCTTCAATCGTTCCAACATGCAAGGGATACAAAGCCTACTACTACAGATTCAAAATATCATGCATAAATAAGAACATCAATATTTACATCATGCATAAATAAGAGAGTAGAGAATATAATGAGAAAGATTTACTGTCTGCCTATTGTCACTACTCGGAACTATTCATGACGACGATCACAGCTGTTATGGTCCCGAATGGTGCGCGGAAAAAGTGACATTTTATACCTATCGGTTCTACAATCTAGCTCTCTAATTTTATTGGCGCGATCTAATCTGCCGTAGTACGAGGGGGTTAATAGTATGTTTTTTACGTCGTCAGTGAAATGATTTTCCTGAAATTTATTTAGGAGGTTAAGCCTATAATTTAATCTACGCTGTGATAGCGATTCCCATCCTAATTCTTCTAACAGTCCAGACACACTAGCCAACTTATCGTAGCATCATTTCACGAACCTAGCTCCTCTTCGCTGTACGCGATCTAACTCTGATATCAACCCCGTTTCGCATGGATCCCATACACTAACAGGCATATTCAAAGAGGGGGTCTGAGTATAGACGTAAAGAAAAGGCAGATGAAAACTGTAATATGGAGCATGATGCTTTATGGTCATTGTGAAGAGAGAATGTACGTGGAATTGAGGCGTTTGAGATGTGGGTGTGGAGAAAGATGGATAGGGTGAGCTGGGTGGCGAGGAGGACGATTGGGGAGGTGTTAGATATGGTTGAAGAGGGGAAGAAGTTAGTTGCGGAGGTTCGGAGAGGGCAGAAGAGATGGATGGAGGAGGTTTTGAAAGGAGAAGGGATGATCTAGATAGTAATAGTGTGGAGATCACTGGGGAGTCATTCATAATTAAAAGAAATTGATTTCAAGGGTCACCAAAAACATTTGGGTAGTATTTTGGAGGAGAATGGGTTTAGTGGTAGGGAAATACGACGCACACTTACCGTGACTAAAGAGGAATTTTCAAAGAGGAAGGAATTGAAGAGGGTGGTTTCTGACTATAGATGAAAAAAGAAGGAGAGTGAAAACTGTAACATGGGTCGGAGACTTGGTTATTGCGAAGGGAGGATGCACGTGGACTTAAGGCGTTTAAGATGTGGTAGTTGAGAAGGATTGGAAGGGTAAGCCTGATGGCGAGAAGGACAAACGAGGAGGTATCGGATATCGTTGGAGAGGAGAGGAAGCTAGTTGCAGAGGTTCGGAGAGGGCAGAAGAGATGGATGGAGGAGGTTTTGAAAGGAGAAGGGATGATCTAGATAGTTAAAGTGTGGAGATCACTGGGGAAGTGGAAGGAAGAGAATAATAATTCTGGGCGAAATATGAAGAGGAATACGATGTGCGGATTTTAGAGGGATATAATGGCGGATCACGCATAGGAGAGAAAATGGAACGATATTCCAGGAATTGGGACTTAAAAATAAGTACTCTACATAAACCTACCATTCAGCTGGTAGAATACAGAAATGAAATCCTCGGATACCCCACGGATAACTTCCAAAACGGATTTCATCCGTACATAAATGAGGAGCGCGTGAAATGGAACTCCTACCAAATCCCAAGTGAATCTGAGCTGCTTCGTCTGTTGGCGCATTTCGTGAGATTACGCAAGTTCCGCGACAGTTCACTGCCAAGTACCCGCTTCCCCATCGCCACAGCTGAGTCCCAGAGGAAGTACCCAAATTCTCGCGCGAAGCGACGATTCAATGTTTCTTTGCTCCATTATCGAGGATGTTTGCCCACTGCGACTGAGAATTGGCAAGCTCGACGTTTTCCATTATCTTAGCTATTCTCGTACATTTTTTACCCCGAATGAGACAATTTCAGCGAGATATCGCAGCGCATTGAAGTCAATGTATTTTGCCTCATTAAATGGGGAAAAGGTCTCATTTTTCATTGTTATCCATTCACCGGCATTCTTTTTAACTAATTTTCGAGGCCATCATCATAAACAATCATTCCACTGGATTGGAAGTTTTATCATAACCCCGCTTTTTTCCAGACGCCTTTCTCATTTTCCCTCATATTTTAGATAAGATTTTATTCGTCCAAGAGACACATTTAGTCTAAAATATAACTACTGGAATATGTTATTAATGCGATTGATTAGTAGTACTCCATTTCTCTGACGACGTAAAAAACATACCATTAACCCCCTCGTGCTACGGCAGACGAGATCGCGCCGATAAAATTAGAGAGATAGGTTGTAGAACCGATAGGTATAAAATGTCATTTTTTCCGCGTACCATTCGGGACCATAACAGCTATGTTTATCGTCATGAATAGTGCGAATAGTGACATTAGCTAGATTGTAGATCTTCCTCTTTATATTCTCTACGTTCTTATTTATGCATGATGTAAATATTGATGTTCTTATTTATGCATAATATTTTGAATATGTAGTAGTAGTCTTTGTATCCCTTGCATGTTGGAACGATTGACGATAATGTTTCCTCGTTAGTAGATTGTTAATTGGTGCGTTGCATGTGTGGTACGCTGGTTTCAATGTAGTTTCGGTGTTCTACCGTATCATTCATGCATGCCTGGTGTGGAAGCACCCTCTGCCACACACCCTTTGGGTGGCTTGCAGGGTATGACGTAGATGTAGATGTAACCGCTGTAATTTTTTCAGAAACATAAACAAATCTTCCGTTACGAGGGAGTTATAAACGTACATACATACGTACATACCCATCACGCCGTTCCCTTCCGGGGTAGGCACAGTCAAAATGTTTCAGTGACCCGGTGTGTCAGCACACCGCATATACCTCCTAGTGGTGGGTCGCGGGCAACAGTATGCTGGCTCTTAAGTTAGTCCTTTCAGAAGGGTTCCTAGCTTCAACTTCTATCTTCCGTATACTAGGATTAATTTCATTTGAGGCCAGTTTTGTCTCGTTGGCTAAATCGTCATGCGTTGGTGAAACCTGATGGTCTCATATTCGTGACGGGACCGGTCGTCTCTCCTCAAACTATTCTGTGAAGAAATTGCCATGAGAAAAATTCATGAAAATGAAATTTCATTCTATGAAAACACGCATAGTTATTACTTTAGTCTATTTCTTTTGGGTTGCATCTCCTTGACACCCCCCGCGCCAATGTCTCATAATTTTGAAGTAACAACACATATCTGCTGACCCTTGAAATATTTGGTTTATAATTCGTAAGCTGGTGAAATATACTCGTTTCATTTGTGGTCTCTTCAATATACTTGTTTTTTTTTCCCGAGTTCCATCTTTTCACACTCGAACTTTGGAAAGAGTTATGTCTCGAGATGGGCGTCTTTGGAGAGATCCGTCTACATTTTTTTCCTTTGACGCTTCACCTTGAATCATTATATGAAAACATGCATGAACCTGCTTTGCTATTTCTATCGTCATTCCATCTGGTTTGCGTATCCTTAAACTCGCCTCTCCCCCGCAAATGTCCCAACGTCCGTGTGGAATCCCTCACATTCCATCCTAAACCCGACCCTGAACGTAAGCGAAAACGAGGAAACTTGTGACGCGTAGGGAAAAAAGTTAGAAATCAGCAAATTTTGTAAGTGCTAATATATTTCAATTTTCCTGAGACTTTTTCTTTGGAGGCAAACCTTATTCTCCGGCGAGAAAATCTGATGGTAAAATTAAGTTAGAGAACTTTATACTGTTTCATTGAGGCATTTTCAAAGTTTATATTTTTCAGTTATTCTACTGTAATAGCAAGCTAAAATTCTTCTAAATATTTAGTCTAAGTCTACCAAAGAGGAATAAAAACACATAAAGCGTGTTAAGTTTACCTTAAGTTACCTTAACTTCTGATATATCGTGGGGACTACACATACAAAACATATGTGGCTCAGCATTAAAGAAACTAGGTTTTGTTAAACGTATAATAGGAAGGTGCTACTTCGCTCTGGTTAGGCCACACCTCGATAACGCTGCGAGCATTTGGCACCTTGGTCAAATAGATTTAACCAACAAATTAATTAAATACAATGGAAAGCAGCGCGCTTCGTTAAAAACTGCTACGAGCTTACACATAGTGTCTCACAACTTTTCGAGGGATTAAGGTGGGAGCCCTTAGGTACTCGGAGGCTACGCGCTAGGCTTAGTTTGCATGATAAATTCAGAACTGATATTTTTCAGAGCGACATAGAGAATATTATCATGACTCCTCACTACATCTATAGGTCTGACAGAAGCGATAAAATAAGAGAGATAATTGCCGAACAGATAGGTACAAAAACTCCTTCTTTCCGCGAACAATACGCGACCACAATAAAAACTGAGCTCCACTAAATAGTCTCCCATAATTCACGCCACCATTTCGCCTCCCAAGCCTTAAGATCTTTACACGGCTGGTGTTCTAACACCCCCTGTCATACGCCTGCGCTGCTTCTCGCAGGGTAGTATGTAGATGTGGATAGGTATCTTATCAATGCTACAGAAACTATTGAATTAATGCTGAATGAATGCTACGTATACGAGATACCTGAGTCATGTAGGAATGATTCAAAACATGATGTAAATAATGGGTGGCATATTAAGAAACAAGCATTAGGGAACAAATCAATTAATCATCTGCACTGCCTGTCGACTAACCTACTTCAAACCCGCATTGGCAGCCGTTGTGGTCTCTTTTAGGTCGTGGGAGAAAGACATTTTCAACCCGTATGTTGTGAAGTCCATTTCTTTGATTTTCTTCTCAAAATCTGATATACCTTAGTGAGATATTAGTAAATTCGTCCGAAAATTAATTGGTTTTGTATCTTCACAAAAGATTGAGTCTACTTTTTAATCTACAGTGTGGAAGCGTTTCCCATCCCTGTTGCTGCAAGAGCTCAGTAGCTCTTACGAGACTATCATAACGGCCATTAACTTATTTTGGTGATACTCTCTGCACGCGTTCTAATTCGATTTGCTCTCAGGAGAATCCTAAATACTGGCAGCGTTCTTCAAGTTGGGTCTTAAAAGGGAGTAACACCTGATTTCTCTTACTTTTCCGTCACATTTGGCGAGCATTCTTTTAATGAATCCCAATTCACGAATAGCTTGTGCAGTCGTGAATATGCTCTCTTATCGATCGTCTACATCTACGAAATGCCGTGCAAGCCAGCACTGGGGTGTGTGGCACGGGGTGACTCCACACCAGGCATGCTGCACTCTTCCCAGTTCAAATCAGAACCGCGCGCGTTCCCCCGAATGCCAGGCGCTGGCCTAAAGCAGTCTGGGCAACGGTACGCAGTCAGACCACAAACTAGGAGAGTGATACGAACAAGAACATGCTACCATGCAGCACACTACTGAAGATACTACTACTGGTTAGTATTATTAATGCGACAAATAATAGCACTACAAGGTACTAAGACATGCAGAAGTATATCATGCCGGAGATTGCATACGAAGTTAGTATCTACAATTCATGTTAAGATATTGAGCACTACTGAAAAAAACTATTTAACCTAGTCAGTATCCTAGAACTGATCTATCACAGCTATTGTGCTACGAGCTTAATAGAAGAACTAGGATGGGAATTACTATCAGAACGCAGGTTAAAATTTAGGTTAAACCTTTTAAGTAAATTCGAAACGGAGTTGTTCACAGATGTCGTTAGATATATATTTAGAACCCCTGCGTATTATGCTGGGTTTGATCAGATTAACAAGATTAGAGAGATAGATTGTCGTACCGATAGATTTAAAATGTCATTTTTCCCTCGTACTATAGTCACTATGCATAAGTGAAGTTAAATAAAATCTATGAAAAATATTACCAATCATTTCTATTATTCATTCCATGTTTAAACCCTGATCAGTCTCTGTTGTAAGATCCATTACGAATGACCTCTGCTACCTCTTACGAATACTTACTATTACTCACTTATGGGTGTGGAACGTTTTATACTTTCGGCTCCAACCCTCGTTCACTCGGGTATAGTAACGTGTAGAACACCAGTGTGGGCGTGGCGTTTGTCATGGATTAGGCGTGAGGACTCGATGCTCACTCCTCGAATGGCGATGGGATTGAATGGTGAAAGGGTTTTCGGATGGGGAGAGAAATAAAAGGTTTCATTTCAGGGTGCTTTTTCGACGCCAAACCCGCCCCTCTTCCCTCCTTATCTTCTCAGCTCGCGGCGAGTTAAGGGCGTGGGCTTGGATTTTAAAAAAAAAACGCGATAAATAAAAAAATTGAGTGCCATATCTCTTTGTGTGTGTCCCGTGAGCCAACCGCGGCAGCCTCACTCGGAAAACCACTTGCTTTGATTGGTGGGCTTCCGACGTTCCCGAAACACGTCAAGCGCACCGTGAATTAATGGCGTTAAGATTGTGCCCGCTAATTGTAGCCGAGATTTCCATCGGATTACTGTTCCCATTCACGTGTGCCGGCTGATTAAGTGGGGAACCGGAACACTTTTCAAAAATTTAAATACTGAAACGGTGAAATTCATTGTAAATTTATGAAATTTTTTTCCTTCTGGAAATGATAGGTCTTGGAAAATAATATGTAGTTCAATGTTACCTCTTCGCTGACAATATTTATCATGTTTAAACGAACACTTCATTATTCTGTGTATTTATCTATTGATTTAATTATTAATTAATTTAATTGATTGTTAATCATTGCATAAAAGTACAAAGTAATTATTTCAACATGGATACAAATGTTAGGTGCTTCTACGCATGAAGCCTGATGTTTTCAAGTAAACTTTTCTCTTACGTTTATAAATTATGTATTTGCATTACTAGAGCTGAAATGAATTCACAGCTTTAACAAAATAATTGGGAATTCAGTTTGGTCCAGTGTTCCCGTTACATTACATCCAGAAAACATTATATAATCGTGATATCCCTACGAGTTACAATGTTATTTATTTAATTTCATGTATATACATTGTGGTTCACAAAGCACGCTTTGAATTCAATAGACAAGAAACGTATTGCCTCTTTCCGACTCTCCTACCATTATTCCGTCTAAATTTAGGCCGTTCTCAAATACAATTCGGTATATTCTAAAAAGTATTATTGATGAGGTCGACTTTCTTCTGCCATTGTCAACCATTGGAAGCTCAAAACGGTAGAAAGGGTAGTTTTTCCCTCTCGCAAGCTTTCATGGATGGAGGAAGCGGATGGACGGACAGGAAGACTCACGAAGGAGTACTGGGCGTGGCCGGTGACGAGAGTAAACTTCCGGATGAGATTCGGATGATCTAAGTATGTGGCTGGAAGTGGTAATAAGGGGCGAAGGGTTGCTTAAGGTAGTTTCACCGAGATAGTTCCATAGTCATAATGGATACCATATTCAAATTGTACGTTTTAATTTCAGCAGCTGTAGGAAGCATGAATCAAATGTTGAATTATTAGTGGTGCAATAATATACTTTTATATTACTGAAATTCTAAGTAGGTAAATGAAAATATCCATATAAGTCTGTAATTTGACTCATTTTTCACGCGGTGCGTTTGGTACTACTTCACAACAGAAGGCTTTTTGCGATTATGAAAACACTACTGCCATGACAACATGATTTATTTTCAAAAATAGTTGAGAAAGCGTACATACCTCAAGCTTTTAATTTCTTTACGAGATCTAGGCGTTGGAAATTCCTCATTTTTTAAAATGAGTTCTCTGTGTAGTTGATACGCGCACTATTTCCCATGTGAAAGGACCGGTGTTTTTCGTCAAAAAGTAGCTGGGAAAGGGGCTGTTATTCTGACGTCTCTGAAAGGGTGAGATATGTTTATTTATAATGAGATTAAATACATAGATATATAGCTGAAATGATATTTCGTTGAAACTACCTTAAAGCAGTGATAGAGAGAAGTATGTTGGCTAAGCAGGAAAGGGGATGGAAGAGAATAGGCTCTATGGGTGGATGGGAGAATGGATATAGAGTGGAAGGACGTGTGTTTGAGAGCGGGTGTGAAACTCCACGTGAAATTTTCAGCGCACGACAACTCCGCTGCGACTGTAATTAAGAAATTTCCAAACATTGCATTTACATTTACAGCCCTGGTGTAATTAAGAAGGCTGATGGCCGGTTGCAAGAAAATTTAGTTATGGAATTAATAGTTATGAGATCCATAAAGTTACAGAACTCATAAATATATTCGGGTTGCATGAACACATTTATTAGTTACTTAACATATTTACCAATAGTTACTAGCTTCGAATATTTGGTCTAATCTTCCACGGCCGGATAAAAGTTACGAAAGTTTAATCTATGAATAATTTATAATGCGCATTATAATTAGTCAGTAAGAGTAAACAAGCTGGTCACTTGTCTGAAAACAACTCTTTAATCAAGTAATTAAGTCTCCAAGCGGTTCATTGCGTATCCGCCATCTTGTCTACTCATGGAACTCATAACTCCATGCTATAAGTTATGAGACCAATGAATTTATTGAATATTTGTGCAACACTTATTGAATGGTTGCCATGGCTTATGGGTCCCATAACTTTATGGAATATATATGTTACGTTCCTGCAACTGGCTATGAATGGAATAGTTCATCTTTATTTTCGGTCGGAATTGATTGTGGCTGGAAAAGCGCAACTCTTGTCGTATCCACACCTAATGTCGACACGTATCTCATCACGGAATACCAAGTGTTTCTCTTTGCATCTTCTTTCTTCTGTAGGTTTTCACAAATTTGGTTGGTACAAAGGGCTCTTCACACGTGAAAACGTAGAGGATTTGTGCCGCCTTAAGGGGTTCGGGTTGGTGTGGTGGGTTGAGTACTGGCTAACCATGGGGACGGCCAGGGTTGAAATCTCTGCAGTGGAGGATGTTTTTCAGAGGAAAGCCGATCCGTACTTGAGTGTCTTGTGGAGGACACTTCAAGTGCAGTACTCCGTTTGTCGGATGAGACGTTAAGCCGTGGTCCCCTTTGCGCCTTTCGTTAAGAACAGGCTAATGCCGACGCCGGGTTTCTATCCACCCTTCCTCCCTTACCTATCCCCTATGGCGCAAGTGACCTTAGCCGTCGGTCGCCTCCCCAAATATCCCATCCCATCCCTTCCAACGACTTATCATACTTTTGATGCGTTTAATTTTGAATATTTTCAACTTCTGTCCCGCTGTTGACACCAGTGATGGCGCGCCATCATGCCACTAAGGAATGTACTTAGTCCGCTGCTTCGTATCACGTCGAGGGTTGGATACAGTGTTTGTTGATAAAAGTAAAGCTCTCATTTTTGTTGTAGACAACGTACATTCTACTCAGGCATATAATTAATTCAAAGGACTAGCTTATTCGATGAGTCGTGTTTGTTGAACGTTTAGAAATCCACTCACTACGTGGGTGAGACTTCGTTTCGCTAATGCCGGCGTCGGGTTTCTATCCACCCTTCTTCCCTTACCTGTCTCCTATGGCGCAAATGTCCTTAGCTGTCGGTCGCCTCCCCAAAAATCCAATCCGATTGTTCTGTCTTAATAAAGAGTGACCTGAAGATCTTACCATCGACCTTGGCACCTTTTTAAACCTGTGATTTGACTGGTTTGTAGGGGCGATTCACTTTTGGTCACTCCTGTGATTTTGACTGTGCCCTTTCAGGGGTCACGGTTGCATTTTCGAACTCGAAAACTCTTCTAATGTGTTCTTCGTGCCCAAAAACCTTATAATTGAAAGTTTCGAAAAATAATTCTGTCTTTTTTGTATTTCGAATAATTTAACATTGAAAGCCCATAAGGCAAATTTTGGATTTTTGGTTGGACCTTATTTCTGGGGTCAAAAAGTCAAATTTAAAAAATTTTGCTTACACTCAACAAAAATTACAACCATTTTCTACCCAGGTACCAAATTTCATCTATATGGCATAAAATGTAGTGCCTAAAATTACAGGTCAAAAATGACACACGATCAATGGGGATTTTTAATATACTAATTTTCATGTTCAATTTTTTTTCTCTTCCAAACTTCTACATGGAATGCATATTTTTTTAAATGAAAACGACAATATCATGAAGCTTGGTTGGTGCAAATTGGTCATCAAAGCTGCGGTAGAGGCCAGGAAAAATTATACCCAGTATTTAGCAGTGCGAAAAATGGCATAGAGAAGAGTAAATTACATGCACTTAGGATACCTAACCCATATATGTAAAGCTATCGATTGCAATATCTCGAAGCCGAATCGACTTTTTTAACTTTTCCGATTTTACCCCAAATCAACACATAAATATAACCCTCCCCTGAAACTGCCCCGCCATGCTGAGTTTCAAACCTCGAATCGACTTTCGGCCCGGCGACAATGGAATAAATCCATAGCAACGAAACTCACTCACTCAGGTCAGGTCACTGTCTGTCACTCAGGTCAGGCCTGCGTTACATTTTTTTAGCGTTGACCACCATATGATGCGCCCTCTCCCATATCAATGCACACTTTGTCATCTTCTTATTCTGAGTTCTCGCCAAGGAGTATGGCATAGTCTCTTTACTCCTTGGTTCATGCTCTCGTTACGAGTATGTTGTATTGTGGAGGTGTTTGGTGCGCCCTTTCCACGTACCTCAATGTCACGGACAGAACCATTAGACGTCCACGCCAGGCCGTCGTGTATACCGGAAGGCGGAAAAGTTGGCCCCTCCCCTATATATTCCCCGAATTTCCGGCTTGACCACTTTTGCCCCGCCGGCCCCGGGGGCGGTCGATTAACGGACCGGTCAGCTGTCCAACGTGGTCTCAGGTGTCGTCATCTGGCGTTAGCTCACCGCTCCACTCTTCACCATTTCCAGGAAATATTCGACCAGTTCTAGAGATCGAATCACTGTTCCTTCTTTTGCGTTGTCGTGATCAATATCAACCGCTCTGGAAAGGCCACAACCGCTTGCAGTTAACTATCCGAAGATCGCAAATCACGAATTAATATTAGTGATTTTCTGCTACTTTACTTACGTACTATTATTTACAAAATGAGGTATTTATAAATTTACTTAGATGTCGTAAAAAAACCAACAGCGTGTAGTTTGTGTGTTTTCTCAACTATATTTGAAAATTAATCATATTGCCACCGCAATAGGTTCTTGGGTATCATAAAAAAACCTTCCGTTTTGAAGGAGTTTCAAACGCACCGCGCGAAAAAAAATGAGTTAAAGACTTATTTAGATATTTTCATTTGATTACTTACAATTTCTGTCATGTAAAACTTGATAATTGCACCATTAATAACGCAATATTTAATGCGTGTGTTTTATAGCTGGTGAAATATAAACGAATAATTCGAATATGGTCTCTGCTATGGCTAGGGAACTATCTCGCTCGGTCTACCTGAATTCCTCTGCCGCACGCTACGCGGGCGAAACAAGCGGGGTCGGCGATTGTTGGCGTGTGTGTGTTTGTGTGTGGTGGTGATGAAACGGCGGTAGTCAAGGGTCCTGGGGGGGGCGGGGGGGGGTGTCGGAGTCGGGCGTTGTGCGGCGGCTAATTGACGCTCGATCGTGCGTCTGCCAGCGATTGTGGTCGGTGCGGTCTACACTCCCTCTCTCGCGCGCGCGTGCGACCATTTTTTTCCCCGTCGGACAATACCTGCTTCGCCGTCCGCGCGGAGAAAAATCTCTACTCTCCCTCTCATTCCCCTCCCTCCGGAATCACACGCTCTCAGATGTGGCGACCCCAAAATTGGACTAAATTGAGACCAGTAGCGATTGAGTGGTTTTGAAGGAAAGAAAGACCTGATAAATTAAAGGTTATATTTTGTACAGATCAGATTTTTTTACCCTTTGAGTGCGGCATGACGTGATATCACGTCATGTTTTTCTTTGGCTGGTGTTGATGACGTGATATAACGTCATGGTTTTTTGACGCTGGTGCCGATGACGTTGTATCACGTCATGGGTACCGTGAGTGATCCAGCTTTCACTAGGGGGCCTAGAGAAAGTTCCCTAGTGAAAGCTGGAACACTCACGGTACCCTTGACGTGATATCACGTCATGGTTTTCTTAGGCTGGTGCTGATGACGTGATATAACTTCATGGTTTTTTACGCTGGTGCCGATGACGTTATATCACGTCATGGGTACCGTGAGTGATCCAGCTTTCACTAGGGGGCCTAGAGAAAGTTCCCTAGTGAAAGCTGGAACACTCACGGTACCCTTGACGTGATATCACGTCATGGTTTTCTTATGCTGGTGCTGATGACGTTATATAACGTCATGGTTTTTTTACGCTGGTGCCGATGACGTTATATCACGTCATGGGTACCGTGAGTGATCCAGCTTTCACTAGGGGGCTTAGAGAAAGTTCCCTTGTGAAAGCTGGAACACTCACGGTACCCTTGACGTGATATCACGTCATCAGCACCAGGGTAAAGACAACCATGACGTGATATCACGTCATGCCGCATCAAAGGGTTAAGATATCGACGTCCATTGGGTCGTATGAAACCATTGTGGTAGATGGAGAGGGCGCTTGCTTGGGCGTGACCTGTCCACCATCTTTGTTTACCCCGATTTCCTTACAATGCTTACGGACTGACGCACTGTGTTTGCAATTTCCCATCGGCAACTCTATAGAAATCAGCATCCACTCTTTTATTCAATATGCATTATCCTAACATGGATTATTTATTTATTTAAATTTATGGTGAACCGTATTCCCCGTTAAAACTACGGTAAAATGGAATTAAACCCATAACTCCTGTCCACTCTCCACTAACCTTGCTTTGGATAGCATGACAGACTAGACGAATCAAGGCAAAAAACGAATGTTGCCAAAAACTCGTTCTTAAATTGCCGGGTCCTTGAAGGGAACCAATTACCAGAAGAACTCAAAGCCATTACCAAGGAATGTAAATAGTTTTTTTAAATGTTACTCATAAAAAACGAGTGTCTGATGTTTTATGTAAGTATACGTATTTTTTATAAAAACTTTGTTATTACTTACAGCAAAACAAATATTATATTGCCACCAGACAATGTCTAATTGCAATATTGATGTAATAAATATTTTCTTTCAAAAGTGCTGGAAAATATCTCAAGGCGTATTAAAATCAGTATGTCAATAATATTACCGAAACGGTATTGAAACCACTGAAAACATCTACAATTCATGAATGCGTTAGGTACCAAGTGACAATAAATACTCCACTTCTTCCTTAACGCATTCAAAACAAGAATACCCGCGAAGTGTTAGAAATTTATGACAACTCTTGAAGCATACAGTATCTCCTTTTTATGTTTTATATTTGTTAAAATTAATAATTACCTGAATTTCCGATGAAAACTGTGGCAAAATCGTGTAGAATCCGAAGCACTTAGGAGGGTAATATACGTTTCGAAAGTTACTTGCCTTTAATTTCAAACAGATAGTGGATATTCTTGCTTAACATCCGCCAATTCGTTCATTCCGTCCTGCTATCCAAAGGGAAGTGAAGGAAGAACAGGATAAACTAATATGGTTAATGTTTCGGTTGTCAGGGCTACAGCTTGATTAAGTAATTATTATCATTATCATGTATTAGGCATTAAGTTTGTGCGTGCTAGATAGTTCCCTAATCATAATAGAGACCATATTCGAATTTTACGTTTCAAATTCACCAGCTGTGAGACGCATGAATGAAATATGGCATTATTTGTGGTGCAATAATGAAGCTTTAAATGACAAATTGTAATCAATCAAATAAAAATATCTAAATACGTCTTTAACGTGATTCTTTTGTTTCACGCGGTACGTTTGAAACTCCATCAAAACGGAAGGTTTATTGTAATTCGGAAGAAGATACTGCGGTGACAGTATGATTTATATTTTTAAAAAGAGTTGATAGAACACAAAAACTGATCACTGTTGAATTTATGACGTGATCTTAGTGTTTGAAAACATTCGTTTGCAAAATATGATCTCTCTGGAGTGCATACACGTACCATTTACCTTGTAAAAGGACTTGTATTTTCTGGCAAATATCTCTGAAAGTAATGTGGTAAGGGGTTGAATTTTTGACGTCAATGGAAGGGTGAGATATTTTTCTTTAAAATAAGATCAAATTCATTGATTTCTAGGTGAAATGATATTTCGCTCAAACGACCTAAACTAAGCATTATTAATTACATTGCAATAGTCCTCGCCAGAGATTTAAAAAAATGACAAATAATCACATCACACAAAATAATAAAAAAAACAATATCAGGTTTACACTTCAGAAAATTATCAGTAGAGTAAAAGGCTTTTGATACAAGCCACCTGTGTAAGACGTTTTCAATTCTCAAATATGTTACAGTTCTGGCCTCTTGAGGTAGTGTTGAAAAATTTCAACTTCATCTCATTTAAATTGATTTTGAGTTTTTGATAACCTGCACCGAGGTATGACAAGTTTCTCCTTCACCCTGGTGTCATGATAGTGGACACCATTTGCAGTCTTACATAGATCAATATTTACTTTGACATTACATAAAAATTTATATACACACAAACTATATAGGGCCATAATTTCAAGTTTTTTAAAGACAGTGCTCCCGGAAGGGTGAATTCGGGATGATTTTTACGGCTCTTTTTTGTCGTAAAAATATTTTATTAGCCATAGGAGCGTGGCCGCAGAGATCAATGCCGTGATTTCAATGGCAATGAAAAAAAGCAAAGTATATAGATCGTAAATAATCATTGGATGCTAGATCCTTAAGTTTACGCTAGATAGAAATAACCTTAGACAGCTTGACACAGATAGGGGACGATATATAGATAGATATTCATTTGATTAATGTACAAAAGGACTCTCAGTCCTACGAGAGTACAATACAAACATTGAAAGATGTAAAAAAATAAAGTAAGTTCAGTTCCATTCGAATGTAAGAGAAATTAGTCAAAAAAATTAATTGCACCATAAATGAAATTAGAAAAAAATCAAAAACAGTATAACAACATAATCAACAGGAATCGAGAGACATAAAATATTTTCGAGCATGGAGTTGGAAGGTTTTGACAGAGATGCAGTTAGTGACTGTGGATGGTTAACTGTTCCACAAAATGACAGAAGATATCCAGAAATCACCTCTTTCTTTATCAGTTCGGTGTTGAGGGACTCTTAGCATATCTGGATTCCTGTGCGGGCGACTGTGAATGGTGTGAACAAAATAAAGCTTATTGTAAAGGTCAGGAAATACCGAGTGTTGCATGATGCGAAGAGTGAGAGTCCCAAAGTAACTTTTGTCCGTTTCAAATCCCAGGAGCTTAATACTACCAATTTCGTGTATTGATTTGCTAAGAGAGAAGGTAGCCAATTGCGTGAATTTTTGTGAATTTAAAGTAAGTCCATTGTCAGTGAACCAGCTTTGAGCTTCAGTCAATACAAAATTAGTATAGTTTTGGATACTCTCCGGATAGCCCTCTCCATCCACCTCAGTGTAAAAGAAGGGAGCCGAAGATGTTGGATTGTGCTCCCTGCTAAAAAATCCTGTACAGTTTCCTTATAACTACTTCTGCAGAATTTCTTAATAAGTTCTGGAGATATTCCTTAAAGTAGTTAAACGCCATTTTACGGAATTCCCTACAACGTTCTGCAGAATACCTCAGGACGTTCTGCAGAATTCCTTAGGACGTTCTGTGGAATTCCCTACGACGTTCTGCAGGATTCCCCACAACGTTCTGCAGAGATTCCGTATTCCCGTAGAGTTGCTGAAATTCTATAGAACAGCTTGTAAGGAGTTATTTTGCTCTGTAGAAAATAACTCTACAGAAAATATGTTCCTTAGAGTCAGGCTCTCATGTTCCGCACAGATCCTCAGAAAAGGAAATAGTTCTGAAGAGGAAGAGTCAATCTCTGTAGAATTCCTTCCGTTCTACAGAACATCTTCTAAGGGATTTTTTAGCAGTGCTGGCAACGGCGAAGTTGTCTTCTTGTTTAGAAGGGAGAGATAGAGATTGGAAAAAAGTCAGAGAAACTGAAAGAGAGAGAGAGAGAGAGAGTGGTGGAGATTTTCGCTCTTCTTTATTTTTCTCTCTCCAGGGTTCCCTCTTCTCTCGAATCCTGGCGCGCGCGCGCCAGGATTCGAGAGAAGAGGGGGGGGGGGGAAGAAAAAAAAAACAAAACAAGGTCAAGAGGCGCGCGCTTTCTTTTGTCGCCCGGTTTTTATTTCTCCGCTTCCGACGTTTTTCACCTCTCCGTTCGTTGGTTCGTGTGGCTAATTCAATTTTTCTCGCTCGTTCTCCCGACAATCTGTTGTCGTCGTCGTACTCTGCCTCCCCTTTACTCTCCTCCGTCGCAAAAAGGGGAGGAACGCGTAAAGACTCGGCTGTTCTCGACGACCAAAACTGCCTGTTGTTTTTTTTTTTATTTCCAAGAGAGAGAGGGATCCAAATCGCTAATGAATTTTTTTTCTACCGAATCGGCGCTGATTAAAAAAAATGGCCGAATGCGCCTTGTGTGTTTTTCTTTTTTTTTTTAATCCTTCACCCTCCCGATTCTCTCCCGTGCCGTGGTGGCGCTCTTGTTTTTTTTCTCCATGTTGATGAGTGGTCGTTTGAGCAGGTGGAACGATATTCCGATGGCAATGAAAAAGTCCAAATGTCTCTCTTTCCTTTGTTTTTCTTTTGTTTTTTTTACTGAGGCGAGGCTTCCCCCCTTGTGGTATTAACAAGCGAACTGGAGGCTCATAAAACACACTGATGAGCATAAATCTTGTAAAAAGGCGAGATCTTTGGTTTTGAAGCACTTGCTAAAAGTTTAGCATTCGGTGCCATGTATCGTGACATTTCGATGGACTGACAAGAAACAGTGAAATGGATTTGCGATCATATTTAAAGTTACCCCACGTGTTCGTGATTCTGGTTCTCATTCGCTAAATGTACACTAAAAGTGGCAAAAAAATCGTTGGAAAACATTTATTTATTTATTTTTTCAAGGTTACGTTTTGCATCTTAACTAAATGCTTTTGAATCTTCTCATACATCCTTCCGTCATCTTCAAATTATAAGTCTTGAGTGCGCAAAATCATTCGCTTGTTCAATTTTTTTCCACCATTCACTTTGTCTTAAAAATTTTTTGTTTAGCGAGTCCAACTTTCGTAAACATTTTGTGATGTAGACCTCTACAAGATTGCCTCATCGATAAATGCTTTGAGTACCAAATTTCAGCGCGTGAAAACATTAATTATCTTTGCACAGACTTCCATAGTTATCAATTATTGACTTTGCACAGTGTTCAAACTTATTGTATTGACCAACCACGGTCTCAATTATCAGTGCCATTATCAAGGTGCAAATTTTCATCTCTACTGGTTGAAACCTTGGTTGTCAAAAAGTATGAAAATTATGCAAAGTTAAAAAGTTGTTAAATATTGCTACGAGTGAACATGCGGTGTTTCTCAACTTTTAGAGGGATTAAGGAGGGAGCCCCTAGAGACTCGGAGGCAACACGGTGCGCTTAGATTGTCTGAGCAATTCAGAACTGGTGTGTTTAAAGGCGACCCAGAGAATATTATCATCACACCTCACAACATCTCTAGGTCTGACAGAAGCGATAAAGTGAGAGAGAGATACATTTCCGAACAGATAGGTTCAAAAACTCGTTCTTTCCGCTTACAAAAAGCGACCACGATAAATACTGAACTCTACTAAATACACTCCATGAATACATGTCACCATTTAACCTCCCAAAACCTTATTCCTTACACCTTCATACGACTGCTGTCCTAACGCCCCCTGCCACAAGCCCTTAAGGCGGCTCGCAGGGTAGTATGTAGATGTAATATTTGTTAATCATCAACGTTTGATGTTTTCGCAAATTGACGCCTCAGGTTACCTCGTACAAGCTATTTGTTGAGATCAAGGCGGCTGGAGCCGTGATCGCCAGTTATTGGGCATATATTTTTACATTTTTTAAGCAAGTCGATAAAAACCTTTGAATCCCATATGTATGAGTGCATCTTTTTTTAGCGTTGAAACTCATCATACAAAAATTATCCGTGTTCATCTACAAAATATTATCAACTAAAACCCCTGATTATCTGTATAATTATATTATTAGAAATCAAAGTGTTCCAGGGAGACAAGTAAGAGGAAGAAGACGATTTAAAATTCCAAGGTGTAGAACTAATATGTATCAGTTATCCACAATAAATTATGGCCTAAGAATATGGAATGGTTTTCCTGACAATATTATAAAATCAAACAATGTATATAAATTTAAATCGGAAATGTTATCTTTCTTGTATAAAAAACATTATAGTAGCACAGTGTGAATTTCATTGTACACTCCATTTTTTGTTAATTTCTATTAAAAACTCTCTCTTCCTTACTAATTGTTTATATATTTTATTAGCTTAAACTATAGTAATTGTAAATATTATTGTATTAATGAATGTCATATGCTTATTGAATGTTCATATTTGTAAACTGTAGTGTCCTGAAAAAATACTGTTTTTGCCACAGAGTTTTTCAGTTAAACTGTACTTTGTTCCAAAGGATATATAGTCCTTGAACAATAAATATTATTATTATTAAACAAAATGTAATGGGAATGATACAAGAATTAAATTTAAAAGCTTTTTTCATTAGTTAAAGCATGAAATGACTAGAGTTTTCGGCGGGGTATCCGAAATATAGGCGAGATTTCATTTAAAAAATTAATTTTTTTTAGCAAGATTGAAATGGGCGTGAAGTCTGATATGTGCTATCAACACAATTGTAATAACAAATACGTACACTTTACCGAGTTTTGAATGCAATCTGTTGTATGGTGTATGTGTCCGAAATGTTACGAATTGTATGTCACGTGACATAATGACACGTGGTCTAATGGTGTTAAATTGTGAAAGAAATTCGGAATGATGTAACCTTTTTCACTTTTAGGTATATACATATCACTAATCGAGAAAACTTACGTAAAATTTCACAGAAATCTGTTGGAGGGCGAAATGTAACTATAAATGCATAACCTATACCGAGTTTTGAATGCAATATGTTGTTTGCCGTATGTTTCCGAAATGTTACGAGTTGTATGTCACGTGACATAATGATACGTGGTTTAATGGCGTTAAATTATGAAAGAAATTCGGAATGATGTAACCTTTTTCACTTTTAGGTATATACATATCACTAATCGAGAACACTTACGTAAAATTTCACAGAAATCTGTTGGAGAGCGAAATTCGCCCCAAGCACCTCAATTGTCAGTTTATGAATGATGGTTTTTAAAATCGGTGCTCCCTTCGCGAGTGTGACGAGTCTGCGGGTTTGCTCAGCTCTTATCCTTGGTGAGGTGGGAGGACTTTGCCGCCCAATGAATCATTCAATACCTCCGCCACCTCGCGGTGTTGTCGGGAACTACGAAGAGCGGTCTCGCCCGCCGCCTACGCCCTCCGTCGACCGTGATCGCAGCGTTTGTCGATGGTGGGCGTTGAATCTCGTCAAGCAGGTATTCCTTCTTTCTCTCCCTTGGCGTCTCCGGTGGTCACATTGTGCGCTAGGAAATTAATGCGTTTTGGGCATCTTTTTGCCGTGGAAGTTAACGTCGCAAACAGTCGCGAGACTCAGAAAAATTATCAAATTTTCTTGTCCCTGATGGGTGTTTTGTGTCTCTCAATATGAAAAAGTGATTCTAAAAAAGTAGTTCTTCAAAATGTAAATTGTTTTGGCCTTTCCGATACCTTTTTTTTGCAAACTGGGAACAAACAGCGTTAATGTCGGTTGGAAAACAGATTAAAAATCTGTAGTACAGTAAAAGTACAACTTTGATTAGTATTTCGTCGCTGGTATCGAAGAATTCCACCGATTTTTTACTCTCAAAAGGTAACTGCCGAATGATTCGGGCGATATATTTGCTTAGTCATCGCTGTATAACTGAGGAGAGACTGCTCCATGTTCGTCGGACAAAACATTCTTTAAATCACCTTCCATACCTCATATGGGAGGGATAAGTCCCCAGAGGAAGAGTCACGAATAAGTTCATGTACCAAATAAAGAAGAAGTTCTTAGGAAGATGTATCAGGAGGTAAGAGAGCTAGCGTCAGATAGGGAAGGGTTAAGGGCTGCAGTCAACCAATCTTAGGATTGAACATATCCATATGGAATGATGATGAATAACCTCGTATGGAAGTTACCCGGATTCCCTGCATTCGTCTTACCACGGTCCATAGTCAACACAGGTTAAAGGTCGTGTGCGTGTGAGTTAGTTCGCATCCCCTGAGTAAGTAAATTTGTGCAAAATTTCTCCTTGAATATGAAGCCTGGCGTAGCGGACGTTCGAGAAGGGAGGATGTGCGTTGTTCCGGTATGTTCCGGAGAGTAGACGGCTTTTTGACGCACGAAATTGAAATATTTTTTTTGTTAAAAAAATGATCCACCCAACATAGCCATATCAAGTGCAAATTTTCCGCGAATTTGGCGAACAATACGAACGACTGTTTCAGGAAAAGTTTTCCATCCTAGATTATTCTATTAGAATCACAAATGTGGCGCGACATTTCCGCAAATTTTTCGTCAAATAAAGCAACCCTACTGACTCTTTCAGTATTTTTAGGGTGATGGGAGCGCGAATCCTGGGTTATTGAGTACACATTGTAATAACTTCTCATTAAATTCGAAAAAAACTGCGGGTCGCGCTTCACTTAAGTATTAGCTTAGCTATTTGTTCGATGAAAAAACCAAACATGTAGTGATATAAATGACGCAGGATTAATATTTAAAAATTTTGTCTCGATTAAAGTATTGTTATGACTTGGGTTAACCGCGTAAATTCTGAATTTAAGCCAAAATAGTACATTAATTCACGTTTTTTTTATTCGGCATGAGCATAAATATTCACTGGGAACCAACTATGTTTATATGAAATGTATATTTTTGCGGTTGGGAGAAAATCTGTCCGTATGTCATCGAATTATTTCGAAATGTATGTTACATATGTGGCTAATTATTCAAATGGCATTAAATTGCCTGGAAACCAAATCAATGGCGTACAATTGTTTTCGATTTCTTCTGTACATATTTCTAATGATTACGCGTATGCAAAGTTTCACGAAAATATATACTGGGAATATCGCACCATCCAGTTTAAAGTATTATAGGCGAGATGGTTCCCTAGTCATAATGTAGACCTTATTTGAATTACGCATTATAGTTTCAGCAGCTGTAGGAAGCATGAATAAAATATTACGTAATAATTAATTACGTATTAAGTAATACTAGCTGACCCATGCGAATATTTCGCACAGTATGCAGCTTCTTCCTGTTTCTTCCTTCTTTCTACCCATTCTTCTACCTGTCGAATGTTTCGCACAGTATACAGCTTCTTCCTGTTTCTTCCTTCTTTCTTCATTTTTCTTCCTTCTTTCTTCCTGTTCTTTTTACCTGTTTCTTCCCATGAACAATTATATGTTATTTGTGTTTGTGTTAAAGATACAGAGCGTAAACGAAAACGGTAAACGGTCACACTGGTTGCATGTAGAATTTAAACAATCTAACTAAACGAAGTGTTAATAGATGACGCCTCCTACAGTCTTTTAAGCATGTAACCATAGCCAACATATTAGTTGATTATATTGTCAACAGATGGTACTGTATCATTTTTAATAAAAACTTTAATTTTAAACCATTTGTCTATTTTTCGTCAATAGCAGGGAAATAAGCTTCAAAACGATATTAGAATCATTAATTTTGATGAAGAATTATGGGAGTTATGGAGTCACGACAAAAAAATACCTTTGAGAAATAATATAAGTAATATAATTTCCTATGACTTAAATTCTAAGTACCTAATTAAATAAGAGTATCTATATAAATTTTGCTGATTTCTATCCCGAAAAAGAAGAATGCATCAGAATGTGAGGACTACAGAAAAATTTGTTTAATTTCACACGCAGCCAAATTAACTCCGAATAATCAATAGCAGGTTGGAGAGAAAGGCCGAAAACTACTTAGGCGATGACCAGTTTGGGTTCAGGAAGGGAAGGTCAACTCGGGATGCGATAGCGGTGATGAGAACAATTATGGAAAGAAACATATAGTATAATCAGGACGTTTTCGCATGTTTCATTGATTTTGAAAAGGCCTTTGACAGAGTAAATTGGACTAAACTAACGAAAATACTAGGGAAAATGGGAATAGATTGGCGAGACTGAAGAATAATTCGAAACTTATATATGACGCAAAGGGCGCGGGTGAGGGTGGCTGATGGTGAATCAGAGTGGGGAACTCTAGGTCTCGGGGTGGATGAGGCTGGGTGTCCGTTGTCGCCATTGCTTTCAACATTTATGCTGAGGAAATGGTAAGACAGGCATGGGAAGAACATAAGGTTGGACTCAAAGTGGGAGGGCATCTCATGAAATCGGTTAGATTCGCGGACGATCAGGCATTGGTTAGTGGATCTTCGAAGAGACTATAAGCTTTGGTAGATGCTTAAGATATGCAGTGCGGGATATTCGGAATGAAGATAAATCATAAGATAACAAAAGTAATGAGATTCTGTAGGACGAAGAAAGCGAAGCTTGTGATTAAAGTTGGAGGACACAAGCTAGAACAAGTAGAACAGTTTAATTACTTAGGTAGCACGCTAGAGGAAAATGGGCATAGTAGTAAAGACATACGGAAGACAATAGCGCTAGCTAAGGAGGCGTTTAGTAATAGAAGAGAGCTGATGACGGGGACACTGGGTAAGGATGTGAAGAAGAGGCTGGTGAAGAGTTTGATACGGAGCGTAGCGTTGTATGGGGCAGTGTTTCATACACGCCCTCCTGTTTTTAAAACTCCCCATATTCCTCCTCCTAAGAATTTCCTCAACCACATTCAACCACAACTTTCTCGGCCTAGCTCTCCCTCTCGCACCATTCAATTCACTCTTATATATCTGTTTCGTTATTCGACTCTCATGCATTCTCTCAACATGGCCAAACCAACTAAGCACACTTCTTTCATACACGTCCATTACTGGAGCATTTAATCCACACCTTTCTGAAACCACCGTTGGCGTATAATTTCAAACTTACACTTTCTCCCAGCTATACAAACCGAATGAAGAGCCATTTTCATTGTAGTAGTGATGACACAATTCATTCGCAGTCGTTATTTGCTAATAACCACAGAAAATGAAGAATAAGAATGAAATATTTTGTATTTTGCCACTTGATAACATACTTACAACTTACGCACAACAGCCATGTTCGATGGGTCATTTCCCGCTAGAATACAACTGTCTCTCCTCTGTATAGCATTGGCGCCATATTATTCACGTCTTTTATTTATGGGACGCGAATAGGCTGCATGGCATTCAAGATGTGGGTGTGGAGAAGAATGGAGATGGTGAGGTGTACTGAAAGGAAATTTTTATCGAGATTTAGGTATTATAAATTACTCATTTTTCAAATTAGGCCTCTCTGGAGTGCCTACGCGTACCACTCCCCATAAAACATGTTTGGTATTTTTCGTCAATCATCCCGGAAAGCAGTGTTTTCAGGGGCCGATATTTTGGTATCTTTGGAAGGGTGAGATATTTTTTTTTTAATGAGACCAAGTTAATTGATTTCCAGGTGAAAGCAATTGATTTGATGAAAACTACAACGATTACTTTTATTTTCCACTGTGATATCGCATTGTATGGTTCCATCCACACTTAATCGTATTTAGTTTAGTTTTAGGATTTCCGCTGTGGATTTTTGCGTGCGTCAAAGGAACAAGACGTCCAAGACTACCGTCCATCAGTGTGTCTAAGCTGTCCAAAGCGTGCGCTTAGCGCCACAGTCCGCCAGGTCACCTGTCAATTGCGCACTTAGGTGCACTTGTCGGAGGACTGGATAAATTCTCGGAGAGTCGAGTATAATGAAGACAGAACTCAGGCAATTCGGCAAACTAGTATGTTTTACAGAATATATTGAAAGCGCCTGATCGCACGTTCCCCGTGTCAATGCGGGCCAACGTCTGCTGTTGCGACATCGGAAGTCGAATTATGTATAAATGAATAGGCATCAAATATTCCTTCAAAATTAGACGCATAAGGTGGACGAACACTCCAGTAAACGATCGGATTGGTATCCTTCCGCTCGTTATTACGCATGGAACTCCATTTCACCTAAAGAGCTACTTCCGACACATTTGCTGGTGATTTTGCAAAGGTAATACCGTGGCTAATCCCAGTAAGCCAACACGAACGTGTGTTTCAAGTGCGGCTTTGTACGCGTTATCTAAGGGATCTGGGTTCGAATCCCGGTTAAGGTGAACGAATTTTCCTCTGTGGATTTAACCTAAAACTCACACTGTCGTGTAGCCGTATAGTCTTTAGAAGATCCCTAGATAATATTTGAATCAGCTGCTATTAGAGCACTTTAATTACTTGGGTAGTATGCTAGCAGAAAACGAACATAGTAGCACCGACATGCGAAAGGGAATAGCGCTAGCTAAGGAGGAGTTTTGTAATGGAAGGGAGCTGATGACGGGGACCTGAGGTGTGGGTGTGGAGACGGATGGAGAAGGTGAGGTGGACGGAGAGGAAGACTAACGAGGAAGTGCTTGAGACGGCTGGCGAAAAAAAAGAAGCTTCTTAATGAAATCCGGGATCGGCAGTGTGGGTGGCTGGAGGATGTAATAAGGGGCGACGGGTTGCTGAAGAGTGTGATAGAGGGAAGAATGTTGGGCAAGCCGGGATGAGGAAGAAGGAGAATAGGTTTCATGGACGGGATGAAGAAGATTAGATCGTATGCTGAGGTGATAAAGGACTTACTAGAGATATTTAGGCTCCTGAAAGAGTTGAAAACCAGGAGGAGATTCTCTGAAATTCAACAAACCCTATCTTAACCGGTAGAGTACTGTAAAAAGAGTAACTATCTTTGCTCGATCATGGCAGTTTTTTTAACGAAACGTGCTGACTTCTTCAGTATTTCATTTGAGTTCGTGGATTGAATCTGTCTCTACACGGTCTTGAATGCTCGCGGTGCATTCGTGGCGTGGCGTGGCATGAATGGAGCGAAATAACGTCTATGTTAATTTCTCTGCCGTTTCCGAAAGAAAATCGTTTGATAGAAAGCGTTTTTGTGAAAAGATTGATATGGAGCGTAGCGTTGTATGGGGCAGAAACGTGGGACCTCAGATAAAGAAGACAAGAATAGGGTGCTGGCATTCGAGATGTGAGTGTGGAGAAGGATGGAGAAGGTGAGATTGGCGGAAAGGATGACTAATAAATAAGTGCTTGAGATAGTGGGCTAAGGAGGAAAATTCTTATGGAAATCCGGGATAGGCAGAGCAGGTGGCTGGAGGATGTAATAAGGGATGATGGGTTGCTTTGATAGAGGGATGGATGTTGGGCAAGCGGGGAATGGGAAGGAAGAGAATAGGTTTCATGGACGGGATGAAGAAGGGCAGATCGTATGCTGAGGCGAAAATGGATATACTAGAGGTGTTTATGCCCCTTAAAATATAGAAAACCGGGAAGAGATTCTCTGACATTCAGCAAACCCTACCTTAATCAGTAGAGTACTATAAAAAATATAACTATCTTTGCTCGATCATGGCGTTTTTTTTTAATGAAACGTGCTGACTTCTTTAGTATTTCATATGAGTTCGCGGATTGAATCTGCCTCTACACAGTCTTGGATGCTCGCGTCATATTCGTGGCATGAATGGAGCGAAATGACGTCTTTTTTTAAACTCTCCATCCGTTTCCAAAAGAAAAACACTTGCGAGAAAGCGCCTTTGTCTCCCTTAACTCTGCGCGCCCCTGCTCTCCCAAGAGAGTCATTTCGTGGGAGCGTGCCGTTGTTTCGGAGCGCCCCCGACCGGGATGACCTCCTGATCATTGTTTATTTAGGGTTCGCGCGGCCATCCTTCGCCCGCGGTTAAGTGGACCCCTGTAAACAACGACGTCGTAAAGTTGCCGTGGAAACGGGCGTTGCCTGACATTGCTTACGCGTCGATTAATGTGTCTTTAAATTGAGACACCCGGAGGAAGGTTCCTACTACCTGCTTTCCTGGGGAGGGTCTCCTTGACTTGCGTGTTCTTTCGTGTTCTCTGTACAATATATTTTGTAGTTCGCCGTAAAAACATGTGTGCAAAATCATGAATTAGGTCAGGAACCGTCAAATCCTTGCAGTGGAGAACGTTTTTCAGAGGAAACTCGATCCCTACTTGTGTGTTTTGTGGAGGGCACTTCAAGTACATTACGCCGTGAGTACTCCTGCAGTCTGTCAGATGAGTCGTTAAACCCGTGGTCCCCTTGGCGCCTTTCGTTAAGAGCAGGCTAATGCCGACGCCGGGTTTCTATCCACCCTTCCTCCCTTACCTGTCCCCTGTGGCGGAATTGACCTAAGCCGTCGGTCGCCTCCCCAAAATCCAATCCAATCCTGTTGGGAACCGTTAAGAGATTCGCGAAGCTACAGGATAGGCTTAGATGACTGAAAAAATGTGATCGGGTGAGTTTCATGGAGACACTGGGAATATCACATTTTGTTCCATGCGAATGTAAGAGAAATTGTGTTTAACATTATTGCAATCGGACGAAGGAAAGACGTATCGCATTGCACTCAAAATTTTGAAATATCATCTTTCGTTATTTTCTGGTCATTCCCGACGATCACTCCCGGAGCACTATGCGCTTCTAACTGCTTTTTTTTGTTATTTCCAACGACTTATGCGGCCAGGGTTCAAATCCCTGCAGAGGCGGATGTTTTTCAGAGGAACCCGATCCCTACTTGAGTGTCTTGTGGAGGACACTTCAAGTGGAGTACTCCGTCTGTCGGATGAGACGTTAAGCCGTGGTCCCCTTGGCGCCTTTCGTTTCGCTAATGCCGGCGCCGGGTTTCTATCCACCCTTCCTCCCTTACCTATCCCCTATGGCGCAAATGACCTTAGCCGTCGGTCGCCTCCCCAAATATCCCATCCCATCCCTTCCAACGACTATCATACTTTTGATGCGTTTAATTTTGAATATTTTCAACTTCTGTCCCGCTGTTGATACCAGTGATGGCGCGCCATCATGCCACTAAGGAATGTACTTAGTCCGCTGCATCGTATCACGTCAAGGGTTGGATACAGTGTTTGTTGATAAAAAGTTAAGCTCTCATTTTTGTTGTAAACAACGTACATTGTACTCGGGCATATAATTAATTCAAAGAACTTGCTTATTCGATGAGGCGTGTGTGTTGCACGTTTAGAATTCCACTCACTACGTGGTTGAGACTTGGTGGAAAGAATTTTTTATCGATGGACCTGTTTAACGAACATTTACCAAATTTTGCTATTCTTATGTAATGGGGGACATTTTTTTCTGGAAGTATCCATAAAATGAATGCAGCTACATCCGTGTTCTTTCTCGGTGGGACCACGTTAAAAATTGGAGATCGTTGTGAAGGTGTTCATGTGAGTATGGGAAGCGGAAATGGTTTGTAAAGCAGTTTGGAGGAATTTATAAAAAGGGAGTCAGTCCTCTGGGGCTAATTATGATAAATAAGGTCTTTGACTTATCCCGCCCCGTGAAGGAAAAGGGTATGGCTATATTGTCATTGTGTGAGGATGTAAGCATTGATGGAAAAAACACCCGTTTTCGTAGACCCTGAGACGGTGTCTAACGGATAATGTTTCCTTTATCGATACATCTCGTTATACTTAACTTTATTGCATCCCTGTCCCCTGGATCCCTGAGTCTAATGTCCTCAAAAAAAAACTAAAATGAAAAAATCGAAAAAAAAAATGAATTATGCCCCCAAAAAATGTCTTGATAAAAACTAAATGAGGTGACAAAGGCAGAAAAAAACCAACCCTATAATCGTACCCAATGAAAATCATATTCATAAAACCTTGTCGTAAAGGTGGGTTTACACTGGATAGTCTTTGACACAAGTACTCGCAAAAAGCGACTTTTTGACGTTAATTCTGCGAGCAAACGGCTCTGCCAGTGCGTTTGTGGAACAGTTAAAAGTCTCGGCAAGTCGCTTGAAGAATCGCTGCGTTGCCGAAGTAAATATTAACCACTCTGCTCAAACTTGTGATGAGTTTTTTTTTAGACGGAGTGGAAACTCCCTGCAAGTTCCTGCCGAAGAAACTTGAGGAGATAGCTTGCCGGTGTGAATCCACTGTGAGATAAGTTTTTTTGGGAGCGTTTTTTTTACTATCTTCGATTTTTTCTACCGAACGAAGAGAGAGAGAGAGAGAGAAGAGAATGAGGAAAAGAACGTGAGAGGACGAATCGCAGCGTGAAAAAATCGAGTCGGTACTGTGGAGGCAGAAGTTAATTTCAGACGCAAACGATTTGCTTAACAAAGTCACGCGTCTCAAGATTTTCCATTCATCGGCTGGTCGTAAAATTTTACGATTTCTTTCATCTTTGCGTTTCTGATCTTCTCGGCCCTTGCGAATAAGCCGTGCTCTTTCATCATGAGGTTGCATAATCTTCCCTGTCACCACTCTCTCTTGAAGTCAGCGATTCTGAAACCCGAGGTTACTGGGCACAAGTCTACATCTACATCTACATACTACCCCGCGAGCCGCCAAATGGGAGTGTGGCAGAGGGTGTGAGGACACCAGCCGTGTAAAGATGCAAGGGATAAGGTTCTGGGAGGTTCAGATGGTGACGTGTATTACGGGAGTGTATTTAGTGGAGCTCAGTTTTGTTTGTGGCGGCTTATTGCGCGCGGCAAGAACGATTGTTTTGCACCTATCTGTTCGGCAATGTATCCATCTTGTTTCATTGCTTCTGTCATACCTAGAGATGTAGTGAGGAGTCATGTAATATTCTCTGTGCCGCTCTGAAGCACGAGAGGTACTGCTAGTATTTTTTGAAAGATTAAATGTTTGGAACAAGATGATGGTTGCACCCTTCACGTTTTCAAACATTGAAGGATTGTATTTTAAATACATGTATCTCTCTGTAAGAATCTGCGTATTAAGCATTGTTCACAGATGACGTTAGATATATATTGAGAACCCCTGAGTATTATGCTAGGTTTGATCAGATTAACAAGATTAGAGAGATAGATTGTCGTACCGATAGATTTAAAATATCATTTTTCCCACGTACCATAAGAGAGAACAATAGGCAGCGTAGCAAAGGGATAGGTAGGTGAAATATAGTTAGAGTAGTCTGTAGTGCATGATGCATGTAATAACAACGAATAATCCCTTTCTTATTATGTAGATACTAACCACCTAGCAGCATGTGGCCCTGTTCTCTAGCATGCCTCCCTTAAATATCATACTTGGATGGCAGTAGTGCATGTTTGGTGATCTTCACCCCCTGCCGCACACTCTCGTGGTGACTCGCAGGGTATTACGTAGATGTAGATTATGCGTTTTTCGCGTTGAATTGCACTAGAAATAGGAAGGGTAATTTTAGGGGAAAGGGTAAGTTTTCCCATCTCGGGAGGATAATGTAAGCGCTTCATATAGGTATCGTTCATTGCGTCTCTAAATCCGGTATTATACTCAATTAAGATTATATCCACGTGAAAAACTCGATCAGGAGGACTCCTTAAGATTTTGACGAGTGGCTCAAATGACCAAAGTCTCGAATGCTTCGTAATCGTGCGTAGTTACTCCTTTGTTACGTGATCGAAATCATCTCGAATACTACTCGTTGTTTTCGGGTTTTCCAACCGCGTGCGTTGACATTGGCCGACAACGGTTTCGGTAGCCATCCTGCTACCGTCTTCAGGTCGAAGATAGTGAGAAGCTGTTTATGGCCTCCTTATATACCGCTGGCCGTCATGGCGACCGAATTCGCTGCGCTGCGATGTGATTGGTCGGCGCGGATAACTCTCTTCCATGAGTTGCCTAGTGGATAGCCTTTGTTTCTGTTGAAGTTATCCGGGTACTTCCAAATCTCTATGGAAATCATGGAAAACGCCGCGGAAACCTTCGCGAGAATGTTCTTATCTCGAATAATTCAAACCGTTGAGGTAGATGGAGAGGCCATAGCGTCATCAAACTCTAGCCCGACTACAGAAATGACAGTCATGTTATTTATCTATGCTCTGTTCGTGCTTTCATTTGGAGAGCACGGTAGAAAGGACGAATTCGCGGATGTGAACGCATCCAACCTTTTCCTCGCTGGTTGCCCGAGCGTCCACGTTTCACATCCATAGAGCAGCACTCTCCGCGCTCAAACGCCTTGAGAAGGCTTTTTCTCAGTTTCAAACTGATGTTGGTTGAGGTGAGAAATTTGGTTTTCGTGTTAAAAGCTTCATAGTTCCTCAATTCTAAGACTGTCGATTCTTGGGATAATCAAATGATCTTTAATGTGGTATCTTCCACTTGCTTTCCACATCCCGTGCCGTTGACCAGGAATGGTTCTTCCGCCTTTAGCCTTCAACAAGAAAAACAAACTCTTCACCGCCAGCAACATTGATTTACGCATTAGGAAATCGCTATTGAGGACTTTTGTATGGAGCGTTCTGCTGTATGGTCGTGAGACCTGGACAATTGGAAAGATAGAGAGAAGGAAAGAATGGAGGCATTTGAAGGTTGGTGCTATAGGAAAATGCTGAAAATACCCTGGGTGGCAAGAGTCACGAACGAGGAGGTGTTTAAGAGGATAGGGGAAAGACTGTGTCTAATCAAAACCCTAAATAAGAGAAGGAGCACCTGGATTGGCCATGTTCTCTGACACAAAAGCTTGGTTAAGACCTTACTAGAAGGTACAGTAGAAGGAAAAAACCAGAGAGGCAGACCTAGACTGGACTATATGGGACAGTTGATGAAGAAACTAGGTTGCAAATCGCACAGTGAAGTGAAAATATTGGCCCAAGATTGGATAAAGTGGGAGACTGTTGTGGAACCAATCCTAGGATTGTAACCAGAGACGTTAAAAGCTGTGCTGGCCTGGTTGATCCGACTCACTATCTCTTTCTTGCACCGCCCATTTGCTGTTATCTAGCTACCAATAATCTAGCAATCAATAATCCATTTCATATTATGTAGATACTAACCATCTAGCTGCATGTGACCATATTATCTAGCATGTCTCCATTAAATATCCTAGTTGCATGTCAATAGTGCATGTTTGGTGATCTTCACCCCCTGCCACACACCCTCGTGGTGGCTCGCAGGGTATCACGTAGATGTAGATGTTTAAAGGCCGTTATTATAATTGTATTAGTATTACGAGGTTAATAGAAGAACTAGGATGGGAATTACTATCAGAACGCAGGTTAAAATTTAGGTTAAACCTTTCAAGTAAATTCGAAACAGAGTTGTTCACAGATGACGTTAGATATATATTGAGAACCCCTGCGTATTATGCTAGGTTTCATCATATTAACAAAATTAGAGAGATAGATTGTCGTACCGATAGATTTAAAATGTCATTTTTCCCTCTTACTATAAGAGAGAACAATAGGCAGCGTAGCAAAGGGATAGGTAGTTGAAATATAGTTAGAGTAGTTTGTAGTGCATGATGCATGTAATAACAACTAATAATCCATTTCATATTATGTAGATACTAACCATCTAGCTGCATGTGACCATATTATCTAGCATGTCTCCATTAAATATCCTAGTTGCATGACAATAGTGCATGTTTAGTGATCTTCACCCCCTGCCACACACCCTCGTGGTGGCTCGCGGGGTATCACGTAGATGTACCAAGGTACATAAACTCCTGTACGCTCTCTAATGCAATATCTCCCAGTTCCTGTTTACCCTGCATAGGGAGCGCTAGGTGGCGGATGAACCAGGTTTGTTTAGGGCTTTTTAACGTTTTCGCCGGTGGAGAGGTTGCGCCTGCCCGAGAGTTAACTTCTGTATCCCGTGTACCCAGTTCTTCTCGCCGAGATTAAACCAAAACTGAGTCAAAACATGAAGTCGGAGAGCGTAAATAGACCTCACGTCTCCTTTACGGGTGCGTATAAGCATATTGGCCCAGACCTTCCCCTCCCCTCGACACCGCTGCAGCTAATACCATCCAGGCGCCGCCTCGCTCTCTTCTGAACGTGGAAATTCAATTTGCTTCGCACCCTTCCTTCTCCTCACACCCAGGGTTCACTTTCCTTCTCCCCGGCTCTCTGTTTTAAGGGTCCGTATAGACCCTCAACTCCCTCACTCTCTCACTCACACCTCCGGAGTGAAAGGCTTGGCCGTGACAGTTGTTAGGTTGGCAGGGGTGTGTGGCAGTGGGTAGGTCATATACAGAGTGTCCCATTGATCGTGTGTCATTTTTGACCTGTAATTTTAGACTCTTTCTTTCTGGCCACATGGATTAAATTTGGTACCTGGTTAGAAAAAGGTTGTAAGTTTTGTTGAGTATAAGCAACATTTTATAAATATGAACTTTTGACCCCATAAATAAGGTCTGACCAAAAATCCAAAATTTGCCTTATGGGCTTTCAATGTTACATACATACATACATACATACATACATACATACATACCCATCACGCCGTTCCCTTCCGGGGTAGGCACAGTCAAAATGTTTCACTCGTTGATACATAATTGTACACCTAACTCTTCAATAATTTCCTCCATACTGACCTATCCTTGCAAACCTCTTTTGCCTCATTCACCCCCATACACTGTTTCATACACGCCCTCCTGTTTTTAAGACTCCTAATATTCCTCCTCCTAAGAATTTCCTCAACCACATTCAACCACAACTTTCTCGGCCTACCTCTACCTCTCACACCATTCATTCTACTCTCATATATCTGTTTCGTTATTCTACTCTCATCCATTCTCTCAATATGGCCAAACCAACGAAGCACACTCCTTTCATACACGTCTCTTTCAATGTTAAATTATGTTTATATTTCAATGTTAAATTCACACTTTATTTTACAAATTTTATAGTTCAAAATTTACACAAAATTTTATATTTCAATGGTAAATTCACACGCCTTTCAATGTTAAATTATTCGAAATCCAAAAAGACAGAATTATTAAGCGAAGCTTTCAATTTATAGGTTTTTGGGCACGAAGGACACGATGGAAGAACGTTCGAGTTCGAAAATGCAACCGTGACCCCTGAAAGGGCACTGTAAAGGTCACAGGGGTGACAAAAAGTGAATCGCCCCTTCAATGTAGAATGTATATAGAAATTGGAAATAAATGGCGCGACTGATAAAAGATCGTAGGCTTTCCCGGCGAATGATATTAGTAAAATCTTCTCGGGTTTGGCACCGGGTAAGGCTATCAGTCTTACTGTTAGCCCTGATGACGATGAGGGAGTTTCTCGTCGAAACGTTGGCCTTTAATAGCCTTACCCGGTGCCAAACCCGAGTAGATTTTACTAAACGGCACGATTCGCCACGATTCAGTACGGTAGTACATGGAGCCGCAACGTATGGCTCACTCTCCACCAGATGGCTTGCGAAGGATACGACGCTTCAATTAAACTAAACTATATTTTATGCCCTTCTTAATCATAAAATCTCGTTTACCCTTTGAGTGCGGCATGACGTGATATCACGTCATGGTTGTCTTTACGCTGATGCTGATGACGTTATGTCACGTCATGGGTACCGTGAGTGTTCCAGCTTTCACAAGGGGGCCTAGTGAAAGTTCCCTAGTGAAGCTGTGCTCACGGTACCAATGACGTATTATAACGTCATCAGCACCAGCGTAAAAAAAACCATGACGTGATATCACGTCATGCCGCACTCAAAGGGTCAATGGGTATGGAACTATGTTACCCTTTTTTATAATTTGTCTTATTAACTCAGTGTGATTCGACCGTGAAATGTCTTGTAATTTTCCTATCATTTGGGACCCTTGACTGAAAGATTTAACCAGAAAAAATTATGAATTATAAAGGAGAACCGCGCGCTTGATAAAAAACTGCTACGAGCGAACTGCTTTTTAGTTCTACTTTTTAGATTTAATTCACAGTGATTCTGCCAAGAGCGAAAATATTGTGTTACCTCGTACCCATTACCAGTATGGATTCCAATACGCAGGTATACAAAAGCTGTGTTCGCTCGTACACAGCTTTTAGAGGGATTAAGGTGAGAGCCCTTATAGACTCGGAGGCTATAGGCTATTTTTACTTTGCTTGAGAAATGTAGAGCTGGTGTGTTTCAGAGCGACACAGAGAAGGTTATCATGACGCCAGACTACATCTCTAGGTCCGACAGGAGCGATGAAATAAGAGAAATACATTTCCCCACAGATAGGTACAAAAATTCGTCTTTCCACGCAATAAGTGACCACAGTAAAAAATGAGCTTCACTAAATACACTCCCATAAAACACGTCGCCATTTCACCACCCATAACATTTTCCCTTACAACTTTACGCGGCCGGTGTCCAAAAACCTCCCGCTACTCGCTCATGCGGCGGCTCGCAGGGTAGTATGTAGATGTGGATATAATTCATATTTTCGGTAGAGTTCAGTTTGTTCGGGTGTTTCCCGAGTTGATTCATTTTAACGGACAACAGTTTCGCTAACGTTGCAGCTAGCGTCGTCAGGTCCTGAATGAGGTGCAGAGATTCCTGTTCCTTTATACAGGGTGTCCCATAAATGTCACGCCACAGTGACACTGGAGCTAGGGCAGCCTAAGAGGAACCGAACCAGCCTAATATGACCTCAGTAAAAGTTGCACGGTTTTCGAGATGTTGCCAAATTAAAGCTTTTTCAAAAATTTCACTTTTTTTACATTTCTAGTCCCAGAATTCAATCGGATAATTTAGCGTTCTCATTAGGGCCGCTCTTTTAATCTTCCAACTGTGACTCATGTGCCGACTTCTACCTGGAACAGAGGCCCGAGAGGGAGGGGGGTCATGGGGTCCGAACAAACAAAAGAAACTCGAAAGCCGCTGTACCTGTCTAACTTTATCGGCTTTCAAAAAACGGGATGGATAGAGTACTTTGATTGTTAATTTGTGGCAGTAGCAGAGAGCTATTCAAGTGAATTCTGGGACTAGAAATGTAAAAAAAGTGAAATTTTTGAAATCAGAGAGCCAAATTGAGAGCTATTCAAGTGAATTCTGGGACTAGAAATGTAAAAAAGTGAACTTTTTGAAAAAGCTTTAATTTGGCAATATCTCGAAAACCGTGCAACTTTTACTGAGGTCATATTAGGCTGGTTCGGTTCCTCTTAGGCTGCCCTAGCTCCAGTGTCTCTGTGGCGTGACATTTATGGGACACCCTGTATACCTAACGCTCGGGCTAGTCGGGCGCACGTTGATTGGCCGGCCGGACCTTTGAATCCAATTGTTGTAAAAAGACGTTTGAACGTGGAGGAGAGAGGATAACCGTCTTCCCTGTTGAAATGTTCTTGGTGTTCGGCTATTTCAATCGCCTCTCGTATTAGCCGAGGGAAATATTTATTTTCTCTGGCGATGATCTTAGATTTGTCAAAGTTGATGACGTGGCCGGGTTCTGACCAGGCGTGCTCTGGCACCGCGGAATGGCGAATGTTTTTTCTTTTTGGTCGCCCTTTGGTGTTCCTCCATTCTACATTTTAGGGATCTGGATGTTTGGCCGATATTTGATTTCCCGCAGCTGCACTTTACCTCGTACTTTCCTTCGTAAAGGTCAGACGGGCGTCGATCTTACAGTGGAACATGTTGTTTTTCGAATAGCAATATCAAAATCCAACGGTTACACGCAATTGCTCTCGCAATCGGACCAATTATTGGTTTATCCGTAAAATATAGCTTGCTACCAAAGATATATGTTTTCCATTTATTCTTATCCTAGTCACGGCAATTTTTATTTTCGTATTTATTGATGCTCTACTGCATCCTTTTCCTAAAAAAAAAGATTGTAACTTTGGGATGGTACGCTCCGAGCTTGTGATTTATTTTGTGTAAAATTTGGCGCGAACACTTTCCTGTTGCGGTCCGCTCGTATAGTGTTCTTGCTTAAAAGTTTTGTGCAAACTGTTATGTAGAACTTAGGGTATTTTGTAGCAGTTGTCGTTCCTTACGTAGGAGAAGCTTCTTTTCAGAGGATTTGAACGGAGAATGGGCGCCTAGAGCACGTTCCGTTTTAGGAGTAGTTTCGGTGGAGCATAGGAAGCCGCCAAAACTTTCCCGGTATTCTTCAGCGAGTTATCTCTCTTTCGGAAGAGCTTAAGAAAAGCCTACGATATCCTCCGATGATTAAAGTATTGTCAAATATTTCCCTATGGTGATCTTAATAAAGTAGCTATAGGTACATGAAGCGACAAGTTTGGCTGAAAAATATGAATCAAAGGAATTCCCACAGAACTTAATAAGAAATGTTTTAACCAATTTAGTGAAAAATTTCCTCAGAATGGTGGTAGAGGCGTAACAAAATATGGTGGCACTCGCCAGAGGAGCATTCTAAAACCCTGAGTAGGAAACAGCCATTTTATATGCAAAAAATATACGCAACAGAACTGAACAAGGAATTTATTTTTAATTTAGTGAATATTTTCCTAAGGAAGGTGGTATAGGCATAACAAAACACGGTGACACTGGCTAGAGGAGACTGTAAAGTCCATGAGAGTGAAGAGACCATATTATTAGCGAAAAGAATTGTACCTATCAAAACCTACTAAAGAAATTCTTTTTTTAATTTAGTGAAAATTTCCACTGAAAGGTGGTATAGGCGTACAAAAACATGGTGACACTCGCCAGAGGAGAGTTTAAACTCCCCGAGTTGGAGGGAACCATTTTATTAGCGAGAAAATCTACCTAAGGGGACATAATAAGTAATTTATTTTTAATTTAGCGAAAAATTTCACAGAAAGGTGATATAGGTGTAACAAAACTTGGCGGCACTCGCTATACGAGAGTTTAAAGTTCCTGAGAAGTTTTTTTTTCGCGGGAAAAGATACCCAAGGACTCTCACTTAAACCTCTGGAAGAACTTCCGGCCTTTTCACTTGTGTTTTCCTCTCCCTGACCTACTGCTCTTCAGAGGTGAATGCCACCAAGTTTCAGCCACCCCTTAAGTCCTCAAAGTAATATTTTGTGTTTTATGCGTGATTGTATTTGGCCGAAATTCGCGTTGTATAGCCCTAATGAATGGATCGATTTTGGCGAAACAAATTCAAGACATGACATGTTCTTTTACGCATGAGGTCGAGTTCCATTCGTCGGCAGAGCTTGTGTTAGGTGCTTTGTGGACCATTTTTAGGGCTGGAAGTAATTACTTTTTTTAAACTAACTCCTGCAGTATATATGTAGAATATTAAGCTTTGTGTCTTTGTAAATTCAATAGTGTCAGGCGAAACATGATGGAACTCCTTCATGATGGTTCAGAAAGTGAAAGCAATGGCAGGTTCCACAATTATTTATAAAGGTAGTTTGAGCGAAATATCATTTTACTTAGAAATCAATGTATTTAGTCTCATTTTAAAGAAAAATATATCACCCTTCTAATGACACCAAAAATTCAACCCCTACCCCATTACTTTTGAAGATATTTGCCAAAAAAATACCAGCCCTTTTACATAAGAAATGGTACGTGTATGCACTTCGGAGAGACAGTATTTACAAAATGAGTTATTTCTAACACTTAGATGTCGTAAAAAAACTAACAGCGTGTAGTTAGTATGTTTTCTCTACTATATTTGAAAATAAATCATATTGTCACCGCAGTAGGTTCTTGGGTATCGCAAAAAAACCTTCCGTTTTGAAGGAGTTTCAAACATACCGTGCGAAAAAATGAGTCAAGTTAAATATTTATTTAGATATTTTCAAATAATTACTTACCATTTCTGTCATATAAAACTATATCTTTGCGCCATTAATAATGCAATGTTTGATTAATGTGTCCTACAGCTGGTGAAATTGAAACGTATAATTCGAATATGGTCTCTATTCTGACTGGAGGACTATCTCGCTCGGACTATCTCAAGGCGACCGGTTTCGATACAAGGCATCATCATCAGGCATTTATACAAGAAGTCATGTCCAATATGTAGGTGAGAAGGGGTGAGAGGTTTGAGGGGGTTGGGGTGGAGGGAGGTTCAGGGGGATAGGGCATCAGGGTCATAGTCAGCGACCCAATGGAAGTGGAGTGGGGGAGAGGGAGTGGGTCGGTGGGGGAGGACGGGTGGAGTGAAGTAAGAGGGCTTTTAAGGGATGCCTCACGGGAGGGGGGAAGTTGGAATGTTTGGGTGAGGGCATGGTGGGTAGAGGTGGGAATTTCGGTTCATTTTGTGGATTCGGTTCATGGGATTTGATTCGTGGCAATGATTCGGTTCTTTTAATCGTTCGTAATGAACCGAATGAACCAAATCCACGAGTGAATCTCGAATCCATGTGAATCTTGAATCCATGTGAATCTCGAATCCAAATGAATCTCGAATCCAAGTGAATCTCGAATCCAAGTGAATCTCGAACCCCTGTGAATCTGTCGACTTACTGCATTTCAAATATTAGTGTGCGAAATAACAAACACAAAAGTGAAGTTTGATGCTCCAATTAGGAAACACAAGACCTTTGACAAGGTATTTCAAGGGTATTTACAGGGTTCTTATTGAACGATTTGGATTTGGCGGATTGGGAGAATTGCTAGCAGAATCATGTTGAACGATTTGTGTGGAAATCCAAATCGTTCAATACGAACAATTTGGATTCGGCGGATTCGAATCTTCCACACAAATCGTTCATTTTGAACGATTCGAGTGGAAATGTAGATTCAATTCATTCGGTTCACGCCATTGAATCGTTCATTCTGAACGATTCATTCATGAACGACACAGCTCTAATGGTGGGTGTCTGAAGGTTTGGGCATACGCATTGAGAATTGGAGCATTCCAAGAATATAATTGTACATCAACTAATGTCACTGATTGGGAGGTTTGGCCTTGAAGAATTTTTGTCTTTGTTTAAATTAGACTCTCCACCATGCATTGCGACCACTATTCCAATTTAATGGCTAGAGTAACAGGGATTTCAATTTCACTTCTCTTTCTCCAATCTTTCTCTTTCTCATCTTAATACTCCATGCCATGAACTAAACTCCTGTGATGGCCGCTTTGCACGGTACATTTAATTGCACAAACGAATGCATGAAATCTTTCATGAGGAAAATTGTACCGTGTAAAACGGCAAACTGTATGACAGTCTGTCCTCAGCTCTCGTGGTGTGCGGATCGGTTGCTCTGCTCTCGCTCGCTCACAATGCCCTCTTGTGCAATCTGTGTTCAAGTCGTTAAGCGTGGTCAAACAACTTTAACGTGTGCCAAATGCTACGAAGTTTCACATTCACAGTGTTTGTCACTCTCAGCAGAGGAAGCAAAGGTGCTTGCGGAGCTTCAGAAGTCTTGGAATTGTGAAAAGTGTTTGTCCAGAGCTCGATCATTAAGCGGTGACGACACTCCAATTAAAACCTGTCCCAGTGTGTCCCCAAGTGATTCCAGTGGATCCTTGCAGGAGTTGCTTGCAATGGTGAAAGAGATACGTGAAGACCAGGTCTCGATTAAGGCATCCATAGCTAATCTGGAAGATACAGTTGGTAACTATACCCAATCCATCAGTACAATAAGTTCCTCCTTATCCAAAATGACCGAAACATTATCTCATTTAACGAGTGACACCGAATACCTGAAGAAGAAACTCGCAGACGTGGAGTTACACCTTAGTCGAGTGGAACAGGAACGATTGCGTAATACAATTGAGATGCGTGGAATTCCAGTCTCAGACAGTGAGATCATCGAGGAACTTGTCTGCAAAGTGGTGACCGCTTTAGGTGTTAAGATAGAGACCAGCCAAATTGATTATTCTTACCGCATTCGACCAAAACCCCAATCAGACCTGTCCCAGGACCCGAAAACACCGACGATAGTAGCTCGTTTCGTAAGCTCCCGTGTCGCCACAGGGCTCATTCAAGCCAAGAAGAGGAAACCCAGCCTTAAACTAGGGGACTTAAACACAGGCTTGGGCCAGAGTCACCTCCGCATCTACGTCAATGAGTCATTATCCCCACAAAATAGACGGCTATACGCAGCTGCTCGCGACTTGAAGAAGGAAGGAAAAATCCGTTATCTGTGGGTACGAAATGGACGTGTGTTTGCCCGTGTCGATGATGGCAGCGAGCGGCTTTCCATCGCTTCGGAAGAAGATCTAAACAAACTATATTAACATCAGGCCCCCCTGTTACTCCCAAAAGTCAAAAGGTCTCGTAAGGAAATAAATATTTGCCTTGTAAACTGCCAATCTCTAATGTGCCATATTGATGAATTCCGACTGCACTTTGATTCAAATCATACAGACGTAATCTGTTTGACTGAAACTTGGCTAAAACCAAGTATTACCGACGATATGGTCAAACTTCACAATCATCACCTTCATCGTCATGATAGAATCGGTAAAGTCGGTGGTGGGGTTGGAGCCTTTGTCCACAACCGCCTCAACTCAATAGTCCTTGCAACTTCGGGACCTACATATGAGTCGAGACCTGAATTTATTGTAATGGAAATAACAGGGGTTCATCTTTCAAAACTCTTATTGTTAGTTGTATATCGACCTCCAAAGGTCGGTCATATCTCAGATATTGAAAATGTATTTATTAAATTTAGTCCAACCTTTAATAACATAGTTATTGTCGGAGACTTTAATGCCGACATGTTCCGAGATAACTATTATAGTGCATTTCTACATGACTTTATATACTCAAACGATCTCTATTTGCTTCCCTTGGATGCCACTCATCATACTGAAAACAGCCACACGCTTCTCGATCTCTGTATCGTTGATTCGCAAGAAAAGATTTCCTCTTTTTGTCAGTCCCCTGTTCCCTTTCTCTCGGCCCACGACAAGATCACCTTAACATACAAATTTACGGCACCTAAAATGATTCCATCCACCCTCGTCTTTCGATCAAATAAAAATTTCGATACCGATAGCTTTCAGAGAGAATTGTTTGAAACGGATTGGAAAAAAGTGCTTGAATCCACTAACGTTGATTTGAAAGTGGAACGCTTTAACCTAACATTCTTAACTTGCCTAGATCGTTACGCCCCAAAACGAAAAATCCAGCTTAATAGACCGATAGTTCCGTGGATTACACCTGAGTTAAAAGCACAAATGAATGAGAGGGATAGACTGAGAATCAACTCTATTAGAACCAAAAATAATGCCATATATCAACTATTCATAAGGCAACGCAATCTCGTTAAGCGATTAGTGATCAAGGCAAAACAAGAGTATTATACAAGTACTCTCTCTAACCCCATGAATTCAAATGACCTTTGGCGTGAGCTAAGAAATCTCGGACTAGTAAAACAGACTAACAAAAGTTCAGTTCTCGGACTATCACTAAATGCCATGAATGAGTACTTTGCATCAATTGGCTCCCCCTTGCCAAATGGTAATGATGTCTTTACCCCTAACATCCAATCCATAGAACCTTTTGTTCCGTTCAATGACTCAAATTTTTACTTTAACCATATAACCCCTGATGTCTTGCAGAATGTCCTACGAAACGCTAAATCAAATTCAGTTGGAATTGATGAAATTTCGGTGAAATACCTGAAAGCCTCATCTGCATCTCTGATTCCAGCTCTACTTGATATTTTCAACTCGTCCCTCATATCTAGCACATTTCCCGAAGTTTGGAAATCATCTTTGATTCGACCGATCAGTAAAGTTAGAACTCCTACTTCTCCAGGAGATTATCGACCTATATCCATCCTCTGCACCGCCTCAAAATGTCTAGAAAAGGTAGTTTATACACAGGTAATTGATCATCTAACCGCTCATCAGTTATTAGACCCATTTCAGTCGGGTTTTCGTAAGAACGACTCGACACAGACAGCCTTAATTAAAGTCACTGAAGATATTAGGTACGCCATTGATAACAAGATGGTGACAATATTGGTCCTGTTTGACTTTAGTAAAGCTTTCGATAGTGTAAACCATGCCCTTCTCTTACAAAAAATGAGAAATCTCAAATTTTCAAGTCCATCCCTTAACTGGTTCTTTTCCTACCTAAATGGACGTCGTCAATCTGTCAAAGATTCTAAAGGAGACATATCGAACTGGGTAACAACATCTAGTGGTGTACCACAAGGTTCCGTCCTAGGGCCACTTTTGTTCTCGTTGTATATCAGAGACCTTCCAAATTGTATTGCTCACTGTAAATACATGATCTACGCAGATGATTTGCAGATCTATTGCCATTGTCTTCCAAATAAACTCGATGATACGATCAATAAGGTAAATGAGGACGTCTTCGCTATCACATCTTGGGCTAAGCTTAATTTCCTCGTGTTAAACTCCATAAAAACTAAATCCATTATCATTGGTAACAGCAAGATAGTATCAAATATAAATTTCACAGAACTACCAATGATAATGGTCGAGGAAGAGAGCATACCGTTCAGTAACAGAGTGAAAAATTTGGGATTGACATTAACCATGAATCTTTCTTGGAAAGAACACACTATGAGGGTATCCAACAAAATAAATGCAATTTTACATCAATTTAAAATCCATAGAAATCTACTACCACTTCAGTTAAAAAAGAAACTTGTTACCTCACTCATTCTTCCCCACCTAGACTACTGTAGTCTCGTGTACAATGACTTAACTGAGGAGCTGAATATTAAGCTACAGCGTTTGTTGAACTCCTGTGTGAGATTCATCTTTAATATACGGCGACATGAACACATAACCCCTTATTTTAAAAGGCTCTCCTGGCTCGATCTTAAATCAAGAAGAAAATATAACATAGCATGCTTCATGTTCAACCTCCTCAAATATGGGAGCCCTCAGTACATAATGGATCTTTTTCTCCCAAGCAGTAAATACACTAATGTTGTTACTAGACAAGACCCCTGTTTTTTGTACGCCCCCCAGTTCCGGTCAGCGACATTCCAAAAATCCTTTACAGTTGTTGCTTCAAATTTGTGGAATAACCTGCCAAAATATGTAAAAGACAGTGCTACACTCACAATATTTAAGAGAAAACTTATCAAACATTTACTTGTTTGTGATCCAGGCACTTAGATCATGTCTCTTTGTTATGGATTTTGTTCATTGCTATGTCTGTGGTAAATTTATATGTTTGAAGAACTAACTTCTGTTCAAGTTCAAGTGTAAGTTCAAGAGTTCAAGTGTAGTTTTCTTTTTTTACTCTGGTTGTTGTACGATTCCATTCTTAATTTTTCTATGTACAGATCACTCTTTATTGGGTTCCTCATGGTTTTTTGTTTGATGGCTTTACTAATTTTTATATGAACGAATTATTCTTTATTTGTTTTCTGATGGAGTATATGATTTATTTTCTTGTTATTTGTCCTTGCACATCACATTATGTACTACCTTGTTCTAAAGGAGTTCACTCCTAGAATAATACAATAAATTTATTATTATTATTATTATTGTCTGAATGATTGAACGGGAAATAGACCAGCTCTGATTCCATTCATTGTATCGTACAATATATGCGGATTTGGAGAAGGATGCTTAAGATAAGCTGGACGGAAAAGAAAAGTAATGAAGAGGTTTTAATGGAAATAAATGTGAAGAGAACCCTACTCAACACCATGGAAAAAAAGAAATTAAAATTTTTAGGACATCTCCTGAGACACAATAGATATTTTGTGAATGTGATGGAGGAGAATGTGCTCGGGAAGAAAGGTAGAGGAAGACCAAAGTTACAGTACCTGAACAGGGCACAAGAACTGATGGGGACGGAAAATTATCGGCAGTTTAAGAGATTAGCAGAAAACAGGACCATTTGGTTGCAGCAACTTGGCGGAGCATTAAATTATAGAAGAAGAATATATTATACATTCGTTTGTGCCATAAAATATACCGTGTAAAGCAGCCTAAAGACTTATCTTTCAGTAGCTTTCTGCGTAACCTAATTCCACCAGCTGCTGCGAGTCTGGCGATGTCCCATCTATCCTCAAGGGTACGGTGCACAAGGTGAAGAGCGCCCGTTTGAAGAAGAAAAGTCTCCCTCCCACTCTATCTGGCCTCTAGTGTCGGAGAACAGTCGGCGGCGTCTTTTTTAGTTCCCTCCCTAGCCGCGCCAAGAGCGGCGGCGACTCCTGTCAAACGTCGCCCCCGCGCTTCCTTCAGATGAGCCCCTCCTCGACGTCTCCTTCCCGGCTTCCTTTTCCTTTTAAGGCGTTCGTCTCGAGACGTCTGCCTGAGTCGCCAGCCGAGTCGTACTCCAAGGCCCGTAGTCGTGCTGTGACGGGAGTAGTAACGACTTCAATCGTCATCTTCAATTAATTTTGTGGTATTGGAAGAATTTTTTTTCTTATTTTGATCCAATCAAAGAAGTTAGGATACTGTGACTTAGTTGTTTTTTTGTAGAATGCATAAAAATATCTATGATATGCTTCACGCTAATTTGTACACGTCATTGAATTGTTTCGAAATATGTGAAGAGTGCCATAAGTATACGTACTGAAATGGAATTAACTTGTCAAGGAACCAAAGCAGTAACGTGCACTAACATCCGCTTTTATCTGTACATGTCACTAAATAACATGCGTGAGAAAAGTTTATCGCCAATCTGTGCGTTAAAGAGTATCGCTAACAACAACCTTTATATGATATGCATCTATGACATGTTCAACGCTTGCTGAAATATTAAAAAAAATATAATCTTAAATATTTACCTCTCAGTGGAGGTAGGTTCAAACGGAGGATATGTAAGCTCCTCAAATTATTTTCTGGTTCAGACCTTCTATTCATTGATCGATTTCTTTCTCCATCTCAGTATACTTCCCACCATTCTTCATCCTTTCAACGAAGCCCATCCCATTTCTTCCCCTTCCCCCGAATACCCCACATCCTCTCCTCTATCACGGCCTTAAGCATCCTTTCGCTTCTCGTAATCTCTTCCAGTCACCTTTCTTGCCTCCCGTAATACTCATTCAAAAGTGTACCTTACTCGCCCTCCATATCAAGCACTTCCTCGTTCGTCCTCCCTTTCGTCCACGGCACCGTCTCCATCCTCCTCATTTCCTACGTATCAAAGGCATCCAGACTTCTCTCGTCTTCCCCTCTTAGAGTCTACGTTTATGCCCAGCGCAACACTCTACATTCTTCACTTCAAAATCCATTTATTTCGCCGTGACAATAGCCAATACAACTGTGAAAAGAAGAAAAATGAAATATAAACTAGTCAAGAAATTATCTTCGTCCTTGCCGAAGCTTAAATACCCTAAACCACTTTCAATTTTGTTGTAAAAAGGCGTGTTTTTTGTCCGATCCAACCCATTTGAAAAATGTGCCATCTGTGGACTACTAGAGGCTTATGACCCTAATTTCAGCTCGATATATCAATTTTTACGGCAGTTATCGTGCGAAGAGACCAGACGGACTTACTGTCTGTAAAAAAAGCAAAACACCTGAGTTTTAGATGCTCTATCGTCCAAACGAGGAAACTAATTTCAATGCAGTAAAATTTATAAGAGAGCTTTGTTCATTTCTACGTTGGATGATGTACTTTAAAAAATCCTCCGCTTCTTAGTATTTCCTGTACTTTATTTTTTCTCAAAAAAGTACCCGTTTTTTTGCGCGTAAAATCCAGTTGTCCAACTTTGAGCGCTTGGGATACCCGTAGTTTTCGTTTAAATGACTTGAAATTTTTATATAAGAAAGCCAAATCTTTTCGTAACTGTTTGCAGAAAACAAATTGTTTATATCTCTAAAATTGAACAAGTTATTGCAGACAACGCAAACCTCTGCTAACTTTGAAACTAAGGGCCCAATTGAAAAATTGATCGAGACTGTTGTAGTTAGATTGACTCATAAGGTGATGGTAATCATTTCTATATATACTTTTCCGTACCTCCAACGCCTCCTTCAATGCGTTACATTTCTGCTGTGACAAAATCAATATAACCAACCCACCTAGTGGCATAGGGTATAACAAAACAGGAAACAACATCAGTATAAGCGATCCCGCATTTGGCCTTGGCCTCTTCAGGGGGTGATTCACTCTTTTATAGGCTCTTTGACTTTATGTATTGGATATTTACCCAGCGGGAAGGTTTAAGTTGGGTCGTTTACCCTAATTTGCCCTTACCGACGGCGGGAAACCCGCGAGAACCGCTGTCAGGCCACCATAGCAAAATAAGTAGTGGAATTAATAAACAAATTAACAACTCTAATTTTTTCAAGTTTTATTGAATGTCGGAGAATATCCTCCCGGCTTTCTATCCTTTAAGGGTCCAATCTACCTCAAGTATTTCCTTTTTCGCCTCAGCATACGATCTATCCTTCTTCTTCCCGTCCGTGAAACCTATTCTCTTTCTTCCCCTTACCCGCTTGCACAACATCCTTCTCTCTATCACACTCTATAGCAACCCATCACCCTTTATTACCTCCTTCAGCCGCCTACTCTGTCTATCCCGGATTTCATTCAGAAGTTTCCTTTCCTCGCCCACCATTTCAAGCACTGCTTCTTTAGTCGATCTTTCCGTCCACCTCATCCATTCCCCATTCTTCTCCGCATCCACATCCAATCTCAAGTTCCTGCGGCCAGTTCTCGTCATCCTTTCTGAGGGTCCACGCTTCTGCCCCGTGCAACTCTACGTGCCGTATCAAATTGAAAATTTACCAAGTGTAACTATATCATTGGAAAAATGTACGTCTTTATGAAGTTTTTGGCTTATGATTTTCTCTGGGAATCGCTGGTAAAAAATATCTCGGAGGGCATCCACGGGGAGCCTCTTCTTAATTTCCTTACACAAGGTCCCAAAAATTAGCACCCTTCTATTAATGAACGTGGTTTTCGCTTGCATTCGTGTCAGAACCATCATGGATCGTCGTCACTTTCTCCTCATTACACCTGCAGAAACGCGAAAGTCCATGTTTCCGTACCATACTACCCTGCATCCCATAATAGACTTCGCCAATCTCTTCTTAAGCCCGCTTTTCTCGGTACATTATATTGCAAAAACGAATGTATGCATTCTTTCGCGAGGAAATTTGCACCGTGTACAGCAGCAAATTGTACGACTGTAAGTGATATAGAACGTGTTTTAATTCCATTCATTTTCTTGTACAATCTATGGTATGTACATTCGTTTGTATACAATAAAATGTACCGTGCTAAGAGGCAGAATTTGCTTTTACACTCAACCTCCGCCATTAAATCGCGGGTATCTTCTATTCCTGGAAGCCTCTTTTTGCAAACGCAATTTTCCTCGTAATATACTCAACGGTATCTGGCGAGATGTTGTGGAACATATTTCTGAATAATGAAAGAAATCTTGTAATGTCCACCTAGTTGTTAACTAAGTGGACATTACAAAATTAAATACTCCAAATTGGAGGGTAAAAATACTATTTTCTTTGTCATTTTAACCAAAAAATGCGTAAAATGTCGTTTATTGTGGGCACCAGTTAACTGAGTAGACATTACAAAATTTCTTTCATCATTTTCCTCCTAATGTCCTTGCTACTTCTCCCATTTTATTCAACACATAAAAATGACACTCTTTTTCCCTGCAGAGCGATAAAATTGAAAGCGGAATGTTGCGACTCTCGATTTTTATTTTTACGATCGAACTTCATGAAACCTGTTTTGGCGCGTCGGGTGGCGGGGAGTGTGATGGGGGAGTAGTCGCCGGGGGTCGAGGTCTCCCGGGAGTGTCACGGGGAGTCCCTCCAACCGATGGACGGATGGATATTATGTCGGGTTGGAGAAGAGGGGTGTGGGGGGGAGGCGGCATAGGCTGCCAAGGAACTGGGTCGTCACCGGAGACGGTTAATATTTATTTTTTTTCCCTTCGAGTTTTGATAAGTCTGGCGGGGGCGTGTCCCCGGACGGAGCATTGGTGACGTAATGACGTCGGCCGGAAAAATCGACCCGCCCCACGCGGTGATCGGGCGTCGCCGCTGCCGCCGTGTTCCTCCTCCTCTCCGATAGTATTTGTGGAGGGGTGGGGAGCGGGGAGGGGAAGGGAGGTGAGCTCATCGTGTCCGCTGGGATCCACCGATGCGGCTCCTATCGAGTGAAATTGTCGAAAAAAGAAATGTTGCGCGGCATTGCAGTATTTTGTCGCTCGTGTGAAGAGGACATGTCATGGCTTGGTCACTTTCATAATGGCAGTGGGATAGGATTTCTTTGTTGTTGTTAATATGCTTGTAATCCTGTCCATGAACACGAATTTATCAGCTCACTTGTTTCTTACGTCGTTCTCCCAATGTGTTGTTTATGTTTTTGTAAATAACTTGCTTGGTTGCATTGTTCAGAAATGAAATGAAGAAGTAACATATTAAACATACTTTACAAACCAGTTTATCATTTCATAGCCCCCCGCCAAACCATTATTCTGCAACATTCTTCAAGTAACTTTTTCACCTTTCCCCCCGAAAAATATCTTTCCAAAACCTGTATAACACGCACAAAATATCGAACGAAAGAAAAGGATGGTGAAAACTCTAATATGGAGCGTGGAGACTTGGGGGCAGTTTCTCAGAGCTACAAGTTAACAAGTTACAAGTCACGTGACTGTTTTCGCAATGCGGATGGGTTACTCAGAAATAGGTACCTAACCGAAGGCTTCTACTGGTCCGAAATAATGGCGGGCCTAATTAAGACCATACATAACTCGTATTTTGAAGATTGCGATACATTTTGGGCGTGCACCTTGCAATATTTCCAATTCAAAAGTTAATGCAATGTTTTTGGGAAAATACAAATGATTGAATATGTGCTGGAAATTAATTTTATGTCACAAATTACCTTAACCCTTTGAGTGCGGCCTGACGTGATATCACGTCATGGTTGTCTTTACGCCGGTGCTGATGACGTAATATCACGTCAAGGGTGCCTCAAGTGTTCCAGCTTTCACTGGGGAACTTTCACTAGGCCCCCTGGTGAAAGCTGGAACACTCGAGGCACCCTTGACGTGATTTCACGTCATCAGCCCCAGCGTAAAAAAAACATGACGTGATGTCACGTCATGCCGCACTCAAAGGGTTAAAAGATCCCCAGCGAATGTGAGTTTTCGGGTTCTCCTAACATCATAAGAAATAATCGTTTATCTCGACTTATTTCTTATAGGATGAGCTCTAAATGGTAGTTATTAATAAACCTTGCATTTCAAGATATCATGTTCAGTTGGTTTTATCCTTATTGAACCACTATTAATGGCGTTACATCGTAATATCATAACAGAACTTCATGGTAATACACCTTATGTTAGCGATTATAACATTTATTGTAACTTACAGTTCGTATTTCCTGTTATTAATGATTATATTACTCAACAGAAACGGATTTGTAATTTGTTGTTTATTACCTATAAGTTATGGAGTGTGAAACATGAGGATATTTAATTATTTTCTCTCGACTGCTGTGTCGTCGTGAATTTCGCCCGAAAAACAATATACGCTCAAAAGACGCGCTTGTTGACTTTCATTAGTTTGTTGGGGTTTCTATCCACCCTTCCTCCCTTACCTATCCTCTATGGCGCAAATGACCTAAGCTGTCGTTAGCCTCCCCAAATATCCAATCCAATCCTTTTCCCTCTATTTTGCCTTCAATTATGTTATTCACAAATCCATTGTCTCTCAGGGTGTATCCAATCTATCTTGTTCTTCTTTTTTCTGTGGAGTTCCACATGGTCCTTTCCTCTTCTACTCTTCTATAAACTTCGTAATTTCTTATTTTTTCCGTCCTTTTTATCTTCAGCATCCTCCTCCAGCACCAAGTTTTGAAGGCTTTAAGTCTTTTCTAGTCGGCTTTTCCTACGGTCCATGCTTCCGATCCATAGAGTGCCACTCCCCTTTCTGCGAATACAGTATTGTCTTCATGTTATCCATTTCTTTTCCTTTCTCTTTCGTCTGTATCCTTTCATTTTTCTAGCTCACCCTCGCTCGTTCTCCTATCCTTTTATACTTTTGGTTCTTCTTGGTGCCCATTCGAACAGATCTCCCACCTCGAAAATATTGTCACTCACTATAAATATGTTTCCTATTTAAATAAATCAATTTTGTGTTATGTTTACGTATTGATTTTTTTACTGTGGCTTTGTTTAAAGGTAGTTTCAGCGAGATAGTTCCGTAGTTATAATTGAGATCACATTCGAATTATACGTTTTAATTTTAGCAGCTGTAGGAAGCATGAATGTAATATACCATTATTAATGGTGAAATAATATATTCAATGTGACTAAAATTCTTAATCAAATAAAAATGTCCGCATAAGTCACTCATTTGAATATTTTTTCGCGCGGTGCGTTGTTTACTGCGGTGACAATATGATTTATTTTAAAAAAATTGGTTGAGAAAACATGCAAACTACACACCGATAATTTTTTTACGAGATCTAGGAGTTAGAAATTCCTCATTTTTTAAATGATCTCTCTCTGGAGTGCATACACGTATCATTTCCCTTGTGAAAAGGCTGTTTTTTTTCCGTCAAAAATTTCGGAAAGTCATGTGGTAAGGGGTTGAATTTTTTGTGTCACTGGAAGGGTGAAATATTTTTCATTAAAATCGGACCAAAATTCATCGATTTCCAGGTGAAATGATATTTCGCTCAAACCACCTTAAAGTCCCTAGTTCACAATTAAAGCACAACTATTGACACGCCAAGATTGGAAATATTGAGCAATCGCTCGTTCGCCAGATGCACAAGCTTGAACGTTCGACCCGATCTCCGCGTCGGGCCGTTGTTTGCGGGTGTGAGCTTTGTCCAAGGTGTCGGATGCCGCAGCATGAATTGTCATGCATTGGACGCTCCTCGTTCACGCTCACGGGGCGCGATCCAACCTCCGAGGTCGGAGGGGACTAATTACCACGAGAGTAACTAAACCTCGGCGCCGCGAGACCGTGACACGCACCTGAGAGCTCGGAAGCCAAAGACGAAGAGATCAGACGGCAAACAAGCATCGTGAAGCTGCTCTAATACCGCAGGATGCCCTACTACCGGCCGTCGCCACAAATTAGCACAGTATAAATAAGCGTCGGAGGAAAGGAATGGGAGAAAACAAAATAAGGCTGGCGCTCCCGAATCCATTGAAGACATTAGCAACGCACGACCACTATCAAATCAAATATTTTTTACACTTCGTTCATATTAATCTAGGTGCTCGTTTTACTTCCCGATTCCCTTAAATTTGCTCTAATTTCTGGTGAAATTGAAGCATTAGAGGAGCACAATTTTAAGCTGACATCTTTGTTTCGTAGTTCAGGGTGACGATCGTCAGGGGAAACCGGGAAATCCTGGAATTGTCAGGGAATTTGGAATTAATGGAAAAGTCAGGGAATTCTCGTAACAGTCAGCGAGAAACTGGAATAGGAATCCTCGTTATTTTTCTACCATTACGTTTATCAGTCAGTCTTTCCCGCCCTTCATTTCACCAACTGAAACTAACGTCCATCGCTGACGTGCATGGAATAAGCCATGTCAATTCGTGGAATAATCAGATGTTAATCTTATTAGTTGTGAACCTTTGTTATTTCGTTAAGAATCAACTGTACGATGTATCCCTTTGGTATATCCTATTTGCGATATTTTCTTAGTCGTGTTGAAATTCATGATCGCTATGTATTTCGCTCATCACAAGGAATCCGAGGCTATGTTGTTCGGAATATTTTACCTCGCGTTTTTTTAACTTCCGAGACTCAGATAGAGAGGTTGCTAGAGCACTTTAGCTTATAGTAAATACATGCTTGCAGTTCTAAAAATACGAGACGATGATTAGAAAATTTAGAAAATTTAAAGCTGCCGTAGAAAATTTAATTCAGCAGAAAAAATATTCCAATAATAGGTGACCTTTTGGCGATCGGTCAGGGAAATTGGTTAATCCGTCAGGGAAAAGTCAGGGAAACTGAAAATTGGATATCAGTTGCCACCCTGTAGTTATTATTCTTTTGCCAGTTCCTGAAGATAAAGAGCTCGTTTTGAAATCATTTATTTTTTACACTTCGTTCATATTTATCTAGGTGCTCGTTCGATTTCCTTAAATTGGCTCTAATTTCTGGTGAAATTGAAGCATTAGAGGAGCACAATTTTAAGCTGGCATATTGGTTTCGTAGTTATTATTCTTTTGCCAGTTCCTGAAGATAAAGAGCACGTTTTGAAATCATTTATTTTGGATCTCATTTCAGTATTAGATACAAAAAAGCAAACATAGATTGTGGCGCTGTATGGGTCGGAAACTTGGTCATTGCGAATTGTACGTAGACTTGAGGTGTTTGAGATGACGGTGTTGAGGAGGAAGGAGAGGGAGAGCTCGGTGGCGAGAAGGACAGAAGAGGAGGTATCCGATATAGTAGGAGATCTCATCTCTTTTTGCTTCTAATAATTTCATGCACTGCTTTTTACACGCCCTCTTGTTATGAAGAGTTCAATCGTTCCTCCTCCTCCTCTGTCTCCTCAACCTCATTCACACATGAATTTCAGTCTACCCCTTCCCCTCGGTAACTCGATAATTATGTAAGATAAACATGTCAACCACACTTTGAACCAATTAAGTGCGGTCGTTTCATATTTGTCCATTGCTGAGGCATTAATTTCACATTATCACCCTTTCAACTCGTTTTTAAGCCTATGCCTCTCTTTTTTACGGCACTAAATTACGAACCATTCAAAAAATACAGGCTGTTATCCCATTATATGGCTCTTGCATTCAAATGAGATAATTACCAGACTTAAAATCAGACTATCATAGAATCACTAGGAAGTCGGTTCGGATATTTTCCCATCCGAGTAAAATGAAACCTAATATTTTGTGGTGTAAGGTAACAAAGCTGTTTGATTTTTTTAAGGATATTTCCTATTTTTATCTGGTCATTGTCTAACATTCAAGCAAAACTTAACTGCCCAACCATTATTTAATGTGATTCCATATCATCAAGTATCACCTCGTGGCACGGAAGATGTACGACAGATATCAAACGAAGAGTAGCCCAAACTAAGAAAGCCTTCATGGTTGAAACACATCTACTGAATTCAAAGAAGATAGGTCTACAAATCAGAAAATACTATGTGTAAACATTCGCGTGTAGTGTGGCTTTCTTTATGTCGAAAGCATGGAGCATTCGAAAAGCTGACCAGAATAGACTAGAAGCCTTCGAAACCTGGTGCTGTTGGAGCATGCTGAAGGTAAAATCCCTGCTAAAAAATTCCTTAGAAGCTGATCTGTAGAACTTAATGAGTTTTACAGCATTTGACTCTATTTCTTCAGAACTAATTAATTTTCTAAGGGTCTGTACGGAACATGAGAGCCTGACTTTACAGAACCTATGTTCTGTAGAGTTTTTTTCTGCAGAGCAAAATAACTCCTTACAAGCTGTTCTGTAGAACGTCAGCAACTCTACGGAAATATGTGAGGTTTACGTTGAACCAGTTCCTTTTCTAAGGACCTATATGGAGAGTGGTAGAGAATTCCACAGAACGTCCTAAAGAATTCTGCAGAACGTCCTAAGGTATTCTGCAGAACATCCTAAGGTATTATGCAGAAAGTTGTAGAGATTGCCTCAAAATGGCGTTTCAATACTTTGAGGAATATCTACAGAACTTCTAAAGAAATTCTGTAAAGTATTTATAAGGAAACTATGCAGAATTTTTTAGCAGGGAATTGTACGGACAAAATAAGATATGTTTAAGTGTAAAGAAGAGTAGAAGAGGAAGGGACCATATGGAACACCAAAGAGAAAAGAAGAACCAGATGGATTGGACACACCCTGAGGCACAATGGTTTGTGAAGAACATAATTGAAGGCAAAATAGAGGGAAAAGTCCCAGATAATGATAAAATGGAGGGAAAAGTCCCCCGAGGAAGACCCAGGAATAAGTTCATGGGCCAAATAGAGAGAAAAGTACATAGGAAGAGCTACCAGGCAGCAAGGGACCGGGCATTAGATGGGGAAGGGCGGAGGCCTGCAGTCAACCAACCTTAGCATGGAACGACCAAAGGTGTTCTTCAAATCCTCAAGCTAAATACTCCTCTTCACCTGGTGTATTGAATCTTTTCTATTTTTCTTTTCTTCTCCTCTGAGCTTACCCAACTGTCTTTCACGGCCTTGAGCATCCCCGCAAGAGTTGTCACGGTAGCGAAATGACGCATGACTGAATTCTCCGTGTGCGAGATGTCGGGTACGAAACGGGTCCGAATTGACGTGGAAACGCGGCAGAAAAGCAAGCAAGCCTTTAAGTTCCTCCACGGGTACCCATCCCTTTTGGCGAAGAATACGCGAGCAAAAAAGTTGGACTGCAACTTTTTGCTCTTAATACATTTTACCACTTCAAACCGCCGATGAAACACCGCCCACGGCCATAAAACCCGACTCTTCGAATTTCAGGCGCGCGACCGAAAAAAAAACACGGCTTGGTGCCTTTAATCCGCTAGTAATTCTCCAGCGTCATTTTCTTCAAACTCGCTAAAATGAAAAAAAAAACACAAAGGATGAAACAAAAGCGCAGCGCGGAATATTACTCCACAGAACGATTCCAGAGGGAGGAGAAAGAAAGGCCGTATCGCAAGATGAATAGTCAACGTGAGATGAATTTTGGCGCCCTTAAAAAAAAGAAAGAGGAATATAAAAAGAACACTAAGTTCCCTCAATCTCTCTTCCTCTGGAGGAATTATGGTTCCCCGAGATGGGAAAAAAGCACTTTCTCACGGAAAAAAGAAGAAAGAGAGAAATTGCGCTACTTTGCGAAGGATGCGAATAGAGAAGAAAAAAAAACGAGCTGGCTGCTTGAGAAATAAGAAATGGGGGATTCCGATGTAATTTATACGCAACGATAAAGAAAAATATGACTCGGGTTTAAGACGAAGGGTGCGTAATGTATTGAAACGCAAATTAACGGTACCTACGTCATTGAAAAAAACTTCAAAATACAAGTAATACCAAAAGAAAAATGATTAAAAGAGGTACCGAAGGAATGCCAACACAAATACGTCATGGGGAACATAAGATTAGCACTGGCGCGCAGTAGGTGTAGAAAACAATTGAAAATTGTTTCATCCACGTGATAAAGAATTCATTACAATAATAGGAACTTCAGTGGTTCATTACTGCACGGCGTGAAGTCAGCGCCTGAGCTAAGCAAGGACACTTGGTCATACGGAAGAAATGAAGACGGGTATTGTGGTTGCTGAGATGAAGCAATAAATTTTATTGGTGGATAGAAACATGCACTAGTTAAAGCTCTAGATGACTTTCACTTATTTCCGTTCAATATATGTACAGTCACTTCATAAAGTATCGCGACACACTACGCTAGCGGTTCGTATAGGTCGGATGTCGTAGCTCGAAATAAGTTGGCTATCCTGAACTATCCCTGGTGGCTATGTCCCTCTTGACTTACAATAAATATCATACTGTACCTGGAAATGCTCATAGTCAACTGATATGGATCAGGATAGCCAACGTACTTCCAGCTTCGAAAGCCGACAAATATGTAATTTTTATACAAACCGTTAGCATAGTGTGTCGCGATATTTTATGAAGTGACTGTACATTCGGTTTTTTTTGACGTTCTACGACACTCTTCGATGCCCAAACGCCATTGTTCTCTATTCATCCACAGGCTTTCTGGCAACTGCTTTTCTCATATTGCCTTTTCTATGCCTCCTCTCCAAATAATTCTGGGCCTTTTTCTACCTTCTGGATTCCACATTAAAATTTGCTTAGGTTATCTCTCGTTCGTCATGCGTCGTTTGTGACCAAACTTCACATGCTGTTTTTTTTAAAATGTCATTCAGTATTGTATGGGTGACTCCCATTATTGTTCTTATTCTCTCATTCGTGATTCTTTCCCGTCTTGATATCCTCGCAGATCGTCCACAGTTTATTACATTTAGCGTTTGATTTGTTTTCTCCTTCACCTGCAATATCTCACTCCCATATGTGATAATGCTTCTTACAATTGAATTATACATTCATTTTTATTAGCTTTGTATATACTTTGGTACCATAAAACGCTATTCAACATGGATATTCCCCCTTTTCTATTCATTTCCATTCAAACCAACCTTAAACGGTAGATTACCCAATGCTAATGATAGAATAATCCGCTCATCAGCTGGAAAAAACTGGTAATTAGGCCTTCACATCCAAGTCCCCGTGAGATACATCGCGTATACTCCATATTGCTTCATCTCCGAAGACGAGGCCCATTCCCAGTCATCGATGCCTCCGTATTCCTCCTCATATTTCTCGGGAATCCTCAGCTTTTTAAGTTTTACTCGCCCGCACCAGAATTCGCGACGACGTTTCCGACACAACAGGTTTTCCGTTCGGGGAGGCGCGTGGAAATGGTTGAGCGGAGCTAACAAGACACCTGTCACGTGCGAACACGGGGCGCGTCTTTCCGGAAGCGATTTATTAAGAGAGGCGAATAAGCGGGCCGTGCGACGGGACGAGGCGACGACAGAAGGCGAATCCACTCACTCTCGCTCAAATCCGTCGCTCACAGGACTCCCCTCGACGGTGGTTTCAGCAAGGTGTACTTATCCCCAGTCATAATGGAGAACGAATTCAATTTTCCCTTTTTTTAATCTAAGCATTAGTCAACAATCATTCGTGTATATTATTTCTCAAAGGTGTTTTTTTGTGGATAGGCCATAACTCCCATAATTCTTCATCAAAATTAATGATTCAAACATCGTTTTAAAGCTTATGTTCCCCTCTGTTGACGAAAAATAAAGTTTATAATTGATGTATTTGTTTAAAAAATTGATAATCATGTATATTATTTCGATCCTGGAGGTTCAGCAACTAACGCATCTGTACTGATATGCGGGTTGCGTGAGATCAAGGGTAGTCGCTCCTTCCGAATCCGTGTATATTTTTTCTCAAAGGTGTGTTTTTGTCGCAATGCCATAACTCCCATAATTATTCATCAAAATTAATGATTCAAACATCGTTTTATAGCTTATGTTCCCCGGTATTGATGAAAAACAGACAAATTGTTTAAAATTAAAGTTTTTGTTAAAAAATGATACAACGCCATCTGCTGACAATATAATCAACTAATATGTTGGCAATGGTGACGTGCTTAAAAGACTGTAGGAGGCGCCATCTAGTAATACATCGTTTAGTTAGATTGTTTACATACTGCATGCAATTAGTGTGACCGTTTACGTTTACGTCATGTATATTTAACACAAACATAAATAACATATAATTGTCCTTGGGGAGAAACAGGTAGAAGAACAGGAAGAATGAAGGAAGAAACAGGAAGAAGCTGCATACTGTGAGAAATATTCGACAGGTAGAAGAAGAGGAAGAAAGAAGGAAGAAACAGGCAGAGGCTGCATACTGTGCGAAATGTCCGACGACCGGTGGAATAACAGGAAGAAAGAAGGAAGAAACCGCTTACTGTGCGAAATATTAGCACGGGTCAGCTAGTCGACTAATTATTAACGTCTTCTACTTCTACTCCTTATTTATACACTTGAACTCATTGTATAAACTAGTAAGGGTAGCAAGAAGTAAATGAAGAAATCAATGAATGTGATTGGTCAGCGAAGTGGAGGTCATGGTTGAACGAGAAAATATAGAATCAATTCAGTCTAAACAAAGGACTATGTATTGTGTATAATTAATAAGTATATTTGAAGAGTCCCCCGCGCGGTTATGAAAACACTGGAGATTTAATTAAAATGCCGTGATATAAGGTATTAACTATACACAAAATGAAACTATTAACTAAATGAAATTCCGTCTATTTCATGAGTTGAGTGTTGTAAGTATATTCTAGAACCCAACAACGTTTGCATCTTGTTCTATAAAATAAATTTTCACTTTTTTAAATCTAAGCAACAGTAAAACCCGAGATGTAATTTTTTTTAATATTCTAACGGGAAGATATGTTTTGATATAAGTCGCAGTGTCTCCTCCCGGTTTTCTACACTTTCAGGGCCTAACTACCTCTAGTATTCCCTTTTTCGCCTCGGAAGACTATCTAGCCTTCTTCATCCTGTCCATAAAACCTATTCTCTTTCTTCCTCTTCCCCGCTTGCCCAAAATCCTTTCCTCTATCAAACCCTTGGGCAGCCCATAGCCCCTCATTACATCCTTCAGCCACCTACTCTGGCTATTCCGGATTTCATTCAGAAGTTTCCTTTCCTCGCCCACCATCTCAAGAACCTCCTCATTTGTCTTTCTATCCGTCCACTTCACCTTTTTCGTCCTTCTGCACATCCATATCTTGAATGCCTGCAGCCTGTTCACGTCCCATAGATAAATGGCGTGAATAATATGGCGTCAATGCTAGACAGAGGTGAAGCAGTTATATTCTAGCAGGAAATGGCCTCTCTAACGTAGCCGTTGTGCGTAAGTCTTCAAGTGGCAAAATAAAAAAATTAATACATTCATATTTATTCTTTTTCTGTGGTTATTAGCGAATAAATACTGCGGATGAATTGTGTTATCACTAATTCAATGAAAATGGCCGTTCAGTCGCTTTGTACAGCTGGGAGGAAGCGTAAGTTTGAAATTATACGCCAACGGTGGTTTGAGAAAGGTGTGGGTTAGGTGGAGCAGAGTTAGGTGTACAATTATGTATTAATGAGTGAAACGTTTTGACTGTGCCTATCCCGGAAGGGAAAGGCGTGATGGGTATGTATGTATGTCCCCAGTTATAAGAGACCCCATGCTAATTCAACTTTTTTAAGGCAGTTTGAGAAAAATATCATTTCAACTAGAAATCAATGAATTTGGTCTCATTTTAAATAAAAATATCTTACTCTTCCAAAAATAAAATGCTCCAGTAATGGACGTGTATGAAAGGAGTGTGCGTCGTTGGTTTGGCCATGTTGAGAGAATGGATGAGAGTCGAATAACGAAACACATATATGAGAGAAGAACTAATGGTGTAAGAGGTAGAGGTAGGCCGAGAAAGTTGTGGTTGAATGTGGTTGAGCAAATTCTTAGAAGGAGGAATATGAGGAGTCTTCAAAACAGGAGGGCGTGTATGAAGCAGTTTATGGGGGTAAATGAGGCAAAAGAGGTTTGCAAGGATAGGTCAGTATGGAGGAAATCATTGGAGCAGAGTTAGGTGTACAATTATGTATTAATAAGTGAAACATTTTGACCGTGCCTATCCCGGAAGGAAACGGTGTGATGGGTATGTATGTATGTCCTCAGTTATAAGAGACCCCATGCAAATTCAACTTTTTTGAGGCAGTTTGAGAAAAATATCATTTCAACTAGAAATCAATGAATTTGGTCTCATTTTAAATAAAAATATCTTACTCTTCCAAAAATACAAAAATATCAGCTCCTTACCGAACTACTTCCCGAGATTTTTGACAAATAATTAGTCTTTTTACATGGGAAACGGTAGGTTACGCTCTCCAGAGAGACCTTGTTTAAAAAAATGAGGATTTTTTTAGCACCAAGATATAGTAAAAAAATTGACAGGGTGTAGTTTGTATGTTTTTTAAAATATTTTTTTTAATAAATCATATTGTCACCGCATAAAATTCTGCGGGATCACGAAAACCTTTCCGTTTTTAAGGAGATTTAAACGTGCCGCGCGAAAAAACGAGTCAAATTAAAGGCTAATTCGGATATTTTCATTTAATTACTTCGAATTTCAGTCTTCTAATGGAATATAAATGCACCGTTAATAATGCAATATTGAATTCATGCTTCCTACAGCTGCTTAAATTAAAACGTATAATTCGAATATGGTCTCTATCATGACTAGGGAACTATCTCGCTCAAACTATCTTAAGGTGGTTGGAGCGCGAATCATGAGTCGTTGAGTCTATATGCTGAGAAATTTTCCAGTGGGTCGAAAATGCGGATGGTAAGAGAAACGTGTGAATGCGAACTGTTCTACCGAAAAATGCTTTTAGCTATGGGAGGAGGGTATTGGTGAGGAACTTGAGGTATGAATGTGGATGAAAGGTTGGCGAAGAGCTTATGGTCCGCGAATCGTGAGTCGTTGAGTGTGCATTTTAATGAACTTTTCAGTAGGTCGAAAAATGATTCATGAAGTACACTTCACTTGAGCACATCACTTCAAACGTTGGAAGTAGCCGTGCAGTATTGTTATACAAATGATGCAAGAATTATTTTAAAAGTAATCGTCTAAATTACAGCATTGTTATGACTTGGGTTTACGGCGCGAAATCCGTAATTTACATCTACATCTACATAATACTCCGCGAGCCGCCGCATGGGCGTGCGGCAGGGGGTGCTAGATCACCGGCCGTGTAAAGGTGTAAGTTTTTGGGAGACGGAATGGTGACATGTATTATGGGAGTGTATTTAGTGGAGCTCAGTTTTTATTGTGATCGTTTATTGTACGCGGAAAGAACGAGGTTTTGTACCTGTGTGTTCGGCCGTGTATATCTCTTATTTTTTCGCATCTGTCAGACCTAGAGATGTAGTGAGGACTCATGATAATATTCTCTATGTCGCTCTGAAGAATATCAGTTCTGAATTTCTCAAGGAACCTAAGCCTAGTGTGTAGCCTCCGAGTCTCTAAGGGGCTCCCACCTTAATCCCTCTTAAAGTTGTGAGACACTATATGTACGCTCGTAGCAGTTTTTAACAGGATATTTAGCCGGTATATGGATTCTTTAATCGATAAAAATCAAGTTAGCTAGCCGACTTTTCGGTATGAAGTAAGTACCATTACACGAATGCACGATAAACTTCTAAGCACTTCGCGATCATCTTTCTACGGCAATTTTATAATAATACGAGATGAAAAGATTGGAATGAATTAGAAGACATTTACAAAGTCGACAGATTGTAAATAAACACATCTTACCGGATTTAGTTACCTGTAATCATAATGCAGTGCCATACGCGGGATGTAATTACACACTTTCTCACGTTAACGACAATTAACAACGGCCATTTACGATTCAACCTAAAGACTTTTCTCTAAGTAGCGCCAAGGACTGGGTGAACAAAATGTGGAAATTTAGTAAACACGTAGCCTAGGCAACATTCCAAACATTTTAATCCATTAGGTGTATTCCCGTCACGTAACGACACGTCCTTCGTAATCCCGAAATTCGACAGCTATTGAATATGTGTAAGGCGTCTTTAACCTAAAAAACATGAGCATGTTTCCCCTTATTTTACAAACCCTGCATGGCTGAAATTAAAAAAATCGGGGAAAATTCGGGTTTGGGACGTTTTTGCAATGTCTTTTCAAACATGAACAACCAGGGTATATGTTGCAATTTTTGCCCGTCAGGGAAAAGAAGGAAATTTAACAACCAGAATGGCTCCCGACCAGTTAATCACCCCTCACCAAAGCACGACCACTTACCAAAGATCTTTCCGTGTTGCCGGGGCAAGGTTATGGAACAGTATTCCTAAGGACAAAAAAAGATTCCACCTCACTGTGTATTTTTAACAAAAAAACGTTTTCAACATCTTTACGTCTTGGAGAAGGAACAATAAGAAATAGGCACCCCATGTATTATTGAGTGATAATTTGTTTATCTTTTTAATATATACCCACTTGTTGGAAATAATGTAATATGTAATGCATTAGCTCCATTAATACATTGTACTAGCGGAAGACAACCTGCTTCGCTGGGTCTCTTTTTGGTACATCTGTGCGGTTTTCTCTACAAGACGTGCATTAAAATATCACTCTTTTTCAGTTTACATTTTCACTTTTTACACTTCACTACTCACTGTTCATTTTTTACTTTTCAATGTTTCATGTTTTACTTTTATCCGCACACTTTGATCAATAAAAAAGTCAAATAAAGCATGCGCGTCACGCTTCGCATTGTATGTGTCAGAAGCCATCCCCAGCACCGGCACATAATGGTCATTGAACATTCCAGAATATTCTCTATCCCATCGGTCCAAATCCATTCTAGTACGTTCATGAACATTCTAGTGTATTCAAGAACATTCTAGTTAATTCTCACTCCGATCCTTCCACGTAATTCGAGAAATTTCTGGTACATTCGATAACATTCTTGTAAATTATTACTCATTTTAATGCAGTCAATGACGAAGTCGGCCCCTTTCAACCCCAAAATATCCTACACCGCCATAACTACGGACACGAAACCACTATAGTGCACGATGGGAGACTCGAGACTAGAGGTGGGAATTTCGGTTCATTTTGTGGATTCGGTTCATGGGATTTGATTCATATCAATGATTTGGTTCTTTAAATCGTTCCTAATGAACCGAATGAACCAAATCCACGAGTGAATCTCGAATTCATGTGAATCTTGAATCCATGTGAATCTCGAATCCATGTGAATCTCGAATCCAAGTGAATCTCGAATCCATGTCAATCTGTCGACTTACTGCATTTCAAATATTAGTGTGCGAAATAACAAACAAAAAAGTGAAGTGTGATGCTCCAATTAGGAAACACAAGACCTTTGACAAGGTGTTTCAAGGGTATTTACAGGGTTCTTATTGAACGATTTGGATTTGGCGGATTCGGAGAATTGCTATCAGAATCTTCCACACAAACCGTTCATGTTGAACGAATTGTGTGGAAATCCAAATCGTTCATATTGAACGATTTGGATTCGGCGGATTTGAATCTTCCACACAAATCGTTCATTTTGAACGATTCGAGTGGAAAACGTAGGTTCAATTCATTCGGTTCACGCCATTGAATCGTTCATTCTGAACGATTCATTCATGAGCGACACGGCTCTACTCGAAACTACTATCACACACAAGTACCAGTGGCCCGCGGTGGGTAGTTGTGGCTGCGAGGTGAAATACACGGACACGCGTTTTAAATAAACATAAAATATAGATTTTTTTTCATGTTCTTAGCGGACGACGAATATCCAAGAACAATGAATATTTCTTCACTTTACGTAAAAGTGCCCCAACTGAGCGCACCATATGAAGAAACGGCAACAAGACCGCAATTATATATATATATGCTGTCTGCAAAAAAAGCAAGATACCCGAGTTTCACACGCTCTATCGTCCAAACGAGGAAACAGATTTCAATGCAGTAAAATTCGTAAGAGAGATTGTTCATTTCTAAGTCGAATTTTGTACTTTAAAAATCCTCCGCCCGTTAGTATTTCCTGTACTTAATTTTTTTTTCAAAAGGTACCCGTTTTTTTGCGCGTATAATCCAGCTGTCCCACTTTGAGCGCTTGGGATACCCGTAATTTTCGTTCCGATAACTTGTAATTTTGGTATAAGAAAGCCAAATCTATTCCTAACTGTTTGCAGAAAACAAATTGTATACATCTCTAAAATTAAACAAGTCATTGTAGACAACGCAAACCTCTGCTAGCATCGAAACTAATGGCTCAGTTGAAAATTGATAAAGGCCCCTCTTCACATCTGTCCGATCACATTCGATATCAATTCCGACACACAAATCGAGAAGAATCGATCGAACCGTTACTTTCCTTCCACTTTCTTTATTTATTTCCACGTGAATTCCCGTGCCTACCTGGGATTGGCTCTCTCTCTCTCTCTGTCTCTTCCTCTCTCTCTCTCTCTCTTATCGCCTTTTTTTTTTATTGATGAGTTCTCTTCTACCCTCCCCTCCCCATCTCCATTCCTTTCCTCAACCCTCCCACCCACCCACCCACCCACCCTTTCACCACCCCCTCGAGGCAAAAATCCATTTTGATATCAGAGAACGCAAATTGAGGTCACGTTCACTCATTAGGCCGGATGGATCATTAGGGTGTAGGTAAGGAAGCAAGGAATTAGGGACGGCTCTGCAGAGGCCGCGGGGGGGGGGGGTGAGGGCAACGGGGGGTGAGGCGGGGAGGAGGAATCGCAAGCGGCTGGCGGAGAGGTAATCCCGCGTCTTGACGAGCAGGCAGAGGCCAATTTCGCAAGAAAACCGCGCATTCCGCCGAAGAGAATGATTGGGATTCCGGCGGAGGACTAATGGAGTACGGACCTATAAAAAGGTCTCCGGTTCGATTTTTTACCGAGGCGAACTTAAGGAGAAACCTTCATTTTAGGCACGCCCGATTGCGTATCTTGTTTCTAACATCTAATACATGAATATAAATTATGGATTGTTGATTCGTCGCCAAAAACTGTCGTCTAGAATTCCGTAAACAAACAACTTTTTGGATTGTGACGCCGCCTAATGATAAAAGAAGGCAGTTCAGATGTAAATACAGTCTACAGATCTTAAATAATTACGTCTTACCGCTTTTACTTTCCAGTAATCATAATGCAGTGGATAAAAAATGTAGTACAGTAAACTCCCGTTTATCCGAAATGATCGAGACGGCGGCCGGTTCGGATAATGAAAATTTCGGATAAACCGAAGTCCCACGTGAAACACCCCGAATTGCATCAATACCGCGAAATATTATCGTAAAACGTGCGTACATAAAATGCTATTAATATGGTTGTGAACAAGCCTACATGTTTTTGAAACTCTGTTCAAGGTAGCGTTCGTTCGTATGTTTGCATTCCTTGCGATCCATCCGTCCGTCCGTCCGGTCCGTCCGTCCGACCGTCGGAATGAGCGGGTGCATGTGCAAGATTGGTACGCGTTACGGTCGGACGGACGGATGGATCGTGCAGAGCGTGAACATGCGAACGATCGTTGACTTGAATAGCGCCACTGCGTAATTTACGTGGTTGATAGAGTATGTAAGTATATGAAGAGGTGTTACCACCAAATAATTAACGGGTCGCCATGGTATTCATTGGATGAAGATCGGGTAGGGGCAGTTGGAAAATTTTGTTCGGATAAAGCGGATTTCGGATAAACGCGATTCGGATAAACGGGAGTTTACTGTACCACACGCGGGACTTAACTGCACACTTTTTAAATATTGTCCGGTCTACAGGTATATTTAATTCCTCTCCAAAAACCAATGTGTCTCCCTTCAATAGTCAGTGATCTTAATATTGTTCGTCATTTGACAGCGGAAATCTTACTTGATTATAACTGTAAAAATCGAGGTAGGCTATCGATTTTGCCTGAAATAAATGTTCCTCCTTATCCTGAGCTTGCGAAACAACTGCCAGAACATCGCTCTCTGGTGGTAAAGTGGTGTCGTTGGAGAAATATGGTTTTCGGTTCCATGGTCACGTACAGGTAGAAAAAGCCGCCCGATTAAATCTGTTGAACAGCTGTTAACCTTGCACCGCGCTTGCATTATTCATCCGTTGACGGCGAGTGATTGGTTGTCAAAAGGGGATAATCTGCCATCTCGCATCGCCGGTGAAACTTTCCTGGGAGTTTTGTTGGCTGTAAAATAATAATGTTTATGTCGGAGGAAGACCCTGGAATGAAATTTAAAAAATAAAACTTTTTTGAGAAAAATGTTTTCGCTGTGATTCCGGGAGCAGGGGCGAGAGGAATTGCGGTGTGTATCCGTCCGTTGTTAATAAGTTTGCGCACGAGTCAGATTGTCTCGCTTCTTTTTTTTCGACGAATTTAGCGGTTTATATTTGGCGCAGGAATAAAACGGATAGTTTGATGGGGCCGATAACCCCATGTATTCGATTTAAATCTTACGATTCCTCAATTTTAATCGAGCTTCTAGTTTCAAAGTGGGTTTTCAAGTTTCAAATTTCGTTTTTCTGAGTTAAAGTAGTGAAAATATGTAACGATAGAACAAACATGACCGTCTTTGTGTCTTGAATTATTGCTTTTTCAATAATTCAAGTGCATTTTAATATTGGATACCGTATATTCCTGGTTGTAAGGAGCAATAGCCCGCGAATAATTCTATGATTTCATACGATTTTAACTGGGAAGCGTTTTGTTTCACAGTCATATACGCTATCAAAGTTCTTGTTTTCTGTGCGAATTTCCACAGAGAAAAAATCATCCGCCTTGACCGGGATTCGAACCCGGAAATTCGCACATTTGTGCATTGCGGGTGACTCCGTAAAAGTGGAAGTCCGTGGCCAGTCCCGGATAGCTTAAAATTTGTCAAACACGAATGAACGCCTCTCTGTGTTCAAAGTACGATCTTTCCACGTGGGCAGTGGCGCTAAGCGCTCAGTAGCGACTGATTGTTACATTGTATGTCCGTCAGTCTTGAACATCTAGTCCCGTAAAGGTCACAAAAATCCACAGGGGAAGAGGACGCCTCGGTAGCTCAACTGGCTAAAGCACTCGCCCGGCAATCGAGGGATCCGGGTTCGAATCCCGGTCAAGGCGGATGATTCTTTCTCTGTGGAAATTGCGGGTGGCTCCGTAAAAGTGGAACTCCGTGGCTAGTTCCGGATAGCTTAAAATACTTGTTTTCTATTACTTGCTTACTCTAACTCCCAGGGCCATTTATGTCCAAGTTGATGTTTAACAGCACCAACATATCCCCTCCATCTCTTTCGGTCCATTTCAACCTCCTCCGTAGCTCCAGCCCTCTCCAAATCTATGGTTACGTGGTTCCACCACCTCTGTCGTGGTCTTCCCCGGGGTCGTCTTCCTTCTGGATTTCCTCTCAAACCCTCCTTCATCGCACAACCCTCCTCTTTTCATACCAAGTGTCCTTCCCATCTCCTCCTGCATTTACACAGCGTGTCCCATAAGTTTTAAGACTGTGGATGTAAAAGACGCAAAAAAAATCACAAAAAAGTTTTTCAACAAACGTTTTATTCAAAATAGTTTCCATTAGAGAAGTAATACACATGCTGGCACGATCTGTCAGCCTTTTCACGCCTTTCAAAAACTCCTATTTTTCCAAATATTGTTCAACTTCATTGTCACGGCTTCTTGTATCTCGTCTATCGACGCAAACGGGTTCCCTTTGAAGTCCATCTTTGATTTGGGGAACAGGAAGTTGTCAGGGGGACTCAAATCAGGCGTGTGCGGTGGGTGGCTGAGCACAGGAACCATTTTCAGCAAGTCATGTGCGTGAGAAACTCGTTGCTGTCGCTGTTCGGCGGTTAGCGCGTGCGGAAGTAAACGCACACACAGCTTCCTTTTCTTCAAATCGTTCGTAATAATGCGATGTACGATGGTTTCTGGTGTTCCAGTTAGTTTTTCTGTCAACCTACAGCTCGCATTACATCTACATCTACGTGATACTCTGCGAGCCACCACGAGGGTGTGTGGCAGGGGGTGAAGATCACCAAGCATGCACTATTGACATGCAAGTAGGATATTTAAGGGAGATATGCTAGATAATAGGGACACATGGAGCTAGATGGTTAGTATCTTCATAATAAGGAAGGGATTATTGGTTGTTATTACGTGCATCATGCACTACAGACTACTCTAACTATATTTCACCTACCTATCCCTTTGCTACGCTGCCTATTGTTCTCTCTTATAGTACGAGGGAAAAATGACATTTTAAATCTATCGGTACGACAATCTATCTCTCTAATCTTGTTAATATGATCAAACCTAGCATAATACGTAGGGGTTCTCAATATATATCTAACGTCATCTGTGAACAACTCTGTTTTGAATTTACTTAAAAGGTTAAACCTAAATGTTAACCTGCGTTCTGATAGTAATTCCCATCCTAGTTCTTCTATTAAGCTCGTAACACTTATACAAATACGGTGGTCCTTTAACACAGGAGCGACTTCAGCGATGTTTTCGTTACTCTTCCTGACACATGGCCATCCGCTCCTTTCGTCGTCTTCAACCGACTCTCTACCCTCCGAAAAAAGGTTATACCACCGAAAAACAGTAGCACGAGATACAACAGATCCACCGCAAGCCAATTTTTACATTTTGAACGTTTCCGTCGCACTTTTACTAGCTTTAAAGTAAAATATAATCGCAATACGTTCGTTATTTTCATTCATCGTGAAATTATGATCGCGACCACTGTGATACCACCACGCAAACTGCCACTGAACTGCTGTATTTGCTCCAATGGACTTGAAACGTAGTATGGGGGGGGGGGGAGAGGAAGGTTGTAGTAACTAGTTGCCAAAATTTCATGAAGATGGCGCTAGTAGTACCGATTTTATAGCCACAGTCTTAAAACTAATGGGACACACTGTAATCTCACTTATGATGTCGGCCTTCTTGTAAAGTTCCCTTATTTCCTTAATGTACTTCCTTCCCCACCTTCCTTGTTCATATGTAGGCCCGTAGATATTTGGTAACATCTTGTTTTCTTGTACTATCAATTTTTTTCCTTCTTATTAAATCTCCATGTCTCGGATCCATAGAGCAATACTGAGCAGGTGATTGTTTTGTATAATCTAGTTCTTGTTTTCTGTTAATCATTCGTATTCAATTACAAATAGATCAATTCGAATCGAGAAAATACAGCTATCGACGTCCAATCAATAGTTTTTATGAAGGAATTATCAGCAACTCTCTTTCTTTAAGCTGAAGAAGGTTTTGAAGTTTAGCTCTCGCACTCGGATATCTATTATAGCCTGGATAAAATAAACCCAGTTAACCTGAAACTCAAAAGTTCAGTTGAAACTACTGAGCTAGATGTAGAGGGCGCTTGCTATGCTGACGATTGTTAAAAGTCGTGACGTGGGCGTGGCCTGTCCGCCATCTTTGTTGATCCCGATTTTCCTTCAGCGCTTACGGAATGACGCGGTAATTTCTAATAATACGATGTTTTCCACCGATAACTTACTATAAATCAGCACGCTCTTGATACTTTAATGTGTATTCTCCGTACATATCTTTTGTATTTATTTAAATTAATAATAATCCGTATTCCTGGTTAAAACTATGGGAAAATCGAGTAGAATCCGTTGCGCTAATTGGCGAGCACATGTTACATGTGTTACTTGCCTTAAATTCCGACCTGATGGTGGATATTCTTGCTTTACATACGCTAATTAATCCATACCGTCGTATTATACATTGGGAAGTAAGGGAGGAGCAGGTAACGTAATGCCCTCTCCATATACCTCAATGTTCCCAACCATGTTTGGCAAGATTTGTTGGAAATGCAATATACACTTGAGCGAATTAAAAAAAATAATTTTTGTAACTGTACTTCGTCCAAACATCCAGCCTTAAACCGGACTACTTAAATGCTTACAAGACACAAGCTAGGATGGTTGGAGGGACTTTTGTGTGTGTACAGATGTCCGTGAAAATTTGCGTGCGTGCTTTCATCGGTTCTATAAAGTGAAGGAATGCTTTGCACGGATTAGATTTTCTGGCAATTCGATGACATTTTAAGACGCAGTCGTGGTGCACATGACATTCATTTCGTAAATATTTGTTTGCAAAGGTATATAGGTATTTTCTTCTCTTACGAAATTACGCATTTCTAATAGTTATCATTATTGCTAATAAATAACAAGGTATCCCGCCGAGTCAAATGTGAGGGGAAAACATATTTTCAATACTATTTTGTCTATGTATAATATGGATTGCGGATTGTTATTAATTTCAATAAATAAATATTCCATTTATGGACCCAAGACCGTCCGTTAATGTATTGTAGGTTGAAAGGTGGACGGATAGATGAGGAGATAAAGAGACGTGCGAATGCTAGAAGGAAAGTGGTAGGTAGAATGTGGAGCATATCAAGGAGTGAGTACCTGTCTAAGGAAGCGAAAATCGCCTGATAAAAAAGTGTACTCCTACCCACTTTGTTGTATGTTAGTGAAACATCGGGAATGTCAGGATAGACATCAGAGTATACTAAACGCCGTGGGTATGAGTTAATTGATGAGTGTTTACGGCTAAAGTAGGATGGATTGGGTGAGGAATGAGTGCGTAATAAATGTATGTGGGTTATATACTCCAGTGATGGACATATATGGAAGGAGTGTGCTTCGTTGGTTTGGTCATGTTGAGAGAATGGATGAGGGTCGAATAACGAATCAGGTACATAAGAGTGAATTGAATGGTGCGAGAGGTAGAGGTAGGCCGAGAAAGTTGTGGTTGAGAAAATTCTTAGGAGGAGTAATGTTAGGAGTGTTAAAAGCAGGAGGTCGTGTGTGAAGCAGTGTATGGGGGTGAATGAGGCAAAAGAGGTTTGCAAGGATAGGTCAGTATGGAGGAAATTATCGAAGCAGAGTTAGGTGTACAAATATGTATATATGAGTGAAACTTTTTGACTGTATGTATGTAATCATGCATGTATTTACGGAGAATGTACACGAAGGGAGGAAATGCATGCTGGTTTCTAGTAAGTGATCGATGGGAAACATGGTAAAATTGCAAAATTATTTTGTTAGCCCAAAAGCGCTGTAGGAAGACGAGGGTCAACGAAGATGACGGACTGGTTTAAGCTTCTAGCATTGGCCAGTAAAACACGAGCCCTCTCCATATATCTCAATAATCAGGAACATTTAACCATGCTGGACCATAAACGCAGGCGACTTGGGAGAAATCTTCCCTCCCATCACTCTATCCTATACGTGGGTGGGAGAATGGTCAAGGGATCGGTCCTTACTACAAACGTGCCGCGTCTCTTATCTTAATGTAATCTCCGCTCGCGAGACCGTGAGCGATTCGAATGGGGCACATCCGACCTCCTTTACCGCCCCCGCAAACACGCTCGACACCACGTGACCATCTTTCCCGCCCGCTTCCTCCGTTAACACCGAACGAATGCACATTTCAATGATGCGTCCGTCCGTCGCGGCGGTCGGGAGTGCCAGGCCACCCGGACGAAAAAGGGTCCTTGGGGGTCACGTCTGCCAGCTCCCGCTCTTTCCCAACATCCGCTTCGCATCCAGTGATTCGGATTTCATTTATTCGAATTTCCGGGGCGCGACTGACACGTCTACTCCCCCGTAGGAGACACGGACACTCCTGATGCTTGCGCGCTCTTCCGAATTTTTCATTGTTTTTTTCTCTCCTTTGGCGTGGATGAATGAAATTTGTAAATTTATTCATGAAATATTTTCGTCGAGTAATCTTCGTGCATAATTTTAATATGAATATTTTGTTTTCTAATGAAGTCCGAGGAATCATGTCAGCCTGCCGAAAGTGAATCAGTGAATTGTGGGCTGTTACCCGCGAAATGTTCTAACCCAAGAATCCCAAATAAGGTAACGGCAAGGGAATTTCTTCCAAATAAAACTCATTTCCCAATTCATCTTGATATATATGATGAATTTTTAGGAAAAGTGAAAAGCTACCGGTACCTAGGAACGATGGTGACAGACGACTGCAGAAGTATTGCAGAAATAAAAGCAAGGATAGCAATGGCAAAAGAGGCCTTCAACCAGAAGAAAAACTTGCTATTCAATAAAAGTCTGGATCTGGAGCTGAGAAAGAGACTAGCTAAATGCTATTCATGGAGCGTTTTCATGTATGGATGTGAATTGTGGACATTAGGTAAGAGGGAAAGGCATAGAATAGAAGCTTATGAAATGTGGATGTGGAGAAGGATGGAAAAAGTAAGATGGGTAGATAAGATGAGAAATGAAGAGGTTTTCAGCAAAGTGAAAGAAGGAAGATCGCTCCTAAAGGAAATAAGGAAAAGGAAAGGAAACTGGCTGGGTCATGTAATGAGAGGGGAAAGTATTATAACTGTGGCACTTGATGGTTCAATTGAAGGAAAGAAAAAGAGAGGAAGGAGAAGAATTAAATTGATGAATCAGGTGAAGAACATCAGCTATGATGAAGCAAAGAAGGAAGCTCGGGACAGAAGCGGATGGAGACGACAGTGGTGTACGGGACCTGTCAGCAGACAGAACACCAGATGATGATGATATATGATGAGGCGAAAATAACTGTTTTTGTATCAGACAGATGCAACATTCACCTGCTTTGAATAAAATTATTTCGGGGAGTATTCCAGTAGCCTTGTTTAGTTTTGAGAAAAATCTCTTGGGACGTGTAGTTTGGCAAAAAAACTCGAAAAGTTGTGTTTACTCGAAAACTATAACATATCAAATTACATACATGGGAGTGATTTGGGATCCCCTAGGGTTGCTCTGTACTTCTGATTATCCATATTTCCCGGGATACCTTGCGTATTTTCTTCCTTCATTGCGGTATCCTATAGGATACGCGTTTTACCAGCGGAGTGAGGATAGTTTAAACAAAATAAATTAAAATGTAGAGTTACGTATGTGTTTTGACTCATACAGTGGCGGTGAAACCTCCTAAACCATATTCCATAAGGTGGCTCTGGCCTCAGGGTAATTTATTCCTGATTTTGTGATAATGTGAATGTGGCATTTTTGAAGTGTGTATTATATTCCGAGACGATAATAAAATAGTGTTTCCTGGCTAGTTTTACTATAATTCAGCCTTGAAAGTGGAGATTTTAACATAGACTCTTATGGAGATAGCTCAGAATAGAGCGGAAAAATGCTAATTTGAACCAGAAGGCATATTCAAGCTTTTCATTGAAACTTGTTATGAGAAGTGAGAAGTCCTGGAAAATTGAATAAAAAAAAAGAAGCATCTTACCTCCTTTTTTTAAAGTTATCAAAGAATTACTTTCGTAATTTAAGTCATAGTGAGGTAGTTCCTCGCTAATGGCGCCGCAGTCGGGCTCCGTGGCTGGACTAATGTGTCCATTTACAATATACTCGTGGATTAATCTGCATATTTTGCGTCTTAAATTTGGTTTTACCCAAGTTACCCACTTCATCAACGGAAGCAAGATTATTTAAAAGTGAATAATACAAAGAGGTTTGACTTAGTATTTGTCTTGACTTACACTGTCAAGCTAGAGCCACCTTAACGAGAGGCTTTTCCCTCCTCAGTGAGGGTCAGTGATTCTCGTCGCTTCGATACGTGCGGGAGTGACCACCCGGACGGGAGATGAACCAACGTATCTTCTTCCCTGGACGCCATCTCCTACCGCGTCGCCGACGGCAATCTTCTATCCTACAACCACCCTATCCCTTATAATTCTTATTGAGCCCTAGGGTCAATTTGAACGAGGAAGCGTGGTCAAGTTTTTATGAAATGTTTTCATATGAAGCGACATTTTTAAAGGTTTCTCCCGGTTAAGGTAGGTTTTGTTGAATGTCAGAGAATATCCTCCCAGTTTTCTACACTTTCAGGGGCCTATCTTGCTTTAGTGGTATATCCTTTTTCGCTTCAGCATACGATATACCCTTCTTCATCCCGTCCATGAAACCTATTCTCTTTCTTCCCCTTCCCCGCTTGCCCAACATCCTTCCATCTATCACACTCTTCAGCTACCCATCACCCTTTACTACATCCTTCAGCCATCTACCCTGCCTATCCCGGGTATCATTCAGAAGTTTCCTTTCCTCGCCCTCCATCTCAAGCACTTCGACGTTAGTCTATCTTTCCGTCCACCTCACCTTCTCCATCCTTCTCCACACCCACATCTCAAATGCCTGCAGCTTATTCTCGTCCTCCTTTCTCAGGGTCCACGTTTCTGCCTCATACAACGCTTCGCTCCATGTCAAGCTCTTCATCAGCCTCTTCTTCACATCCTTACCCAAAGTCCCCGTCATCAGCTCCCTTCTATTATTAAACGCCTCTTTAGCTAGCGCTTTTCTCTTCCGTATATCGTTGCTACTATGTCCGTTTTCTTCTAGGGTACTACCTATGTAATTATAATGCTCTACTTGCTACAGTTTGTGTCCTCCAACTGAAATCACAAGTCTCGCTTTCTTTGTCCAAGAGAATCTCTTTACTTTTGCTTTTTTATGGTTTAAGGAAGCGATTAGCCCGGGGAAGCTGTATAAAAATAAAATCTAGCCATATTACCATCTATTTTAATTTAAGATCATGAGAAATATTACTGCAATAGATGTCATAACGCTGTAGTTCCATGAAATTGGCGCTGCAATCGGCTCTTGAGGCTGGAAAAAATTGATCATTCAAAAAATAATCATGGAATCATATGCATATTTTTGCTTTCAACGGGTAACCAATTTTAACAGCGGAAACATTAATTTTTATAGTGGATAACTAAAAGTGAGTAACTTATTATTTGCCTTGATTCACGTAGTAAAGCCGGAGCCGCCTTAACCCGTTACATTTTTAGACGATGCTCCAGTAATTTGTATATGAGAATGAAGTGAAGATGGTTATCCCTTAGGCTCTGCTAATAGCGTCTCCGGCCTGAGAAGAATTGCTTCGATCTCCAGTTTTTAAGCACTGCCGGAAGAAAATGCGTAGGCACACCCACGTTCTAAATTGCGTTCGCGTTAAATTGCGTGATACCCCCCTCCGATAATGAAACGGTCCTTCAGTTAACGCATCCGCCCTGCGGAATCCGTAACATAATTTATAAGTTCCCCAATGGAGCTAAACTTCGTTAACTTGTCATCCACGCCAGATTTATTGAACGGTGGTGTCCCACCCCCCTCCCCCCGCCATCTCCCCGTCCTTGTCAGTGTGTGATGCCTCCCGATGAATCCGCCCTTTGGAATTTAATTTATTCCGTATCGATTGGCCGACGAACATCGGGGGCGCAGTTTCAAAGGTGTAAGGGATCTCTGGTTTTGGGTCGAACTCAATTTTGCATTCTACGTGACCTTGGGAAGACGGGGAAATGGAACCTCTCATGTATTTCTTGGGACAGGAACATACGTATTTGAATTTAAAATAAAAATTTTTGTCCCACACAACGCCACGCTCCATATCCAGCTCTTCACCATCTACTCCTTCACATCCTTACCCAGTGTCCCCGTCATCAGCTTCCTTCTATTACTAAACACCTACTTAGCTAGCGCTATTCTCTTCTGTATGTCACTGCTACTATGTCCGTTTTCTACCAACGTACTAGCTGAGTAATTACAACGCTCTACTTGCATCTTGCTTGCTTGCGGGGGCGCAGTTTCAAAGGTGTATGGGATCTCTGGTTTTGGGTCGAACTGAATTTTGCATTCTACGTGACCTTGGAAAGACGGGAAATGGAACCTCTCATGTTTTTCTTGGACAGGAACATACGTGTTTGAATTTAAAATAAAAATTTTTCTGCCCCATACAACGCCACGCTCCATATCCAGCTCTTCACCATCCTCTTCTTCACATCCTTACACAAAATCCCCGTCATCAGCTCCCTTCTATTACTAAACTCCTCTTTTGCTAGCGCTTTTCTCTTCGGTATGCCTATGCTACTACGTCCGTTTTCTTCAAGCGTACTATCAAAGTTATTAAAATGCTGTACTTGCTCGAGTTTGTGTCCTTCAATTTTAATCACCAGCTCTGCTCTCTTTGTCCAAGAGATTCTCAGTTGTACTCCCAAAAATGTTGATTGAAGTGTGAGTTTATTTATTCTTTTGGAAGATAAAACTTCTTTAGCGGAACTGACAAATCACGAAACGACCAAATTATGTGAAATTTATTACACGACCTATGTTTCACCTTTTTACGGCATATTCAGGTGAGTATAAAAAGTGTACAAGGTAGGGGAGGAATATATAGGACGGTAGAGGGAGGATGTTAAGGAAAGACACGGCACGCACTTTGATATACAGTTTCGCATGTTCTGATTTGCTAGCATTACGTACAAATTTTGAAGATTCCCGCGATATAGATTTATAAAATTATTATTCTTTGAGGTAGTGTTTAAACTGAGTCTGGATTTAAAAAAAAGTATTCTACCGGTCAAGGTAGATTTTGTTGAATGCCAGAGAATCTCCTCTCGGTTTTCTTGAATTTCAGGGTCCTAACTACTTATAGTATTTCATTTTTCGCCTCGGAATAGGATCTACCCTTCATCATCCCGTCCATGTAACCTATTCTCTTTCTTCCCCTTCCCCGCTTGCCCAACATCCTTCCCTCTATCACACTCTTCAGCAACCCATCCTCTTATTACCTTATTACATACTCCAGCCACCTACACCGCCTTCAGCCCGGATTTCATTCAAAAGATTCCTTTCCTCGCCCACTATCTCAAGAACTTCCTCGTTAGTCTTCCTTTCCGTCCACCTCACCTTCTCCATCCTTCTCCACACCCACGTCTCAAATGCCTGCAGCCAATTCTCGCCCTCCTTTCTGAGGGTCCACGTTTCTGCCACATGCAATGCTACACTTCATATCAATGCCTTCACCAGCCTCCTCTTCACATCCTTACACAAGGTCCCCGTCATCAGCTCCCTTCTATTACTAAACGCCTCCTCAGCTAGCGCTATTCTCTTCCGTATGTCACTGCTACTATGTCAGTTTTCTTCTAACGTACTACCTAGATAATTATAACGCTCTACTTGCACCCTGCTTGCTTGCGGGGGTGCAGTTTCAAAGGTGTAAGGGATCTCTGGTTTTAGGTCAAACTCACCTTTGCATTGTAAGTGACCTTGGGAAGACGGGGAAATGGAACCTCTCATATTTTTCTCGGGGACAGGAACATGCGTATTTGAATTTAAAATAAAAATTTTTCTACCCCATACAACGCCACGCTCCATATCCAGCTCTTCGCCATCCTCTTCTTCACATCCTTACACAAGGTCCCCGTCATCAGCTCCCTTCTATTACTAAACGCCTCTTTTGCTAGCGCTATTCTCTTCCGTATGTCACTGTTATATGCCCGTTTTCTTCTAACGTACTAGCTAAGTAATTATAACGGTCTACTTGCATCTTGCTTGCTTACGGGGGCGCAGTTTCAAAGGTGTATGGGATCTTTGGTTTTGGGTCGAACTCAATTTTGCATTCTACGTGACTTTGGGAAGACGGGAAATGGAACCTCTCATATTTTTCTCGGGGACAGGAATATGCGTATTTGAATTTAAAATAAAAATTTTTCCTTGGCGAGTCCGTTTTTACTATGCATTATTTTTTAAAAACTTTTTAGTTTTCAATTACATGCAAGGATATTTTCCAACTTTAAGAATCACCTGCATGTGTGATTTTTGCAACGAATCCACTCCCAATGGTCGTAAATAATATTTTTTTTAGAGATGGGTCGATTAGCATTCTTCTCGAATTCGAATAGTGAGTTGGAATATATAATATTTTTTCGAATATCTCACTCGAATATCGAATACTACATGGGCGTTTCTTAAAAGAAGATAATAAGAACGTGGAAGATAAATATTTAATTATTATTGGTATTTGACTACTCAAATCACAAACTTTTAATTAAATAAAGAAATCACAGTCGTTTTAAAAATTGAATTTGTGAAATGTAAGTGTTATCATGCAGCGAGGAATAAAAAAAAGGACGAACCAACCTCGCGAGCGTTTGAAAATTCATTAATTTGCTTTTTCATGTAATTCCCCTGAAGTTATTATGGATTATATAATGTGGACCCCAGAAGTCAAGGGGTCTAAGTGACATTTTTGAAAAAAAAAGTTAGGTACAGGAATGGGAGGTGAAAATAGTAATCTTTTAGGTGGTAAAGGGATCCATGTAATATTCTTGACAGGTGCTGCTATCTAGGGTAATCCCTTTCAACTACTTAGTGGGTTGTACCAAACATTTTCAACTTTGACTTAAGTTTTCTCTAAACAATGGTTTTGTTACTTAGACCCCTTGACTTCTGGGGTCCTCATATATTTATACTTACTTAACTTGAAATATGACTTTTTTTTGAATTATTAATTAATGAATTTGTACCAGCCAAATATGGTAGACCAAACGCTTTTTAGCAAGTAAGACCCAACGGATGACCGCGACTTTAAAAAATATTACAGTCGATTCGTGTAATATATTCGAGAGGGTGAAATAATTAATTTGTGTTCTCGAATATCGAATAGGTGCAAATAGCTCATTATTCGGGGTAGATGAGAATTCGACTATTCGAACCTTCTAATAATTCGAATCTCTAGCTTTTTTTTGGTTTTCATGGAGAGTTGGTAACGCTACGCCTTTGTTTTTAGCGGATCTTGGAACGGATCAGTTCGTGAACAAAAGCAACAACCTGGAGAGCGACTCTTTCGTTCAACTACTTGCAATGATATCCTGACCTTATGAGTTACATGTGTGATTTGTGTAATGAATCCAACTCCTATGATTGTTATAATTTTTTTTTTGTTTTCGGGAGTGTTGGTAATGGTACACTTTTTGTTTGAGCGGATCATGGTACGGATCAGACCGTGAACTAGAGCAACAATGAGGTGAACGACTCCTTCGTAGAGAGGAGGGACTGCGTAATTGACGGTAAATCCCTCGGATATAAATGCGTCGTTAATTATTTCCGGTGTATGTTGATTAATGTTTTGTCACCTCAAGTGGTTCTATGAACAAAGTTTCAGACCTTCTTGTCATCAGAAAGTTGGTTAAATTTTGGTTTCCAGATTTGACGTAGCAAATACGTGAGGAGGAAAATGGCGTTATCCAAGGAGGCGTTTAGTAATACAGGGTGCGGCATTATAACTTCCTTTATTCAAAACGTAATAAAACACATTTTATGAATGAGAATTTTTTAAATATTTTTAATAATGTCGTTGGTGCATATCAAAAGTTTTACCTTACAAAGGTTTGAAAATCATACCAGGTAGGTGAGGCTGAATAAGCCTATTTCTGCCGTTTTTCATGAATCTTACCAGCATAGCAGCGGGTATGTTGGCAATTTCAGCCCCCCGAAAAAAAAACCATTTTTGTTTTTTTTTTAATCCTGTGTTAATGTCAACCGTTCAAGGACCCTACAAGACCTGAAGGCCAACATCCGGGCAGAAGTTGCCAACATGCTCGCTGCCATACTGGTAAGGTTCATGGTAAACGCCAGAAATCGGCTTATTCAGTGTATGGACAATGGGGGGCGTCACCTACCTGATATGATTTTCAAAACTGCGTAACGCGAAACTTAAGATATGTCCCTACAACATCTTTAAAAAAAGAAAAAAATTCTCTTTCATAAAATGTGTTTATTACGTTTTGAAAAAGGAAGTTATAATGCCGCACTCTGTAGAAGGGAGGTGATGACGGGGATTATGGGTAAGGATGTGAAGAAGTGGCTGGCAATATGGGGCTTAGCGTTGTATTGGGTAGCAATGTGGACCCTCAGAAAGGAGGACGATAATAGGCTGCAGGAATTTAAGTATGGGTGTGGGAAAGGATGGAGAAGGTGTGGTGGACGGAAAGGAAGACTGACGAGGAAGTATGTACTTGGCATGGAGGGCGAGGAAAGGAAACTTATGAATGAAATCCGGGTATAGGTGGGTGGAGGAAGTAGTAAGGGCCGGTATGTTACTCCCCACATCCGTTTCTTTCCCTGCGAAATTATTTCCATGGTCTGTAGAGGTGGGAATTTCGGTTCATTTTGTGGATTCGGTTCATGGGATTGGATTCGTGGCAATGATTTGGTTCTTTAAATCGTTCATAATGAACCGAATGAACCAAATCCACGAGTGAATCTCGAATCCATGTGAATCTCGAATCCATGTGAATCTCGAATTCGTGTGAATCTCGAATTCGTGTAAATCTCGAATCCATGTGAATTTCGAATCCATGCGAATCTGTCGACTTACTGCATTTCAAGTATTAGTGTGCGAAATAACAAACACAAAAGTGAAGTGTGATGCTCCAATTAGGAAACACAAGACCTTTGACAAGGTGTTTCAAGGGTATTTACAGGGTTCTTATTGAACGATTTGGTTTTGGCGGATTCGGAGAATTGCTAGCAGAATCTTCCACACAAATCGTTCATTTTGAACGATTTGTGTGGAAATCCAAATCGTTCAATATGAACAACTTGGATTCGTCGGATTCGAATCTTCCACACAAATCGTTCATTTTGAACGATTCGAGTGGAAAACGCAGATTCAATTAATTCGGTTCACGCCATTGAATCGTTCATTCTGAACGATTCATTCATGAACGACACAGCTCTAATGGTCTGGGATATCATGACTTCTTACACCTAACCGTCCATTAGTTCCATTGTTCTCCAATATAATCCCGTTCACCTCAAATAATGAGGGCCGACGGGTTGCTCAGGAGTGTGATAGAGGGAAGGATGTTGGGCAAGTGGGGAAGGGGGAGATCCGAGCCGCCAACAAAAAGTAAAAATTTTTTGTCGTGTATTCGTGTGTTCGTGTATTTATTGGCTAAAATAAATTTAGTACCGTGCCACCGCCCCTAATGGTTATCTGTCCTAGTAATTATTAAAAATTTGAACCATTGAAACTGTACATTGCCCATTAAGTCATGTGTATAGCCCACGAAGTCATTACCGAGGTCTTTAATGACGACTTAATCGGTCGACACCATAATCAGAATGTGAATTATTATAGTTTTATGGACTTATTTTGGTTAATTTACTTCATTAATGGAGTACCAGTGCATCATACCGGGAAGCATTGATTTTATTCAAAATATAAACAACATCTTGAGGCCCGGTTTTATTACGTTTGGCTAGATATTTCCTTCCACTGTAACTGATGTTGACGATACCTATTTCCTATTGATAACGACCACGTCAACTAACCGACGAACTGAAGTACAAAGCCAAACTTTCATTTAACTCTCTGTTATACGGGTGAGACTACTTTAACTGATGGTTAAGCTTTACTAGAAAGTATTTCCGGCCTATTCGGGAACAGGTGACATGCTGTCGTTTACTTTATTTTTGATTTCTGTGTTAGTTTTTATGATCAGTCATGGCCAGAGGGAAAAAATCAATTAACGGTAGTTTTTTTCTTGCATTTTTTAAAAAAATCCTTCCCTCTCTACATGTTTTCTCTCTTCTCTCGTTCGCAGGGGGCCGTTTAGCGTGGTGCGCAGGTGCATACACCGCCAGACGTCGCAGCAGTTTGCCGTGAAAATCGTCGATGTTGCCAAATTTACCTCAAGTCCTGGCCTCAGCACTTCCGGTGAGTAATGTGTGGTGCCTTATTGTCGCCGTTTCCAATATCGTTATGCTGATCTGGACACGCACGACGCCGCCGCTCGCGTTGCCGAGTGCTCTGTGCTTCCCTAAGCTTGTTTATTGCGTTGCCATCCGGTCGCTAGGGTGAAGGGGGGGCGCGGAGGATAATGGCTCACCCCCATCTCTCCCTTGCACCGTTGACATGGCGACCTCTCACTTCGTTCAACCCTCTCCCAGTCTCTGTGCTGTGTCACATGATGAGCCCAAAAAAATAGTTTTTTCTTCAGCACACACTACAGTTTCAGGCTTAACTTCGTGGAAGTTAATAGTATCCATATTTAGAGAATACAAGTTCGTACTTTTCCACAGAATTTTATTTTGTGTGGTACAACGCGTTTCACCGACTTGCGGCATCATCATATATATTATTTCTCAAAGGTGTGTTTTTGTCGCAATGCCATAACTCCCACAATTCTTCCTCAAAATTAATGATTCAAGCATCGTTTTAAAACTTATGTTCCCAGCTATTGACGAAAAATAGACAAATAGTTAAAAATTAAAGTTTTTTTAAATAGTAAAAAATTATCAAAAATTAACAGTGCCATCTGTTGACAGTATAATCAACTAATGTGTTGGCTATGGCGACGTGCTTAAAAGACTGTAGGATGCGCCATCTATTAACACATCGTTTAGTTAGATTGTTTACATTCTACATGCAATTAGGGTGACCGCTTACCGTTTACGTTTACGTTATGTATCTTTGACACAAGCATAAACAACATATAATTGTCCATGGGAAGAAACAGGTAGAAGAACAGGAAGAAAGAAGGAAGACACAGGAAGAGAATGCATACTGTGCGAAATATTCGACAGGTAGAAGAACAGGGAGGAAGAAACAGGAAGAAGCTGCATAATGCGCGAAATATTCGACAGGTAGAAGAACAGGGAGTAAGAAGTTGTATACTGTGCGAAATATTCGCACGGGTCAGCTAGTCAGGTACACATATTTTGGAACCTGATGATGCGGAAGTTCGGTGAAACGCGTTGTACCACACAAAATAAAATTCTGTGGAAAAGTACGAAATTTTATTTTCTAAATATGGATAGTTTTTCTTTGTCATTTTTTGTGAATATTTAAATACGTTCGTTTGGTCCATACAGTAAATGCAAGGAACTACGTACCCCTCAATGTCCTCTTTTTCCCTCATAATCGCCTTCAGATAGTTTGAGCGGAATATTATTTCACTTAGAAATCAATGAATTTGGTCTCATTTCAAAGAAAAATATCTTACTCTTCCAAAGGTACAAAAAAATCAGCCCCTTTCTTTCCGTGACTACTCTCCGTGCTTTTTCTAACGAAAGAGACCAGCCCTTTTACATGGGAAATGGCACAGTCATGCACTCCAGAGAGACCTTATTTAAAAAATAATGAGAAATTTCTAGGACCCAGATTTCGTCAAAAAATTAACAGTGCGTAGTTTCTTTGCTTTCTCAACTATTTTTGAAAATATGTCATACTAGCCGAAGGTAACCCGTTAAAATTCAACGTGTGTGAAAAAGATTGAACTTATGTTATAAGTAAACCACAAAGCCTGAAGAATACAGTCAGCGTGGTCATTTGAGGAGTTCGTAACATATCTTGTACGTTGTGTTCGTTGTAGTAGACACGCTGACCGTTTTTCAGGTGCACCTAGAGATGACTGACTGTTGGTCCTCTTTCATGCCCGGGAAACCCAAAAAATGGGCCACGCAGACTCATTACAACTTAAATAGCACCCAGGTTCATCGATAGATTCATACATAGGTCTCCTGAGTGAATTGACAGCCTGATCGCTTCCCTTGTGTACACAAATATATTGGCATTCTATGACCTAATTGAGCTGCGTTATTCAACGTTGATATGCGCGTTGAGTATTTTAAATCAGGAGAGTAGGGTACAATACAGCGGTTGACAACGTCAAAAGGAGCATTTGCTGCAGCAGCCATGCTTATTAGACCCATGAAACCTACGTCACCAGGACGGCGCCTTCGGTGTTAAGGGTAGCCATAATCATTGGTTTCGGTTGCTAAATTAAAAATCTATGGTAATTCTTAGTGCACTTTCCGATCTACATGCACGAATGTCCTTCCGCGGATATTGTCACCGCGGTGAATTTTTTTCAGGATCGTTAAAAAACTTTCCGTTGTGAAAGAGTTTTAACTTTCCGCGTGAAGAAATTGAGCCAAGTCATAGACTTACGTAGGTATTTTAGAATTTGTGTCTCATAAAAGTATATTATTGCACCGTTAACAATGCAGTATTAAATTTATTCTCCATACAGCTGCTGAAATTAAATCGTATAATTCGAATATGATCTGCATTATGCTTTGGGAACTATCTCGCTTAAAGTACCGTAAGATCCAAATCCATATTGAAAAGAAGTATTGTACTTCTCCACTGTTGTTTATTGAATTCGCACAACGCGTGTCGCAGCTTTCTGCATCTTCAGGCACAATTTTTCATCTTTTATCTGTTGATTTTCATGATAGTGACCGCACGCTAAGAAGGGGCTGGGCGGTTAGGAGGAAAAAACTAATATTTTAGTGCAAAGGGAGGAGAGCTTTGATTTTTGGGGCTTGTGAGAAGGGAAATGTTTTCGCAGGGCGGCGAGGGGTGCAAGGAAAGTAGCTCCTTGCAAAGGTTGCTTGACTCTCTGATAATTTTCATATGTTCTGAAGCATCCATCCTTTAAACCTTTTTTGTAGAACATGTAAAATTTCTGGGATGAAACCACTTTCGTGATTAAACCTTTTTGGTAGAACATGTGAAATTTCTGGGATATAATCACTTACGTGATTCTTATCGAGCAGATGCTTGGAAAATTGAGAGGTGGAATCCACATAAAAGTAACTTCGTGAGTGTTCTTTAATGCGTATACTGAAATTTCGTCCAGTTTGAAGGTTTCAAGTTTATTTACCTCGCCGTTTTCGATTAAATTTCACTATTTAATCGTTGAGTACGATGTGTTGAGCGTTTTTGTTTAAGCTGTGGTACAAAGTGGGTAAGAATCGTTAAGGAATGACTACAGGTCGTTTGAGGACTAAGCTTACCTATTGGGGCACTTTGACTCAGAGACGGCGGATGAAGAAATTTTCCTCCCTGCTCGTGGTGTCAGTTCTCCTCCGGGATCCGGACTGGTTTCCTCCGTAAATATTTCACTCGCGCAATTATACCATCAACTATACAGGAATTAATCAGGAAATGACTATTGTTTATGTGATAAATGCATGCTATTTTTACACATTTTTATTGAGATCAAGAAATAGTTCTCGGTGGTGATGTTCAATTAGCTAGTGATTTTGAAACTGATAAATTAGTGTTGGGTAAGATGCATGCTGAGGTGAAGAATGGAATTTTGTTGTTTGAATGGGGCTCTTCTCATGAAATATGTATGTCGTTTTCCCTCACTTCCTATCTGAACCTACCTTTACTGGTTGATTGTCTTGATAAATAATACCGCTTCCTAAAACTGTTTAAATGAGGCTGTGTTGGCTTATCAGTCAGCTTTTACAGTCGTGAAATGCATTAAATAATAAAACATATCAGATAGCTTGTACGCAATTTTAAATTGTTTGAGGGTAATGCCATTTCTCATAAATATCAATGATTTTTGTCTCGTCACGTGAAAAAAATCTCATGTATCTTAAGGTGCCAAAATATCAGCCACTCCCAGGACTTCTTGAAATAATTTCTAAAAATGTAGGAACCGTTTTCCGAGGTATTGTAATTCACGCACCCCAGAGAAACTTAAAACAAATGAGGAAGTTCTGACTCTTACATCGCGTCAGAAAATTAACGGCTTGCAGTCCGTGTCCTTTCTTAACTATTTTTTAATATTAATTTGCTATTCTCCTTAGCAATGTTTGCGGGATCTTTGCAGAAAGAAATTCTTCTCTTGTGAAGGCATTTGCACTGTATGGAGTAAAAAATTAGTCGAGGTAAAGACGTATATGTGTATGTTTAGTTAATAACAGGCATTTCCAGGTACATGAAACAATATATTTTGCACCCTTAATGCTACAACATCCACTTCATGCCTCGTGTGGTTGATTAAATTTTTCTAAAATTATGTGATCTCTATTTTGATTCGAGAAATTGCTCAAACCACCTCAGATAGACTTTAGTATTACATACTTTCCCGACTTGAAGAAGCCGACTGGAATGCTGGCGAAACGGTCATCCGGAAAAATGGTGCAACGCGGAGAAAACGCGATAAATACCTTGAAACAAGAAAACCGTGGAAATCTTCATAACAATTTTATCTACTTTCCGTTTGAGGCTGGTGAAAAGGTTGATGTGGAGCGTAGCGTTGTATGGGGCGGAAACGTGGACCCTCAGAAAGGAGGACGATTATAGGCTGCAGGCATTTGAGATGTGGGTGTGGAGAAGGATGGAGAAGGTGAGGTGGACGGAAAGACAGACTAACAAAGAAGTGTTTGAGATGGTGGGCGAGGAATGGAAACTTATGAATGAAATCCGGGATAGGCAGGATAGATGGCTGAAGGAGGCAATAAAGGGTGATGGGTTGCTGAAGAGTGTGATAGAGGGCAGGATGTTGGGCACGCGGGAAAGGGGAAGAAAGAGAATAGGTTTCATGGACGGGATGAAGAAGGGTAGATCTTATGCAGAGGTGAACAAGGATATACTAGAGGGAGATAGGCCCTTGAATTTGTAAAAAACCGAGAGGAGATTCCCTGGAATTCAATAAATCCTACCTTTACCGGTAGAATACATTATAAGTAAAATAAAACCATTTTCTAAATGGATTCAACGAGCCGTTTAGTTATTGGATAGTTGTTATCCACCTCGTCAGGATTTTCTGGAGGGCGCGATAGTGCCCTAGTGACTGCTCAAATTCCAGATGTACCGCTGATAGTAATAGTCGAAAAAGTGTCAACTGGACGCCATCCAACCGATTCGAAACATCCTCTCGGGACGCAAAGGGTTGTTAATCCGCGTGTCGTGGTATGGAATCTGGCCCAGTGCCACGGGAATAGAAGTATAAATTGAGCGGATTCCGGGCCGTTTTCCCGGGCCCGTGGCAAAATGGACGGTCTTTTGAGAATGAGTCGCGGGTGAGCAAATGAATGATGGGCATTGGTGAGCCATCTGTTATGAGGAGGAGGTCAGAGAGAAGATTCTTGCAGATTAGGGTGCGGTACTTCCAGGAATTCCCATCACGTGGGACGGAAGAAGTACAACGGACATCTAGCGAAGAATAGCCCAACTGCTCTTCTCAAAGAGGATAGAACTACAAACTAGGAAACAGTATGTGAGAACATTCGTTTGGAGCCTGGAAATGTGTGGATCGGAAACATGGACTATTGGAAAAGCTGACCAAAATAGACTAGAAGCCTTCGAAACCGGGTGCTGGAGGAAGATTGCGGAAGACAGTTAGATCAATCGTTGACGGGTTTACTTTGTGAAAATTCATATTAATCAAAGATAACACTTTGTATTTTCCACACTTTATCTTGCACCTCGACCGGTTTCAAGGCTTGCACGTCATTTTCAAGAGGAGACAGAGTGAGCAGTTTGTCTGACTTATACATGTTTCATAAGTAGGTGGGGTAAGCATAAAGAAGGAGGCAGGAGGTAGGGACTTGAGTTTAAGGAGTAAGGTCAAGGTTTTCGAAAAATATTTTAGTGGGGCCAGGAACCCGCACAGTTAACAAAGGTGAATGCTTCATCGGCACAACCTCGTTATCAATTCTATCCCCATAAATATTTTGAAATGCCCCAATTTCAAAATTTTCCAAGAAATCCAGTTTAGCACCTTTGTCAATGACGCGTAAAATATGAAAATTAAAATCAGATGAATGGTCACAATCCGATAAATGCTCAGCAAACATAGATTTGTTGTCAGAATACAATGATGATATTTTTATGGTCATCAATTCTTACACTACACCTCCTTCCAGTCTGTCCAATATAAAAAGTGTTACAATCATTTATATAGCTTTTAAACATGTAAACTCCATTTTTTTTCTTTTTCATTTGTTATGCTATCTTACGAATTAAAAAATAAGTTTGCGGATTTGTGTGGAAGACAAAATGGACGGACAAAATAAGATATGATGAAGTGTTAGAAGTTAGTGTAGTAGAAGTTTTAGATATGATGAAGTGTACAGAAGAGTTGAAGAGGATAGGACACTATGGGACACCATACAGAAAAGAAGAACCAGATGGATTGGACTCACCCTGAGGCACAATGGGTTTGTGAAGAACACAATTGAAGGTAAAATAGAGGGAAAAGTCCCCAGAGGAAGACACAGGGATAAGTTCATGGACCAAATGAAGAGGAAAGTACATAGCATGAATAGAAATTTTGGATTGTTGACTCGTCGCCAAAAATTGTTGTCTAGAATTCCGTAAACAAACAACTTTTTGGATTGTGGCACCGCCTAGTGACGAAAGACGGCAGTTCAAAGGTAAATACAGTCGACAGATTGTAAACTAAACACGTCTTACCGATCTTACTTACCAGTAATCATAATGCAGTGGATAAAAATGTATAACCGTGCGCTGGATGTTATTACACACTCTCACGCTAACAACAATTAACAGCAGCTATTTATGATTCAACTGGAAAGACTTTTCTCTAAGTAGCGCCAAGGACTGGGTGAACAAAAAGTGGAGATTTAGGCAACAATTCCAAACATTTAAATCCATTATATATATTCATGGTATGTACATAGGAAGAGATACCAGGAGGTAAGGAAACTAGTATTCGACAGGGATCGGTGGAGGGATGCAGGCAACCAATCTGAGGATTGAACGACCAATGAGTGAATGTACAAGTAACAACCACAGGCAATAAAATGTTTTCTCTCGTCCCTGATGACAAATAAGTTCATTTGGCTCGTTCTCGTTCCTAGCTTGAATTTGGGCAGTCGCTTCAACGCAAATCATCCAAAAATGCTTCTAATATTATATTTGAACCCGCGATTGTAGAGCAAAAGGTTGTAGAAAAAAGTACACATGGAGAGATACCAGGAGATAAGGGAACTAGCATTAGATTGGGGAAGGGTGGAGGGCTGCAGTCAACCAATCTCATGAGTGAACGATCAATGATGGCCTGCAGGAACTGGCCGTCGCGCAAAGACCGTGAATTGTTCGATATATTTAAGGTGATTTTTATGGCGAATCGTGAGTCGTTGAGTGCTCATTTTAATAATATTTCAAGCAAGTGTAATAGAGAATGTTGAACCGCACTTCACTTAAGGACATCAATTTATACGCTAGAAATAACCATACATGTTGTTGTACATTTGATCCAAGTACGGTATATTAAAATTTTTACGAATGAACATAGAGTGTTTCTCAGCTTTTTTTGCGGGACAAGGTTGGGAACCGCTAGTGACTTGAGGCCTGCGCAGGGGACTTATTTTGCTTCAGAAATTTGGAGCAGGTGTGTGTCAGAGCGATATGGAGAACATCATTTCGACGCCTCACTCTTGGTCCGACAGATGCGATAAAATTGGTTTGGACATTAGGGGAGGCGACCTACAGTTAAGGTTGTTTGCGCCACAGAAGACAGGTAAGGGAGGAAGGGTGGATAAAAACTCGGCGTGGGCATTAGGCTGTTCTTAATGAAAGGCGCCAAGGGACGGAAAGGGACCACGGTTTAACGTCTCATCCGACAGACGGAGTACTGTTCTTGAAGTGCCCACCACAAGACACTCGAGTAGGGATCGGGTAGTGATGGAAAAATCGATTTCGATTTAAATCGAAAATCGAGTTTCAATAGTCAAAGATCGAGGTAATCGAGATCGAGCCATCATCTTCGAGTTTCGATCCAAACTCGATTTTTCAACTTCGATCTTGACCATTTCGTTTGATCTCAGCATACCGTACCGATTACTCTCGTACCGTTTCGCGATCAGAGTGCTGACAATGAGTATGATAACGTCATCCGTCCCATGTGAAAGACTTTTCTCTAAGGCCGGTAAATTTGGAAAGGCACGCCCTAGATCATCAAGAAAGCATCTCAATCAGTTGATCTTTCTTCAAAAATTTTAGTGAAGCCGAATGGTTCTAAGCGGTGATGCCCAAACTTTAATGTGCGTGCATTTGTAAATTTTTACTACTAATAATTAAAGAATGTATTCTAAGTAGATTTTTATGGATTTTTATACTATTCAAATATGTATTATGAGCGTTTTTCAAATGGATAATAAACAAGTTTTTGTACCAACTGTATTTTTTTTCAAAAAAGAACCGTCAATTTTTTCGATTAATCGATCTTTAGGTTCAAATTTCGATTTTTGTTGAAAAGTCGAGCTTTTCATTTCGATTAAAAATCGATTGCTCGAAAAATCGAGTTTGACCGACATTTTTCCATCACTAGGATCGGGTTTCCTCTGAAAAACATCCTCCTCTGCAGGGATTTGAACCCTGGCCGTCCGTATGATCAGCCAGTACTCTAGCCACCACACCAACCCGATCCCCTGCGATAAAATAAGAGCGATACATTGCCGAACTGATAGGTACGAAAGTTCTTTCTTTCCTTGCACTACAGGCGACCACAATAACACAGGAGTTCTACTTAAAACACACATATAATCCACTTCACCATTTCACTTCCGAAAACCTCCTTTTTTACTCATTCTATCGGATGGTGTCTTAACACCCCCTACCGCACACCAATGTGGCTGCTCGCAGGGTAGTATGAGGACGCCGACGAAAATATTCATCCCAATTTAAAGCAGTGTTATGACTGGGTTTACGGCGAGGAATTCGAAATTTAAGCGAAAACCTTTTGTAAATTCGCGTTTTTTATTCGGAACGATGCCTTGATATTTAATGGGACCCGTAATAACGATTAAAAAAGTATTTTTTTCGCATTTAGGAAAAAATCTGAACATATGCCATCGATTTATTTTGAAACATGCGTCAGTTTTCCCAAGGCTACGTGTTAAAATAGCTTTAAATTGCCCGTAGACCAGAACGGGTAACTTGAAGTGAGTATTTTTTTCACTTTTTTCTGTACATATTAGTGCGCGCTCGATAAGTTTCACGCAAGTCTGTATTCGAACGCACATCGCTCCGACTACCTTAAGGTACTTGGAGCGAATATTATGAATGCACGTAAAATTCAATGAATTTGGCCACATTAAGGTTTTCCGAGCGAGATAGTTCCCTATTCATAATATAGACCATATTCGAATTAAACGTTTTAGTTTCACCATCTGTGAGACACACGAATTCAATATTGTATTATTAATGGTGAAATTATATAGTTTCGTGTGACAAAAATTGTAAGTAATCAAAGGAAAATATCTAAATAAGTCTTTGACTTGACTCATTTTTTTCGCGCGGTGCGTTTGAAACTCCTTCAAAACGGAAGTTTTACTTGATACCGAAGAATTTACTGCGGTGACAATATGATTAATTTTTAAAAATAGTTGAGAAAACACAAATTACACGCTGTTAGTTTATTTACGACATCTTAGTGTCAGAAATTCCTCATTTTGTAAATAATGTCTCTCTGGAGTGCGTACACGTACCACTTCCCATGTAAAGGGGCTGGTATTTTTTTGGCAAATATCGCCTTAAATAATGTGTTAAGGGGTAGAATTTTCGGTGTCATTGGATAGGTGAGATATTTTTCTTTAAAATGAGACCACATTCATTGATTTCTAAGTAAAACGATATTTCGCTCGGACTACCTTAAGAAGGGAAAGATCTCCCTTCTGGTGATACATAAATATAAGGTACTCACGGCAATCATTTTTACGATGTTTGAAAAATAATGTCTTCAAGTCCGTCCTAGATAATCGCGCATTTGACGGATATGAAGCCAGCCGGTAGAAACGTTCAGTGTCGTCTAAGGAAACGAATCTTGTGATCGAAAAGTGAAGATGGTGGTCTTTGTTTTCATTGCCTATATGATGCCGCGAAAAAATTATTTACTTTAATTCCTTTTTCCGTATGTATATTTTATCGAATTATGGTATTTTTAATATTGTTTAGTGTTGTCGTGGGAAATTAGGCGTGTTTTTGCCGACGTGAAGGCGCTGTAATGTGTCCCATTTTGCATCGATGTCTGAAAGTGATGGATCTTAGGGTCTCAAATTGGTGACATTTGTTGAGAAAATGAGGCGTACAGAATATTTCTGAAATCGGATTATATATTTAGGGGTCGCGCATGCAGGTTTTCGTTTTAGGTTGTCTGAGCGAGATAGTTCCCTAGTCATAATAGAGACCATATTCGAGTTATAAGTTTTAATTTCACCAGCTGTAGGACACATCAATTAAATATTGCATTATTAGTGGTGCAATGATATAGTTTTATATGACAGAGATTGTAAGTAATTAAATGAAAATATGTAAATAAGTCTTTGACTTGACTCATTTTTTTTCGCGCGGTGCGTTTGAAACTCCTTCAAAACTGAAGGTTTTTTGCGATACCCAGGATCCTACTGCGGTGACAATATGATTTATTTTCAAATATAGTTGAGGAAAAATACAAACTGTTAGTTTTTTTACGACATCTAAGTGTTAGAAATATCTCATTTTGTAAATAATGTCTCTCTGGCGTGCATACACGTACCATTTCCCATGTAAAAGGGCTAGTATTTTTTGGCAAATATCTCCTAAAGTAATGTGTTATGGGGTAGAACTTTCGGTGTCATTGGATAGGTGAGATATTTTTCTTTAAAATGATACCAAATTCATTGATTTCTAAGTAAAATGATTTTTCGCTCGAACTACCTTAACATGGGTGCTCCCATAAGCGCGCGCCGCCCGTTTGCAAAGCCCGCGCTCCCGGGCTTCTGCGCCGCTCCCCTCCATTTCTTCTCCCTCCTATCGAAGGTTCTGATATGTTGGCTACAATTGGTTAAAAATAATTAGAAAATCATTGCCGGAATTAAAGAATTCCACGTACTGTTGCATTTAGCAATTACCCACTAGAGACTAGAGTGGCGAGTTCAGGGAAAAAATGGGAATTTTTATTTTTTAGGTGAAAGAACCAATATTTTCACTATTAGAGGAATCAAATATTTTACAAAAAGAAAACATAAGAAAAATATCATTAGTATGAAATATAAGGAAACAAAAGTAAAGAGATGTATTAGGGCTAAGAAAGTTGGTCAATAAAGTACAAGGATACGAACTGGAGCAATTTCGCGAAATTCCACAGAGGAAAAATCATCCTCCTTGGCCCGGATTCGAACCCGGTTCCCTCGATTTCCGGCCGAGTGCTTTAAGGGATAGAGGACGCCTCGGTAGCTTAACTGGCTAAAGCACTCGGCCGGAAATCGAGGGATCCGGGTTCGAATCCCGGTCAAGGCGGATGATTTTTCCTCTGTTGGATGTCGCGCAATTGTGCATTGCGGGTGACTCCGTAAAAGTGTAACTCCGTGGCTTGTCCCGAGTAGCTTAAAATCTGGAGCAATTTCATTACGTGAGTGGTCCACTAGAAAACATTGGCGCTGCAGCCAAGACAAGGGGAGGAGATTAGCGGTAGTATATAAGCGCTCCGTTGCATGATAGTAATGAAAGAAATTTCGCTGTTCTTCACCAGTGGAAAACTTATAGTGGAAAACTTATCTATGTGCCTACTACCAAAAATCTACGAAAACTCTCATAAGATTGCTTGGGGAAGGAGGGAGGTTTCTTGACATATTACTCGTTGTTTTGCGCAGGGGGCTGAATGAGAGGGGGGATTGGAGATTGGACGGAATGGCTTCGTGTAATATTCGAATGGCCCCCTGACGGGATGACGCGATGCCCAGATCTGTCTCATGAGCTCATCTTTCGTCATTCTGCCACTTTCTCCTTATCTAAAACGAGTTGATGACGCTTGTAATTTGTGTGCGGGAAGGGTCATACTCGAGGGGAAGTGAAAGGCTGATATGGAATAGGTTACTCAAGACTGATACGTGGAAAAAAACTGGAAGCCCTGAGTGTCCCCTTGTTTTTTATCTTTTTTTTTGACTAAAATCAAAGGGGAGCATCGTGAATTATTTTTTTCGATAAATCCCTACACTTGCCATCGATAAAATGAATAATCAAGCTCGAATTTTTGCGAGTTCTGTGGTTTAACGTTTACTCGCGGCGTCTTGCAAACCGCATCATGTAAAATAATGTTTACGAATAATCCATTTAAAATCGTATAATGTTTTCAGATTTTTTTGTATAAATTCAGAGGAGTTAAGAGGAAATACGTGAAAAGGTTTAGCTGATTTCATTGACTTTAAATCGCTGGAAAAATATTTTCCAGCCTCAATTTTGATCACACCTCTGCTTAGACGTATAGTCTTTGTTCTTTTTTTTATCAAATGGTTTTATTGTGTTTCAGCTGTTAATCTGGGTTCAATCTTGTAATGGAAATTAACTACTCCCCGATGACATATAACTCTGGCATTTTGTCCACTTTAGTCCACTTTTGCTGAAAATATAATATATAATGTAAATAATAACTATTACTGACTAATTACGCCTATACTAAATATTGAAGGTTATTCGGGCTTCCCACTGGGCCAAACTCTCCATCTCGGCCGACGTTTCGATGAACGAGTCGTCCATCGTCATCAGGGCATGAATGTAGTCGCTGAAGGTTATTCGGGTTTTCCACCGGATCAAACTCTCCATCTCGGCCGACGTTTCGATGAACGAGTCGTCCATCGTCATCTGGTCATGAATGTAGTCGCTGAAGGTTATTCGGGTTTTCCACCGGATCAAACTCTCCATCTCGGCCGACGTTTCGATGAACGAGTCGTCCATCGTCATCAGGGCATGAATGTAGTCGCTGAAGGTTATTCGGGTTTTCCACCGGATCAAACTCTCCATCTCGGCCGACGTTTCGATGAACGAGTCGTCCATCGTCATCAGGGCATGAATGTAGTCGCTGAAGGTTATTCGGGTTTCCCACCGGGTCAAACTCACCTTCTCGGCCGACGTTTCGATGAACGAGTCGTCCATCGTCATCAGGGCATGAATGTAGTCGCTGAAGGTTATTCTGGTTTCCCACCGGGCCAAACTCACCTTCTCGGCCGACGTTTCGATGAACGAGTCGTCCATCGTCGTCAGGGCATGAATGTGGTCGTTGAAGGTTATTCGGGCTTCCCACTGGGCCAAACTCTCCATCTCGGCCGACGTTCCGATGAACGGGTCGTCCATCGTCATCAGGGTGCCGATTTAACTTGGCTCACGTTCGAACGTTAGGCATCCGATCACCTTCGATCGAGGTCAGTTAATTCGAGTGAATTCTTTCGAGCGATTATATATGAGCGATCGTACAGCAGACCGTCGCACGTTACGCTGTTGTCAGATGTACAGCATATTTCTCACTTGTTTCTCTTGAACGCATGCGCAACGAGCCTAGTTTTGAATGATCGCACTTGTTTTGAATATTTTTGAATAGCCATTAAGAAGAATTGTAAACTTTTCAATGCATACGAAGTCGAATTATACTTTCTCACGAGTCTTATAAATTTCCCTCAATGCCTTCACTTGATAATTCAGTCCTAATGCCTTGTCATTTTGTCTTTAGCGGATAAAACTATTTCGCCGGTTCCAATTGCCTGTTAGCAATGTTTCATTAAATTATAATCTTTTTGCAAAAGTTAAAAGCAGAAAAATATGATCCACCAGAGTGTTGCTGTACCTTAACCTTCTTTAAAGAATCATGATAGACTTAATTTATCAAACTGGTGAATATAATTTACGAAGATCTCACCAGTAACAGTCAGTGAAGATTATGTATTCGAAGAGCATTATATTCTCATCCCGTTCATGTCACATCGTATTCCACTCCAAAACCAACATTTGATACTGTAATTAATCAAAACAATACGCGATATTGAAATACTTTTCCAATACATTACTGAACAGCAATCTAGGCCACCAATTGTAATTGTTGTCAAGAATGGTGTATTATATCTCATACACAGTCCGTAAAACATTCCAAACGACGATAGCTCTTCAAATATCAATTAAGAAACCAAAACATACCCTTCTTCGATTGAGAATGGCCGCTTCGACAGGTATTTTGTTGTCGAAGCCGAGGATTCGAGCGTGAGGTAAAATACCTTTTGAACGTGAGTTACAAAATAGGCACCGGCAATTGTTTTCGAAATATTATCTCTCAGAACTCAGCGGGAATGACTCTTTTTCGCTCGAGCGTTAAGTTATAAAATCGGCCCCCAGGGCTTGATGTCGAAACGTCGGCCGAGATGGAGAGTTTGACCCATTGGGAAGCCCGAATAACCTTCAACGACTAGATACGCCGGGAAAGCCTTAGATGTTTCTTCCCTATACTAAATAGTTTTCTCGGGAATGACCTGTTTGTCTGCGTCAAAAATCTGATAACCAAAATTGAATCAACTTTCCGAACACTTAGAGCTCTGATATTTTGTATATTTACCCAATTTTGGGACAATATATACCTACACCAATTTAATTAATGACGATAAATTCTTCATTATGCGTTTACTAATAGGTTTTCTCGAGAATGAGCTATTTTACTTAGTCAAATCTTAAATTTGAAAGTTAACCTGCTTCGCACTATTCGAACAATTTTTTTAGTCGCTCACAGAACCGGTTTTTAGCTGAATAAACGTTATTTTTCACTTTTTTAGTATTTTATGAAACATCAAAACCTTATTCCTTTAAAAGTTTCATTTTTATATTCATTATTCCTATTGAAGACGTTTAATCTTACGTATTTCATGGTGGATGGTAAAGAAGGGCGAAGGAATGTGGGAGGCCGTGATAAAGGTGGAGAATGTTGGGTAATCGGGGAAGGGGAATAGGGAGGAAATAATTTACGAAAGGGTTAAGTGGTAGGCGTTAGCGAACGTATTGTGAGATGAAGAAAGATATCGTTAAAAATGATCCTGGCTTCGGGGTCTCATATTCCAGATTGTCTGAGCTCTTGAATGTAGCATCTGTAAAGTGCACTTTATAAATGAAATGGATATAAATTAGGATTTCCGGGCTAGTTTTCTGTAATTCAGCCAAGAATGTGGAAATTTTGACCTAGGCTTCAAAAGAGATTGCTCAGATTACAGTAGAAAAATGGAAATTTAAACGGGGAAGCACATTCAAGCTAGTAAAAAAAGGTCGATTTTAATGAGCAATACCTCGAAAACCATACGGTAAATCGATCCTAAATTTAACGTACATACTTCTAGTCAGGTCAAATAGTTTTTCAAGTTGTTTCATAAATTTCTTGAAAAAATTGAATTGACTTAGAAGTCTCTTAATTAGAAAATAATGCCATGAAAACGCTCTGTATTATAACTTGGGAAAACGCTCTCAAATTATCTTTTGGCAGTTTGTGCTAAATATCATTTTACGTAGAAATCAATGAATTTGGTCTCATTTTAAAGGAAAATGACTCGCTCTTTCGAAGACGCAAAACCGTCAGCCCTTTGCAGAACTACTTTCCGAGATTCATATCGAAAAATTCCAGCCATTTTACATGGGAATTGATACGTAAATGCATTCCAGAGAGACCGTATAAAAATAAATGAAGAATTTCCAACACCTAGATCTTGTAAAAATAACCGGGTTGTTTGTATTTTTTCAACTATTTTTGCAAATAAAGCATATTGTATCCGCGGTCATTTTTTTCCGGATCTCAAAAAACCTTCCGTTGTGAAGGAGCTTCTGACGTCATCGGAGACTAGTGAAGACCTCTTTTGGGCCGAGGGAGAAATATTGCCGCCGACAAAATGCGATCGCGTTTGAGTTACGATCGCGCGAGATGCCCCAGAAGTATCCGCTCGAGGGATATATATATATATTGATGGATAAATTGCTTCGCGGGCGGGAACGGTTTTGTTTTTATTTTCCGCACGGCAGAGGTGGATTTGGACCGCCGGTTGAGAAGGTGCTCCCCACGCGAAAGATCGGACTTTTCGATTGATCGTGATCTATCGCCGTGAAACTTTCGCTCGTACGAACGTTGCGATTTTTCCAGAAGTTTTCTAGCGGTTTTTGAAGGAATAAAAAAGAGAAACGATAGCAAAACGCGCGCTCAGCTCGAAATGTTTTGAGCCTAAGTATCCATATCCTAAGGATCCCTTAAGGAAAAGGTTAACTCAACTACAGCTTTTTAAATTCTGTTAGTATTTCAATCACTTTCGGAGGAAAATATTTCATCAATGAGAGGGTGATTTTGATCCTGGATTGACAATTTTGAAAACTGCCATCAGTGTCTCCTTTACTGGAGGGTGGGAGGGTGGCAGGGCATAATTTAAATGGGTTGTTTTTTTACTCCATATGTGGTAACTTTGACTCCTCTAAGAATGGCTTCTATCACGGTTCAGGATTTTTAAAAATTTATTTGATGTTCTAAGAACTCACTTCAATGTGTATCAGGTGCTCAAACTTTTACTGCAAGAAAGATGAAAAATGAATACATATTTCTATTCTGGCATTCGATTTTTTGTGCGATCCGCGATTTCTCTCGAAATTGCGTTTTTTAAATGCCGAAGCAGGGTTTATAATTATCCGGCATCGCATGCGGAAATGAATCCACCCAATCACAAGTAAGGGTCAAATGTAATGGTAGCTTTTACTACACCACATAATTAAAAACACAAAAACACGACCCGGGTTTCAATACATTAGTATCATCAGGAGGTGTATACTAGATGGTAATACATTTGTATTATCATCACTGTGTATACTAGGTGATAATACATTAGTATTATATTCCACATGACCCGGGCTCCAATACATTAGTACACCCGGGTCATGTTTTTGTGTTTTTAATTCTATAGTGTAGTAAAAGTTATCATTAACTATGACTATGGAAATAAACTGTAAATTTAACAAAGATACTGTTTTATTTGTCACAAGCAAGGGGGTTGGGGAAAGAAGGAGTGACAGCGGAGTTTGAATTTCGGTATACTTATTTAGGTACGACTTCCGTGTGGTATATTATCGTATAGATGTATTTAATTCTCATTTCACTAATACATATAGGAATCAGAAAAGGAAGTTAATCTCCGATGAATCAAAAATGAAGTTCTCATTGATTAGTAATTGACTCAAAATAATATTCTAAATCAAGATAGTACATCAAGTTTAGCTCGAAAGGCCCGGGAATGATGATCCATTACCTCTTTTAAGCCATTGTGCGGATTGCTGTTCCACTGTTTTAATGTTTTAACGAATACGTGCTCTAAGGTTTCTGTTGTATCTACTGTTTCCAGGTGTCTGACGTCAGAGTCCGCTTGCGGAACGCGGAACACATTCATCGACTTTTAACACAGCTTCCGCAGCGTTCAGCTCCACCCGCAATCCGCCTTTCCGCTCTACCCTTGCGTTTCATTTGTTGATTACATCTCCGCATCCTGCAACCGGTCTGGATCTATATGAACCCCGCTTAAAATGGCTCTGTCTTGAGTCAAAACAATCACTAAGCTACACACTTTTATTTATTCAGGTGAAAAAATCCGAATAAAGTCCGCTGATGAAATGGGTAACCTATAGAAAGCCAAAATTATGGTACAAAATATGCTGATAATTCCAGGATTATTTTTACCAATGACCACTATTTGTTCAGCCTCAGGAGGCCACTGCAGCGCCATTTGCGTGGAACTACCGTATTTTAAGATAAGATAAGATAAGATTTATTGGCTCTAGGAAAGAATTCCTTTGGAGCAGGCATAAGTAATTACAACTCAGGCAAAAAATAATAACAATCACATAGAAAACACGTCACCATTTACAGGAATCTTATCAAATCACAGCACTTGCCCACAACAAATATTACAATTCCATGCTCAATACATTGTAGCAATCACAAAGGTAGCATATTCATGAATTTAATCCAAGATATTTAACAAAATATTAACTATCACTGAGATAGTAAGACAGCAAGCATTTTTTAAATCTTTCGGTTGACTTAATATTTTTCAGCGTTTGCGGAATAGAATTCCATACCTATTTTGACTCCATTGGTAACAGTAATTCGCTAATAACTTTAAATGATAGGTGGGAGGATGCCTAAGTAATATTTGATTGTTATTCAATTACCCTGGACTTTCTGCTTCTTACAAAGAGTTTTTTGAAAGCTTGAACACGCTTTCTCGTTCGAAGTGGTCTTTTACTGCTGTTGTCTTAGTCATTAACAAATGAACCCGTGTTAAAATCTTCACTTTCAAGGCCGAATTACAGTGAAAATAGCCTGGAAATCCTATTATATTTTCATTTCAGTCTATTAAACGTACTTCAAATATGCTCCTTTCAATTTCAGGCAGACTAAATGACCCGGAGGCCATAGCCACCTTAATACCGTGTAACTTCAACCTCAATTCGTGAGATAAAGAGCCTGGAAAAGGAGGGTTAATTTTTTTTCTTTATATTTGGTAAAGGAGGAATTTTTCTTCAAGTAGCCAGAATGCGAGTGAAATGACATTCAAGTTATTCTATGGTGTAATCACCTTCAGTAAATTTGTTCTGGTAAAGAGGAGACATGGACTTAGGATCAAATCCACTTATATTCTAAGATTATCACATGTTATCCCTTCCCAGGTAAAGAGAATTGGATCTGTAACTGCTCTGAAACTGGTCTGTAACTGTTCTGAAACTGGTCTGTAACTGCTTTGAAACTGGTCTGTAACTGTTCTGAAACTGATCTGTAACTGTTTTGAAACTGGTCTGTAACTGTTTTGAAACTGGTCTGTAACTGATCTGAAACTGGTCTGTAACTGCCTTGAAACTGGTCTGAAACTGTTCTGAAACTGGTGTGTAACTAACATTTCAGCAATATAAATTTTTATTTCAACGGCAACTTTAGAACTATCGCTGCTTTAAAGATGAACTAATGTCTGAGGCCTTACGGTTTTAGTTGTAAGTAGTTATTGAGGTGAGAACTATCATGACATTTTTGTTGGGGTTATTATCACCCTATCATTCCAATATGGCGACTCCAAATAATACGCCTGCTTGTTAATTGAGTGCTGCACGACACATTGAAGGGACTCTCTTAATCCTGTGGTCTCGCTGAAACGTTCCTACTTTCCGTTGAAGTTCAACGGGCAACCTCTCGTTGCAGTAATGATAAGCCACCTCATGTTATGTAATAATCTCACTTCATAACGAGTAACCGTAATGGCAGTGAAGTATTCAAATTAAATATTATTCATTCATCCAAATTCTCAGTGAAAGCGGTCGTGAATTTCTCATTCAAATGTCCTTCTGGAGGGAGAGTTTAAATTTCGTAAACTCGTGTGTATTTGTATTAGATTCAAAGTCCAGTCGTCTATGCATGTGATGACAGTGAAGGATATTTAAATCATTTTGATGCATCCTTGACTACTCTTCTTTACAATTACGAAAGTAATAATATACCTGTATGTAAGTTGAATAACTTTTTAATAATGTTCCTGGTGATTCTTTTCTTTCAGATTTGAAGCGCGAGGCCACAATATGTCACATGTTGAAGCACCCACACATAGCAGAGCTACTGGAAACATACAGCTCGGAAGGAATGTTATACATGGTTTTTGAATAGTAAGTAGTGCTTATGATAGTTCTCTCGAATTGAAGTTCAAATCTTGAACCAAAGAGGGCTTTGGACTCCTATGAATGTATTTCGGTTGTCAAGGTGACATTCGACTGGCGGAGGTAACAATCTCGTAAGCACGCACAGATCGCTGGAAATGGTGGTTTCCTGTTTTCATACTTTAAAGTGCCCTGGTTCAGTCCTGTTGGTTGTTTAAGTGTCTTCTCATTGCATTTAAATCGCTGAGGATTTTCAGCTAATTGGAAGTCCCATTGTTGGTATAAACCCGTTGTTGGTCTCCCTGGAATGTATATACTTAGTGATAGGAGGGTTTATGCTTGAAGTATGTATATTGGCTTATTTACGTAACTTTTGATATTTGGGCTTGCCCAGGTTTTGAAAATAATTTTTGGGCCCACTCGTCGGACTATTTTTAATATTTATTTTTCAACATATTAATTCGCAAAATGTTTGCTACCAAGGATCATTTTTGTAGTTTTTTCAGTAATATTTTTTTTATTATATGAATTTCATCGGAAAATTTGGCGCCGTTAAAAGGAATAACGTATTTTTTAAGAGTTCATTTAAATGTAAACTAATATTTTAAAAGAATTACGAAATTAAGTGACTCATCCTCGGAAGTTATCTATAGTATTTTCTGTACAAATGGCCGATCACTTTCCCGAAAATCTGAAAAATAGATGTTGATTGCTTTTTTGGAATGACATAAAGGATTTGACGCGATTAATGAATATTTTCAACATAATTCGCTTCTATGTCGATAAGCTCCGGAAATACGCACATTCCTGCGGTGTGTGGTAAAAAATTTAATCCCACGATTTTTTTCAGTATGTGTAATGAGTTTTAGGTGAAAAAATTGATTTTTTTTCATTTTCACGTAAATAAAATTAAAATAACTGGATTGGCTCGTGAAATTTTTTTATGTTTTGTGTTCAGATGATCATAATTTTTTCCGCTTGATGGCACATCTCTAAAACCTTCATAAGACTTCAAAATTTCTTAAATATGTGCTAACTTTTCCAGGTAATCCAAAGTGAGTTCCACCATATCTCAGTTATAGCTTTAATAGTTCTGACTCGGAATCAAATATTAAAAGTTTCGTGGATTCGCCCTTGCGAATGGATTCCTTTAAGAGAAATCTGATTAAAATCAGTGGTTTATTTTTATTCTCGATACAGCCCTGCTTTTTTTTAGGTAATAAAATATTTATGGTTTAAAATAGTTACTCAGGAATAATTGTACCTAATTTAACGGAAAGGTAGCTGACGGCAGTTCAGCATGCTTGCAAATAATTGTGTGGCGTATTTAAATTAATGATATATTTTTCGTTAGCTAAGAATAAACTCTAAATATTTTTGCATATTTGCATGGAGTGTGAAGGTATGCCCACTGAATTAAAAAGAGCTATTTTGTTCAATAAAAAGGGCTAAAATCCATTAATGTCTAAACATTTTCTGTGAAACTGTGTTAATGTGAAGAAATTATCGTTTAAATGATCTTATACTAAAAGAAAGGTTTAATGGAAAGTTTGTGAAATTCCCTCAGGTATTTTCAGACTTGGTTACATCAACGGTATTTATTTAAATGATCGAATAAAAAATGTCACTGTCGGGATTTTTGGCCAATTGCCAGATCTTTAGAAAGTGAGAGAAAGTTTTTTTTAGAAATGGACATTACGCAGAAAATCCCGAAAGCGTAATTTTTGTCGATGAAAGAAGCTGTGAGAAATCTCATACCATAATTAATGAATCCTATTAAACCAAATTAATCACTAGTGTGTCTCATGAATATTTAACCAAATAACTTGTTTTTGGGGGAAGTTAGTTAATAAGGAATATGATGTAGTGCAAAAACCATCGCAGCGAAGTTTACTTTGCTCTTTGTATCTTTTTGTTCATTAATGAATATTTTTGTTACCTTTCAGTATGGATGGATCTGACCTCTGTTTTGAGATAGTTCGGCGTGCTATGGCTGGTTTCGTGTACAGCGAAGCAGTTGCTAGGTATGTCTTAGTTTGTTTATCAGTTTTGATTTAATTTTTAATAGGCAATGGTTTAGAAGAAAGGATTACTCTGCAGTTTACACAATTGTGTTATTAGTGACATGACTGCGGTATTGTTGCTGCGCCACGGTAACCATACTGATCAACTGTTTTGGTAATAATGAAATTGATTTGTATGGCAACTGGATATTGTTGCTTTACAAACAAGTTGATGTTGCTTTGGTACAAAACTTACATTCCAACTGTTTTGGTAATAATGAAATTGATTTGTATGGCAACTGGATATTGTTGCTTTACAAACAAGTTGATGTTGCTTTGGTACAAAACTTACATTCATGGAGAGTGTAAAAATTGTGGAAACTGTGAGAAAAATTTAACTGGCGGTCCAAAGAGCTCTCGCTGTCGGAAATCTTTTACTGTATTTCATTTTCATATGAAATATAATGAAGACAGGATTTATGTTAATATCTTCCGTGTAGTTTTTAAGTTGAAGTCGATTCGAGGATAAGTTGAAATCCTCTTTTATATAGAAATTCAAAATTTTCTTTCGAGCCGAAAATATTGGGTAAAATCTATGACTCAATTACAAGTCTGATTTTAAAAAATAGCCCAATGTTCCTGTTTCATCATTAAAAAAGTGGTCTATTTAAGGTGGCTTTGGCTGGACTAATTGAGTCAAGACAAATATTAAGTAATACATTTTTTTATTCCGTTAAAATAATCCTGCTTCCTCTGATGAAATAACCCATATCGATAAGTGTATGAGACATGATAGGCTTTCTTTATTTTCAAATTCTGTCACTTTTTGTTAAATTTGGGATATTCATCCCTGTGTCAATGAAGGGTTCTCTTTTTTTGGTGGCTAAACTAGACTTGATATCGACTTTTACTCGAGTCACGAATTTAATTGAGGAGGTTTCACCCCGACTGTTTAAGTAAAATAATTCTAAATCTCTGTTTTTTATGCTTTGTTGAACGTACGTGCGCTGATGATATGCGCTACGTATTAAAAACAATAATTAACGCCCCAAATGATCAGAATATTCCGGGAATATATTTTTAACGAACTCTTTTGTATGGGCAAAGACGCCGATCTCTGCGCCATATCTGAGGAATGGACGCATTTTGACTTCAATGAGGGGAGTTATTTCCTAAAAGTTCAAATAATAAGTGTTTAGTGGCCAGCATTTTATTTGTTATCCAATTTTGTCAGGAGTTTCACTTTCTTGTTCTCAGTTTTCTATGAATATGGTATTGATGTTATATGGAACGATACTTTTTTCCCCATGTTTCTCTCATACTCCCATTTAAGGCGGTTCTGACTTGACTATGTGAGTCAAGACAAATACTTTGGTCCACATTATTATATGTACGATTTAAAAATCCTGCTTTCGCTGATGAAATTGGTCACTTTTTGAAAACCAAAATTAAGTTGTGCGAAATATGCTGGCAATTCCAAAAATATATTTTTAATGGCCACATTTGTCCACCCGTATGAGCCGACTGCAGCGCCGTTCGCATGGAACTACCGCATTTTGACTCCGATGGTGACAGTAATTCTCTAATAACTTTAAAAAATAGGTGGGAGGTTGACTATATTTTATTGTCATTCAATTACCGTGGACTTTCCACTTCCTACAAAGAGTTTATTGAAAGCCTGAATATGCTTTCTCGTTCAAATTTGCATTTTTCTGCTGTTATCTGAGTCGTCTCCATGTAGGGACCTATGCTAAAACCTCCACTTTCAAGGCTGAATGACAGTAAAAATAGCCTTGAAGTCATATTTTACTTTAATCTCAGTTTAATAAAAATTCTTTCACCTAAGTTTATCAAAAATACGCATGGAACAATAGCGTTTTGACTTCAGTTGGTGCTGTAGTTCACTAATAACTATAAAAAAATAGGCGGTTAGATGCACGTATTTTATTTGTATTGTTTCCCGGGACCTTTTGCTTCATCAAAGCAGTTTTTGTTGAAAGCTCGAGTATGCTTTCTCGTTCAAATGTACGTATTCTGATGTTATCTGAAAAGACCATTTCCATAAGAACCCATATGTTAAAACCTCCACTGTGTAGGCCAGGGGTGGCTAACCTTTTGGAGATTGAGTGCCAAAGTTTATGAAATAAGAGTATACTCGCTCAACTTGCGTGCCAACCCATCGAGTGAGATAGAGGTATCCCTTAGCGCCCTCCCAGCTCCGCGTGCCGAAATAATTGCTCTGCGTGCCACTTTGGGCATGCGTGCCATTGGTTCTCCAACCCCTGTCTAGGCTGAACTACAGTAAAACTAGCCTGGAAATCAATTTTATTTTATCTCAGTTTATACTTCAAAGATGCTATATTCAAGTTTTCATACAATCTGGAGGATTCATACGTAATTTTCATACAATATAAGACCCCGAGGCCATTGCCACCTTAGTACCATGTTATTTCAAGTTCAATTTGTGAAAAAAAACAGCCAGGAAGGGTAGAAATATTTTTTTCCAATATCAGGTAGGGGAAGAATTTTTCTTCACGTAGCCAGAATGTGCGTGAAATGACATTCAAGTTACTTCACGGTGGAATCACCTTCAGTCAATTTGTTCTGTTGAGGAGGAGACTTGGACTTATACTCAAATCGACATATGTTCAAAGGAAGTTCCTTTACCAGGTAAAACCAGGTAAAAATATTTGGTCTGTATCTACTCTGAAACTGGCCTGTAACTGATCTGAAATAAGTCTGTAACTAATCTGTTACTGATCTGTAATCTGGAAGTGGTCTGTAATTGGACGGAACTGGTCTGGATTTTAAATAAGTTTCAAGATGTTTCAAATCCAGGCCAGTGACAGACCACCTCTACATCAGTTAGTCTTTCAGAACAGTTACAGGCCAGTTACAGGGTAGTTACAGCCCTGTTTCAGAGCAGAGTCACATGTCAAATATATTTACCTTGGTTACAGCTATTTATTTAAAATGGTGGATCTTCTTAAATGGTGCTCTAGAAATAGTTTTAATTTTGATGTTTCATTTCTCAGCTACTTAGTCATGCAGAAGTATAATTTCTCTTTTCCTAGCCATTACATGAGGCAGGTGCTTGAGGCTCTTCGGTATTGCCATGAGAATGATATAGTTCATCGGGACGTTAAGCCACATTGCATACTCCTGGCAAACAAAGAAAATTCGGCGCCAGTAAAGCTCGGGGGTTTTGGTGTAGCTGTTCAACTAGTTGATGGGAGACCCCAACCGACAGGAGACGGTAAGTTGGCTAAATTGTCAATTTAATGTTCTGTGTGTGATGAATGTCATTATTTACCCTTTCAACTCTCATAATTCTATTGTAATTCTTTCCTTGTGTTATCTCTAATCTTTTTATGTGGCGAAATGTTATTGTATTTATTTTTGGGGTAAAAATCTCTAATGAGATCAAACTTTAATTTCCACTTATGTCTGTTAGCTATCATAATTATTTCAAGCATAATGCTTTCTTATCACTATATTGTTAATTTTATTTTTTCATCTACTATCATGACTTTTTCTAGGCTCATATTGTGAGAGTTCATAAATTAGTTTAAAATGTTTTCTCCAACTATTGTACTCTTAGGAGCTGATCTCATACCCTAGCAACTTAATTCACTGTAACAATTACAATGTGTGATGAAACTTAGGTGTAAGGTTATGATTAAAGTGTTTCCCTTCAGTCGCCTACGGACTGACTTTTCGTCTGGAATTGAGTGTGCCTTGCCTATAAAAAATGTGTCTCTAAGTTTGAATTAAGGTTCGAATTAATGTTTTACCTCCACCTGGCATTTTTAATCGGCATCTAATTTTATCTATCACTCCTATCCTGTTTGAGAAGTTCACACTTGCTGAGGCTATCTATAGTTATTAACTGGAATTGCTTTTCTCTAATTTGAAGGGTAATTATGTTTTTGATTCAATGAATTGCTCACTATTTTTCTTCCATGCAGTTTTAATACATGTGTAATTGGCATATGCGATTGCAGATGCCCCTGTACTAAAACAAAATGTGTAATGCGTTTCCGCAACATGTGTGAAATGACAATTTCTGTTTCATTTTTAATGGGTAAATTATTTTCTACTGCATTTCTCATGCAATAATAGTGTTCTGCACAGGCACCACCTGCAAAGTGTATATTGCATTTATTAATGACACCAAGAATTACAATTGGTATGTTGACTTTTAAAAATTGTTGAGCTCTGCCTAGCAGTCAGGTATGAAGCTTACTGGTGAAGTGAAGAGCTCAAAAGTTTAAACATTACGTGTAAAATGGTCACAGTTTACTTGTGATACATTCTTCCCAAATTTTTGGGTGGCAGAAATACCTCTTCCTTTGGAAACTGAGGCACCTGTGTAGCTCAAGGAATTTTTGTGATAAATTGCCTCTCCAAGTGCCATGTGCTTTATTTGTCAATGCATACCTTCACGTATTAACAAAATTAAGGCTACTTCTATGAAAAGTGATGCTGTCTTTTGTTTTTGTTGTCAGTTAAAGGCCTTTCATGTCCCTAAGTATAAGAGCTTAGAGTGATTTCTTTTCACCATGCTAATAATGGCAAAATTTTACAGAGTGCCGCCTGCTTCCATCTGTTTGATCCCATTAATAATACATACTATGCTTTATACTCGCAGGCTAAAATTTGAATATCTTTGTCTCTATTAAGAGCTTCAATTTAAATCAATTTTATAGTCATTGCTATCTGTGGATTTTGAGTATCCTATTCTAGTGGGATAAGTGTAAGTATCAATAAGAATTTGAAAATGGTCATTTCCTTAAAACATGCACCAAAATCTGCTGAACGAGGCAGAACCATTTTGATAAAATGGATGAAATTTTCACTATTGTGTATACACAACCATCTGCTTAACATCCTTAACCCTTTCACTGTGGAAAACTTACAATTGTCAGTGTGTGAGTCATGGATATATGTTTCTTAGATTCTGTTTCAAGCTGTAAGTCTTTGTTGGTTGGTTATTTTTGAAAGTGCCAAGCAACTGAGGCCATTAAGGATGGCTGGGTGGGGTGATTATGGCAGGATTATATGGGTACCTAGATTGGGCATCATACTGTTCTCAATCAAAGTATCTAGGAATCTGCAGTTCAAGTCCCATCTGATGGACAAAGTACATACTAGATTTCATATCGAGTATCTTTCTCCTTCAGCTTTGGGTGGTCTTGCAAATTTTCTAGGACCTCCAATCCCCAGGGGTGGGGAGGATAAATCGAGGGGTGAGAGCTCTATTAGACATTGCCGAATTGAACTGTGGGAAATGATGGGTAAGAGTGGAAGAGTGAAAGGCCCATGGATTCTGACAAGTCAAACAAATGGCAGTGATCATTAAAATCAATGGTTGGCGAGTTCTCTTTGTGGAAGTTTTTGTTGTTCATCTTTATAATGAAACCACTTAGTTTTTTCCACTGATATATTAAATACACAATTTGACCGGTTTCAACCTTTTCAGGCCATCATAAAGAATGCAAAGTAAAATACCATGAGACAGCACAGTTCATGTAGAGAAACCTCAAGGAGAGGGAGATGGTTAAATGAAAGGGGGGGATAAGAGGTGATTTAGTTTTGAGGAGGTGATTGGGCGAAACTGCAGGGGAAGGAACAAATATGTGGTGATGCCAGGCTCAAGGACTAAGGGGATGGAGGTGGGGGTACTGGCACAGAGAACAAGTGTGAGGCAGTTGAAGGGATTATGTCATTGAGTAGTTTATCACCATGCACATTGTAATGTGACAAAATTTCAAAATTTTCTAGGAAGCAAAAATCCCCCTTTTGTCACAAACATGTAAGAGCTTAGGGGTAAAATTGGATCTGTGACCCTCATCAATTAAATGCTCAGCAAAATTGGACTTTCTATCACCGTTGACACTGGATTTGAAATGTTCCGATATTCTTATATTCAATTTTCGACCAGTTTGACCAACGTAAAAAGAGTTACAATCAAGAGTGTCACGCTTGAGTAAATATACCCCAGGGCAGAGATTACGTTTGACAACACAGTGCACAGTATAATGAAGAGCACATAACTGTGGCTTGAGGACGGCGGAACTCTTCAGAGGCTATGCTATTCCTACTCATTTCTGATTGACCCTTTGTAAGTTAAGTGTGGAGGGAGTTTCTTCCTCTTCTTGGTATCAGAAGCGCCAAGGTATTTGAGATGAAGTCTGTGCTTTAATTGCCCTCTGTTTTGCACTCTCATAGGAACTTAGTTCCCCTGATAATCGTCTTTACTGTCAAATTTTTGTCCCTAGCCCTCAGAATAAGAATCAAGCACTCAGAATCTACCCCTCCCTGATTCCTAAATGGAAGGGTTAAGGTCAAATTTAGCTCTAAGTATTTATATTAACATTGATTTATTTAACGTATGCTATTTTCTCCATACATTTTGACGAACATATATTTACCTAATTGTTACATAGTGTCCCAGTGTATTTGCAAATTCTCAAAATATCATGAACAACTTTGCTTTTACTAAGATTTTGCTATCTCTTTAGCTTTTTTTGAAAAGAATTGCCCACCTTTTTCAGGCATTGCCATGAACAGGATTAGTGTGTAATTTAATTCAAAATTCATATGTATTTAATGTCATAACTTCATCCTCAGAAATCGTTTATAACCATTTAGGGTGTTGCTGTAATTTTTTGTGAAATAAAGTTGCTTGTAATCAGTGTATAAGCAATAGTCACTAAGTAAAGGTAGCCATAGGGTGATAATTTTAGGAATGAGCCTCAGTGTTAAATAATAATATGTTCTTACATCTTTAATGAATTCATGATACTTGTAGTGTAAAATTGTTGCTGAAATTACCATTTCTGTTTAATCCACAATTAATTAATGATTCCTTTATTGATTCTAAAACCCTAAAGTTTTCTTTGAGGCATATATATATGATATCATTCAGTATAAGCATTGGAAAGATGTATTTTGTAAATTTGGAGGAAATACCTGTATCGCTGAAAAAGTTACCTCTGCTTTTCATTGTGTGTTATGTTTGCAATTTGATATTGCAAATTGCAAATTATGTTTGCAATTTAAGATTGCAAGTTATGATTGCAATTTAAGATTGCTTGTTAATATTTACAACGAAATCTAGATCTGCTTATTTTCATGCTTATAATTTTCATTCATGACTAGTGTAATCTCTTCTTTGAATGAATAATTTTAACGGAATATTTTATGAAAACTTTAAAGAAGTGAGAGAATCACTGCATTGCAATTTCCTGCAGGAAGATGGCCCTTTTTCTCTACTTCCTTCCAAATACGTGGACATTTTTATTGGAAACATTTGCTTTTTATGCATACCAAATGAAATCCATTACAGGGAAATCATTTTAGCTGCTTATTTGATAATAAATTCATTTATGGGTTTGTGGCATCTAGCATTATTTCCTGAAAATGGTTAAAGGCAAATTTGGGTATGGCACGTAAGAGATTTACATTACCGAACTGGAAAAAAATTAAAGCTGTCCTCAAGTTGCCTGATGATACTTGTGCTAGTTTTCTCCTTCAGCTATGAACTTATATTACTGATCTTGTCATATTTGATTTGCGGGGATTACAACTAAATTTCAGAGTGGAATCATGGGCCTTATTTTCCTCATGTTAAAAGAAAACTTCCACAAATATCTCCATTTTATAAGAGCTCATAAATTCTTAGGGGTAAAATATTTTGACATAACTGCATTTACACTGGGTGCACTAGGTCAAATTGTGATAACCTAACTAAAGGCAGTGTTAATTTTGCTTAGTATATTAGTGTTATTTGTTAATTAATTTACTTTGTTTCTCTGTATCCCTTGTGGAATTGGAAATGAAGTATCTTGTGCTATTACAAAAGTAATCATCCTTGAAAAGAAAGGAGTTGAAGCCTACACCAGGGGGCATCTTTTAATGACAGTGATTTAATTAATTAAGGGACGTTTTGATAATTGTGATGGAAATTGATGTGATCCAAGCCAGGTTCTTACGATGTGATTACTTGCTACGTAAGTAATCATCCTTGAAAAGAAAGGAGTCAAAGCTTACTCCAGGGGGCATCTTTTAATGACAGTGATTTAATTAATTAAGGGACATGTTTTGATAATTGTGATGAAAATTGATGTGATCCAAGCCAGCTTCTCAGGATGTGATTACTTGCCTGTTTCCTTGCTCGATAATCTGTGAATTTCCTTGGCCTTTGAAAGGTTTCAGTGCGTGAACAAAAACAAACTAAAAAGCAAGTGTTCACCAAAGGGAACAGAATGTCCTCATTGTTCTCTCTCTCTGCATTCAACTGTTCCATATAATTATTTTGCTATCTTGCCAAACGTAGCGCCACGGACAGTGTGTGGCTTTATATTTGAGTTATTTGAATTTCACCCCTCAGTAAAATTATTTGAGATTCAAGATCACAAATAATTTCCAGTATTCGAAGAACATGAGTACTTCGAAGATAGTATTCGCCCATCTCTAGTAGTTTGAATTGTTGGTGTCGCTGGATTGATGTCATTAGCTCGATGGTGGTAACCCCTCATGGTGGGCATGCCTTGGGCAAGTCCTTTTGCTTAGTCTGGAGGATAAACAGTCCATGGAAGAGAAACTGTCCAAAGAAAGGAACGGTTCAAAAGTTGAAGATCTCATTTGGTAGAAGGTCGACATTGTATCAAATCAAACTTTGTGTCTTCCACATTTTATTTATTATGAGTACAACCAGTTTCGGCAGTTACATCATCACATCAGGTGTACCTGGCATAACTGCCAAATCCAGTACTACTCATAATGAAAAACTGTGGAAGACACACAGTTTGATTTAATACATAGAGGGGAATTTGTAGCAAAAAAATAAATGGAGGGGTATGCTGAAAAAATGCCCCAGTATTTATGTCACATTTTGTCTCTATTGATTTAGCTCCCCAACCTATTTGAAAGGCAGTATGGAAAAAAATTAACTCCATATTTTTTCTGTTTAGAGCATGCTGATCAGTGTAGAATGAACTGAGTCTTTACTTCATTCCGAGACTTCATTTAAACAATAGGTTTCAGAGACTTCATTTAATAAAAAGGATATGAAGAAAGAAAATGGAACAAACACAATGAAAAATGTAAATTTCAACTGTGCCCTGGTTTGCTTAACTCACATGTGGGTGCTGTACAACCACCATGACTTTAAAAAATATTTACTGCTACAAACTGTATTATTGTTTTAATTAGTGACTACAGTTCTTGCTTCCCTGGCTGTTTTCAGCATGTCAGCCAGCAATTACTTGTTCAAGTAGACCAGATAAACCAGGAAACAGGATGGTATATTGCACAAAATATGAAGCTGGCTCTAACATTAATGTCATTCCTTACACTTTATTACACATTATGGAGAAAATGTATAACCATGGTAAAGAATGTGAAACTGAATAATTTTAGGGTTGCTTGACTTCTCTTAGTTGAAAGTCTGGGTTTAGTATATTTTATTTTCCGGGTAAGGATTATTATAGTCATGTAAGGAATGCAGTGTGGCACAATGTTTGTGATTCCCTCACAATTTGCTATTAATAGCAGTGTTAGTTGTGGTTAAATCTTCTTGTCTATTGAAGTGTAGGATGTGGTTAACGATTTGTGAAAGAACAATGTTATTTTTTCTTTGGGTGGTAATTAGTGGTGAACCTTTGACTGACAGATGGTGTTCTTCCTTGGTTAAGTTTTATGTGTAACACTTATTTACTTATTAAATTTTTCATGCTGGTGGAGGTTAAGAACATTTCAGGTTTGTTTTGGTAACAGGATCTTAATTATTGAACCACTTGCATGACCTCTCCTTATTTTTCTCTTCTTCTTTTCTGTCTCCTTTCTTCCCCCTTGTGCATTTAGTCATAAACAGAGTCAGATTCTGGTTTTATAAGACCTTCTTAAGCCTTTAAATTTCCAAGGTTGATCATATATCCAGCGAAATTGCTCACCATATCTAGTTTTATTTTTAGATTTATTTTTTTTTTACTTAAAGGTATGCCTTAGGTTCAAAAATTAATTAAATTGGAATCAATCCATAAGTTATCATCCTTTTTCTGTCTTGAAATGCTTACCAAATGAAGCGGTCAGTCTTCAATGCTGGGGAATAGAAATATATTGAATATAAATGGAGTAAATATATCTCTGTCTCTGTCTCTATTTCTATTTTTATGAAGACATGTCTTTATTCGGAACTTGTGGTTGCCAGAGAATATTTTTTCTCTCATTCATAATTTGTAAGTTAATTCCTGGCTAGCAAAATCTAGAGCAACCAGTGGTGGGTGAAAGATTTTGCTGGTTGTCATATCTCCCTTTCCATTAATCATCCTGATGCCATATATTTCTCCATATGGGCATCTGAAAATTTTTAGGAGCAATCTCTACAAAAGTTTTGTTTGCTACCTCAATATTTCTTTAGTCATTTAAAAACACTGCGAAACTGTTCCTTGGCATAAAATTAAATTGCCAAAAAGTGCAATGGGCATGGAGTGTTTTTTTATTGATTGAGTGATGGAGTCTGGTGACTCCACACCACATACCTTTACTCTCAGCTCTTTAGATGCTGCACAATGTTTTCTCAACGATTTATGAATGAGAATAGAAAAAACATGTTTGATTTTTGGTCACAATAAAGTGCTGTGTAAACCTAAAGTACTTCAGAGAAAATTTAAGATCATGGGCATTATACTATTAGTTGAACCTAACTTTTTCCATCTGGCTCATTTTTGTGGGGATTGGCTGATTTACACATGAATTCTTCAGTCATAAGGCTTCTTACTAGCTTCACTTTCTACAGTAAGAGTGACCCATATGTTGAGTGCCAGGGCACAGGGTATGTGCTAGAGACCAAAAGTAACAATGACTGTGATAATGTTCAGTGCAATCCACCATGTTCTTATCAAGTTCCTTTCTTGCTAGTTGAAAGTAAAGTTGAAGTGAGCAATGAAAGGAAATTTCTTCTTTAAAGAAAAAAATTTCACAACCAATACCTAATTTGGATGATTTTGGGTAAAATCGAAAAATTATGGACTCAGACCTTTTTTCCAGTGAAAAGTAGTGGACTCAGTATCAACATTGGTGCTTTAGTTTGACCTGATGTGATATTATTACAATATTTCCCTCTTGTGAGCAAGATGAGCTTTAAAATTATGCATTGAATTCCAAAATAATGGATTTTTAAAATAATTTTATCATCTTCTCATTAAATTAGAATAACCTCCTTTTCTGCCCATCGATGATTAATTTTAGTTACGTCTTAAAAATGCTTTTACCCAAATTTACTTTAATATCATGTCCAAGCTAATGCAATTTGTCGAAAATCTCTGGGCACATATCAATCATTTCAAGCTTTATTTCTGAGGAACTTGGCCAGGGTATAGAGGATGCAAGCCAGTGGTCACAGTTGGGGGACCTTTGAACATAAAGGACCTTGCTGAATTTTTTATGGGTACTGAAATGTTTTTTGGGGGAAAAACACAGGTGGCATAAGGGAAATTTTGCTGAAATTTTGTAATTTTCTAGCGATTGAGCATTTTATGCTCAATAAGCTCATCCGTTCTTAACTTGCTAATAATAATAATAATATTTCTTTATTCACTGCAAGTTTTTGGATTGTTTCGTCAGTAATAGACAAATACAAAACAGGTTTACAAGATTTACAAGATAAAAAAAAAATGCACATGAATTCAGAGGTCACTTGCATGTAACATTCCGACAAAAGTCATAAAGTAAACAGATAGATGAAGACAGTAAATTTATGATGATATCATTTTACAATTATGGGCTAATTATAAATTAGGTACTACATTAAGAAAAATGAGGCATCATATAAGTTTAAGGTAATTTGGCGACTTTTCCTGGCATAGTGTATAAAATTCATCCTCTGAGTATAAAGATTTAATTAGAAGGAACACTTTGAGGATATGCTTGAACACATTTGAAGAGGATGCTTTTAAGTGAGAAGGGAGCAAGTTAAAAAAATTGGCATCCTGGTGATATGGTATGGCACAAAATTCTCCCGGTTGTCCTTAGTTGGAATGGGTACCATTTTCAAGTTGCAACTTGTAGTTAGCACTGGTTCCTGCAGATATATTTCATATATTTATACATCTTGGATTGAAATTCAAAATGGCCACATGCTCCATTTCCTGGATTATGGATCTGATATACTTCAATAGTGCATGACATTTTTCTTGCTGCCAAAATATCTAGGAATTAATTAAGTTTTTTTGTGATTTTTGGGTCCAAAATAATTAGTTTTAAACTGGAATGAGTTTGACTCTTTTCTTCCATTGTGAAGGATGTGATCTTTTCCCGAATCTGACTCTTACCATTATGCAGATAATTAAATATAACTATCCTTTACTGTACCCCCATATCCAACCCCCAAACTGCACTACTTCAAACCATTCTCCATCACGTGCCCCAATGACATTGGCTGTGGATGTGCAGACATCTTAATATCAGAGTATCGACCCAACCTGAGTCACAGTGGGAGGCTGTATTTGAAGGCAGATCATGAGGGTAAGAGTGTGGCGGTGCTATCAAAGTGCATCAATTACTTTTCACTCAACTCCTTGTGGCTGGGATGTATGCTACTGTTGACTTCTCTATGTGTGTCCAAATCTTTTGCTTTTGATTTTTGTTTGTACATTACTGAGCTGTAATTAATCAGTACCTATATTTCCAGTTTGTTTACTTTTATGTGCAAGTATTTGCTTTTTGATGAGTTGAAGGCTGATTCACACCATGACATATGAGGGCAGATGCTGCACTGACTGATTAGCCATTGCCATGCTACCTTGTATATGAATAATCTTAAGAAATTGTCATTGTTTACCTGCATGGGTTAATCTTATAAATTTGTTGGACCTTTTGTGGGTTTTAGTGGTCAAATCCAGATATTTTGATTTTTCTGTAAATGAAGGGTTACAATACTAATGCTATTTAAGTGGCCTCTGAACGGTTAACTTCATTATACCCCATAAACTTCTCCAGTGAATCTTTAACATCAAAATTTCAGTGGGAATCAATGCAAAAGTGGAATCGAACTTTCAAAAACATCTGCAAAGAAAATCTTGGAGGGTGGCTGGTTGGGAAGGACACTTCTTTGTCCATTATAAATTCATCAAAAGGTATTCCGATTCGGTTTGTGGTTATGTGTGTACATATGTTTAAGTTTCATTTCAGGGAGTGGGAATATGTTGCTGTTTAGAGTGTGATGAAGGAATAAATTAAGGGCTCAAATAAATAAAAAAGAATTTTAGTTCCTGAGATATATTTTTTGTGCCATGAGTTTTATGAAGGTACAAGTTTAAAGTCAGACTTTTGATTCACTTTAATTTCGATTCAGTCTTTATTTTGGGTATTTTTGAAATTGCTATTTGATTCATCAGTAGGGATTATTGCTTTAAAATAGAAGATTGCCCAAACACATGCACCTAGTTTTTGATACCTATCACTTCTTACCAATGAATTGAACTTCTACTTTGATTTGTATGAATTTTTAACCAATCATTGCATTAGTATATTGTAGGTATACACACTGCCTCAAGTCATATACTGCCATAAGCACAAACTTTTAAGTTTATGAAAGCCCACTTAATCTGTATGACCTGTGATTCTAGAAATCTTTCCTAGCCATTAATGCTAATTTTAAAACAATTTGATTTGAGTAATTTTTTTACTGTGCGTATTATTTTTTCCCTTTTGTATATGCTTTTTTTGTTTTCTTAATTACTTGTAGTGTGTTAAAATATTTTTGGTCTTTGTATTAGAGTAGGTTTTTAAATTATTTATTGTACCCAGTTTTTGTTTTCATTATCTTTTTACAAATTTCATTCAATCATTGAAAAGCATATTACATTCTCACGTGTAAAATATACTCTCTTTCTTGTAATTGCTAAATGGTTATTATCTTAAATTTATTATTACCTGCTTGGCATCGGCTAACTATGATCAAGTGAATGGTATTATTAACTTCTAATTGTCTTGAACATCTTCTATATACATTTGTCATCCAAATTTAATATATGTGCTTTAAGTTATTTTGTTTTATGGAGTTGGTAAATTATATAATGTGTCCTCATTTCATACTGAATATCATGAAATGTTTTTGTGTTGTGTCATTGTTTGGTACATGGTATGTGTGAGGTGGTTATCTCTCCTGTGATTTCACGTTTTGCCTGAATCAGTCTTCAGAATGTGGAAAATTTATGTTGTGGTGTATGGTGTTTTAGATTCCTCATGTATGTATACATTGTAATTGAGTTATCAATTTATAAAATCAAACTAAATCACCATTTAATGCTTAAGGTGATGCTGGTGTAATGAAGCATTCTATGGTTAACATTAACCTGATAATGACTGGCATAATTTAATAAATATATGATCTATTTTCTAACAGCATGAAATTGCACTTGCATATTTTAACATAGTATAGGTAATACATGTATATTTGTATTTTTGTGTCTTTTCATGATATAAAGATATACTTACTCAGTTTTTTCATATGTCTGCATGTGAACTTGCTATCTTAATCTGATGATACATGATTCTACACATATGTATTTTTATTCAGGTTCATAGGAAATGTTATGCTATGTTATAAACTTTTAGAATATATGTATTTTAGATCCAATTTGAGTCATGAAAGTTGACTCTGTCCTGAAGTTTGTATCATTTCTTTGCAATCAGTGTGGAGTAATTTTATTAGCTCAACTGTGGGCAGTCATCTTTCAGACTTATTATTATGTTCTTGTGGGATAGAATATCCTAATTATATACTTGGATTTTAATCCATAGTCTTGTATGCATAATGGGAAAAACCATGATCAAAACATTCATTATCTTCTTTTTGTACATAACGAGTAGACTCCATGTAGGTGATAACTCTTCAATAGTGAATATGTGGAAAATTCAGATTTGAAATATTTTGATTACTTTAAAAAAATGTTCTTTCATGCATATACTTAATTTCTACTTTCTAATGACAATGTTACTAAGTTTTAATTGGTCACTTAGTGCTTTTCATAACTAATGAAAAAATCCAGACCCCTAATCTGTAGTTGGATAGGTACATAGAAATTTGTTTCATCTCTGTTGATACTGAATAAGCCTGCATCGTCATAAAATGAATTTAAATCTCTTAATTTTAAAATGTGTATTTCTAAATTTGACATGTCAGAGTTATTCTCGTGTACCAAGTAGGAGTAGGTATACTATAATGTACGTGAATGACCAGGAGTATACTTAAAATAAATGCGGACATCGGTTTAATGTATTGGCTCCCAATTGTCCTATAATTCTTATGCTTGAATTATCACCCTCGGATATGATCTATGAAACAAGGGCAGATTAGAAAATTGAAATTTTACTTTTGTTGAAAAGTTACACATTTTAGGTCATCAAAGCCCTTAAAAGGTTATTTTTTTGTAAATTATTCGTTTGATCCATTTTCATGTAACAAGTTTCATGAGCCTGCATATCTTGATGTCACACTAGCAGGAAAAATTCATGAAAATGGCATGATCTGCTGATGGTCTGAATGTAAATTTTTTGTCGTGAAGAATTCTATTTGTATATTGTCGGTATGGGAAGAGGAAATAGGGAAGAGTTTTCATCAGAGTCTATGAGCCAAAGCATAGTCATTACAAGGATATAATTATATCCTTAAGCGTTGACTTAATGAATTGCATGACCAAACATTCTGGCTCATTATGATGTTCATAGACATACCTACATAGGAGTTCCATAAAAACTATTCATGATTTATTGATCAAATTATTACTGGCTATTTAACAATGGATGCTGGCACAAAATCATGTAACTTCTGCCTCACAATGAAATTATATTAAAAAATTGTGCTAATGTACAATGACTCAAATCTCTTTGCCTTATTGTAAATGGTGGTAAAGATGATTTACTGTAGTTATGTTTTCACAGTTATTAGAATTTTTAACTTTTTGAGTGATTTCTTCTCTAGTAGTTGAAGTAGTCTCCAACAAGGGTTTGGTCTAAGATTATGGGCACAGAAAAACCTATCATTGGTCATGTTTCTTCCAGAACTTAATACATAGTTACCGTACTATATTACAGAAATGCCCAGAATATTGGCAGGTGCATGCACTGTCCAATTCTGAGAGTTGTCATAAGCTATTCGTGAATTAATTTACAAAAAAGTTTACAATGAGGCACTGACTTAATAGATGAGCCCTTAATACATATTTTCCTCCCTTAACTTAACTGAAGGGATCCAACATAGCAATTTTTCAGTTATCATTTGAAAATGTTTTGTTACAACATAAATATTGCCAGACATGGTGAAGTGTGTTCCAGAGAAAATGGGGGTAGGAAAATCCTAGTGAAGTTCAGACATCCCTTCAAAATTTTCAGTTGTCATTTCAATGAGTTGAATTTTACATCCTGGGTATTTTCACTTGGGTATTAGTATGTGGAAACCGGCTTTACTGGAAAGTTTTGCATTAATTAATGTGACTATTTTGGTGTCATTTTCCAGCCAGGCCATACAAATTCCCCTTTTGTTTTTCCCCTTTGCTTTAAATTAAGTTGTGGAAGATTTAATGAACCTTATGCTGCTTTTTCTTGAATGATTATGGTTCTTAGATGAGCATAAATTTTTTTGCTACTTTAGCTCGGGCACATCTTTGCAATATGTGATGACTTCTTATGGACCAGAGATGTTCTCAAGGGGAGCATTTTTTGAGATGAAAGCTCTCTTAATATGTTCATAAAAATTGAATCTCAGGTTTTAGGGAAAACAATGAGGAAAAACAGCCCTGAGATATTTTCTGTTAAGTTTTCCTAATCTGTGGCAAATTCTGATAGTATCTCTGCAATGAAGTTCTAGAAATACATCTGATGAGATGCAGTAGTTACTGGTGTAGGGAAAACATAAAATGTGAACCTTTGAAAGTTTTATGTATCTTTAACACCTACTGTGTAGTGGTTCGCTATGAGGGGGCTGCCAGCCTCTGGGGGGTAGAGCTTCAAACCAGGGGATGGAAGGGATCAGGGATTGGAAGTGGGCTCTGGAAGTAAGGCCCTGTCTAAATGGTACCATACTTACATATCATAGGATGAATAAACTTTATATCTATTGGATTTGAAATAAACATATATTCAATTTTAATTATGTTAGCGCTATTTTTACTTACACCCTATTTGGTCATAAAGTCCAAGATTTTTATCAGTTGCGGCTGAGGGAGCATTGGGTATTGGTTTGTGGAACTATGAGAAAAAATTTTGGGGAACACTGGATAACTGCATTGATTGAAATTGAGTAATTTTTGTAGAATAATAATGTAATAAAAACGTTAATGTTATCTTAACCTAACCAGTATTTCTGCTATATACTTATTTTGTATTCAGGTAAAAAAAATACATTTTAGGTATGTTATTTCATTCTGTAATCTTGGTTACCTGTACAATGGTACTTCTATAAATTGAATTAGCTAAAATTCAAAATGCATGTTAATATTTAATGTTTATAGGTCTTGACATTTTAAAAGCTAGACTGCCCCCTGAACTAGTGTTCAAAAGCATGATTGCTCTCAATTTGTATGGTATCAATTTTTGGAGGGATTTCATTATTTTCTATTTATTTCAAAATTGCAAATTTTTGATTTGGTGGATTCATATCATATGAATAAAGTAACCTGAATATAATACCCCTTTCTACGGTAACTGTGTGGGGAATGATCTTTGCATATCGTAACTGATAAAAATAAGGAAGAAAGAAAGGCACTTCTATGGCTAAGTCCAGTAAAATATACTGGTGTGTAAGTCATGTCTGTAACTTATCATATTTAAGAAAATCAACTCATCAATTCAATAGAACCATACTTCATGTTCTCCCTGAGTTTATGGAACTTTTTTGTTTCAAATTATAGATTTGTTGCATACATTTCTTTTGAGTTAAATTCCATGTGGTTTTTGTGTCCATTTCCTAGAGTTTAAACAATCCATATTCTGTGTTTTTTGCATGATTTCTCCTTACTATAATTTTAAGATGCGATGCTGCATAGTTACCAATATAATTTGAATGATGTGTAGGAGATAGAAAATATGTTTTTCAATTAAAATTCTGTCTAATACTTTTAGATGTGACAGTTTTGTGGAATGAATACTTAGAATAGAAAATCATTATGTTTAAATACTTACCTAATTATCTTGTTTTTGGTTTTTTGTCCAAATGAACTCAAAATCCTGTATTTTGCTGTTTTACTTGAATTGAGTAGGTAACTCAATTTTTGCATTTTTACCTATTAGGTTCCTATGTATGACCAAATGACTGTTTTGAAATGCTCAGTTGGAGCTGTCAGTATTCAGATGGTCACTAGGGAAATATTTCAGTATTTGGCTGTTAGTTACGTCTTACCGATTTTATTTTATATCATGCGAATTGGTATAAGGATGTATCATCCATAGAAGGCTCTAGGACCATGTTCAAAGCCCCCTGTTTTTTTTATGATAGCAGTCTTGAATGCAGATAGTTGACATGGCGATGGGAAATTAGAAAATCATGTAAAAATATTTGGTCATCTTTAGCCATTTTGAAAAAGAGTTAAGGATATGAGGAACAAGAGTGATTATTGTGGCCAGAAAATCAGGAAGTCAATGAGGAAATGAGCATTGACTTTAAACTTGTAGGAGTGGTACTGAGGATCTTTAGGTTATTTATTAATATTGAGTTTATCTGTGTATAAGGATTTAGTTGGAGATACAAATTTGTCCCTCAAGTAATTTATATTTGAGTCAGTTTATCAGGAGATGATAGGTGAAGATAGTTTTTGGATCAATTTTTATGTACCCAAATTGGAAGAGACAAACAGAAATACAAGAATCCCTCACCTACCAACATGATCTGAAAAAATAATCAAAAGAAACTGTCAGATTCAGAGCAGTTGCTCTGCACCTTTAATTATGCTTCCTTGAAGATTTACAAATTACCTAACAACTCATAAAATTAAGCCATTCCTCAATCAATGAGATAATCATCAATCAGAGTATAAATGCAAACTTAGGCTTCACTTTCTTCTCATAAATTTCCGGTAGCTTTTAGTCTACTGCAATCAACCTGCAATTCAATATTCTTTCATGCTGGAAACCACACTATCCCTATTGTGTTTTCTGTGGAGTCCAGTTTTATCCAGAAGACAAATACCAGATATAGAAGACCAGAAGACAAACAGGAGGAGGGTGGTCGCATGAGAGGGAGGGGCTAGGAGGACGGACAAAGTGGAGGGGATTAAAGCTTTGAGGAAGGGGAATAGGCAGGGAGCATACATTCATGTACAAGGAATGTATCACAGTCAACTTGGTTTTTAAAAATCTGAAGCTGTTCTAAAGCATTCAGCTTACATCTGTCATAAGTAAAATGGAGAGGTGTCATGGTAAAATCACTTTTATGTCTGTGGGTTAAAAGATGTTTGGCAAAGTTACTTCCGTTGAAATTAAAATTTCTAAAATCCCTTTTATGCTCCATTTGTCTAATTTGAAAATTTCTGCACGTCTGTCCAATGTACTCTGCACGTCTGTCCACCACATTCATTACATTCCATTAGGTATACACCACTTAATGTCTGAGGTTCAATGGGGTCCTTGCAGTTCACTAACAGTTTTTTCACACTATATGGTGTATTAAATGCCACTTTATAACGGTCCTTCGGAAACAATTGCGCCACTCGAGAGGAAATCTCCCCAAAGTACGTAATTGAATGTCATTGTTGAACAGGGGGTTAAGTTTTGTTGTACAAACTGGCCACGGCCTGTCTGTGACTCTAAAATCTGTTGAGTATGGATTTATGTTGTGCTGGAGGTTTGGTAATGAGCTGGGGATCAATCTCGGTGGCCGAGGAAAAGGCCTGGACGCTTGTTAAACTGGGTCTTTAGATGTAACAGCAGACTTGATATTGTTGTTTCATTGTCAATCACTTCCCTTCACCCCAAGTCTGCTATTGCAAACATTTGCTCTTTAGAGTAGGAATATTCTCATTGGCTATAGCCAGAGATGAGCCATTCTGAAAATTACTGTTGTATTTTTGAAAATTTATTGCAACCCCTGAAAATTACCATAATTTTCAGGAAAATTGCTCTACATTTCCGATGTTTTTCATACTGATATATTCATAACATATTCTTTTAAACTAAGTCAATATATATTTCGTACAGGCTTAATTTTTAAGTAAGGCACATACAAATCATTTCTGCAATATTGTGGGGCTCTCATTTAATCAGTATAATCATAAATTTCTCATACCATGGCAAAAGAGAGCAAATTACATGTGTGCTGCTATATTTGTTGTAACATTTTTCTTTTTATTTCTAGTTCATTATTGTATCAATAGTAATGGTTTAAATTCCATCAATCCTTAACTGTTGCTATTGGCTATCATATTCAATCCTTCAAGAGCCATTAATTGCTGAAAATTTACAAATGCAGTAATATTTAATATTCCTTAATTTACCTCTGTAATTTACTGCAAATGAAAATTTTTGTAATTTTGTCATCTCTGGCTGTAACTGACATTCAGCACAAAGGGATTAATACTAAAATATTTTTTTTTGGGGAAAACCTACCCAACATGTGAGTGGAGTGTGGACACTGGTGTACCACAAGGGCAGTGGGTACTGGCCCTTGGTTTTCCTTCACTTACCACCAGCATCCTTGTTGTACTGGCATCACCAGCAAGCAAAGTTCAATTTGCCACCAAAACCTTAGACAATCTGCAGCCTCTTCAAGTTAATTATCAAAACGTTTTCTTCCCCTTTTTTCTTGGGCATCCAATTTTCATATTCATTGTGTCTTTCTTCTCTGATGAGTCTGCTCCATATTTCACGTCATCATCCCATACTTCTCTATGCGCCAAACCTGCCCAGCTGACCACTTCACCCTCAACCTTAATCCTCACACAATGGGCATTTTTGCCTGCTTGACGATAGTCTTCTCAGTTGTACCTATTCAATGAGATGGTTGAGAAATAATTTAGCATATTCAGCATCATTTGCTCAGAAGTAAGTGGTCTTATTTGGATGCATCTTTTTTTCTTAGAGATCTAGACTTCTACCTTTTTTTCCTCATTATTAAACTTGTGACATAGTTGGGGGTATGTGAAAAGAAAGAGACAATGCAGCTTCTCATGTGTTTAATTAACGTCGCAAAGAAATGTCCGAAGAACCATTATACAAATTCCCTTTTTGGGATCAATTTAAAGCAGTGGTAGTGAGGGCAACCTCCTTTTAGGTTGCCTTCTCAGGAGCTGGCTCTCCTTGGACTGTCCTGCTGGTCTTACAACCTTCCCAGACTGCTGTAGTAATCAGTGTGCTCACATTATTGATGGTGGGTGACCACCACATGTAAAATGTGGCCGATCGGGTTGCCCTGTTGTCACTTCTGGCCGATCATAAGCTCTTTTTCAGGATATCTGAAGAGACCTATGACATCAATGTAGGAGGATAATTTAACCACAAATAATGGAGAATGAATACTGGTGAATGTTTTTTTAATAGTTGCTTTTCTTGGAATTATGCCTCTAATTTTGTATTTATTGTACAGTAGAAATATAGTGCTTTGCAGCTTGGTAACTCATTTGCTTATGTGATTTCTAATGTGTATGTTGGGCATGGGAATTATTAGTTATTCTTTGAATTCTACTGTTCTTTTCTTGTATAACTTAGATTATTTAGCTTTCTTGGTATTGTCTTCTGCTATGTATTGTATCCTATTGAGAATCCCATTCAGTATTTATTGTGCAATGGGCACATGCCTTCAATTAATATGTAGCTTTACTGAGTAATTGAATGCCTACCTAAATTGGAGTTAACAGTAACAGTTATTGGAGAGGAAGAGCATGTCTTTGTGCTTCTCTGGGGCATTAAAATATTGTATTGATTGAGAATCACTATCAGTTTTATATTATTGCTCGATGTAACATATTTGTGGTTATATCTGTGGATGTTGCTTTACATCTGGCATTCAAGAGTTGTATCAGGACTGAATGACATGTACCTATGTTTCCATTGTAACTGTGTGTCTGACAATTTTCTACAGGGCGCATTGGTACGCCGCACTTCATGGCACCGGAGATTGTCCAGCGTGGGGAATATGGGAAGGGTGTGGATGTTTGGTCTGCAGGAGTTGTCCTGCACATACTTCTGTCTGGCACTTTACCATTTTTAGGAACTAGGGAACGACTCTATGCTGCTATTTGCCGTGGAAAGTTAAATGTGAGTAACTCTCCCGTCTTTCATAAGATCAAGATTGAAGGAAAGAATTTTAACCCTTTGTAGGGTGAAAAACAAATTGTATGATCTCCCTGCATTTTATTTTTCTAAATTGAAGTTTGATCTTTCAAGCTGGCAAACCTTTTGATTGTTGAAAAAAAGTGCTTATTGGGGTAATCTGTGAGTGTGTGACAATGCTCACTAATTTCAAAGAAGAGATTTTTTTGTGTAATTCTTGGGTGGCTTATTTACATTGCTGATGAACATATCTAAATATTTCACTATAGTATATTTTTGTAATTTTCTGCACCTATTGAAGTGATGTTCAAAGTTGGTTTCATTTAATTGCACAGTTTGATCAAAGTTCATGGCTCTTATACCATTCTTTTGATGGCCAGCCATTTCATTTGTTCTATATTTGCATCCATTGGAGTATTATGAAGTTGTGATATGACCCATAAAAATGTTTGAATACTTTCATCTGTTTTCACTCATTTTGTTTTCCATATATTCTTTAGGAATGAAAATACCTTTACATTGAAATGCTTTCTTAGTGCTATCCTACAAATTAGAACTTATAAGGAACTCACATACTGAGAAAATGAAATTTAAGGACATATATAGAAATGTCTTTCAATTTTCACCTCTTTATTTTTTGAGATTAGCATATAATGATTAGGCATTCACAGCAGAATTGTTTGTGAATTCTCAGACAGTTTCTTCATTTTACAGACTTTAACTTGACATGCTTGCATTGCAGTTTTTTCTCTGTGAATGACATATTTTACTGGTAAATGTTTACAGATAATTTCTTCTTTCACATGATGCATTTTAATGACGTAAAAAAATCATCCCTCCGTATGCCTGGTTCCTGATTCCATGTTATTTGCTTGGAAATGATTGCGGTCAATCTTTATTTGATGGTTGCAGAATCCAGGTCATACTGCACTTGGTTCAAAGTTTTTACAGAGCATATGGAAAAAGAACCTTGCTTTGTAGAATACACAGTAATAATGGAACCAGGAAATCTAGGGTATGGAGGGGTCCATTGAGAGTTGGGGTGGCTATCATAGGAAAAGTGAAAGCTCTGTAGGTATGGAGGGGTCCAATTAGCATTGGGGTGACTACCATAAGAATAGTGAGAGCTCTGTTGGTTAAATCACAAAATCAAAATTGTGTTTTCGTGTTCATGTTTTTGATTTTTACCAAAAAAGTGTCGCTTATCTATTTAAGTCTTCAAAGTTTCAAATTTTCTAGGTACTTTTTTCAGGATTGTAGTTGAAATTGTTCAGACTGAAGGGGAATTAGAATACCTGTTAGAAAAACACCACATGTGTTCATATGATAGCGTAATTTTTCTTAAAATTGGTTTTGATGCATCTTATTCCTGGAAGTGGAACAAATTTAGGCACTTTGCCATCTCAGATATTGCATATTAAGGAATTAATTCCACAATTGCTCATGATATGTTTTCTGTTGAGAGGAATGGCACTCAAGTAATGGCTCTTGATGAGTTGGATACAAAGCCAATAAAAGAGAAAAAGTAGCTGATAATTTTGTGGGATGACATGGCATATCTAAAATCTTGGTATACTGATGTGCATTGTTACCAGATTTTTTCTGTAGTTATCCTTGTCTTTAGTACCCTTGACTCTTGGGTAATTCTTAGTTAGAGCCCTCCTTCATAATACATATTAACATTACTTTGATTGTACCGAAACAATAATTCTTCCACATGATACCTCTTTGCATTAGAGTGCTGAATCAATGGTAATGAAGGGGAAGGTCCTATCTTGTACCAAATGACATGGATTATCTACGAAATTTCATTTACCTGAAGTTTATGGTCTTTCTTCTGTGCCTTATGAACCGAACGGGTTCAATACATCTTTTATTGAAGTTGTCCAATTGGCTTGATCATTTCATTTATACCTAGTTGGTCATTTACTACTTCAGAACATTCCATAGAGTGAAAATTGTTGTCTGCCAAGTGAACTTCAGCATTGCACATGATAATAGAGTGAATCCTGAGGCTTTCAGATAAGTGGAAAGTTCCTAGTTACAATTCTTTAAACTGAACTGCATGGTTAGCACAGCAAGTTTCCAATTTTGGATTTCAGTTAGATTTTTGTACATGTTTATTTTATTTTAATGGGCACAAACATAATTGAATAACCTTTTTATTTTCTTTTAAAAGGTCTCTAAGTCTCTTAGCAGGGCCGGATTTAGACTTGATAAGGCCCTAAGCTATTTGAGATATGGGGCCGTTTATAAGTCCAGATGTTCTATGTCAGTGCCAAATATGATTTTCGGATACCTAGAGGGTCAAACTGAAATACAGTTAAGAAGTATATTGATAGTGAAATAAAAAATCTTTAACTTAAAATCATTTTTATTCATAACAATTTTTTTTGGGGCCCCCAAGAAAGTGGGGGCCCTAAGCTACAGCTTGTGTAGCTTGTACGTAAATCCTGCACTGTCTCTAAGGGAGAACAAAATATCCTCTAAGCTTCTAATTGATAGCATTTTGGTCACCATCAGAAGCTTGGATTTCTATCAGAAGTTCCTTTCATTCCCCTTGCCCATTATATCCTTTTGCTATGGGGTTTCTGAAGTATCTTCCATGAAAAGAAGAACATCCTTGAAATGAACAACACATATTAAAACCATGAAAATACATACTCATCATATGCATATGTAGTAATATAGGAAAACTAATACTATATTCATTTATCTCATGCAATGATAGGGCTTAGACCTGTTTAGAATAGGTGAATATGAAACTAAATAGATATTGATAAGTGACACTTTTTAAGGATGAACTTGCTGGCTCGGTATTTTTGCTAATCTATGGGTTGATGATATGTTTGACATAGGTGCTGCGAGCCTTGGCAGCTTCAATTGGCACATCTCTGTGTATTGATTCATTTTATCTTGTTAATTGTTGATTCTCGTTGTACTTTTTTTGTCCAAGCAGTTAGATCATCCAAGATGGCAATGTATTAGTGAATCTGGAAAAGATCTGGTGCGGAGGATGCTCACTCTAGATCCAAACCAAAGGATAACCATCCAAGGTGTTCTGAATCACCCATGGCTCAGGGTAAGGTGATATAATTTAGTATGCTAATTTATTTTTTCTTGACTGTAGGTGATTTTTAATGGATCTATTATGTGGCAAGTTTTAGTGCTGTTGTGTTAAGTCACAGATGACTTTCGTCATGTATTGTGTAAGAGTAGGTCTTAATTTTGCTGAGGTACAAAAATTAGATAAATTGAGTTATAATGTAGTGCCTTTAGTTTGCCGGACCAATGTGCAGATCACTTCGCTATCCAGGCTTCCTAATTCCCCTGGCAATTTTTGGTGGATACAAGGCAACTAGATGTTAGGCCCTTGCGGTCCATCAAAGATGGCAACGCGAAGGAGAACAGGGCTTCAAAGAAGTCACAACCAAGAGAGTATCCTTCACCAGCACATCTGCCGTGCTTAGCCATTTGACAACATCTGACTTTTCTTTTTAAGGTGGTAGAGTTTCACACAACAGGCACTTTGTATCTCTCGGAATTATGTAATTATTCTTAGGTTTCATAAGTATCAATCAGTATTAACATTTTAAAGGGGCTTTATTATAAAAAAATATGGCAAGTCAATTACATAATTAACTATGACTTTGGAACTTCAACTGGCTGCAGTTAGGAGGAAACTGCCATCCTGCTAATCACTCCAGAAGAATCTGGAGAATGTGGACATAATTAGCATCCCTATTTAGCATTGCATTAAATCTGTTGTCATTCATCTGTAGTTTGAATATTCTCAGTTGCAATTTGCTATCTCAGTATTATCAATTTGCCAAAGGAAGAGCAATTTCAAGTAGTTCCTGTTTATGCCACATCCAAATGCTTATGAGTTGTGTGTTAATTTGTTGCACCACATAACAGCACCATATTGGAATTGGCTATTAATAATACAGGAATTATGATCTTATTTGATTTGAAAAAAACTGGAATGAACCCTTCTTGATAAAATACCAATGGCTTCTCAGTAAGAAGTTGATCCATTGGTATGATGGAGGGTGTCTGCTTAAGTAAGGAGTGTATGGTGGAATAGTTTGACTATGTTGTGCTTGGGGAAATAGTGGCTGGTAAAGGACTGCTGGGAGTTGAGTGAACTATATGGTGATGGAAGAGGGGTGGAGAATTGTGGTTGGGGGTGAGGGATGGGAAAGGATGATACGTATGTTTTTTTTTCATGACCAGTCTCGATAATTGTCAAGGGGAGGCATGGGGAAAGATTGGTGAAATTTCTGTGGAAAAGTATGTCATGCCTTTCAGTGATATTGATGCGCTGTCCCACCAAAAATAATTAGCGTCTTTGGAAGTGAAAAATCTTAGTCCCAAGTTGATGACAATATGTGATAATGTGTTCAAAACATACCCTAATATGGGAAAGCAATAAACCCTCGGAAAGAAATTAGGACTCTTCTCAACCCACTTGGAGAGATAGAACCTTGGAGTGAGAGCTAGCATCCCTGGAAAGCAAATTTTGACCTGTGAAGGGGTTATTTCTGATGGGATGGTTCGTGTTACTTCATTGTTCGCAAATACATTTGTTAGCAATAATGAGGACTGGGATTATCAGTTTGTTGGCCATAGTAAAAACAAATCCCCCATGCTTTTGAAAGCTGCTGTAAGGCAGGACTCAAATATCCATTTCAAGTTTCCATCATTCCACAGGAAATCCCCTCTGCAAGTAATGAACTGTATTCTGTTATATTTTTATTTTTAAAGCTCAAGGTCCTTATCTAATAATGCTTTTGTTCATGTACAGTTTCCACAAGGTGATGCCGGAAACATTGAAAACTAAGTTAATGAAAAATACTCCCTGATCACTGTGTATTAATTAAAGACTCAAGCCCTGCAGATTTATTGTTTTGCATTAAGTCGATTTTTACATGATGCCTACATGTTTTAATATTCTCAGTATGGATATCTTATAATCAAGGCATTACTCTCCGACTTGTTAGGCAGCTGCCAGGAACTTGAAGCATGGGATCCCATTTGGTTTCTCTGCCTATTTTCTGGCCTCATAGTATTTTTTGAAACACTACCTAATGAAAAAAAAGTTCAAAAACTTGGAAGAAAAACGATATGAAAATCTACCGACCAAATCCTTACGATTAAATCACGAAAGTCTGAATACTTCGTAAAATGCTTTTTAATATCCCTGTGTTGCATGATCTGCAGAGAATATTGTTTCCCAGTTGAAAATTTTCAGAGAAGCTCGATTTTCTCTACACTTCCAACTAATAGCTTATAACCTTATGCATAGAATGGTTCTTTTACAAAAAAATAAAATGTTGTGCTATAATGATGTACAGCTTTTAGGCAGCAATACACTGTTTAATCTTTTGACCGAAGACTTTGATTTGAAAAATTTTGGTTTGTATAGAGTTTAGGGATGCTGGTGTCTTGTAAGATAAAAGGAGTAGTAAAAGTAGAGAATGGATAGTCTTTTATTTTCTGTGATTGCGCGTAACTGTTGTGGCTTTTATGAAATATCAACCAAGGTCATAATTCATGGCAATGAGTTTGAGAAATTTTATCTGGATGGAGAGGTTCTATTTATTTTTGGTGGTTCACATGGAATTACTGATGCAAAATGCAGTTTTAACCACTGTTAGCAGAAGGGAATGAAATATTAATGCATGTAATCACGCTGCCAAATTTTATTTTTTCGAGCACGCATCTTATTTTTGAAAATATTCCATCCAATTTTGAAGCTTGCCTCTAATGTACATATATGTATGTATACACATTATAATGTAACTGCTGCAATCAAAGTAATTTGAGGTAGATTTAAATGTATGTTATTTACAACCTATTTTAAGTGCCAGTTTTCAAATTGTGATGAGTAGTACTGTTAAAATGAAGTTATATTTAGTATTTTTGTGGAATACATAGTTGATATATGAGGACCCCAGAAGTCAAGGGGTCAAGTAACAAAATCGTTGTTTTGAGAAAACTTAAGTCAAAGTTGAAAATGTTTGGTACAACCCCACTAAGTAGTTAAGAGGCATTACCCTAGATAGCATCACCTGTCAAGAATATCACTTGGATCCCTTTACCACCTAAAAGATTTATATTTTCACATCTCATTCCTGTACCTAACTTATTTTTTTATGTCACTTAGACCCCTTGACTTCTGGGGTCCACATATGTAATGATGTAGCATAAAATCAGCAAACATAAATAGATACAATGAGCACAGTCATTTATTCTGAAAGACCGACTCTAACCATTGGTCAACAGGGCTCAACATAAAGTTGTCATGTTGTGAATTATTCACAATTTTCTTTTATTCTCAAGGATCGTGATAAAGCCACAGCCAGGATTCATCTATCAGAGACTGTTGAGGAGATGAGAAAGTTCAATGCGAGGCGGAGACTTAAAGGAGCCGTTCTGTCTGCTGTGTCATCTCCTCGTTGGCAGCTCGGAATGTCCTCGGCACCACCATCCACTCCACCTCCAATCACATCACAAACAGTTCCTGGAGAAGGGCCAGGGGGTATTGGTGGTGGGGTCATGTGCGACGATGGTTTCCTGGACTTTGGGGAGGATGAAGCCACGTCTAAAGGTGAGCCCCTTTTTTCCCAGGCTACTGAAAATGTGCAAAATCAAGATATACTGAGACTACTCTAGTTATTGTTGCACATATCATGTTACTTTGCCTGTTCGAGTCTCCAACTTCATAACATCTGGTTTCATTGCTGTCATAATAGCTGGAGAATCAGCAGGGGTTGTGCAGTTTAGTAATCACATCCGTTTGGTAATCTACTTTTGACAGTTCGGTGGCAACCCCAATATCATGTCATGTGCTTGAAGCAGGTGAGCTTTCTCTTAGGATTACTTTCACCCATGGGTGCGTACATTGGGGTTATATGGCACAAGTTGCACAATTGAAATTTTTGGGGGGCAAAAATTAAAAAAAAATTATTTTCATAGCAAAGGCAGGGAAATTAATAAAATACAATTTACAAATTTGGGTGAAAAGAGCGACAAATGTTATCTGGGGCATTCTAAATAGTATTTTTGGGGCAGGGAGGGGTAGGTTTTGGAAAAAAATTTTCATGAAAAAAGGAAATAAATAACATATTGTACATGAAAAGATGCATCTTTATATTGAATAGTGAGAAGAAAACAGTTCATCTGGAACATTCTAAATATTTTTGGAAGCAAGATTTTGAAACAATACAAAATTTTAGGGGAGGAAATAGGAAAATGGGGGATTTAGTGCTATAGCTTTTGAGAGGGATTTGCATCCCTGCTTTCCCCCTCTGCGTTCCACCTGCTAGCACAACTGCTTGCTTTCTAATAGAGAGATACACTTCAAGTCTGTCGTGTAGTTAGGGCAAAGGAGGTGGGGAAGTGGAGGGGGTAGTCTGCTCCAGGTGGCACTTTTTCAGGGCAGCACTTTTGGAAATGGAAAAACTATTTTTTAACCATTTTTATCACGTTGAGGGTGTCCTGTTTTAAAGGGGTTACTTCGCTCCTGGTGGGCCATTTTTCCATAATTTCGAAAATCCGTTAGCTATATTCCACATGTGTTATTGGGTTGTTTTTTGTGTTATCTTAAAGCATATTTCTTCTTCTTTTAGGAAATGTGGTATGATGCAAAATTTAAATCACTGTTTTACTTTGGCAGAAAAAAATTTAAACCCTTTTATTTAAAAAATAGAAAAAGTTGTACATATTTGCCACATTGATAAAACGTTAGTATTTTTCCAAAATAGGTTGCAAACCATCAATTTTAGATGTAGATAAACTATTACAAATATAATACATTCAAGATTTCCGTTTAGTTACTCTTTTATACTATAAATTTCTTTGAATAGTATATGCGGAAACATTCACCAAAACGAAGACCAACATTACATTCTTTGCAGTAAAAAGAAGTATCTTATCTGACTGTCTTTTCAATTTTCTTTTTGCCGTTCATAGAACACACTACAAACTTTCTTTGGACTTTTTTCTTTCCCTCAGGAATGGGAATTCTTTTACAGAAATGGCGATCACTCAAACGAGCAATTTTTGCATTGGGAACTGCTGTTGAATTGTCAGCTTCACTTTCAGCTAAGTCTATACATAAAGCCTCCACAAAGTTTCTTAGAGGTTTAGTCGTATGGTGAAGGCTATTATAAATTATGCATGAAATTTTCCATACTCATTGATATTAGGATATTCGTAATAATAATAGCCAGTGAATGGAATTGCAGCGAAAACTATGAGCATGACATACGGGCACGTGCAACAGGCACATATAGGGTCGTCTAGGCCTTGCCTCCTCCACTCACTAAATCACCGAAGCAACATGCCTACTGTACAAACAGTTCTCACCTGTTTATTCATTTTATCAATGTAATACCCATTATGAAAGTAAAAACACCGAAAGTTTGGCTCTGAGGCTCCGGCTCCGAGAGCAACATATTTGACCATTGAGCCAACCCTCTTTTACTCTCGGCACCACGTCTCTCGCCAACGCAGATACTCAGAACATTGTCTCTGTTCCTACCGTTTATTTCAATGTTTAGGCATTCAAGATATCAGATAACATAGGCCATTCAAGATATCAGAGAATACAAAGTACATCTCAAAGTGAGCCCTCCATAGAAAAAATTCAGACCAAGGATATAATGGACAAAAAACTTCATCACTCTAACCAGACTAGTCCCCTGTGGGAGGGACAATTCTGCGACAACACCGCTAGATAAGGTTGGAATAGTTTTATTTTCCAAAAATATGTACACAGAGTGAATATCGACAGAAAAACAATGAAATGAGATACTTCATTAGATACCAGGCAAGTGTGGAAGTCATAATTGTACAACAACGAGTTATACCATCGCCGTGAATCACAGGTTGTAATATTACGTCTCCCATCGGTTTAATGAAAATACATAGGGAGGTAATATTACATCATTAACCCTCACAGTGTTAATGATGATGAGAGCTAAATTGTCAACCATCCTGAGAGATAGCAGTTACATTTAATTATAAATATCAATTGAGGAATATTTTTGTATTTTTTTTAAGAGCAATAACTAACACATACTCTAGATTCTAAATGTCTCATTAATGGTATTGTTATAAAAAAGCGATGGCTATACTTTTATAGTTTTTAAGTAGGTATAGTCTGGCCGCGTTGAAATGGGCCTGCACAAGAATTTGTGTGCACCCCCTCTCTGTCTTCGGCTACCCCCACTCCGGGCTCCTTTATTCCCCTACGTTGCCTCCCCGACCAGCGTCACTTCATCATTGTTGCCAGCTCTTGTCGTTTTGGTTCTCTCTCGTTTTTCGCCCTTGAGTTTTGATACTGTTTCGGACATTCTTTTTGGATTTTGATTTGGACTTCTTTCTGGTGATATTTGGACTTACGCTTTCGTTTCGGTTATTCAATTTGGTTTTCAACTTTGGTTTTTGATAACAGATTTTGAGTCAATTCTTGTGTGGCTTATTTGCAATGGCCAGCTCGTCGAAATCTTTGTCTCCCCGAGGCAGGCCACTCAAAAGTCAGGCTCGAAAAATCGTCTACAAAGTTAGTCAATTTTTGAACGATTTAAAATTTGAGGAAAAACTAAGTTTAAACGTGGTGTCAGCTACAACATGGCTACAGCTACACAGCCAGGCTACGGGAGTTGGTACCATCACGGTGAAGAGAATTTTAAACGAAGGGAAATTGTCTCAGAAGAGAGGAAAATTGTCGTTCTCAACACCTAAGGGGAAAAAGGGTGAACGAAAGAAGCAAATAGAGCTGGATGACTTCATAAAATGTTGCATCCGTAGGAAGGTTCACGAGTTTTACGCAGTTCGTAAAACATGCCAACCGTGAAGAACCAATTGGAAGCTTTGGAAGAAATGTATCACAATGTATTTTGTCTTGAATTGTCAGAAATTATATACATAAAAATATGTGTTATTTAAAATCAAGACTGATATGTTTACTTTGTAATCGGCGAGCCAGGTCGTGTACCGTATGCGCCCACCGCTCGGTTAATTTCTCTCCGCCGGGATGAGAAAACTGGCAACATGCTCTGCCTCCCTACTAATGTATGAGTGAGAGAGTAAGGAAGGGGAGGTAAGGCCAGGAGATGGGGTAGGTAGTCGTAGCTCCGCCCACCGTTCACCGAGAAGGACCATTTCAACGCGGCTAAACTCTATATACAGAATTATTTTCTCTCAAAATTAATTTTCAAAATTTGTCTGGACTGGGTTATTGTGTATTTCCCAAAAGAAGGACTGCAATGACAAATCACCCCAGGCAGCGGAAACTGTAGCTGTGCCACTGCTCCAAGTTAGTCAGTTGTAAAGCCCCTTACTCCCTAACAACTCGTTCAATAAGGACTAAGAATTTGACTGAGTAGCCTGATTGGATTTGACTTAGTTTGCACTGCTGGCCTTGATATTTCATCAGTTTTCCTTCTTCAAATCCATGTTTGTATCAGCCAGAGCCCAGAACTCAGCCACAAACAGGGTGTGTTCGATATGGTTCTGGAGAAAGACTTCGTACCTCTGCTTCCTGTGCTGCCTGGTGTTCTGTGTATTCAGCTTCTGCATTTTATGTATGGCTGTTTGATTACTGCGGGTGTTGGTGCGCTTATCGTGTCATCCGTACTTATTGTACCATCGGTATGTTTAGTTAAACTGAGTAACGACTGATAATTGGGCGTCCTGTGTCCGGCATGCCAAAAGTCTCCAGGAGAAAGATTTCTTGAAAGAGGTTGCTGGGGATTAAATTCTAGATCCCATAATTGTTCAACTAAATGATAGCGATACGGAGGATGAGGATGAAGAAGAGGAGGACGAGGGCGATGAGAATGAGAGCGACGATTCCTCATTAGTTGTGCTGTTGTGAAAATGCATTACATTGTGATAGTATTTTGATGAGCCCATCAAATATAAAATTGTTTACCCTACTTGTTCTGTATTATTCACTGTACAATGTCCTTCTATGTCCTTCTGTGCATGCATTGTTACTGTCAATGATATCCTCGCATCAAGTTAAACTCCGAAGCACTTGCCCTGAACCTATCGTTCTCACTTCCTGTTGCCATAGGTATGGCAACGCCTTGCAGCTCTCCTCCCTTGCTTCTCCCCTCCCCTACCTTGCCCATTCCACAAATTTCCCCTCTCGAGCAAGAGGGGGATTAGGGGATACATCCCCCCCGAAAATTTTGGGTTTTGCAAAACAATTTTAACAACTGGATGTATTTATCAAATATAACATTAAACATTAATCACTGATCTGAAAAGTATAATAGTTATTACTATACTCATTATTATATAGATATAATGATGTAACAGTTTTAAAGTTTTTTTAGGATGGCTGAAAATTAAATTCCTGGAATCGCCCCTGTCTGAAAGGAACCATAAGCAACTCTCACTCATAGTGCAAGTAGGTAGTCAGGTGGGCCATGCACTGATGAAAATTTGGAAGCAAATATTTGAACTTACATCTACATACTACCCTGCGATTTGCCGCATGGGTGTGTGGTTGGGGGGTTGTTAGAACACCAGCCTTGTGAAGGTGATAAGGTTTTGGGAGATGAAATGATGAAGTGTATTATTTGTGTATTTTGAGTGGAGCTCAGGTTTTATTATGATCACTTATTTTTCAGGGAAAGAAAAAATTTTTGTACCCACCTGCTTGGCAATGTATATCTTATTTTATCACTTCTGTTGGACGTAGAAATGTTGTATGGCTTCAAAAAGATATTCTCTGTGTCACTCTGAAACTCACCTCTTCTAAATTTCTCAAGCAAACTAAGCCTAGCATGTAGCCTCGGAGTCTCTATAGGCTCCATTCATAATCCCTCTAAATGCTGAGAAACATTTTATGTTCACTCATAGAAGGTTTGAACAAAGCACACAGCTTTCCTTTGTATTTTATTTATTTTTTTGGTTAAATCATTATGTCCAGGATCCCAAATGCTCGTGGCATATTTGAGGTTTGGGCTAATCAGGGCAAAGTAGCGCCTCTCTTTTACTTTTTCAGTTGAAACAGTATGATACTCTTGATAAGTCCAAGTTTATTTAATGCTGTGCCGCAGATGTTTTTTATGTGTATTCCCCACAATGTGTGTGAAGCTAAGGTTATTCTAAAGTATTTGACTTAATCTGAGGACTCAATGTAGTAATGGGGCATTGCGGCATGGGAAATCTTGTACATGAATTTTTATTACACTAAAATACCATCCTACCTCCGCAGTTTGAACGAAATTGGCTCAGGATACTTTGTGAGTGTACCTTGTAATTGCCCTCTTGATGGGGCACTTCCTTTGCTCTTCAGGTTGAATGGTTTCTCAATTCGTAAAATTAGGTCAATTCACTCTCTCATTGGCCACATTCATGTTAGCTTATCAACGATCTTGTATTTTATGCATAATCCAATGCCTCAGTTAACCCCCAGTTAATGAAAAGGCTACATCATCATTGTTGAAATTAAAGGTAACTAGATATTATTGGAGCACGGTAGACTGCATCTCAGGCATTACCTTTCATGTGATAAACTTTGAATTTTGTGTAAGGATCCAGTGTGTTGAGAGTTCTGTGCAACCTGTTTTATGTGTGATTGGGGGACAGTCAGAAACATAGAATCTATCATGAAGCACTAACCTGACCTAACTAACCCACTCTACTCCCAATCCCACAATGAGTATTTGGTCTTTCAGGAGGAATACGAGTAACTTTAGGAGACAAGAGATGATAATTTTTAAAGAACTTTTTGTGAGAAGGACTTGGTAGGATACCACACCCAAATATTTTCACATTTACTTGCTGCCAGCCATATCATAGAAAAAAATCTGAAAATTTACGTTAATGTTGACCATTCTTTCTGGAATGGTACTCAGTTGGAGGAAACAATGTAAAAACAAAATATGGTGTAGGTCATAGCTGGGTTCTTTATCTTGGAATCCAGATATTCTGCAGTATGTATGTTGCATACAATTTCTGTTATTTTGTTGATTGAGGATGGTGTCTAGTGTTTTATTTGTCCGGAAATCATTCTTTGTGTTAGCAGGAAGATGGCCTTGTTACCTCTATAAGTGGAAAATCCCCAGGGTTGTCATGTCACATGTTGGAACTAGCCGGACTGTACCATTTCACCTAGCTTCCCAAAAGTTATCCACTCTTTAGGTGTGACATCTTAATATTTTCTTTACCACTGTGTGAGGAAACTGTTCTTCCCTTCTAATGCAATGAAAGGAGTTCCTGCTTGTGGATATCTTTTATATGAAGCTCAATCTTTTTTTTTGAGTTGGGGAAAGAGGTCTAGCTGTACTGGAGATACATCTGCCAAAAATTATTTCTTTTAATGACACTCTCATTGATTATGCACCCCATTTTTACTTTACTTACCATCTTGTGATTTATTTTATATCAAACAATTAATTAATTCTTTGGTCTTTAGCTATTACCTAATGTTAACAGTTGCCTGGGTCTTCAACACTGGGAGAATTTTAAAAATTCCATATTTTTACTTTGCTCCATTATCAAATCCATATCTCTTGTAGTTGAGTTTTGAGCCTTGAATTTAATGAAGTAGGTAATATTAGGCTGATTTAATGCCTTTCAATTGCGTAAAAAAGGTTTTGCAACTTCAGCACCCGCCTACTGTGGTCGTGTGACAAACTTTGTCCCTCCTTTAGCCTTGGTGTCATGGTTCCTGTGAAGAGTCCGGACACAATAAATGAAGTGCCCCATGTTATGGCTCTATCTGGAAGATAATGGGATCTTTGGAATGTATACTTTTATTATTGAAGGTTATTTGGGCTTCCCACCTGGTCAAACTCTCCATCTCGGCCAACGTTTCGATGAACGAGTCATCCATCGTCATCAGGGCATGTTTTGCATCGTCAACTGGTCTGGCTTGTATACCATTTGGCATATGGTCAAGTGTCTAGTGATTGGTCCGCTTGTTCCCGCCTTTTTTCCCTATCCTCTCGCATACATCTCAGCACCGGTTTCCATGTCTGGGCGAGGGAAAGGCCACCGTCGCGATTCATGGTGTTCTTTCGCATCCTTATTTCCATTGCTTCTCTCGTCAGTCTCTCCCAGAACTTTTCCACGCGGCAGAGGACCTTCTTCTTCTCCCAGCAGGTGGCATGCTGTGCTTGGCCACGGCAGATTTTTCAGGTTGGCCAAGCCTGAAGTGCCACTGTTGTTCCTTGACCCTCGTTGCGATTGTCCTGCCTGTCTGTCCCACGCACACCTGGCCACAGGCACATGGTATCTCATAGATACCAGGTGTAAAGAGGCCACAGGGGTCCTTTGCCATGACCAATTGGTTTCTTAATTTGGAGAGAGGGCGAAAGTAGGTATTAATGTTATGTCTTCTTAATATTCTGGTGATTTTTCCTGAAACTGTCGATACAAAGGGTAGGCCAGCCCTGGCAATCGGTTTTTGGCATTCTTCCTCGGTAGCAGTGTCTCGGATGGTGAAGGTCCTTTTCAGGGCCATTGAGATACCCTTGTCACTATAGCCCTTTTTTGTCGGAATGTCTTCTTCAGGTGCTGTAATTCACTGGGAAGACTCTCCGTATCGGCCATGTTACCGTGGTACATGTGATGGTTGTCTGAGTAGGGAATCAAGGGACCATAACCACAAAATATAATCATAATGATGCATGAGGTACTCCATGATTTGGATTTTTTACTGAACTTCTTGTTTTTCAAATTAGTGAGGAATTTTATGGATTTTTCTTAGCTATTGGGATCAGAAGAAAGTTATTTGAAACAACTGTTGTTGAGACATTTCTTTTCATACCTGACCAGTGGAGCTGGGCTGGATGATCACAGGTGAGGGTCCTGCCCCTCGCAACATAAATCCTGGCTCTGGCCATGCCTTTAGTGTTGGCATTGTAATGTTTTTCTCTCTTCTAGCTAAACAAAATTTATTTGAATGAAATCTCCATGTCTACCACCTGGCTCTAAGATTCTGGGAACAGATCTGTAAAAGTCTCAGCATTCCATAGTTCCTGCTATTCTTTAATAACCCTGATACGGAAGTGTCCATTCCTACTGTAGTGTTCTTGCTAACCTTGAGATAGAAAGACTATTGGAATTCCTCATCCGAATTTGTAACCTAGTGCATTCAGTCTAGTCACAGGTACTCAACTAAAATCCAAAATATATATACTTTTGTGTAGTGTAATGGAATTACATCATACACTGGATAAACCCATTTGTACCCATACCTCATATTTCATCCTTGACTTGACTGAAGCCCGACAGAATAGTCAAATTTAGGTGTGGCTTAATTAGAAAGAAGTAAGCTCTTATGACTAGCTTTTGTTATGAAAGGTAATGGCTCGAGTAGGTTTACACATTTAACTTGCTGGGAGAATGGATGAAAAAGAAGGGCTTGAGTTGGCTTAGAAAAGGGTTGAGTGGTTTACGGGACCTTATCTTATGCCTGAGAGGAACTCAACAATATTGAATACTACTCTCCATTAAAAATAGTTGAGTCCATTGAGTATGCTGATGCTGTATCTTCAAATTGGGTCAACCGATTTTATTGAAATGAAGTGCAACTGATGGAATAATCATTTATACCTGTATTGATTTTGGAAAGAGATTTGAGAGATTTTGGAAAGAGAGATTTGATTGATTTTGGAAAGAGATAGGAGATTCTGATGGAAGTTAGCTAAACATGTTTTTGACATAATGAAGGAAAAAAATGATTTTATGTTGAGTTTTACACCAGCTGTTGCAAAAATTGTAGTAGGGGACACTGAGGCGCTACTCAATCACTCTACTAGCGAGTGTTTTTCTGACAAGGACTTAAGGGGGCTGCATACGTTGCCCAAAAACTCCAGAGACATCTAAGTGCTTTTATGTAATGGCTCTATTTTGCTGCTTAAAGCAAATCTGCTTGCCCAGGCCTTAAGAATAAGGATTAATATTCCCAGTAAATGTCATAAATTTCAGCTTTTTCTTTCTACATAAATATTTCGATTATGGGAGAAATGTGATTTTGTTGAAAATCAGTTGATCGCCTTGACTCATACAACGTATATTCCTTAAAATCTTTGGACTTATTGTAAGAGGGAATCCTTCATCTGTATTGAGGATCATCAAAATGTTTCAAATTGTGTATTTTTACATCATTGTGAACATTTTACTGAGCCCTTGCAACACATTTCCCACTGTGCCACCAGTGGCTCTGTTGTCTGGGGTGGGTAATGGAGGTGAAGGCAAAGATCTCTCCTAGGCTGCAGTAGAAGCCAGAACTAAATGGGCATTTTTGGCTGGGGTATACAGCCCACTTAAACCCTCATTTCATAGAATCCCATGCTGGACCTGCCCAAGTAAGAGGTTGAGGGGTGAAATTCTACGTCTGGGACAAAACCATACCAGGCAGACATGGCTTTACAGTGTGGTTCACAAGGTTGTTAATCCTGATTGGCGACTTTGTAGAGTACATTCAATAATCGCAATAAAATGCCAAAGGAATCGCTGATGCAGGGCATTGTAGGGTAAGGGGCGGCTACAGGTCACAATCACTCCTCCGACGAGTGTTTATCTACCAGGGTTGAAATTTGCTATGAAAAAATCATTTGACTTGACCGGGATTTAAACCTGGATCTCCCAATTGCCGGTCAGGTGTGTTAGCCAGTTACACCACCAAGGCATCTTCCTTCAAGGCGAATTTCGAGGGGGGTTTATGCGAACTAGATGTTCGAAATTCACCTTGAAGGAAGATGGCTTGGTGGTGTAACTGGCTAACACACCTGACCGGCAATTGGGAGATCCGGGTTCGAATCCCGGTCAAGTCAAATGATTTTTTCATAGCGAATTTCAACCCTGGTGTATATGCACCCATGCGAGTGACTTCGTACCACATCATTTGTTACATGCAATGTTTGGAAATTTGAGTGTTTATCTAATGATGAGTTAAATTGTCATCAAAGAGAAGATCTCATCATCTTTTAACCCATTGTTACTGAAAGGTAAATGGTTATGCTATTAGGATCATTGACTTGAAATCGGGTCAGCTTAATTTCCATGCAGTGTGGGCAACAGCTCTTTGTGCAATCTCAGAAGACCTAGGGGCACCACATTTAACCTTGATCTGCCATGATACTTTAGCTGGGGTGATGCAAGACACCAAGGGCCAATTTGTGTAGTTTTGTTTTGCTGCAGTTTTTTTAATTTTTAAAACCTATATAGGTACTATTTTTCCACCAAATTTAAATTTTTCACGAGTTAGGTCTATGTATGTGAATTGGATTTTGAACAATAATGAAATATTGCATTTTGAATGAAATGGTATTTAATGAATCATTTTATTTTATTACATATGTGCAAAAATTTCCTCCCATGTATGTCCTGCTGGTAGTTCTTATGCAAATGCAAAATGCAAAAGTTGGAAAGCCAATGGTCTTTTGTGCTCTCATTAAAATTTGCTTTTCCAAAATATTGTGTGATATCTAGCCCCTGAAAATTTTAACATACTTTCTTTAGCAAAAACTCATGTATTGAGACCTGGAAATCATTATTGATCTCTAGTGAAATGGACAAAACATTTATTCTTTAACAATAGAATTCACCTCTCATTGATTGTAGAAACATTATTAAAATAAATACATTTTCAATATTGTCTGGAAAATACAATTCAACAGCATTTTACAGAAGATAAGCCCTTGTATATCGATGGTCTTTGTTGAACATTATTATGTGCTGTTGTGTTTATGTGCAAAATTATGTGCAAAAAGGGGCAGTTGGTAGGCATTCTAGCAGTATTCATGCTTGAAAAATTCCAGCTGTGTCAAAGATCATTCATGTCGTAGTTTACTGTGTATTCAATTTATTCCTCAAGTCAGTTGTTTTGGTCCTCAGTTGGCTAGGAAGCAAAGTTGACACCCCAGACATGTTCCAAGTTCAGAATTAAAGAAAAAATTCATGCATTGTAGCTTGGTCATTGAGATGCATACTGATGGGGCACATCACCACATTTAGACTTCTAAGACAATGGCTCCAATTTGCATCCCTTGACTTAACATTCACAGGTATAAATTAGGTACCCACGTATGTTTAAACCTTAGGTTGAAAAAAATAATTCAATAAATCAGTTAAATGTTCAGGATTTCCTATTTCTGACACAATTTCACGGAGGTAATTACTTCCATTCTTTGCCTTCTTTGTGTGATTTGTAATGTCTTGATAGGTACTTGATTTTGATTGATTCATATTAAATATTTGTTGAGAGAGAATGTATAATTGTATATTTTGAGAGCATTTCCTCCCCCTTCTATGCCACCTAGCATTAGGACTTGGAAAATTTGTACTCTTCATTTCATGTTTCTTGCACAGTTGCTCACAATTCATGCACAGTTGTTGTGAATGGTATAATGAAGTTGCTGTGTGTGACTAAGCACTCCTGTTGTTAGATGCTTTGTTGTGTCCGCAGAAATCGAATTCAAGTTGGTGTTTAACTGCATAATCCAAAGCTGTTATACCGAGGCAAATGCCACCTTTCAAGGAAAGGTTTACCTACCCCAATAACCACTAACTCTTTCATACTCTTATAGTTTTTGTTTCATATCTCTTTTTAGCTGACACATGTATGTCTTGGTCTTCTTCATGGGGCTTTCCCTACTATTTTCTCAGTAATCTATGATGTTTCATATAAATTTGTTTTGACTCAGTGTGGCTGATTCCATATTGATCTTGTCTTTCGAATAGCACTAAGTTCCCTCCAATTCCAGGAGAATATATTATTATTATTATTATTATAATTAGGGATGGGCAGATCCAGGTTTTTTTTCGGATCCAAATCCGGATCCGGATCCTTTATTTCGGATCCCGGATTTCAGTTCTTATTTTCGGATCCTTGGATGTATTCAAGGGTATATACAATTCACAAATGATAATAGAATTTAAGCCTTGGAGACTTTATTGAAAATTAAAAAACATCAAGTTTAAAAATGTAAAACTTAAATATTAAAATAAAGACAATGTCGATGCCACAATAATACTAATCCTTGATTGTTGTCACGTTTATGCAATGACTGCTGTCATACCACATCTTGTGATTTGATTCTTGAGAATAATGAGATGGATAATAAAGGGTGAATTTGATTTAAATTCAGCAAAAGCCGGTTGTCAAATGAAGTACATCAACAGCATTCTATTTGTTTGGCAGAAAGCCGCCGATTGCCGACGACAGCCGGCACTTCAATCACTTAAAACTCTCTGATGCATATCTGATTTACTGTAGTATTTGGATCTGATATCAGTATCTCATCCCGTGTAAAGATCTGCAGATCTTTGGATCCGTAGATCCGATCCGACCATCCCTAATTATAATGTATTTTACCTGTAAAGGTAGGTTTTGTTGAATGTCAGAGAATCTCATCCCGGTATTTTACACATTCAGTGGCCTATCTCCCTCTTGTATATCCTTTTTTGCCTCTGCATAAGATCTACCCTTCTTCATCCCGTCCATGAAACCTATTCTCTTTCTTTCCCTACCCAGCTTTCCCAACATCCCTCCCTCTATTACACTCTTCAGCAACCCATCACTCATTATTACATCCTTCAGCCATCTACCCTGCCTATCTCGGACTCCATTCAAAAGTTTCCTTTCCTCGCCCACCATCTCAAACACTTCCTTGTTTGTCTTTCGTTCCATCCACCTAACCTTCTCCATCCTTCTCCAAACTGACATCTCAAATGCCTACAGCCTATTCTCGTCCTCCTTTCTCAGGGTCCACGTTTCTGCCCCATACAACGCCACGCTCCATATCAAGCTCTACCTCTTTTTCACATCCTTACCCATTGGCCCCATCATCAACTCTCTTCTATTACTTAACGCCTCCTTAGCTAGTCCTATTCTCTTCCGTATATCTTTGCTGGGAGAATATATAGCCCTCAAGTTTGGGGGAGCATAAGGAAGCATGGAGGGAATGAGTGTCTGCCTCCTGAATAAAATATGTTTTCCCTCCCCTTATCTTGTAGGCTATATATTCATTTGTTTTTTTAGATTTTACCTGATTATGACACTTAATGTGGGAAGCCAGGTTACCTTTGTCTCGAAATAAGTTATGCCGGTCTAATAAGTTTATCTTTCATTTCAACATGCTCAGCAAATTTCACAAATCTGTGCCCAAAGCAACTAGTTTTCTTCTTTTCCTTTCTTGTGTCCACTGCCTCATTTTTGATCCCATCTGTTCATTTGGTCTTCTGCATCAGCCTCCATCATCAAGTTTTGCAAGCCTCTTTCATCCTCTGTTCCTGCTTTTAAATGATCCATACCTTTGTACCACAGCAAGCTAACTATATTTCTCCTAGCCTGGGGTGCGATTCTGTTTCTCCATACCGCCGTAGCGCCGCGACCATACGGTAAAATAGAAAGGAGCTTCTCGACAATGCAATTCTGTTTTTCGAACTATTCGCCACTTTAGCGTGCCCAACGCTTATTTATCGTGTTGTCGCAATTGCTGTGACGTCAGAAGAAACAAAATCGCGCGAGGTGCTTCGCTGGTGTAAGAAAACGCTATTATATCACCGCGTTATGATAGCATATGTAGAAACAGAATAGCCCCCCTGGAGTTGTTATAAATGCTCTCTGAAATTTATAGTCAAAGACTGGATTACTCAATTGGTTGAAGTACTTGGAAAGGGTTTGGGCTGGAGTGATGAATTGAGCCCTAGCTTTTCATTCTGGGGGCTCGTATATCAGAATCAGTGATTTCTCACTTGGCATGCAATGCTTAATGACAAGCATGCTAAAATGCAGAATGTGGGTTAAGATACTTCTGCTAATTGGTATGTGTATCCTATTTATTCACAATTACTACTAGATAATAATTCTTGCAGAAAACACAGTCATGTGATACACTTCAAATGGGATGAGACTGTAGTGACAAGTTTACATGTTTTTAAACACAAGTACAAAATCTTGTCTAACAAGAAAGCATAGTTGCTTTAAGTGTAGCTCTCCATCCATTGCATAGGGTGTTGAACTGTAGCTCCCTAGGCATCTTTTGTTATGAGTAGAGATGGGTAAAGTACCGTAACTTTCATTTCTGAATTTTTCCAGTAATTTTAAATTTGTAGTCATTAATTGCTGATTAGGGATATAATAGGAAAGGCAAGAGCAAAAGTTAGGGTGTAATGATACTTAAACCACTACTATTGCTTCAGTAATGAACTATGAATCAATAAAAACATAAAAATAAATACAGCAGCCTCACGCAACTTGGCCTTCTTTTGTCATTGTATGAGAAATTTGTATTCACACCCTTCTATAGATAGCCCTACAATTATTCCACATGGGAAAGTATTATCCAGATGAGTTGTACGTATCTTAACCCTTTTGTGCCTAGCAATGGCTATAGCCGACATAAATTTTCCTACGCAAACGAATGAATGTCGGCCATAGTTGATGGAGAAAAACCAACGCAAAAGACCTAATGTTGGCTATAGCCGATGTGAGGGAATGGAAGTGACCAATACAGAAGCAATAATCCCTGGTATGCAGTAAGGCCTTGTGACCCTGCTTAGGGACAGCCTAAGACCCTTTCCTTGGCAAGTGAGCTTGATCCTCTGCCACATTAGTAGCCCTCCTTGCTGTATGAGTCCTCGGCTAATTTATTGTATTTGCAATGGCTTCTCAAGGAAATTATTTTTTGCACTCTACAAAATTTTTAACTTAGAAATGAACTTTTGTTTTTTGCTGAGTCTTAGCAAATTTCAAATGAAATTCTAGCGTTGATACTAACAGAGTTCTTGTGCGGAACTCTAAACAGTTTATGTGTACATATATCCATTAAATTTGTTAATATTAATGCTAGAATTTTGTTTAAAATTATAAAATGCTCAGAATAATTTTTTTATTTTTTATTTTTTTTACTCATCGGAAAAGATTTTTTTTTTAATGAATGAATGCCTTTATTTGCATTTAAAAACTTGGTCCTTCTAAGCCATAAGGCTTGTCACAAGGTTGCATTATTATATTACATAGTGGCATATTACAAGCATAACATTTAATAGTCTAAATAAAAATTACCCTACTGGTATATTGCTTACATTACATAATGTTAGAACTTTATTTAAAAGTATACATTTTTGGGTTATACAGCAACTGATTATTTAAGTAAAACCACCCCTGAGAAATCAAGATGAGAAATCAAGAGAAATGGAGGAACAACACCTGACAGCAGCCCTCATGAAGAACGGCTACTCCAAGGCCCTTATCAGGACCACTATGAAGAAAATGAAGGAAAAGAAGGAGATTGCGGCGACTACAAAACCAAGAGGATTTGCAACTCTCCCTTTCATCGCTGGCACCACGGAAAAGATCGGGAGAATTCTAAAACGACTCGACATAACACCGAGATATAGTGCTATAGAGAAGATTGGCCAACGTCTTCCTAACTGTAAAGACAGAATCCCTGACTTGCAATATGAAGGAGTGTACGAGATTCCCTGCAGCTGCGGCCAGATATACGTCGGGCATACTAAAAGAGCCATCTCCGTCCGACTGAACGAACACCGCAGGGCTCTCAAAAATAAGCATTGCGAACAATCAGCAGTGGCAGAACATGCGTTTACTAATCCCGGGCATCAGATTATGATTGATAAAGCAAAAGTCCTAGCCAAAGAAAAGCATTATTTCCCTCGCATCATTCGGGAGGCTATTGAAATTGAAAATGTAGCAGACTATTTCAATAGAAATGATGGGCATAGACTGAACACCGCTTGGAAAAGACTCATACGCAAAAGCGCGCCAAAATCGGGGTCCTCGACGCTGATTGGTCGCGCCACTGGTAGGCCAACCTGAGGATGGTATATATACAGGGCCATTTTCATCTTTTTTTTTTTTAATCTGTCGGCACTCAGACCTGATCTGAAAATGTGGCCGGCATAGGCCACGAAACATCATCTAAATAAAACTTTACGCAGATAACCCGAAAACAATGGAGAGAACTGCAAAACCACCCCTAATGCAACAAATTTACAGTGGCCTCCTGCTGAGGGAGGGGCTGCCAAGGATTGAGGTGTTGAGCTGAGTGCCCGGGGAAGGGCGCGGTGTCCCGCTGAGTGGTGTTCAGAAATGGGCGAAAGGCATACTTGGCCGATTCGTCGCCATTAGAGTGCTCCGTATAGAGGAGTACAGAAAATTCTCATGCTACTGGTAGCGGGGGAAGCATTTCCCTTTGAGAGACTGATGCACGAAAGGGTTAATTTATAATTTAGCCTGTATGAAATATACATAGGGTCTAAAAGAAGATGTTAGGAATATATCAATATTAGCTGACCCGTGCGAATATTTCGCGCATAAAGCAGCTTCTTCCTGTTCTTCTACCTGTCTAATATTTCGCACACTATGCAGCTTCTTCCTGTTTCTTCCTTCTTTCTTCCTGTTCCTTCCTATGGACAATTATATGTTATTTATATTTGTGTTCAAGATACGTAACATAAACGGTCACTCTGATTGCATGTAGAATGTAAACAATCTAACTAAACGATATGTTAATAGATGGCGCCTTTTACAGTCTTTTAAGCACAAAACCATAGCCAACGTGTTAATTGATTATATTGTCAACAGATGGCACTGTATCATTTTTTTAACGAATACTTTAAATTTAGATTTTATAAAAAAAACATGAATTTTAAACCATTTGTCTATATTCGACCAATATTGAGGAACAAAAGCTTTAAAACGATGTTTGAATCATTAATTTTGATGAAGAATTATGGGAGTTATGGCGTTGCGACAACAAAACACCTTTGAGAAATAATATATGTGATGAAAAATATTTGAAACGTAGGGAAATATTCCTGGAAATTATGGCAATTTTCAGGCGCTTTGTTGAATAACCAAAAATACTGTGGTTATTGACGAAAATGACTGTGGTAATTTTCAAAATGGCTCTCTTGCTAGTTGTTGGTTAGGCTAGGCTGAATGCTTGTTCTAGGTTTCTGTCCTCCCTTCCATCATTCCTGTAATAATCCTTCTCTTTTCATTTTACCCACCAGTCCTTAATGGTTCATATGACCTCAGATGTCGTTCGCCTTCCCATATTTACCCACCTGTAATGCAGAAATTCTACTGTAAAATATGTGGCTACTTGCAAAAATTCCTCACAATGAATGATCATTCACTTTGATTGGGGCTTGAACTGAGACCAGTCAATGAAGAGTCGAGTAATTTAGTTACTGAGGCATACTCCTACCCTGTTGATTTTTTGTGGACTTTTAAGTTAGTTTGAGCAAAATATCATTTCACCTAAAAAACAATGACTTTGGCCTCATTTCAAAGAAAAACATCTCACCCTTCCAAAGACACCAAAATATCAGCCCCTAACCAAATTGCTTTCTGAAATTTATGACGAAAAATACCAGGCCTTTTACGTGGGAAATGGTATGTGTATTCACTCCGGAGAGACCTTGTTTAAAATTTGAGGAATTTCTAATGCCTAGGTCTCATAGAAAATTAACTATGTGTAGTTTGTATGGTTTCTTAACCCTTTTAGTGCGGCGGGCCGATATATCGGCTTTGGCATCTCAGGCGAAAAGTGCGGAGGGCCGATATATCGGCTCATAGGCAAAATATTGTTTAACTTTTGCACACAAATATAATTACAATTATTTTTTGTACGAAGTATAAGCGTTTTTTTATTATTACCTAATTCAATGCATACGCAATAAGATAAACTGCATATGGATATTTTAAACAATAACTTTATAATATATATTTTCCTAGAGTGATACATTTCATTCTAGTTACCCTCCGCATTTCTCACTAGAGCCGCTGGCAGGGGTCAGCACTAAGAGGGTTAACTATTTTTGAAAATAAGTCATATTTCGGTTTCTTAACTATTTTTGAAATAAATCATATTGGTACCGCAATATTTTTTTAAGGATCGCAAAAAAACCTTCCGTTGTGAATGAGTTTTTAATGTACTGCGTGAAAAAGAGTCAAGTTTTACACTTTCATAGATATTTCTATTCAGTAATTTAGAATTAAAGTCATAAAATTATATTTTGCACTTTTAATAATGCAGTATTTAATTCTTGCATCCTACAGCTTCTGGCATTAAAACGTATAATTAGAATATGGTCTCCATAATGAGTAGGGAACTATCTCTCTCAATCTACCATGAAGGAACAAGATTTTCAGGGCGAGGTCTGGGATCGCGTTCCCGTCAATGTGGGTAACTTTTTACTACCTCTTCAGAACTTTCACAGACATTTGCACTTGCATATGAAAGGTGATACTGTGGCAACCCTCGGTAGTTACAGAATTTGTCTCTTGATTACATAAACTGCTGGTAAGCCAAAATCCTAATCTACTACTAGTTGATCCTGATACAGTAATGGTGCTCATTCAGTTGCTGATTCACTGTATAAAAATATAATGTAAACCGCATATTTGTATCGCCGCCGTTTTTCTCCAGCGTTGCATGTGGAGAACACGGAAATGAAATTCGACCTCAACATCCGGTAGGAAGGCCATCGCGTGGGATTTCCTCTTCCTGAGCGCAACGGGAGAGAAAGGGGGTGTGTCAATTTCTGAAATGGGGATATATGTATATTTTTATCTCTTTTGAAAAGGGTTTGGAAAAAAAAGAATATATCGCCTCCAATGTCAGGTCGGTGAAGTGGGAAGTGATGGAGCACTTTTTTGTGTAACAGGTCTATATATATATATATATATATATATATATATATATATATATATATATATATATATATATATATATATATATATATATATATATATATATATATATATATATATATATATATATATATATATATATATATATATATAATTTTATCTATATATATATATATATATATAGCTTTCTGAGCTTTCGGATATATATATATATATATATATATATATATATAATTTTATCTATATATATATATATATATATATATATATATATAGCTTTCTGAGCTTTCGGATATATATATATATATATATATATATATATATATATATATACCGCGAAGGAAATTCATCGCTTTATTAAGCCTTGACCCCCCCCCCCCGCCCCCCCAGAGGGGTAAGGGCGGACTTTTCGGCCGTGGGGATCGGACGTAGGGCCGGACGGGGATGTAGCCGAATTTGGGGCATCCTGAGAGAGATACGGATGGTGAAGGTGAGGGGAAGGGAATGGATGGTCGGGACCCTAAGGCCTTTTGCCCTTGGAGGCTTCCTGCCTATACGTCGTCCTATCCGGCTCAAGACTGGCGCTTGTAATGCCGGTGGGAAAGGGACGGGGCTGGAAATACCGTTCGAGTCTTGCGCGGAGGGTATTAACCCAAATCTTTCGGGGCGTATCCTTCTTTTTTTTTTCTCCTCCTCACACGTCATCGGCGGCTTTCTGAGCTTTCGGATTCCGCAAAGCTACCCCCCCCCCCCCCACACCCCTTTCCCCGTGGTGGCGAAGGGACTTGGGGTGCCTAAATCCATGGATATATATATGTATAATTTTTTTCTCTCGTCTCATATTTTTTTCCTCGGAAATTCGGGGTTTTAAGTTCGGGGCGCGGCTCCGGAAAATGTGCGACCTTCATATCGTTGGTGCTGGATTTTTTTCTATAGCGCTCTCTCCCTCTCTCTCGATGCTTGATTTGGCGTTTTTCCCTTGCCGCCAGCCCCGAATATCTTGCATCGCGCGACGAATAAAAATTATCGTGATCGTCCGCGCGGGTGAATTCGCAACTGTTTTCTGCGACTGCGACTAACATCGAGGCGAGTCTTGAAAATATTCGTATAATCGTGTGTCTGTCATATTTGGCAAAAAAATATTCGCCAAAAAAATATTCGCCAATCGAAAAAGCTACTCATTGGGTTGAAGGCGAAAGAAGTCGCCTCGTGGAATCGTGAAATAGTTTAATCATAAAAAAACTGTAAATTTCCGTAGTTAAAAAAAATTCGAATTTTCCCGTTCGCGATAAATACAAATATTCGTTCCCGTTCGTGCGGATGAAGTCATGACAGTATTCGACTGCAGCTTAAGGACGATTCTTCAAAATATTCGTCATCATATGCTGATTCCTATTTTTTGTTCACATTTATGCCAGTAGCTGGGCGGTGACCTCCGGGGTTCTCTCTTTTCATCTTGTGCATACCAGATGTCTTTTGCTCACGCTAGCGCGGGTGGATGGAACGTAAGTTGTTTTGGCAGTACTGAAATCACGCCGCTAAATCCGAATAGTAAGGTTTAGGATATAGCGTAGAAAGTAAGGATAAGCCTTAGGACATAGATAGATCCCTGATTGAATTTTCAATGCTGCCCACAATGTACCCAAAAATTACATATGGGGGACATCCAATCAATTATTATTCCATTAACTTGCGATTTAAATGGTATGGTATCTAACTAATCATAAAATGAATTCGTTGGTGATTGTGATGTTCATTCCGCTAGATTACGAGCTTTGGCTGCGAGGTAGCGACAGAAGATCTCGTTCCAATATGTCGCTATATGAATTCGTCCACAAACTTGGCATGAAAGTGTTGCCATGGCAGATGACGCAAACTAAACTTTCTCCGAACGTATTTTGAAGCGCACTACCATTTTCCCTGGTAAAAGTGAACGCTAAATGATCTGCGCTAATCCTCGATTTTAAGTTGACAGAACAACAAAGAGAAGGACGTCATTCTTACGGCTAAAATTCCACAAAATTGGGACAATTTATTGATCGTCACATTTGTCGGTTTTAATTTTATCATACCAAAATCGCAATTGGACTGTGGCTGTTGCAATCCTGCTGTCATATTTTGGCTTAAGAAGAAATTCCTGATGAAAATGTCCACACGAAACCGCTGAAATTTAATGGGGCCATATACATCCATTCCGTGGCCTCTATACCATTCTGTGGCAATGGCTGCATATCATTTATGGCCATATCGCACCTGAATCCATGTCCAAATAAGGCTTTTTTCCACCTGAGGCCGTGACCATAGATAGGTCCCAGATTGAATTTGTAATGCTGCCCGAAATGTGGCCAACAATTACGGATGGGGGTATTCAATTGGTCTCCATTTTTCCCGTTTGTGACCCATCTGACCGATCAACCAGATCTTGGCCAGGTAAACATAAAAAAATGGCAAGTGAAACTGGAAATGCCGTACCTCCTGGTAACTGTGGATGGAAAACCTTTACCAACAAACGGAGTGACGCTACTGTTGATCTGGAGAAGAATCCCCTTCCTTTCTGATGGTATATCATTCTTAGGTCTCGGCCACGATAAGGGAAGCTCAAACGCAGTTAGGTGATGGGTTCACCATCCAAGACGGTGGCTGTGTACTGGCGGCTTACCTGCCCCGAGCGAAATTAGCGCTGACCGCCAGAAGGAAGCACAATTAGATTATCATTGTGTAAATGTGTACGTTTTGAGGGTATTTCGCCCCATCTGTTATTTTCCAAATTATTAAAAAAACGACTAGATATGCATGTAGGGAAGGGCAGCTGTTAAAAACTTTCACAACTTCAGCTGGCCCGTCCTCAACATTGGAAGCACCAGTACAAGATTTCAGTCACCTTTACGATAAATGATCTTAGCTCAAGTGAAATCATCGAGTTTTACCTTTTCCGTAAGTTATTTTATCTGTTAGAATACACTAGGGAAATAACTAAATGCCTTGGGCTTTATGAATTAACCATGTTTAGGTGTGCTAGTTAACATGGATATGAGTTTGCATAGATGGACTGAAGTTGGCCTCTAGTATAGATTTAAAGGGCGATGCTGGCCAATGCCAGAAGCTGAAGCGAGTCTTCGTTAAACCTCATTTTCCTCTAGCGCCTGCGGGTTAACGCATTAATTTTGCAATTTTTCTATGTTTTTAATTGTTTACTTGCTATAAAGCAGAATGTACTTACTTCTTTAATGTGCATTCTCCTTACATGTAGTGTTTATTTATTTAAATTTATTATCATCCACATTCCTGATGAAAACTATTGTGAAATCGATTAGAATCCATAGTACTAAGGAGTCAATATATGTTTCAAAAGTTTGTTGCGTTGAAGTTAAAGCACATGGTTGATATTCTTGCTTTACATCCGCTAATTCGCCCTTTTCGTCGAAATGCTATCCACAGTAAAGTTAGGAGAGAGCAGGGTTAAACACTAAGGTTGTTATTTCGGTTGTAAGGCTTCAGTTTGATGACGTAGTGCCTTCTCCATGTAGCTCATTCGGCTAAGTTGTCGCAACAATGGCACGGTATCTGTTGTTTCGCCATGCGTACACTAATATGGGTAATAGTCAATAACAGACTTAGAAACGTGAAAGATGCGCGTTCCTTTCTTGCCTCGCGGATGGATTTTATACTTCTATGTTTGAGAATAAAGGTCTTACATTAGACTGTATAGCTATCTGTAACCTCAGCTATTGGAACTCCAAATACCGCGGAGTCTACTACTTCGGTAAATTTGTATTTGAGCATTGAATGTTTCGCAAGATTTGTTAGGGATTGAGCCTCGTAATTCGTAAACGAGGAAGTTGTTGATTCATGCATCGTTTCCATGCGTCTCACAATTGACTGTTGCTCCGTATAACTCCCTGTAAAGGTTAAACCCCTTCCCTCGCCGGTTTATGCTCTTAGCGTAATAAAAATATCTCTGCGAGGGAACCCGGCTCGCATTAGAAACGCTCGTCAAGGCGTGAGAAGAGGAATTTTTGAATCCTCAGCTTAATTGAATAATATCCTGGGAGAGAGAGAGAGAGAGGGGTAGCAGAGAATTATTCGTCTATAACGAGGGCTCTTAAATCGCTGTCTCACGCCTAAGGGCCCCCAAGCATTTGCCGGGCCCGCGACCGAAATGTCTTCGAGATCTTACCCCCGGCAATTTTACGAGTAAGAGAGTTACAGAGAGAGAACTTCGTGCAGAAAATTACTCCGCGGAAATTATTAGGAGGGGTTTTGTACGTACCGAGGAGGAGATTCCGCGCGGGAGAGTAGTGCGTATCTCGAGGAAATTTTGTTTTTGTTTTCGGGATTCAATTAATTGAGAGAGGGAGAGAGAGAGAGAGGGGGAGAGAGAGGTTTATGGTCCATGTGGATATAAACGAGGCTCCCGTTTCTTCGGAGTTCTGTGAGCCGGATCGTAAAAATTAACGCCGGCCGTTAAATTTCGTCGCGCGCGTGAAGTGCATTCAGCTCTCGATAGTGGCGGGAACTGATTTTGTGCGGCGGGTCCCGCGAAAACTTTTTCCCTGCTGTGGCGTTGACGGTGTCTTTGTGACGTGGATGCAGCGGATGTATTCGGGATGTTCCCGAAGCCCATCTGTTGTTTTCTTTTTTTCTCAAAACTGTAATCTGGTCGCATCACTTTTCTTAATTTTATTGTTTGAACTTTTGGGGTGAGTTAAGAGGCTTAGCCATCGATCATTCATTCACTGGTCGTTCAATCCCAAGATTGGTTGACTGCAGCCCTCCACCCTTCCCTATCTAATGCTATTTCCCTTACCTCCTTGTATCTCTTCCTTTATACTTTCCTCTTTATTTGGTCAATGAAATTATTCCCTGGTCTTCCTATGGTGACTTTTCCCTCTATTTTACCTTCAATAATGTCCTTCACAAGCGCATTGTGCCTCAGAGTGTCAAATCCATTGGTTCTTCTTTTCTCTATGGCGTTCCACATGGTCCTTTCCTCTACTACTCTTCTGTACACTTCATCGTTTCTTATTTATCCGTCAATTTTATCTTCAGCATCCTCCTCCAGCACCAGGTTTCAAGTCATTTCTGGTAAACTTTTCCAATGGTCCATGATTCTGATCCATTGAGTCCCATGATCCACACAAATATTTTTACATATGGTTACCTATCGGCCATCGACATGAAATATTATTTGACTTTTGGCTGGTTTTCAGTTTCCTCAGAAGGAAGACTGCATTTCTAAGCTCTCAAGAATTGCTGACAAAGTTGCTTATGCTTAAAACTTTCAATGCAGGTGGAGGTTTTAGGGTTATTTAATGTGATGCATACAACTGACCATGCGACTCAAAAATAAACAAAAAATTGGCACCAAAATCAAAGTTGACACAGATGCTTCCTAACTAGCGGGAGGCAACTGCTGTATCGTGGGGGAGAGGGAGTGAAAACGTGGTGGCAGTCATGCTCGTAGCTTTTTGGTGGACTACTTAATATTTGAAAATCTTCGACATGTGTGCTTGTCATCTGCCTATATGGAGTTGTTCTCATGACAGTATCCACTGATGGGTAAAATCCAATTACTTCACCAAAAGGTTTATCAATTTCCAGTGGGAATAACTTCAAATGGCAGTAATCAATTAGTCACTAGTATATTACTAGTTCTCTTCTTGTACTCTATTTGTAATGCGATCAAAAACTCAGGGGTCATTGCCACATTGATTTCAAACAGCACTGGACTAAAATAAGACTGCATTGCAGCATAGTGCCATAGGAAAAAGGTTTCTGATGAAGACCCAGCTTAATAGTCCTCTGAATGAGTAGCAGGGAGATTGAAATATGTTGTCAAAATGAATGATTGTGAGCAAATTTTCCTGCAGTCAGTAGCGATAAAAAAACTGGAATGATTAACATTATCACTAACCAATTTTCTACAAGATTTACAATTTTGCAAATGTAGCAATTACTGTGGGAGTACAGTAAGTTCTCGATTTACGTTGGAGATGCATGTTGAAGAAGAGCAGCGTAAGCCGAAACAATGTAAAATGGATCCAGATATTCGTGACTGCTTTTATACCTAGAGAAATGAAGGCAGTGATTTCAAAAGTCGTTTTTTGCCTTCATATAGGAAAATATAGGTATATCCGATAGGATGATTATCTGCCAGTTATCAAAAAACATATGCATCTGAATATGTTTTTTGATAACTATTCGGTCTATTTCATTTGAATTAAAGAGGGAAAAATTTTCCTATGACCCTTGTCAGCATGGATGTAACATCGAGTCAGACGTAAATTGAAACGATACCGAGGACTTACTGTAATGAATACCGAGGACTTAGATTAGATTAGATTAAGTTTTTGGTGGAGTTCCTCCGAGAAGGACCTGGGGCACCTAGACCTATTGGTCCTTTGTGCTAACCACCATATCTTGGTTACCCGTGGAGACCAATGGCCTTAATGAAGGCCAGCATATCCTCTATGGGAGTAACCCTGATTTCAGCTGGATCAGGAAATGGTGATCCTAGATGTCTTAGTCTAGTCCTCATCAAGGCAGGACAGTTACAGAGAACGTGTGATGTTGTTTCGTCCTCTTCTTTGCACCATCTGCATCTGGCAGAGTCTGCTAGCTTCAAGAGATGAAGGTGCCTCATGACCTGATAGTGTCCAGTTAGGAGACCCACTATCGTACGTAGTTGACCTCTGTTCGGCAATAGAAGTCTTCCTGCTAGTCCCGGTTTGGGTCCTTCAATGAAAAGCTTGGCTTGTCGGAGCCCTTGTATGTTTTGCCAGATCTCAGAGTGGCGGGCAAGGCCCCACTTCTTGATCTCCATGATTCCTGCTGAGGGTGCGATTGGAATGAGAGGCTCTGGTCCCATCGGTGTGTGGTTTGAGCCTTCTTTTGCGAGTTGATCCGCAATTTCATTTCCGGTAATGCCCTCATGTCCGGGAACCCAGAAGAGTTTGACTTTGCCAAGACTGTGTAACGAGTTGAGCACTTCACGACATTCGTGAAGGAGTTTAGAGTTACACATTTGTGATTCTAGGGCCTTTAGAGCCGCTTGGCTATCGGTGCATATGTGAATTGGTCTGCCCTTGAGACCTGATTCCTTGATAGCGTGTGCGCACATTAGTAAAGCAAACACCTCCGCTTGAAAGACTGTAGCATATTCTCCAAGTGAGATGGTGATCCTCTTGACTGGGCGCTGGCAGTAGATCCCAGCCCCTGCTCTGCCTTCCTTCTTGGAGCCATCGGTGAACCACACCTGGGCTCCATTGTGGGGATCTTTGTACCGAGGACTTACTGTAGATTACAGTTACTGCTTAGAAATAAGGAACCATTTCTGGTAAATGTTAGTGACATGTAGTGACACAATCAGATTATTTGTTAATAATTAATTTCCATCACTGCATATGTTCATGTCGTTAATATATATACGTATGTGTCATTCATGCTGAAGGTATTGAGGTAAGTGCTTTATATGCAATTTGATATGTCTTAGAATGTGAAAAAGTGGTGCAGTTCTCAGAAAAATTGATAGAATGCTACATTTAGTGTTTACAGTGCTGATTGTTAACCCTCTTTATGTTTTTACTCATTCTGTAACGTAGCGGTCAACATGATCCTTGACAGCTTGGATGACATTCACTGCCTTCAGGAGGGAGCCATCCCAGCACCAGCCACAAACTCAGCCTGTGCTGCTAGCTCTCGCGAAAACCATTTCCTCCAAGAAGTTTTGGAAGACAAACAGCTGCATGCCCTTCTTAATGTGAGTCCAGTTCACATTCCTCTTTGGGAACCCTGTTTCCAGCTATGTTTACAGAATTCGGTTTTATTGTGGGGATCCATGCTTGAGCCATAATGCAAGATGATTCATTTTGTTGATACACCCTTAATTCTGCTTCAACTGCTTTTATGAGTTTTCATGCTGACAAGAGTTTGGTCATGAAAGATGTCATTGCCAATTTTCTTCAATAAGCTGGGTTATCCTCTAATTTGGCATCAATAAAGTGTTCTGATTGAATTAACGTAGATAATAGCAAATATCCTGAATTTTTTTTAACCAAGCTAGCCCAAGAATTTAGTATAATTAATTCTGACATTAATATAACATATCTGCTTATTTTGAGATTCATAATGCCTGATTGTAACAAAGTTGCTTCATTGTTTCATCGCAAAACTACAATTTTTAATATCAGAAAGGTATGACAAGACTTCATAAACTGCAATTTTCAATATTAAAAAGGCCTTCTTCCTAAAAATCAATAGATTATAATGTGCAGAAATGACACTTCCAGTGAGTTTCTCTCCACTGAAACGTCTATATAAGATATGGTGTGGCTCCAAGGGCAGTTATAACTGAGAAAGCACATATTCTGAAATGTTCGCTGTGCAAACTCCTGGCAGATATCACTCTGTGGATGAATACTCAAGTCTCTTGGTTTCGAACTTTATTATCACCACCATTCAGCAAAGTTTTGTATCCAAATGTGGTAGATTTAATACACTGATAACTTCAATTAGTAATGTACGCAATGATGAATGGCCTTTCGTTATTAGTTGTCTAGGTTGGATGATGCTTTTGATGAATGGATAAAGCATAAGAATGCTTAAAATACCTGTAGTTTGGAACAATTAAGTTTCCTCTGTCATACTCAATATTCCACTCTAAATGTTTAGAATGAATTTCCCATGTCGAACTAAAATTGTCACATAATTGAATGTTACATGTCCACCGAAATGCATGTAAATAAAACAGCATTGCATTCAGCTATCCCACCAGCCAACCACTTCATTCTTACATTATCCTTCACTTTGAAGTCCTTCATCACTTTCCTGATGTAGTCCATTCTTGGTCGTCTTCTGCTATTCTTAATTTTTATTTTTCCTTACATAATAGTTTGGAATGGACTGCTGTGTTGCAAAATGTGTCCAGTGAGTTTGTTTCTTCTCCATTGCTCCTTTGCTGAATTTTTATCGTACTCCTATTCTCTTCTGCTCTTCTTTGGACTTCTTTGTTGTTAATTGTTTCTTTCGTTAATAGTTTCATCTGAGCCATTCTTTGGTGATGACATGTCTCTATTGCTTCTATATTTTCTGCTCCAGCTGTAACCGTCCAGGTTTTGCCACCATTAATTAGCATGCTCCAATTATATGTTTTAGGGAAGTTCATCCACACTTCACGGCTTGTGTTACAGGCTGTAGCAGACTCCTCTTCTTGTTCAACGACTTGTTTGCTTGTGCTGTTCTGCTCATAATAAGTTTTTTTTCCTTTTTCCATCCGTGGTGATACTGCTTCCCAGGTGGCAAATTTCTTCCTTTTGAACAAGTTTTTGATGCCTGAGTTTGACAGTGATTCTGTCTTCTACCTTTGACTGCTCTTTTCTGTGTACACTCATATTCCCACTCTCAATCCAGAAGTGCATGTTATACCATCTGTCAGATGCCCAGACATATTTCTAGCAATTGCTGAGGTGCAAAGGGCTAATCACTTCATTTCCTTCCTGGCCTCGACCCACGCTGCACATCTTATATCCTGTGAACAGTGATCTTCTTCACGTCAGTTGCTCAGACCTTTAAGCTAATTTTTCATCATGTGGAAGTTTTTGTCCTCCAAGTTTTGATGGAAAATCTTGCTGCTTAATTTGAGCCACGAACCATAATCTTGGCCTTATACACATTAATCTTCATTGACTGCAGTAATTGGCTACAGTCACTATTTTTTATTAAATGTGCAGGACACCGAACTCATAAAACGTGGACCTGAATGATTTCTGAATTCTGGAATCATCTGGTTTTTGGGTTACCATTAGGATAAACAGTAATACTAAAATTAAAATTGAAACATTTACTTATATGAAGACCATTACCTCGTGGGAATTCTCATTACAGGACAACTTAATGGTTTTAGTTAACTTACAATATTAATTTTAAATGAATACGACCAATGCAATATTTACTTTTATTGTAAATAGCTTCATTTTCATAGCAGTTGAACACACAAAGCCAAAGGCAACACTTTCGACCACTAAAAAGTCTTTACATTTCCTTCCCAAACGTGCATTGCAAAGTTGAACTATTTCATGTGATTATTCATGTTTTTTTCCAAAACCTCTTTTGTTTTCTACAGCCCCATCGAGGCTCAAAAATGAAACATTTTTTTGAGTTTGTTATTATATTCTCTCCCATAGTTGTACGACCGCATCTCGACACGGGCGGTGACCGCCGTCGGGAGCCCCAGTCGCGGCGTGGTGGCCCCCCTGCTCCTCCCGTCGCCCCGCCACCACCCGCTGCCCCCAGCCACCCCGCCCCCGCCCGACCCGCCCCCGCCGCCTCCCCCACCGGACGCAGTCCCCCGGCGCCGCGACGCCCTCGACGCCCTGCGCGACCTCCTGGCGTCGGCCGCCGCGTCCCGCCGCTCCACGACGGCCCCGCGCTCGAGGGCCCGCGCGGCCCTGCACCGCCCCGCACCCGACGACCACTCCGCCACGCTGCTCGCACACTCCACCACGTCGCTTGGACTGTGCCCGGAGGCGGATGCCGAGGAACTGCGCGACATCCTCGCCAAGCCGCACGTCAAGGCAAGTGGGCACGCTTCCATTTATCTGTTGCGTCCGTCACAACGTTTACCAACCTATCTCAGATCGATCTGAGAAGCGTGACGACTCGGCCCGCTTGGAATTTTCAGATCGATCTGAGATCGATTTCTTAACGTAAAGCGTGTCTGACTTCAAAGCTCGGTTCAGTCGATGCGATGTTTATTCTCCCCCGACGGCTTGCTTGCGTAGGATCATCGGGAGGATTATAATCATAGTTATCATAATCCGATGTCCCAGAACGGTAATGCATCTAGTTTTGTAAGGCCTTAAACCGGAAAAAGTTGACGTTGTTTATAAAAGTGTAGGCAAAGACGTAAAATCTTCATGTGGGTTTACACTGGCAAGTTAATGGCGCAAATTACGTGCAGGAAGGGACTTTTGACGTATATTGCAGGTGTAAACGGCTCTGTAAGTCCGCTTGCACAACTTCGGAAAGTTTCGGTCAATCTTAGAGTCCCTCAAGTCAGAGACTAGAGATCTCGGTTCACCTTCCGTTTGTTGTGCCGCGGTTTATGGCGGAACCGATGAGAATTGCGTATTTATAATTCAGCGCGACGCAAATAATTGTAAACATTGCTTAGCAACAACTGTGAAAACGTAATCTATACTTTTATACGTATGTAATTTTGTAATTAAAAAATAAATTAAATCGAAAATTTAATAATTAAGTATACTAAATTAATCATATCATTTATTTAAAGATCAAATATCTAAGTAAACATTTAATTAAGCATTTGATTAAACTAAGCGCCGTGATTGATCCAACCAACATGACCGGTTTTCAATCTCTGACTTGAGGGTCTCTGGTCAATCGCTTTCACAGGCGTATTGTTGTCGGTGTAAACAGCAACAAATCTGGCCGTGCTCTATGACTCGTGAAACATTTTTCGCCAGAGTAAAATCCTCAAGCCGCAAGCTCTAGCAGTGGAAACTTGTGCAATTAACTACCCAGTGTAAGCCCACCATTTGATTGCAATTACAAAATAAAGTTACAACTTGCGTTTGCGGCGGCTTGTTTGTGTACCAAACTCTGGAATACCGATTTCAAATCTGGTTGCTGGTTGTGAGGCTGAATCCACATTGGCTCTTGCTGAGTGGTTCCTCTTCGCCCATCGGGGAAAGCTGTTGAATAAAGTTGCTCAGTTCGGTTTCCATCGCGAAGGATCTTCCCCTCATCCACGTGATAAACACTCATTTATTAGCGTAAGGCCTTCGAGATTTTGCGGTCCAAATTTCATACTATGTTTCCCGTTTCTTAATTTCTCGTCAAACTTGTTTTCAACCGACTATTATTTTTATATTTGAAATCTCAAGGAGTAACTCCCCATGGGGATAGATTATTTAACTTTCATATCAGAATAAAAAACTTGTCTCGGTTGCCAAGCGATAGGATTTCGATAAACAAGGGCGAATCGCAGATCATATGTGATAGGTTTCTCAATGAACCCTCTTTCTTGATTCAGGACAATTTTCGGGGATGTTTTCTTGGCGCGATTTTATGTTGTCATTCGGTATTGGCAAATCGCCGATAGGTCCCATTACTCAGTTCCGAGTTTTCTCAAGTTTAAGTGTGCGTAAGTGTGGCTGTTGCGAAAAAATGGCTTCCAATTGGAGTGTAATCAGCTTGTATCCAGAAGCGCCGCCTAGTTAGATTTGGCTCCGAGCTGAATTGCTGCAAGAAGTCATCTGCACGCCCCGTGTGAACCTGCTCCACAAGGTAAGTCAAGCTGGCCCCGAGGAAGTCGGCTTGGAGACCACATAGCGGCCGCTCGGCTACAGATTTGTGGTTGAGTTGCCGCCACGCAGAGGACTCGGGCCCGGCGGAGTTGCGCACGACTCCGAATCGTATTGGTTAGCCATCGAGGAAACATTGCATCGCCTGAGCCGGGCTTTACTTTCCATTCTAGGATCTGCAGTGGCTTGAAGACTACCCTTGGCATTCTAGACCCATAGTAATCGACTGGTTATTATTGCTTTGGGGTCTGATTTACGGGCTACTCTTAATTTTTGATTCCCGACAATGTCGAGTTTTATTACGTCAGGACATCGAAATACTTCTCATTGTTGAATGCAATCGTCGGTATATTTATCAAGATATTGACGTCAACATTTCCTTATTGTTGACTCTCGAATTGTGGAGTAATCCATGTCTGAGACTCTTGCTTAATTTTGAGAACGCCGTTTTGTCTCGCCTGGTTTTGAATAATTGACTGTGAGTATTATCTGATGGATAATTTGAGAATCAGGATTTTTTTAACTTTTAATATTCGCTGATTCCCCGTCTTCATTGGACGCGGGCACCTAAGGTTCTCCGTTCTGAAACTGGATAAGACATGCCAGTGACATCCGCCGTTTTGTTATATTTCCATAAGACTGACTAATGCCTCACTGTAAGCCATGGTCAAGGATTTAATTGCTTGACATCTTTATTAGGCTCGATTCGTTGACTGGAATTGATCGGCGACAGACTTCGGTAGCACGTCTCGAAGACTGCTGTACAATCTGATAGTTATTTGTCGGGCGTTGAGATGTTGAATTTGAATTTTGAATTCGTTGAGAATAATTTTTTTCCCCAGGATGTGAATGGAGTGTTCATTTCAGCCTATAAAACATAAGGGATCGTCGGTTTTGTTAATGCTCAGCTTATTTCACCTCGCAGTGGCTGTTCAAGATCATGCAGCGGACGTGGATATCCGTTGGTTTTGACTTTTTTTTAGCAGCTAAGAGATCAGGTGTAAACAAGTGTGAAAGTAAATAAGTTGTCTTCGCCAAGAGCTATCTTCAGCAGTTGGATGAATCTGCCGACAGATGGCTCCCATTCCCGGATTCTCAGGACTGTTCTGATTGGTTTTCCGTGTACGGGACACGGGAAGAGATGAAAGTTGCCCATCTCTCGCGTACGCGTCCTCCCCGTACACGTTGATTGTGTCCGTTCGCTATACTTTCCCGTCAGCCATCTTTTCGCGTATTCCCGTTAACGGCTCACGTTACACGTACACGTTGATTGTGTCCCAGCCTGTAGACTTTTGTACAAATACATTTATGTAGAAATAGTAATGGTTTAGATGCCGTTGACCCCTTGCAATTGCTATTGGCTTTCCAATTCGGTTCTCTAATAGCTATTAATGGCAGATAATTAAAAATTACCGGAAAATTACGGTAATTTTCGAAAATTAACGTAAGGAAACGAGTTAATTCACCTCAATTGAAAATTACGGTCATTTACCCATCTCTAATTCTTGACAATGCACGCCTCGATGGGGAACGGCATGATTTACCGGTGAGTACGTAATTTTGGACATCTTTATGGTACTTGGCCCTTCTTATTTGTCGGTTTATATTTCTAAATGGGCTTTGAGTGTGTAGGGAAGTGGTCAATGAATTTTGTGTGTCGTTTTGACGTTTCCTCTCCTCACTTCCTGGTCTTTCTAAAGACTTCGGGGGTGCGATGCGCTGCGGGAAGTCACTTCCTGCCCCAAAAATACCTCACCCCCTGCCACCCTTTCGACTAGAATCGATTCCGCTTGATAAGCGCCGAGTTTATGACTCGTTATTCGCCCGTACGAAGAAGGACCTCCTCTTGACGATCTTTCATTATTTTTGACTTTGGCTGAGTTTCCGTCGAGGATTCCACCGGAGGAAAGTTTTCGATACGTACATATGTACGCGTTCATGTATATGTATGTAGTCATATATGTTCAAAAAGGGAAGCGATCGCTCAAAGAGAAATAAAGAGACCCAATCGATCTATCCTCTTATACATATAAGATGGGTGTGTGTGTGTTCAATGTCTCAACCTATTTTCTCCTCTTCACCGACTTTTATGTCATTCCACTTCGCCCGCTTCCCCGTTTATTGAGCCGTTTCTCACCAACCATACCTCTCCAATAAGGTTTCCGGATTCCCGACATTTCGGAACCTTTCGGGAATTTTCGGGATCCCGGAAAAATTCTCGGGAAGTAGTTTTGTTTCCGAAAACTTTCTGGGATTCCGGAAGTACCGTCGTCGCAGGAATTAAGTGCACTGGAGTTTGGGAACAAATGAAAAAAAATACGAGAAGACCTTAAGTAAAACTAATCACATTTTCGTTTTCCTCATTTAATTTTGCGTTATTTACTGGAAAACTTAAATTTTTGAAATACGTTTTAATGTTTTTTTTTTACTAAGGGTGTAACGTAAAAAGTACCAGTTTTTGACGGTTGTCGAATAAATCTCCGAATATGATATTTCGTAACTCAAACACAAGTACTTTTATGATAACCGTATTTCAATCAATGGTAGATGATATATATGTTTGCTATTCATATGGTAAGTTTCAGCGTTGTATTGTTAACAGGAAAAATGTTATTAATTTTGTAAAGTGATTACATTTCAATACTGGGCCGTCTTAGGATTTCGTTCGTGGTCGCATTGTAATGCGTATGCATTGAGCATTTCGATATTTAATTGTCCAATATATCGATAAGCGCGTTGAATTTAAATCAATTGATACGTATTTCGTTGTATAGTAGCTATATTTTTGTTTTTTGTCAATCCACTCCGTCCTCGTTTTCACATTTATTGATCCGTTTTACGCCGATTTTACCTCGCCTAAAGGTTTCCTAATTCCCGAGGGTTTGGAACCCACGAGCACAACGAGACCGGGAAAAATCTTGGGTAATAGTTTTATTCCCGAAAAATTCCGGGAATTCAGGAAGCGATCATTTTGTTTTGCTTTTACGTCAATCCACTCCGCTCTCGTTTTCCCCGTTTATAGATCCGTTTTCCGCCAATCGTATCTATCCAATAGGTTTCCGAATTCCCTAGTTTGGAACCTACGAGACTGGGAAAAATCTCCTTCAAAAAGTTTATTCCTGAAAATTTCGGGTATTATGAAAGTGAGTTCTGCTACATTACGGTCTTTCTCTCCGTTCACTTCCCCGTGTACTGAGACTTTTCTCGCCAACCACTTCGAGACTATTTAGAACATCGAGACTGTAACGTTAGACGTTTGTTTTATTCCAAAATCATCTTTAGTTTCTTAAAAATACAGTTTTTTTTTCCTCACTACTTCGAGCCACTTTCCCTTTCTTCTCCCTCTCAACAATCCCCTCTCTCCTCCCATCAACAACTGCCTAACAACATAAACATCAATTATCAATAAACATCAAAACAACAAGTAAATATCAAACGTTACAAGACCAAGAAAAATCTCGGGACTTTTTTTCCCCTAGAGTTTTTAAAAATCCTTTCTTTCATCAATAACTCATTCCTCATTCAATCCATTCTTCTTTTGCCGCACGCGCAGCTGAGGTATCTAAAATTAACTAACAAATTAGCTTACATTTCAGATTATATTTCATGATAATAGTTGGATATTCAATATACCAACCTGATTAATGGCCGGTTGCAAGAAAATTTAGTTATGGAATCAATAGTTATGAGATCCATAAAGTTATAGAACTAATAAATATATTCGGGTTGCAGGAACACATCTATTAGTTACTTAACTTATTTACCAATAGTTACTAGCCTCGAATATTTGATCTAATCTTCCACCGCCGGATAAAAGTTATGAAAGTTTAGCCTATGAATAATTGATAATGCACATTATAATTAGTCAGTAAGAGTAAACAAACTGGTCACTCGTCTCAAAACAACTCTTTAATCAAGTAACTAAGACTCCAAGCGGTTCATTGCGCATCCGCCATCTTGTCTACTTATGGAACTCATAACTCCATGCCATAAGTTATGAGACCAATGAATTTATTGAATGTTTGTGCAACACTTATTGAATGGTTGTCATGGCTTATGGGTCCCATAACTTTATGGAATATATATGTTACGTTCCTGCAACTGGCCATAAGACTACTTTTGTTGTCTCTAGTCTAAGCTGGAAGTTAAAAGAAACTCAGCTACTCGTGGCCAATGCTTTAGAATGCCTGAATAGTTTCCCATTTTTTCCTCAAAGTGATCATTATAGACAAATTATGCCAGTATGTAAATTTGTAATATATCCACGTTCAGTTAATACTGTGTTAAAATTTTGACTTCTGACATGGATAATGTTTAATGATCTCTTTTGGGTAAAAGCAGGTGATGGTATTTATGCATAATGTCCTTGATGCTTGATTGCTGATCCGTATGTGCGTACAGGGTGTCCCATAAATGTCACGCCACAGTGACACTGGAGCTAGGGCAGCCTAAGAGTAACCGAACCAGCCTAATATGACCTCAGTAAAAGTTGCACGGTTTTCGAGATATTGCCAAATTAAAGCTTTTTCAAAAATTTCACTTTTTTTACATTTCTAGTCCCAGAATTCAATCGGATAATTTAACGTTCTCATTAGGGCCGCTCTTTTAATCTTCCAACTGTGAGTCATGTGCCGACTTCTACCTGGAACAGAGGCCCGAGAGGGGGGGGGGTCATGGGGTCCGAACAAACAAAAGAAACGCGAAAGCCGCTATACCTGTCTAACTTTATCGGCTTTCGAAAAATGGGATGGACAGAGTACTTTGTTTGTTAATTTGTGGCAGTAGCCCCATCAGAGAGCCAAATTGAGAGCTATTCAAGTGAATTCTGGGACTAGAAATGTAAAAAAAGTGAAGTTTTTGAAAAAGCTTTAATTTGGCAATATCTCGAAAACCGTGCAACTTTTACTGAGGTCATATTAGGCTGGTTCGATTCCTCTTAGGCTGCCCTAGATCCAGTGTCACTGTGGCGTTGACATTTATGGGACACCCTGTATATTGATTATCCTTGTAGATGTAATGATGAAAGTGTAAAACTTTAGCCAAAAGTGGCTGACACTTTACTTCCGAATTACCCTACTGACAAAAGATGGCAGTGTAATTATGTTTGTACTACTATTTTTTTAATACCCGCGCTGTCGGAAGAAAAACTGAAAGAAGCGTTTTTGTTGGTCCAGACATTCGGAAACTTTTTGGGGATGTAAAATTAGTGACAAACGTGGAAATAGTTCATAACGAGGCGTAGATAGTTTCCAAAGAAATTGTACAGAAGAATGTATAGCTCTCGGGTTACCAACCGGATGATTGTGGTTTGTGGCACCGACGTATCGAAGGCGTAATCTGCCATAGTCCTCAGGGTGCTGGGTAAATTGATCACCTTGAGGACGATGGCTGACTACGCCTTCGAAACGTCGGTGCCACAATCCACCATCATCCGGTTGGTAACCCGAGAGCTATACATTTTAAGCATTCTCCGGGAAAGCCTTAAATCTTACAAATTGTACAGAAATTACTAGGAAACTGTGTGCCACAGTTTTTATTTATTTATTTATTTATTTTTCAACGTTTGCCCAACAAAATAATTACAGGGAAAACAAAACAAAAAAGAAGAAAACACAAAATATATTGGAATCAATTGAATTTTACGGAAATTTCGAAACATATCAAGAAACCGTATCATTTATCAATTTCCAAAAGAGACTTCTTTTTTGACATAAATCAATTATATCACAGTACATGTTAAAATATCGGCACATTCTATTCAGCGGTGAGTTTTCACAGTAGTTTGACTCTACCATGCTCAACTTAAATTTCCTCGATAACCTCACATTGATACTAGGCACTACAAAATTAATTTTTTTAAAATTAAGTCACTATTTTCTCCAGTATTAAGTAAATTATATAAGTAGGATGGATCACACATGATTCTTCTTTTTTGCAGATATTGAAAATCAAACACTTTTACCAAAGTTAAAGTTTATGTTCGTAGCTAACATAATTTTCATACATTGGATAAACATTATATTGGGTATAATATAGATAACGTAAAAACCTTTTTTGTACCCTCTCCAATGTTTGAACATGTTTCTTACTGTGAGGATTCCATACTACAGAAGCATACTCCAACTTACATCTTACAAAGGAGAAGTAAAACATTTTAAGAGATTTCTCAGACTTTTTGCTGGCCTCTATTATAAATATGTACAGGGTATGCATGCAATTTTCCTGATTTTTTTCTGACCAACTTCTCTCGGGATTCGAAGACGAGATATCGCAAGAAAAAAATTCCCGGGACCGGGAACGGGAAGGAAATTCCCGCGGGAAGCGATGGCGTCGCCCCGATTCTCCCTGCTGCCTTCATGCCCATCCTCTTCCTCTTCATAAAGCACACATCTCTTTTGTCTTTCCAACTTCCCTTCTTCATTCCCTTTTCTCATTTCCTCCATTTATCTCGTCCTTAAGGGGCTTCTGCGTCTTTTGATCCCCTTTGTCCCGTACATTATTACTCTCTTCAAAGTCATTCAAGATTTCGTTTCTCGGGGAACGTCTCTTTTTCCTTCGGACCGAAACTCGGGTGTAGCGCCTGCTCATGGCTCTGAGCTCAAGGGCTCTCCGAAACCACTGTTTCCTCCCTTACACCGTATCATGTGATGGGAGAGAGCTGAAGATCGGGGTGGGTAACGAGGGTGTAGGGTATGGTTAGTTGAAATTTTAAATTGAGTTTTCTCTCAATGTTTGAATGATTCAATGCAAATTTACTTCCCCAATACTACTAGAAAGAAATAGGTATCTCAAAATGTAAACTGTGTCATAATTTCTCCAAAATTGGTACGGAACTGATCTATGGTACATGGAATTAATAACGCTTCGCACGTAAAAGACTGATGCTATTTTGCTCTGGTTAGGCTACACCTCGAATATCCCTTTGAGTGCGGATTGACGTGATATCACGTCATGGTTTCTTTACGTTGGTGCTGATGACGTGATATCACGTCAAGGGTACCGTGAGTGTTCCAGGTTTCACTAGGAGACTTTCACTAGGCCCCCTAGTGAAAGTTTGAACACTCAAAGTACCCATGACGTGATGTCACGTCATGGTTTCTTTACGTTGGTGCTGATGACGTGATATAACGTCAAGGGTACCGTGAGTATTCCAGCTTTCACTAGGGGACTTTCACTAGGCCCCCTAGTGAAAGCTTGAACACTCAAAGTACCCATGACGTGATATCACGTCATGGTTTCTTTACGTTGGCGCTGATGACGTGAAATCACGTCAAGGGTACCGTGAGTGTTCCAGCTTTCACTAGGGGACTTTCACTAGGCCCCATAGTGAAAGCTTGAACACTCAAAGTACCCATGACGTGATATCACGTCATCAGCACCTGCATAAAGAAACCATGACGTGATATCACGTCATGCCGCACTCAAAGGGATATGCTGCGAACATTTGGAACCCTGGTCACAAAGATTTAACCAAAAAAATTAGTAAAATACAAAGAATAGATACACGCTTCCTTAAAAGCTGCTACGAGCGAACATATAGTGTTTCAAAACTTTTAGAGGGATTAAGGTGGGAGCCCCTAGATACCAGGAGGCTACTCGCTAGGCTTAGGATGATTGAGATATTCAGAGGTGATGTGTTTCAGAGCGACACAGTGAATGTTATCATGACTCCTCACTACATCTCTAGGTCCAACAGAAGTGATAAAATAAGAGAGATACTCTGCCGAACAGATAGGTTAAAAACTCTCTTTCTTTCCGCGCGCAAGAAGCGACCGCAATAAAAACTGAGCTCCACTAAATACAATCTTATAATACACGTCACCATTTCACCTCCCAAAACCTTATCCCTTACATATTTACATGGGTGGTGTCCTAACACCCCCTGCAACACGCCCATGCGGCGGCTCGCAGGGCATTATGTAGATGTAGATAATTAATAAATCCTGGACATTTTGGGACTCCGTAAAGCTATGTATTCGAGGTGCTATCTATTTAGAGGGAACATGAGTGTTGTGCTTAATTCAAAATACTTGCATTAAGCAATATTTGAGCCAAAAATAGCGTGGAAACGTATGTTTTTTTTTGTTTATACCGAATTCAGAATACTTAACCGCAATATGAGTCAATGGGCGTATAAACTGCTATAGGCGAACATAGAGTATTTCTCAGCTTTTAGAGGGATTGGGTTGGGTGCCGCTAGAGACATGGAGGCTACACGCCGGGCTTCGAGTGCTAGAGAAATGGAGAACAGGTGTGGTTCAAAGCGACTCAAAGACTATCATTTTGGCGCATCACTACATTTCCAGGTCCGACAGAAGCGATATAATGAGAGAGATACTCTGCCGAACAGATAGGTAGGAAAAACTCGCTCTTCCCGCGCACAATAAGCGACCACAATGAAAACTGACCTCCACTAAATACGCTACCATAATACACGTCACCATTTCACTTCCCAAAATCCTTATCCCTTACGTATTTACACGTCCTAACACCCCCTACCACACGCCCATGCCGGTGGCTCGCACGGTAATATGTAGATATATAATAAGTATATAACAAGTTTTATTACTTCCCAAAACATTTACACAAAAAAACGAGATCATACATATATTTTTACATTTTTTGGGAAGCTATATGTAGCCTGTACGAAGAAACTGAGGTGAGGCTACCTTCATAGCCATGCAGAGCTGCACATTTTCTTAAAAAAGAGAAACAATTGATAATTTATAAATTCGAAAAAAGGAAACAAATAATCGATGCAAACAGTTTTTAGATGAGCCAAACAGGATAGATGCAATAATTACAAGAAACGTCACACAATAATATCAAATAAATAACCTACACTGGGCTGAGTAAGTAGCCATTCTACAGCCATTATAAGAAATTTTGTTTTAATATTGACCTTTTTATTCACTGGAATCAAATTGTACACTTTAGGTCCCATATACAAGAAGCATCTTTTAAAGAGAGTTTTATTAGGTTTAATTAAAGGTACCTAGAATTTATTTCTAAGATTATGTTGTGTTATTTGCAAAATTTTTATTACCACTTCTCAAATAAAATACCTGAAGGACTTCATAAATTAATAAATGTCTTGACGGTAGCAATTTTAATGAAACAAATATGGGGAACGAGCGACAGTATTGAGATTTACCTGCAACGATTCTAATTATTCTTTTTTTTGCAGTACTGTAATTGGTTCAAGTATATTTTGATAAGCTCCCCCCCCCCCACCGCCCCCCCGGCAAACTAATCCATAATTCAATTTAGACTGAACCAGAGCAAAATAAAGGGTTTTACGAAAATGGGGTGGACACTTATTTCGTATAAAGTAGAATTTCGACAAACAGTCCTTAGTGCACCAGAAACATGTAGCATATGGCTATTGTAACGTTTGATATTTAATTATCTTGTTGTGTTGCGTGTATTTATAATTGATGTTTATGTTGTTAGGGAGTTGTTGATGAGAGGAGAGGGAGGATTGTTGAGAGGGAGAAGAAAAGGGAAAGTGGCTCGAAGTAGTGAGGCAAAAAGAAACTGTATATTTAAGAAAATAAAGAGGATTTTGGAATAAAACAAACGTATGACGTTACACTATCCCACTTTAACTATTGGTCTATGGTGACTCCAATAGATCCATATAGATTTAAGCCTTCTATAGGTGGAACTGCCGTAATCAACTACGTGCCCCCATGACTTTCAGCCCCGTCCGCGTGGATTATAATCCCGGCAGAACCGCTTCTCATGGCGATCTCTTTCATTCTCTAGTTCCCCCTCGTGACGACCCCCTCAATTGCGGCAGCGATTACCGCGGACTCCCCAAATCCTCCCCAGCTCAACCCTTATTCCATCCGCCGGCAATCAACTCTTTGAAGTCGCCTTCCGTCCTTTAATCTAGGTCTCCGCGGCGTGGCCGTGTGCTACCGGGAAGAATTCCAAGTACGCACCCTCTCCTCCGTCGTCCCCTCTTCGTTCGTTCCTGATGAATTGGTCGCGTATATTTTTCCGGGGCAGGGACGGGTTGTATCTCGCCCCGGACGGAGAGGGATGTAAGTTGGCTCACCAAAACTCTTGACGCGCCAAAAAAACCTGCAAATACCTGTCGGTCGTTGAAATTGTTTGCGCTTCACTGTTTGTTAACATTGTAGTGAAAACTACCAGTATGGATGCTCTTTGGAGATACGTGAAGGCAGATGATTCTAGAAAATTTCCGAGGAAGCATGCGAGACGTGGAAATAGTACTTTAATAAAAGAATAATAATAATTTATTTACTCCCAAATAATTTTTGTTTAACAAACTGGTAACAGCAAGGAAGAGGGAGCTTTAGGTGGTCTCCAAGGTCATAAGACCAGAATTGAGCCACCAGCAAATCACAAAAATATGCCATAAAAATAAACGCAGTAGCTGTTACACAAGTATTGTTACAATTAAAAACCATCAAAATAAATGTTCATTTTTTTCTTGAGAGAAAAGCCAGTCTTTAGCAAGTTTTAACATTTTTTTTAAAATTTAATTTTTTAAAATTTCAGCGGGCAATAAATTAAATATCTTTGGCCCCATATAGAGAAAGCAACGTTTATATAAATTTAATCTTGGTCTGCTTGTTACAATGTTTGACTCATTCCTTAGATTATATTTACAATTATCAGATACACTCGGCATATTGCCACTTCTGGCATGGAACAATTTTAAGACTTTAAATAAATACAAATGCCTTGGTGGCAACAATTTGAGGGCCACGAACAACGGAAATGAGTGTTCATAAGAATTTTTGGACAATATTACACGAATTATTTGTTTTTGCAAGAGGATGGGTGTATACTTAAAAGTATAGCAAAGAGTATAGAAATTTAAGGTAAAATATTTGAGATATAATCAAGTAATCGGCTCGACCACGGTGGTTTTTTAATGGTTAATGCAACTACGTTGAATTATGTATAGAGTTGATGTGAAACAACTGAAATAAATATTAATGATTCCTAAGTTGTGGTGTTATCGCTAAATTTTCGGATAGCAAGAAAATACAGCAATTATATCTAGCAGTAACACCTTTGCAGTATGTACTAGCAAATCGTACCACTGTTTCGGTGAATGTGAATATTATTACGTTTATCATTCACATATACTAATTACTCTGAAAGTCACCACAAAGATGCTTGGCAGGGGGTAACTCATCACCAACATGGACTACAGTGAAGAAATTCACCAGCATGCACCACACTATGGGTATGCTACCAATGCTGTAGAAACTTCTGAACTAATATATACTGTAACTATATAAACGTGGCAAAAGAGTCATTCAGGGAACATGGAAAACAGGGTGTTAGCACGAGTCGGCAGATTTAGAAATATACATTTGGGTGCATATGAATTAATCAGCTACTCTACCTGTCAACTTACTTACTTAATAGTCTTAACACAGCCATTTTGCTCTCTTAGCGATCGCGTGAAAACCGAAATTTTAAACATTTCTGTTCTAAAATCTATTTCCCTTATTTTATTCTCATTATCGCGGTTAAAAACATTGGCATGCGTCGATAAGTTACGTGTATACATTTTCAAGCGACATTTTCAGTGTTTTCTTTTTACTTCGAATTAAATGTGCGTGTATTAACATTCCCTGTTTATGTTTCTTGTGTTTCAATTCACTAAATTGTTACAACCGGAAATATTTTGCCGCCTCGGGTAATTACTATGTTTTATTACCTATCAACTGAATCTTGTTAGTTTTCAGGAGCAGTGAAATATTTTCATTTGTGTAAATAGAAGCAGGCAATTAAACGTCGTAGAGAGACATCATACTATTGATGGATTGATGAAGCCAAATGGAGTACCATCTCACAAGATCTTTTGAAAACGGATCACCGGTTCGTTTTATCAGCATCGTGCGTATTTCCATGGGGACCAGTAGAAAGAGGAGGATCGCATCTCCAGCGAAGGATTTATCTCACGAGAACACGGAGCAATTAATTTCTGCGTAAAAGTTCCTCTGTATTGTGAAATGAAATTAGTTTCGAATCTTTTTCATCTCGATAAGTGTTTATTGATCCATTTTGAAGGAGTGTTTCTTTTTCCAACTCTTTTACCGCCCTCTTAGGGAATGAAGTTAGATATCTCACGAACGTGTGGTTTTGGATTGGGGTTGGAAGTGTAATAAGAGTTGACACTTACGAAGTTACGAAGTATCAGGGTAGCACTTCATCTACATCTACATGATACCCTACGAGTAGCCGCATGGGCGTGTGGCAGGGGGTGTTAGGTCACCAGCCCTGTGAAGGATAAGGTTTTGGGAGGTGAAATGGTGACATGTATTATAGGAGTGTATGCAGTGGAGCTCAGTTTTTATTGTCATCGTTTATTGTGCGCGGAAAGAACGAGTTTTTGTACCTATCTGTTCGGCAGTGTATCTCTCTTATTTTATCGCATCTGTCAGACTTAGAGATGTTGTGAGGCGTCGTGATAATATTCTCTGTGTCGCTCTGAAACACACCATTTCTGGATTTCCTAAGCAACCTAAGCCTAGCGTGTGGTGTCCGAGTCTCTAGGGGCTACCACCGTAATCCCTCTAAAAGGTGTGAGACACTATGTATGTACGTTCGTAGCAGTTTTTAACGAGGCGCGCTGCTTTCCATTGTATTTTATTATTTTGTTGGTTAAATATATTTGACCAGTGTCCCAAATGCTCGCGGCGTATTGGAGGTGTGGCCTAACCAGAGCGAAGTAGTATCTCTCTTTGACTTTTTCATCCGAGGACCTTCCTATTATACGGTACACAAAACCTAGTTTCTTTAATGGTGCGCCACAGATGTTTTGTACGTGTGTTCCCCTCGATATATCAAACGTTAAGGTAATTCCATGATATTTTACTGTAGCTGAAGATTTTATGTTTACTCCACCCACATTATAGGTATGGCATTTGTGTGATGACTTCGTAGGAAGTGAACTGTGGTGCATTTGCTGATATTTAATTCCAACCCCCACTCCTGGCGTCACGAATGAACGTTGTTAAGTTCTGATGACAGTTGATGCGCTAAATGCGCGACCTGTATAAGTTTTGTTGAGTAGTGTTTTGTTGGTTTGTTAAGTTCCCTTATTTAATGATGCCCATTCTCACTGAAAATATTGACGCCATCCCTTATCCTATGTTCATACGACGTGCTACCCGGATGCCATTTTCATTTTGTTCTTGATTTTTTCTTAGTTTTTACTTTACATATTTCGTCAGAATCTTTCTCACATCTTAACATAGCTGATGCTTTTTCAATGGCACCGCCTTCGTTCTTTTAGCACTTTTTTTGGCTAAAATACAAAGAAAAGCTGCACAAAATCTGCTGCGAGCGAACATATGGTGTCTCACAATTTTCAGAGGGATTAAGGTGGGAGCCCCTGGGGACTCGGAGGCTACACGCTAGGCTTAGGTTGCTTGAGAAATACAGAACTGGTGTGTTTCAGAGCGACACAGAGAATATTATCATGACGCCTCACAACATCTCTAGGTCTGACTGATGCGATAAAATAAGAGAGATACTCTGCCGAACAGAAAGGTGAAAAACTCCTTTCCGCGCACAATAGGTGACTGCAATTAAATCTGAGCTCCTCTAATTATACTCGCATAATACTCGTCACCCTTTCACCTCCCAAAACCTTACATCTTCACACGGCTGGTGACCTTACAACCCCGGCCACACGTCCATGCGGCGGCTCGCAGGGTAGTATGTAAATGTAGATGAAGGCCACGCCCACGTTACAGCTTTAAGCTTTGGACTCCTTAGTAAGCGCCCTCTCCATCTACCTCAATGGATAATTCATTATTCCTGGAAGATTATTTCGCCATTATAACCCTAGCTAAGGAATTGCTCGCGCCTTTTCTATTTAGTATCTGGATCTCTCACCGTCACGGAGCAAATGCGATGAGAGAGTACGAGAAAGAAGCTATTTTCACTTGTCAGGCCTCATTTAGAATAGGCCGCTAGTATATGGGATTCGTACGAGGAAGGTATGATTAAAGAATTAGAGCGCGAGCAAAGGAGATCTGCTAGGTTTGTTAAACGCCGTTATGATAATTGTATAAGTGTTACGAGCTTAATAGAAGAAATAGGATGGGAATTACTATCAGAACGCAGGTTAAAATTTAGGTTAAACCTTTTAAGTAAATTCGAAACCGAGTTGTTCACAGATGACGTTAGATATATATTGAGAACCCCTGCGTATTATGCTAGGTTTGATCATATTAACAAGATTAGAGAGATAGATTGTCGTACCGATAGATTTAAAATGTCATTTTTCCCGCGTACGGTAAGAGAGAACAATAGGCAGCGTAGCAAAGGGATAGGTAGGTGAAATATAGTTAGAGTAGTCTGTAGTGCATGATGCATGTAATAACAACCAATAATCCCTTTCTTATTATGTAGATACTAACCGTCTTGCTGCATGTGACCCTGTTCTCTGGCATATCTCCCTTAAATATCCTAGTTGCATGTCAATGGTTAATGTTTGGTGATCTTCACCCCCTGCCACACACCCTCGCGGTGGCTCGCAGGGTATCACGTAGATGTAGATATACCTCAATGGATAATTCATTATTCCTGGAACATTATTTCGCCATTATAACCCTAGCTAAGGAATATCTCGCGCCTTTTCTATTTAGTATCTGGATCTCTCACCGTCACGGAGGAATAAAATATCTTCCATTATCTCCCATCGTTTCCTCCACAATTTCTGCCCCTAAACTCCTTTGAGGAAATTCTCCCTCTTGTAATTCCATTCTCAGCATAGGCTCGGGTCGAAAGAAAGAGATATGATTCGTAGCTTGTGAATTTGGGTAAATATTGTGTGAGCTACTTAAGAATAATTCGAAACGAAATAATTCTAATTCTGAATGGAATAAGGATGCTCGTTTCAAAAGACAGAGAGGCCATGATGAAAAAGTCGATTTTTAAAATGGAAACAAATCCGCAAAGTGGCGCTGGTGCATAGAACTTGATAGAGTCCCTCTATGGTGATACAATACCTCTAGAACTTGAATACGCTCAGCCATACGGCTGTGTCGCCCCATTGGTTTCTCCTTATTTCGCAGCGCGCGTAGTGCCTATCTAACTCTTACCGCACGGCACTGGAGTACAGTCCAGACTAGGGATTGGAAAATCGATTTCGATTTTAATCGAAAATCGATAATCACACTCCGATTTTCGATTTAATCGTAGTCGACTTTTTATTTTGAAAAATCGTTCAAAATCGATTCTAGCCCATCGATTTTCGATTTTTCGCTTGCTACAGCATTTGAATTTTGCCGCCTCGCTTTACTCCGCTGCGCGCTATTTCACTCTGCATCGCTGGTGGGGGAACCTCGGTGGGGATTTTTATTACAATACTTCTAGTCTAGGCGGGGACTCACGCTCAAAAGTAATACATTGTAGACTACGAGACGAAGATTCGAAATGATAATACGTGTTGACATTGTGCCTTTTTTGTAAACGTTTTCTCAATAAATCGCTTCAGAGAACTCGTCTTCTTCAAAATAGATTCGCCCAGTCCGAATATCGTCTTCTGCGCATGGGCTACTAAATTATATATATTTTGCTTGTTATATTACCTATATGTATATAAGTATCTGGTATGGATTATTACTTTCCTGCATACCTTATAAATATCTGTAAAATAATACATAGTATTAAGAAAGTTCACCGTATTCAGTTCTTATCCCTAGTGCTTCCATTAACCCATTTTACGAATTTTGTTAGAACAGCACATCCGTATTTCAGTAGACAATTACTTTACTATTGAAAAATTTCGATTTCGATTTTTCGATTATTTTGGACAAAAAAAATCGAATTTTTAGACAGTCGATTTTTAAAACCGAAATCGAAAGTCGATTAATCGAAAATCGATTCTGGATTTAAATTTCCAATCCCTAGTCCAGACGAGGCACGTCGCAGCTTGTTTTCCAGTGCCAGTCTCCCCACAGTGCCACGGTACTATCATTCAGTCGACCCGGGAGTGGCTTGGGAGATGTTGAGTGGGAGTTGACTTGGGAGATGACTGATTTTGCCATCGAGAACTGGTGAAATAAGTTTTTCGCAATGCTTAGAATTCGTTGGTTGGCATTAATCATCGAATAGGGGGTGTACCATCGTTGATAATTGTCGATGAGTATCGACGATCGATGGAGAATGTCTTGTTTGGCGTTTAGGTGCGGCTATCAAGAAAAAATTGGAATGGATTAATCTAGATTGAGAAGGACTTGTAACATATCGTTGTTATTTTTCGTTCGGGTGCGATTGTTATGTGATCGAGGCAATTTCACGAGTGAATTCGATATCTTCTGTTTTCTCAAGCAAACCCCCCCCCCCACCCACCCATTTCACGTAATAACCCTTCCTCGAATTGTCCCCCCACCCTTCGAATCCCTTTACCTCTAACGCTTCTTCTCCTCTCCTTTTCAACCCCTCCCCGGAACCCTGCCTGCCTCCTCTGCACGTCCTTTTTAAGGCCCCATCCCTCCCCGTAATCCTCGGCCATCACCCTTTTATTTTTTTTCTCCTTCCCTTTTCCGACTCCCTCCTTGAGTTCGTCTCCCCTTCTTACTTGTCTCAAGGCTTCCTCCCCTCCTCCCCCCCACCTTGACTTTTTTCCCGAATCAAACTTCATCTTCCTCAATTTTCTCGAATTTTCTCCACCCATCCTCTCGTTCCCTAGTCTCTTTCGCCTCATTTCCATTGTCTTTCGGCCTCCTCATTTTTTTTCGTTCCCATCGACAGTCTTCTCAAAATCGTCATTTCACTCCGCATTCCAGCCGTAGAAATCTATCAAAGAACCTGTCGTGGTCCTCGTCAAATCTAACTTATGAGGTAAAGCTACCAATCATATATCTTTACAATTTAGGTTACTTTAGTGACACTGACATGATACATTTTACCGTAGTATAATACGTTGCATGTTACACGAAACGACTCACGTTACATGTTACACGTTTCTACTAGGTTAAGTAGTATGTATTAGGTTATTTTATTTTCAATGTTAGGTTACTTTCGCATGTTGTTTTACACCGTATTTGCGAAAGGATTGTGCTCTGACGTTCTTTACGCTGCTCGTCACAATTAGGGTTACTTTCGTTACAATCACACGTTACACGTTACCATTACTTTACGTGTTGCATTTTACACGATGCGTTACACGCTACATATTACCCGTTAACGTTACACGTTACAAGGAGGTTATGCTACCTTCGCATGTTCCCTCTGCAAGAGTTTGCGAAATTTTGTTCCGACTAACAGACATTCGTAAGTTAGTTGCAGAGCCGAATTGGTTGACGTTCACGCTGGCAACATTGCACTTCCTCAATTTTCTCGATTCCACCCCAACCCATCCCACGCCCATTCTCTCATTCCCCAGTCTTATGCGCTCCATTCCCAGTCACATTCTCTTTCCCTTCCTTTACTCTTTTCATTCCCACCGACAGTCTTGTCCAAATCGTCACTTCACTCCGTATTCCAGCAGAAGAAATCTCTCAAAAAAACCTATCATGGTCCTCGTCAAGTCTAACTTATGAGGAAAAGCTACCTTTCACATCTTAATACTTTAGGCTGCTTTCGTTACATTTACTCGTTACACGTTCCCGTTATATTACACGTTACCTGTTACACGATGCGTTATACGTCGCATCTACATACTACCCTGCCAGCCGCCGCATGGGAGTGTGGCAGGGGGTGTTTTAGTCACCAGCCGTGTAAAGGTGTAGGGTTAGGGAGGTGAAATGGTGACAGGTATTATAGGAGTGTATTTACTAGAGCTCAGTTTTTATTGTGGTCGCTAATTTGTTGTGAGGAAAGAACGAGTTTTTGTGCCTATCTGTTCGGCAATGTATCTCCCTTATTTTATCGCTTGTCAGATCTAGAGATGTAGTGAGGCGTCAGAAACATTAACATGAGATGATAGAGACAGATGCAGATACATTCTACACCTTACCAGCAGGTTTAGTATGAGTAGGTTAGGTTCTTTACTCTGTTAGGTTACTTTCGCATGTTCCTTATGCAAGAGTTTGTAAAATGATTTTGCTCTGACGAACTGACTTTCGCAAGTTTGTGCCGAGCCGCATTAGTTGACGATCACGCAGGCAGCATTACGCTTCCGCGCAGCGACTCGACGAAATTTTTAAATATTCCGCAAATGAGCGCCATCTCGATGTCGCAAATACAAATAGGGTGATTCCGCGAGTCTATAGCGTCGGTTGCTTGCAACGAGCGTTTTGTTTGCGTGATTTGCACGCGAAAACGGCTCTGCAATTCCACTCGCTGAACAAATCACTTGTCGCAAATTTCTCTCGCACGGGTGCGAGGAATACATTTCGCCGTGTAAAAATCGATCGCAGAACTTTTACAAGTTTCGGCGAGTCACTTCGCGGAACCGTTTCGTCGCGAATGTAAACAGCAACCGATCGACGTCTGCACTAACTTGTGATTTTATGTCTATGTAAAATTCTCTGCCAGCTCATGGTAAAGAAACTTGTGGAAGTAACTTAACAGATGGAGTCCACGCTGAAGGAAGTTCGGGCGATATTTTTCTCTGATCGTAATAGAATCCGTACATTCGATTTTATGTCAAAATTTAGGCATGTTTTGGAAGAAATTTAGTAAAGTTACGCAAACATTTATTCTAATATGATTGATATTTCAGTAGTTATCTGAATTTACATTCTTGAGGCTTGAACTTTATTGTTTCAAACCGTACGCTGAAACAAAGGCCTTTCCTTTCCCCAGCATTTCATCTCGAGGCCTGGGAATGGTGGCGTTCATTTTTAAAAATAGAATTCAGATCTAATAAATGATTTAATATTATTGATATGATGCTTTAAATGGACTTATTTTACGCCGTGCCCTGAAATGTCGCCATTTCGACCAAAGGTTTTTGGTTACTGTGGCAAGAGTAATTTTGTATGATTTTACACTTTCCCGGCGAATAAAATTTGTGTAAATTTCTCGGGCTCGCCACCGGGTAAGATATTCATAGGCAGCCGACGTTTCGGGTTCCGACTCGTTACCTATTCTCAAGGCTACTACAAGGCAAGAGTAATTACTTTATTTAAAAAAATAATAGGGGCGACATGTGAACTGCCCGTGACATTTCTGACGCGAATCTTAAGTCTCAACCTCCTCATTTTTACCAAAAATTGATGTCTTTCTTTTTGGAGCGCCCAACAGTATCCTATCCGATGGGGAAAGGGCTTCATTTTACGGCAATCACCTCAAGAAGATGTTGAGTCAGTGGCATTTTTACACAGACATAAAAATCACAAGTTAGAGCGGACACCGATCGGTTGCTGTTCACATTCGCAACGAAACGGTTCTGCGAAGCGACTTGCCGAAACTTGTAAAAGTTCTCCGATATTTTGGTATCATTAGGAAGATGAAATTGTTCCCTTCACGTACCGCTCAAAATACCTTAATCATCCCGCTATTCAACATCATTTCTCCCCTACTTTTCTTGTGTCTCTGTTTTCCTTCTTCTTTCGTCTCTCAACCCTTTTTAATGCCCATCTAATCTTCCCAGCTCCCACCCTCATAACCTCCGCAAACATCTCCAGCAGCCTCATCAATCCATCACGGCGTTCGTCAATTTTTCTGGAAGGGAAGTAAAAGCTTCCTCTTATTAGTAAGGTTTGGTTTTAAGGAAGGTCTAGTGACCGGCACCCGAGTAAAATTTGCAGAGTGAAGAATGGATGGGGTGTTACACAACGAGCCAATCTGCGTAATTAAACTCAGTTTCAGTAAACGATTTCGTTTTTGGCAGTGGGAAGAATGCCAATTTCTCGCGTACACAGAGCCCGTTTTACACGGGGAACGTTATCGCGCTTGCTTTAGAAATTGCGTCGTGCGAAGCGGTGAATTGCGAGGACGCATGAGAGGATGCATGAAGGTAGGAAGGAAGGAAGGAAGGAAGGTATGATAAAAGAATTAGAGCGCGTGCAAAGAAGATCTGCTAGGTTTGTTTAAGGCCGTTATGATAATTGTACCAGTGTTACGAGCTTAATAGAAGAACTAGGATGGGAATTACTATCAGAACGCAGGTTAAAATTTAGGTTAAACCTTTTAAGTAAATTCGAAACCGAGTTGTTCACAGATGACGTTAGATATATATTGAGAACCCCTGCGTATTATGCTAGGTTTGATCATATTAACAAGATTAGAGAGATAGATTGTCTTACCGATAGATTTAAAATGTCATTTTTCCCGCGTACGGTAAGAGAGAACAATAGGCAGCGTAGCAAAGGGATAGGTAGGTGAAATATAGTTAGAGTAGTCTGTAGTGCATGATGCATGTGATAAAAACCAATAATCCCTTCCTTATTATGTATATACTAACCATCTAGCTCCATGTGACCCTATTATCTAGCATATCTCCCTTAAATATCCTACTTGCATGGCAATACTGCATGTTTGATGATCTTCACCCCCTGCCACACACCCTCGTGGTGGCTTGCAGGGTATCCCGTAGATGTAGATGCACGACCGCGAGATGGCGAAATAACCCCTGATCTTATTCACCCAAGTTTCGACAATTGAATGCCATTTTAAAGGTTGCCCTAGATAAAGAGCGGAATCGGTGATTAGTTACCTATTTCATTAGCAAGAACATTACCGATTTCCATCGAGTTACTCCGGAATTAGTATCTTAAAAAAATATATTAAATTTTGCAATTTCATGCTCCTTAATTTCACATTAGCGTCAAAGCGTCAATTTCACATTAGCGTCGAAGGGGGGAATGATATTTTAGCGTCAAAACAATGCCTTTGTGCTGCATAGGTAGTAACGGTAGAGGTTCTTAACCCACATTCGATAGATTTTGGAATTCATTCTCTTAAAACGCGTAAGATAGTTTGAGCGAAATATCATTTTACCTAGAAATCAATGAATTTGGTCTCATTTTAAAGAAAAATATATCACCCTTCCATTGACATAAAAAATTTAACCCCTTACCACATTACCTTCCGAGGTATTTGCCAAAAAATACTAGCCCTTTTATGTAGGAAATGGTAGGTGTATTCACTCCAGAGAGACCTTATATTAAAAATGAGGAATTTCTTACACTTAGATCTCGTCAAAAAGTCAATACTGTGTAGTTTGTGTGTTTTCTCAACTATTTTTGAATACCAATCATATTTTCACTTAATTCCGCAGTAAATTCTTCGGGATCTCAATAAACCTTCCGTTTTGATGAAGTTTTAAACGTACTGCGTGGAAAAAATTAGTAAAGTTAAAGACTTATATAGATATTTTCATTTGAATACATACAATTTCCGTCATGTAAAACTATTTTATTACACCATTAATAATGCAATATTTAATTCTTATGTCTCACAGCTGGTGAAATTAGAACTTATGTATCGAATATTGTCTCTATTATGATTCGGGAACCATCTCACTCGTACTACCTTGATTCGATGAGGAACCGCACGTTTGTCTCATAGCTGATTGACCGTCGCGTCGCGTTCTTTCTATCTCCTAGACAGTCAGGAATTCACGCAATATATAGTGCTCATTTTTGCTGTCAATAAAATTCTGTATATAGGCTCCCATGGCGTCTCCGATGAGTCGCGAAAAATATATGCGTATTGTGAATCAGCCTTGTTTGGATCGTTAACTCTGTTCCTCTAGCGGTCTGCTAACAGTTTCCCGCCCGCTCAGGTCAAATCAAGGTCATAGAGAAGTAATGATGAGAGAAGAGTTACAAACTGTAAAATATTCTCAACCTCGGAAATTGATCCGCAACTCGGAGGATCTGAATATTTTCCGTTTTCGTGGAGTTTCAGTTATCCATTACTAATGAATGACCTTCAAATCTGCGGTGATAAAATTATCATTTAAATCATACTGTTTAAATGCACGTAAGATATTAACCTAATGATCAAAATTATAATTTTATTACCAAACCTATAAAGGGCATTCATTAGTAATGTATAACTATAATATCCTATTTTGTTCCTTGAACACGGTATAAAATCTTCCTTGAGTTTTTTTGGAGGTTTTTTGGTAAAAATCCCAAACACAAAACCGAAAACCTAAAAAAAACATGTTTTATTCGAAATTAAGGTTGGCTTTCAGGGTTTTTAAAACAAACTTAAAAAAATTAAAGGGATATAAATTTCACATTTAAATTGGTTTGATATCTTATTAGGTTAAAAAAATACTATTTCGTGTATTTCAATACATATGTACAGAAGGTTCTCATTTTTTGCGCGAAGAAATCTCATAAAAATTAGATCAGTGATATAAATATAGTTTGAGACTATTCTGTGTTTGAAATGGAATACCTGTGTTAAGGTAGTTTGAACGACATGTCATTTCTTCCAGAAATCAATGAATTTGGTCTCATCATAAAGAAAAATATCTCACTCACAAAGATACCAAAATATCAGTCCCTTACCGAACTACTTTCCGAGATATTTCCCAAAAAATATCAGTCTTTTTTATGGGAAATGGTACGTGTATGCATCTCAGAGTGACATTATTTAAAATATGAGGAATTTATGACACCTTTATTTCGGAGAGCCAACAGGGATTACAGAAGCTCCTAGATAAGTTCTATGAATTGACAGAGGGAACGGAATTGAGGGTAAATGCTTGCAAGACTGAAGTAGTAGTTTTTGATTAGGAGAATGGGGAGAATAACTGTATGATGAGGGCGAATGGTGAAGTGATTGAGCAAGTGGATGATTTTGTGTACTTAGGTAAGATGTTTGCGAAAGATGGACGGATAGATGAGGAGATAAAGAGACGTGCGAATGCTGGAAGGAAAGTGGTAGGTATCATGTGGAGCATATCTAAGGAATGTGGAGGAATGTGGAGCCTGTCTAAGGAAGCGAAAATCGCTGTGTACAAAAATGTACTTCTCCCCACTTTGTTGTATGTTAGTGAAACATGGGTATGTCAGGATAGACATAAGAGTATTCTAAACGCCGTGGGTATGAGTTATCTGAGGAGCGTTTGCGGCAAAAGTAGGATGGATAGGGTCAGGATTTAGTGGGTAATAAATGAATGTGGGTTAGATGCTCCAGTAGTGTACATATATGAAAGGAGTGTGCTTTGTTGGTTCGGCCATGTTGAGAGAATGGATGAGAGTCGAATAACGAAACAGATATATAAGAGTGAAATGAATGGTGCGAGAGGTAGAGGTAGGCCGAGAAAGTAGTTGTTGAATGTGGTTGAGGAAATTCTTAGGAGGAGGAATATTAGGAGTCTAAATAACAGGAGGGTATGTATGAAACAGCGTATGGGGCTAAATGAGGCAGAAGAGGTTTGCAAGGATAGGCCAGTATGGAGGAAATTATTGAAGCAGAGTTAGGTGTGCAAATATGTATTTATGAGTGAAACTTTGTGACTGTGCCTACCCCGGAAGGGAATGGCGTGATTGGTATGTATGTATATCTTGTCAAAAATTAAGTGTGCACTGGGCATGTTTCCTCAAATAATATTATAAATAAATCATACAGTCACCGTTGTAATCTTTTTCGGAATCACTATAATGCCCTCCGATATGAAGGAGTTTTAAACGTCCCGTGTAAAAAAAGGAGTCAAATGAAAGACTTATACAGACACTCTTGGTTATATACTGATGGCTTCAGTCATTTAAAAATATATTATTGCACCATTAAAATTACTGTATTTACTTCATGATTCCTACAAATGCTGAAAATGAGACGTAAATTTTGAATATGGTTTCCGTTATGGCTATGCGACTATCTCGCTCAAACTGCCTTAAAAGTAATATTTATAGTTTGTTCATATGCACCTGACAATGGCCCCGAGAAATTGACCTCGAGTCATGAGTCCAGAGAAAATTTGTTTTACCCGGAATCTCTCGGTCAAAATTCTCCAGTTTTCCAAAATTCTCCAAAAGTCTCCAGGCGTACCTGATTTGAGACGTTGCTTAAATACTTCATTGCCAGACTTACGCCACGCACAGGTGATAGCCTTTAGTGATGGCCACTTTGCTCGCTGACCGAGACGTGTTAGCTTAAGACCAAAAGCTTATTTCTCCAACACATAAGCATCGAACTTGCTTTTTAAGTCATCCTGCTGTTTTCGCGAGCCCGGAATTATCATTTAAGGCATTTTCGTCAGGCGAGATAGTTCCCTAGTCATAATGGAGACCGTATTCGAATCATACGTAATAATTTGTGCAGCTGTAGGAAGCATGAAGTATATACTTCGTTATTAATAGTGCAATATTATACTTCTACACGGCCAAATTTCCAATAAATCAAATAAAATATCTCTATAAGTCTTTAGCTTGATTCATTTTTTCGCGCGATAAGTTTAAAACTCCTTCACAACGGAAGGTGTTTTATGTTTCTGAAAAAATTACTGCGGTGACAATATGTTTAATTTTCAAAAATAGTTGAGAAAACATAGCACCTACACAATGTTAGTTTGTCGATGACATCCAGGTGTCAGAAATTTAGTATGGATATTTCTCCTCTTTCCCTCTGACTGTCCATGTTTCGGCTTCATAAAGCACACCGCTCCATATAAAACATTTAGCAAATCTTTTAGTGGATTTCAGAATTTTTTGGTGGTTTAAATGGATTTCCATAGTTAAAATGGACTGCTTCAACGTGAATATACTTTCACAAGACTGAAATTCTAAGTAATTAAAGATAAATATTTATAAAAGTCTTTAACTTGCTCATTTCCTCTACGCAGTACGTTAAAAACCATGACAACGGAAGTTTTATTTGCGATAGAGAAAAATTACTGCAGTGACAATATGGTTTATTTTAAAAAATGGTTGAGGAAACGTAAAAATTATATTCTGTTAGTTTTTCGACGACGTCATAGTGTTAGAAATTCCTCATTTTTTCAAATAAGGTCACTTTGGAGTGCATATACCTACCATTTCCCATGTAAAATAGCTGATATTTTTTGGCAAATATCTCGGAAAGCTGTTCGTTAAGGGGTGATATTTCGGTATCTTTGGAGGGGTGGGATATTTTTCGTTAAAATGACACTGGATTGTTTCATTTCTGGGTGAGAATATATTTAGCTCAGACCACCTCAAAGTCAGTGACCCTTTTTAATACCCATTCGTTTTCTACCCTTTTCGTCCATGTCGCCGGTTGTGTAGCGGTTCGGAGACTATTTTTCTGATCCCGACCCGACGTCTCAACTATTCCTTATATAATATTTCTTTTCAAGTAAATTATCCATTTCTTCCGTTTCACCTTCCGAGGCTATAACCCTCCTTTTTGTTGCGAAATAATGGCAATTGAAAAAAAAGATCCAGTAATGTTTGAGGGGAAATTTTTAATTCGCGGTTTTTTGCTTCGATGCAAAAAACCGCGAATTTTTTTGCTTCGATCTTTCGCTACTGCCCATTTTGTGTGTAACTCGAGACTCGCGGATTTTTTATTCGATTTATTTTTTTCGTTTTTTAATATTTTTTTTTTCAGTTTATTTTCTTCCTTAACTCGGAAAATTGAAAGAGAAGAGAATAAAAAAAAATCAGTCGATTCTTGCGGAAACGAAGTTTTTCCCACTCCTCCGTCTTTCTTCAACCGCGCTGCCGGTTTAAAGTCGTTCCCTTTTTTCCTCACCACCCCTCTCCTTCTCTACCTTTTGTATCCTGTTTCCTTCGTACCCCTGCGACCCTTTTAGCTATTATTCTTAGCTCCACCAAATTCCGCTCCTTATCGCCCCGCCCCCCAACCCTTATTCGATGATCCCCCTCCCCTACCCAAGAAATCCCTTTTCTTTGCCTTTTTTTTACCCTTTTCCTTCCCCAACCCCATTTCCTGAGATCTTTCCCACGCTCCCTTCCACCTATTTCCCACCCTTTCCTCCTTTTCAGCTCTCGTCATGGGAGACCCTGTATCTTATTCCCCTCAACCAATACGTGCCTTAAAGTGGCTCTGGTTTCACTACATGAGTCTGCATCTACATACCACCCTGCGAGCCGCCGCGTAGGCGTACGGTAGGGGATGTTTGGACACCAGCCGTGCAAAGATGTAAGGTTTTGGGAGGTGAAATGGTGACGTGTATTTTGGGAGTGTATTTAGTGGAGCACAATTTTTATTGTGGTCGCTTATTGTGCGCGGAAAGAACGAGTTTTTTACCTATCTGTTTGACTATGTACTTCTCTAATTTTATCACTTCTGTCAGACCTAGTGATGTAGTGAGGCGTCATGATAGTATGTCGCTCTGAAACACATCAGTTCTCAATTTCTCAAGCAACCTAAGCCTAGCGTGTAGTCTCCGAGTCTCTAGGGGCTCCCACCGTAATCCCTCTAAAAGGTGTGAGACACTATATGTACGATCGTGGCAGTTTTTAGCGTAGCGTGCTACTTTCCATTGTATTTTATTAATTTTTTGGTTAAATCTATTTGACCAGAGTCCCAAATTCTCGCGGCGTATTCGAAATGTGGCCTAACCAGAGCAAAGTAGCATCTCTCTTTGAATTTTTCATCCGAGGACCTTCCTATTATACGTTTAACAAAACCTAGTTTCTTTAATGCTGCGCCACATATGTTTTGTGAGTCTGTTCCCCTCGATATATCAAAAGTTAAGGTAAATCCAAGATATTTTACTGTAGCTGAAGATTTTGTTTACTCCACCCAAATTATAGGTATGGCATTTGCGTTATTACTTCGTAGGAAGTGAACTGTGGTGCATTTGCTGATATTTAATTCCAACCCCCACTCCTGGCATCACGAATGAACGTTGTTAAGTTCTGATGACAGTTGATGCGTTAAATGCGCGACCTGTATAAGAGTTGTATATATAAGTGTAAGCCTAGCGTATAACCTCCCGAGTCTCTAGGGGCTCCCACCTTGATCCCCTAAAAGTTGTGAGACACCATATGTTCGCTCGTAGCAGTTTCTAACAAAGCGTGCAGCTTTTCTTTGTGTTTAAAAAAAATTAAATCCTTGGTATCTTGGAATTACCTTAACTTTTGATATATCGAGGGGAACACACGTACAAAACATATGCGGCGCAGCATTCAAGAAACTAGGATTTGTTAAACGTATAATAGGAAGGTCCTCGGATGAAAAAGCGAAAGAGAGATGCTACTTCGCTCTGGTTAGGCCACACCTCCAATACGCCAAGAGCATTTGAGACTCTGGTCAAATAGATTTAGCCATAAAAATTAATAAAATACAAAGGAAAGCAGCGCGCTTCGTTAAATTTGGTTAAAGTCGGGATCCTGGCCTTAAAGGCCAAGGTCCCGAATGCTCGCGGCGACTTCGAAGTGTGGTGTAACCAGAACATTACAAACACCCCGATGTCCCTCCTCTCGTTATTACACATGGAACTTCATTTAACTTAAAGATTTCTTTCTTACGCGTTTAAGCGCATTATTCTTCTGAGGAAAAATCTTTCTTCGGCGAAATATTCATGGTCGGGAAGCCCTGGATGACTTGTTTTATTTTTTTAAGTCGTAAGAAGTGACTTCGGGAAAGAGTGGTTCGGTATCTTGACTGGCTAAAGCAGTCGGCGCGATATTCTTGGATACGGTTTCGAATCATTCATTCATTCATTGGTTGTTCAATCCTAAGATTGGTCGTCTGCAGCCCTCCACCCTTCTCTATCTAATGCTAATTCCCTTACCTCCTGGTATCTCTTCCTATATTCTTTCCTCTTTATTTGATCAATGAACTTATTCCCTGGTCTTCCTATGGGGACTTTTCCCTCTATTTTACCTTCAATTATGTCCTTCACAAACGCATTGCGCCTCAGAGTGTGTCAAATCCATTGGTTCTTCTTTTCTCTATGGCGTCCCACATGGTCCTTTCCTCTACTACTCTTCTGTACACTTCATCGTTTCTTATTCATCCATCAATTTTATCTTCAGCATCCTCCTCCAGCACCAGGTTTCAAGTCATTTCTGGTAAACTTTTCCAATGGTCCATGCTTCTGATCCATTGAGTGCCATGCTCCACACAAATGTTTTCACATATGGTTACCTAATGACCATCGATATGAAATATTATTTGACTTTTGGCTGGTTTTCAGTTTTCATCAGAAGGAAGACTGCATTTCTGAGCTCTCAAGAATTGCTGACAAAGTTGCTTATGCTGAGAACTTTCAATGCAGGTGGAGTTTTTAGGGTTATTTAATGTGTTGCATACAACTTACCAAGCGACTCAAAAATAAACGTCCTGGTAGCTCTTCCTATGTGCTGTCCTCTTTATTTTGTCCATGGACTTATTCCTGGGTCTTCCTCTGGGGACTTTTCCCTCTAGCTTACCTTTAATAATATTCTTCAGAAACGCACTGTGTCTCAGGGTGTTGTTCTTTTCTGTATGGTAATCCATCCGGTCTTTTCTTCTTCTATTATTCTGTACACTTCATCATTTCTGATTTTGTCCATCCATTTTATCTTCAGCATCCTCCTCCAGCACCAGGTTTCGAAGGCTTCTAGTCTTTTCTGCTCAGCTTTTCCAATGGTTCATGCTTCCGATCCATTGAGTGCCACACTCCACGTGAATGTTTTCACATACTGTTTGTCGGTTTATAGTCTTATCTTCTGATAATTTTATAACGAATTTGCTCATTTTAAACCTTATATTCTTCCGAAGTCAACCCTTTCTTGGTATTAATGCCTTTTGTAAGTTTGAATTTTCATGTCCGGAAAGCTTTGCATTTATCTCCATTTGAAAGTATGTCGCACCAAGTTTTGTGATCGGTTTTCGTATTTCTATCAATCCGCCAAATGCCTTCCCTAATCGCGTGAAGCCGAAGGGTGCCCTGTCCTCCAGGTTATAGAATCATCACCATTAGGACCTTCTTAGGAGCCTTTAAAGTCCTCTCTCTCTCTCGAGAATGGAGCGTACTCTTTGCGAAAGTCATATTTCTCGACCGTTCTCACTCGGGCAAGTGAAAGTTTCCATCAAATGAATCTCCCGGCCTTCTTTATGTCTCTCTCTTATGACTCTATTTCAATTCTCCCCCTCATAGTACCAATGGTCTTCGGGGACTCTCAGTTTTCTCCGCATGATTTCTCCACATTACGGGCTCAATTGGTTTCTGAATCCCACTCTCCACCCATTCTTCCCCCCCTCAACCCCACATTCGCCAGTTAAGCCAAGTTTATGATTACCTAGCGTCGACTAGAAACGTTATGGCGCGAATTCGATCGACTATTCCTGAAGAAGCGGGCGACGGCGTTCAGCTATTCGTCGTCATATCAGGATCCTTAAATGGTCTTAATTTATTTTTTTTGTAAGTATTTAGTTGTCGTAGTATGGTGGTAGCGGAACATTGTGGCAGTACGTGGAAGGCCCCCTTTATTCTATATTCTTCTGTCGACTCTTTTCCTCTCTCTCCCCCTCTCTCTCTATTTCTCCCCCTCTTGCTCCCTCTCTCCCTCTCCATATTCACGAGTTAAGGTGGTCCGAGCGAGATAGTACCTTAGTCATAATAGAGACCATATTCAAATTATAAGTTATAATTTCACTAGCTGTAAGACACATCAATTAAATATTGCATTATTAATGGTGCAATAATATAGTTTTATATGACAGGAATTGTTAATAATTAAATGAAAATATCTAAGTAAGTCTGTAACTTGACTCATATTTTTTACTCAACGCGGTACGTTTGAAACTCCAACAAAACGTAAGGTTTATTGTGATCCCGAAGAATTTACTGCGGTGACAATATGATTAATTTTCAAAATTATTTGAGATAACACACAAACTACACACTTAGTTTTTTACGACATCTAAGTGTTCGAAATTCCTCATTTTGCAAATAATGTAAATTCTCTCTGGAGTGCATACACGCACCATTTCCTGTATTAAAGGGCTGGTTTTTTCTGGCAAATATCTCGGAGAGTAATGTGGTAAGGGATTGAATTTTTGGTGTCAATAGTAGGGTGATATATTGTTCTTTAAAATGAGACAAAATTCATTGATTTCTAGGTAAAATGATATTTCGCTCAAACTACCTTGAGTCAAGTTTATGATTAGCATCGACTTGAAACGTTCGGGTGGGAATTCGATCGACTATTCTTGACGTGTACGAAGCGGATGACGGCGTTAAGATTTTCGTTGTCACATCAGGGCCCTCAGATGTTTTTATTGTATTTCATTAATTGTAATGAATTAGTTGTCATAGTATAGTGGTAGCGGAACACGGTGACAGTTGCTTGAAGGCCTCTTTTTTCTGAATCATCCTCTAAAACTCATTTCCCATCTCTCCGCACATTCGCCACTTAAGCCAGGTTTATGAATAGAGTCGACTTGAATCGTTAGGGCGCGAATTAGATTCGACTATTCCTGACGTGAACGAAACGGGAGACGGCGATCAGATTTTCTTTCTCATATCGGAATCCGTAGATGGTCTCGTTTTATTTTCTTTATTTGTAGTTTTTCTGTTGTCATAGTATAGTGGCACCGGAACATGGTGGCAGTACGTGGAATGGCCCCTTTTTTCTTTTCCCCTCTCTTTAAGAGTCAAGTCAAGTTTATGATTAGCGTTTATGTGAAACGTTAGGGCGGAAATTCGATCGAATATATTTCGCTCAAACTACCTTAAGCGAATATCGTATATAAATATATTTTTTATTATGAATGATGGATGTATACGACAAAGAAACCATTAAAATATTATGAAAGATATGTTTTCGTGTTTAGTAATAAATCTGGACGTATTTCATCGAAATATTAGAAATATGCTTCAAACACCGATGGGCTACGTGTGAAAAAAAGCGTTAAAATGTCAAGAAACCAAATCGGTTACATATAAATAAAAGAAGCTAGGTTTTTTTAAGCGTATAATGGGAAGCTCCTCGGATGAAAAAGTGAAAAAGAGACTCTAATTCTCTCTGGTTGGGCCACACCTCGAATACGTCTCGAGTATTTGGGACCCTGGTCATAAAGATTTAACCAAAAAAATTAATTAAATTCAAAGTAAAGCGGCACGATTCTTTAGGAACTGCGATACACGAACGTATAGTGTTTCACAACTTTTATAGGGATAAAGGTGGGAGCCCCTAAAGACTTGGAGGCTACACGCTAGGCTTAGGTTGATTGACATATTCAGAACAGGTTTGTTTCAGAGCGACACAGAATATTATCATGACTCCTCGCTACATCTCTATGTCTGACAGATGCGATAAAATAAGAGAGATACACTGCCGAAGAGATTGGTACAAAAACTTGTTCTTTCCTCCTACAAAATGCAGCCACGATAAAAGCGGAGTTCCAATAAATTAACTCCCCTAATACACGTCAGCATTTCATCTCCTAAACCATACCCATTATTTCTTTTCACGGCTGGTATTTTAACCCCCCCTGCCACACGCCCATGCGGTGGCCTGCAGGGTAGCATGTAGATGTAAATTCATATTACTAATGTGTTCGAGTATGAAAATGGTCCGGGAAATCTGTTCATAAACGAATATCGTTCCTTCCGCCGTAATCGAAGTAACTGTTTTAGAGAAGATAAGGTGGCTTTGAGGTTCTCCGGAGCAGTTCATGAGTTTGAAACCCTGAATCCTCCCCCATGCATATATCCTCCCCTCTACCTTTCTTCAGGCTCTTCAATAACACCCCCTTCTTTCAACCCTGTTCCCCGCCCAACTTTACCCTTCCCCATTCTCCTTTTCCCTCTCGCGGACTTATGAAAACAACTCCAATAAATCAACCGGGACTTAACCGTTTCTCTCCGCTCCCCATTCCCTCGTCCTTTTCTTTTCACCTTCTTCTCTTAATCCTCCCTTCGTTTGTTCCACCTTCTACTTCCTCGAAGCGGCTGAAGCAGTGATATCGTGGGTCATAGTGTGCTCGTTTCAGTATATTTTTCAAGTAAGTCGGGAAAATATTCTTGGACATATTTTTTCATTTTAGTAATTCTGTCTATTGGATATTTGGGGAGGCGACCGACGGCTATGGTCATTTGCGCCATAGGGGACAGGTAAGGGAGGAAGGGTGGATAGAAACCCGGCGTCGGCATAAGCCTGTTCTTTACGAAAGGCGCCAAGGGGACTAGGGCTAAACGTCTAATCCGACAGTCGGAGTACTCCACTTGAAGTGTCCTCCACAAGACACTCAAGTAGGGAGCTCTGAAAAACAACCGCCTCTGCAGGGATTTGAACCCTGGCCGCCCGTGTGGCTGGCCGCTAGGCGAGTGCTCTAGCCACCACACCAACCCGATCCCCAGTAATTCTGTTTATGCGTTGGAACTCAACCTGCTGGAGTAGTGGAAATGAGACGTGAATTGTAATTTTAAGATTTTCCTTTAAGATGGCTCTGGCTTGACTAAGCGAGTCAAGATAAATACTATGTTGCACATTTTTATAAATATAGTTTTAAAAAATCCTGTTATCGCTGATGAAATGGGTTGCCTATTGAAAACCAGAATTATGGTACAAATATGAAGGTTTCGCGTTGTAAACACAAGTTATAGCCGTGATTGAATTGAGACAAAAATTTTAAAATGTTTTTCTGAAGATCCGAATTCCGATATTCAGTTTAACAACACCCGGCCTATATTTTTAAACTCCCTTATGGAGATAATGGGAATAAATTTGAATATAAGAATATTATGGCATGTAGGACTTAATAAGTTCCGTAATTTTTCTTTTTGAAACATAATGTAACGCCGCTGAGAATTGCGGAAATTCTCCAATAGTAAGTGCTCTGTTATAACAATATAAGGACATTAAACCTGAGGACGCCCGTTCCAGGAGAATGCACAATTTTGGCGACTTATCTGGATCACATGCCTGGTACATAAATTGCACTTTCTGTATCATCAAGATAGTTTGAGTAAAATAGTTGCCTAGTCACATTGGAGACCATACTCGAATTACACATTTCAATTTCACCAGCTAAAGGACGCATAGTATAGTTTTACACGACAGAAATTGTGAGCAATTAAATGAAAATATCTGAATACGTCTTTAACTTGACTCATTTTTCCATGCGGTACGTTTGAAACTCCATCAAAACGGCAGATTTATTGCGATTCTGAAAAAAATTACTGCCGTGACAAAATGATTTATTTTTAAAAATAGTTGAGAAAACATACAAACTGCACCCTGTTAATTTTTTTACGGGATCAAGGTGTTAAGTTAGGTGTCTCGGAGTTCGAATGAAAAGCAACTTGCGATTAGGTGTTTGGAAGCAACGCAGTAGAGTGAGCTGCGCATTTGAATAAATGCAAAGCTCCCAGATAATAAACGAGGAGCATCCTGTGAGAGAAATTCTCGTAGGAATTTCTTCGTCATTGGAATTGGGGCTTCATGGGGGCCCAGAACTTAAAAGTGGTGCTGTCGTTTATTTCGTGAAGGGAAGCGCGGGCCTCGAGGGAATGCGTTTCTAAGGCGACTGTTTAAAATATCAGTGGCACGAATAATACGTGACCCTGGAGTTGGTCTTAAAGATTTTAATTAGGCCCTCCAATTTCCCGTCGGGGTAAATTTTTGAAAACATCCGTGCGAAGCCCCGCATAAGCCTGCATCCGTGCGCTAACCTCTTCCCTTCCCTACAATTTCCCTGCAATTCGGTCGTTATGTTGGCTGGAAATAGTTCATTTAAAAGTTGGTATCTCGCCGGGAAAGTGGGACTGCAAGGGGGAGAGGGGAGAGGGTAACACTCGACCCTTATATTCATGAGACTGACATCGTCAAGTACTGCGGTATTCGCAGCTACACTCCGGCTTAAACCGAGCGCGTTTAAAGAGGGGATTTGCTGCCACCGCCAATCCGTCTAAGCAGCTTTGAGTTTTCGCCTTTAAAAGGGGTTTCTCGCGAAGTAAAATTTGACCTTAATTGCCAAGTGGGAATATGTAATGCATTTAGCCCTCCCCCTCCCCCCCAGCTCTGGGAGAAGGTCATCAAAGGTTGGCAAGAACAAGATTCATTCTGATTCTCTGCTCAATTTTTTTTATCTTGCCGACTTTTCATGGTAGAATGTAGCTTACTCCTAGCCGGTTGCCGAAACAATAAACGTGCATCTAGTAGAGTTATGAGATCTATAAGTTACGAAGTTCGATCAATGTGCTTGGTCGCAAAATTCGATAAATTGTATGTTTTATAATTTTTTCGAGGCTTATTTGGGTTCATAGATCAGTGTGTAGTACTCTGGAGTTCCATTTAAGTTATTAAGACGACGCTTTCACGCTGTACCACTTGGATACTCAATCATTTCCTAAATAAGTTATTTCACGACGTAAAACGAGTGTAGTTACTCATTCTGACCAGTAAAAATGAGCAAAAATAACTTAAATACGTTAGATTAACGTGAATGAAATTTTATAAGCGGAATGGAAGGAGTCGAAAGCATTGAAGCAATAACTACAGGGAGATATGTTACGTCAGGGATGAATCCTACAACCCTTATTTTATTATGGGTTGCATAACTTTATAAATATCATAACCATTGATTCCATTGCTAAATAACCATGCAACGATGGTCCATTAGTCAATGTATATGCTGTTTTCAATAATTCGTCCTGTTTTTTTTTAAATTTTCATTGTTTATCCATTGACCTTAACCGAAACGTTATTTTATGTTTGAGGTCAATAGTACTGTTGGATCCGACTTGTTTTCTTTGATGCCGCAGGTGTCTTACTTTTACAGATGTCTTTTGTCCTATTGAAATTTAGAGAAAATCCGAATGGGATGGGAATTTATCCCTATCTTTTTATGCTTACTGAGTAAATTCAAACAGCATAAAATATTTTCGCCTAAAAATATTCGATGAAGACGACGGTTAACGCCCAGCGAGGGTTTTCATTTTTTATTTCGTTTTTTTTTTAATAATTTTAATTTTTTTATAATTTAATAATAAATTTCACTTCACATCTGATTTCATTCGAGAGGTGGTGGAACAGTATCTTTCTTCGGAATGCGACAAGAAATGGGAGTAGCACTGAATATATTGGGAGGAAAAGAGATTAGTATCTCAGAGAGTAATAGATAACTAATATCGGCTACCATTCGCGAAGATGTGGAAGAAAGGATTAAGTAAAAATTAGACTCAGTGCGATGACTTGACATGCCAAGAAAGGGAGCGGCGTGATTGGTATCCATGTTAGTAAGAAAAAGACGTCATAGACAGGACGATCACAAACGTTGAAAAAAAGGTGATAGTCAGGATACTGCGGACGGAAGTGAAAACTTAAATTTATGAAGGTTATTCATTGGTTTATATTGATTTAATTGATTTACTGATCTCAAAAATTAAATAAATGAGTGTTCATTGCTGGTTTATTATATTCACATTATATAACCGATCTTACTGCAAATGTGTTGGTCTTCTTCTTCATCAGTGTTCAACGCTGGGGTTGGTTTGCAGCAGTACGCCATTCCTCTCTTCTGTCTGCTTTTCTCTTAATTTCTGTGTATGTGGTGCAACCCATATCATTCACAATCTGCTGCAAGAATGACATCCTTGGTCGTCCCCGGCGATTCCTTCCCTCTATAGCTCCTTCTGCTATTGTTTTAACGATGTTGTCGTATCTTAGAATGTGCCCTACGAGTTTGTCTCTTCTTGTTTGTATATGCCTCCACAGGGATCTGGTTTCTTGAACTCTTTTCAGTACCTCTTCATTCGTGACTCTATCTTTCCAGCTGAGCTTCAACATCCTTCTGTAGAGCCACATCTCCAGGGCTTCTAGCCGCCTTCTCTCTTGTTTTCTTATTACCCATGTTTCGCTCCCGTATAGGGCCACACTCCAAACAAATGCTTTCAACATCCGTTTCCTTATTTCCAAACTAATGTTCTTGCTGGTGAGTAGGTTCTTTCTAAGACAGAATGCAATTTTGGCCTGATGTATTCTCCTTACAATTTCTTTCTGGCTTCTACCATCTCTTGTTATTCTGCTTCCCAAGTAAGCTTCCATGTGTTGGTAAATAATTGATAATAAAAAAATGCACTGTTCTAAAAAATTGAGTTAGTGGATGGTCATTGCTGGTTTTTTTTCAAAAAATATAGCTGAAAAAAAAACATTCACGGAAAAAAATTTGACGTTTTGACGACCAAGTGACGGAAGAGGAATGCTCTTGTTCCCTGGAGGAGGAAAAGAACGGAAGCGATGGAGGAGATGGGAAGTAGTGGGGATATAGAGATGGCTGGCTGTTGGGCTAATTTTTGTGATTTGTGGGCAAGGTTTAGCCCGGGCTTTTCAAAAGCTCTCGTCAGCCTTCCATGTAACTTCTGCCCCGATCTCCACGTAGGAAAATCCATCGCGTCGTTAAACATTCGAATAAATAATCATCAGCACGCCACCAAATCTTCCACTTTTCTTGAACCGATCCCCAATCACATCGTTTTCCATGGCAAGACCTTCGACAAACGTTTCTCTCTTTCCATTCCCGAATCAGCCACTGATATTGACGTGGAGACTCGTGAGATGGCCCAGATTTGAGTGACGAGAGCATTCGAAAAGCCGGGGCTGAACCTTGTCCTCTTATGGCCGGTTGCAAGAAAATTTAGTTATGGAATCAATAGTTATGAGATCCATAGAGTTATAGAACTCATAAATATATTCGGGTTGCAGGAACACATCTATTAGTTACTTATCTTATTTACCAATAGTTACTAGCTTCGAATATTTGGTCTAATCTTCCACCGCCGGATAAAAGTTACGAAAGTTTATTCTATGAATAATTGATAATGCAAATTATGATTAGTCAGTAAGAGTAAACAAACTGGTCACATGTCAGAAAACAACTCTTTTATCAAGTAATTAAGCCTCCAAGCGGTTCATTGCGCATCCGCCATCTTGTCTACTTATGGAACTCATAACTCCATGCCATAAGTTATTAGACCAATGAATTTATTGAATTTTTGTGCAACACTTATTGAATGGTTGCCATGGCTTTATGGTCCCATAACTTTATGGAATACATATGTTACGTTCCTGCAACTGGCTATTAGTCACAAAGGGTACAGTGTGACTCATTGCAAATTCCATCGCGAGCGTCTTCATTTTTCTCCTGCGAATAATGGTTGGTCCAGGCTCCGCTGAAGAAATTTTGAAGATTCCGGGCGATATTCTGTCGAACCGAAACAACAAAATTCCACAAGTACAAATTTACTATTTGGCATTTGACTATTAATTTAATTGAAATACACTGACAAATGACAAATTTGACTATTTACTTAAAATAAAAATTAAATTAAAATTGAGTGAAAATGACAAATTCGACTATTTGACTGTGATTTGTCAGTTATGCTTCGGTTCCGCAGAATATCGCGGGAATCTTCAAAATTTGTACGTAATGCTAGCAAATCAGAACATGCGAAACTGTATATCAAAGTGCGTGCCGTGTCTTTCCTTAACATCCTCCCTCTACCGTCCTATATATTCCTCCCCTATCTTGCACACTTGTTATACTCACCTGAATATGCCGTAAAAAGGTGAAACATAGGTCGTGTAATAAATTTCGCATAATTTGGTCGTTTTGTGATTTATCAGTTCCGCTAAATAATTTTATCTTAAAAAATAATAAATAAACTCACACTTCAATCAACATTTTTGGGAGTACAACTGAGAATCTCTTGGACAAAGAGAGCAGAGCTGGTGATTAAAGTTGAAGGACACAAACTCGAGCAAGTACGGCATTTTAATAACTTAGATAGTACGCTTGAAGAAAACGGACGTAGTAGCATAGGCATACGGAAAAGAATAGCGCTAGCTAACGAGGCGTTTAGTAATAGAAGGGAGCTGATGACTGGGACATTGGGTATGGATTTGAAGAAGAGGCTGATGAAGAGCTTAATATGTAGCGTAGAGTTGCATGGGGCAGAAACGTGGTCCCTCAGGAAGGCGGACGAGAATAGGCTACAGACATTTGAGATGTGGGTGTGGAGAAGGATGGAGAAGGTGAGGTGGGCGGAAAGGAAAACTAACAAAGAAGTGTTTGAGATGGTGGGCGAGGAATGGAAACTTCCGAATGAAATCCGGGAAAGGCAGGGTAGATGGCTGAAGGATGTAATAAGGGGCGATGGGTTGCTGAAGAGTGTGATAGAGGGAAGGGTGTTGGGCAAGCGGGGAAGGGGAAGAAAGAGAATAGGTTTCATGGACAGGATGAAGAAGGGTAGATCGTATGCGAGGACGAAAAAGGTTACATTAGAATGAGATAGGCCCTTGAATGTGTAGAAAACCGGGAGAAGATTATCTGACAATCAACAAAATCTACCTTAACCGATAGAATACTTATAAAAAAAACCTCCTTCGCTACAAACAGAGATGGCATTGAATCATAGAGTGTCCTAAAAGTGATTAATATACGTGTGTGCGTGTAAATTTCGCGCATCGCATCGAGGTAATTTTGCTGGGTGAAAAATCATCAAATCATACCGCCAGAATCATCCGCTACCATTAACCGACTCTCTCTGTTCTTCCCCCAAGTCCCTCCCCCCAAGTTCCCCCAAGTCATCTTTTTTCTTATACATATACATCACCCGTTGATCCCTTTATTGCACTCTCGTAGATGGGCGGGGGGAAGGCCTTTTCCCGGGGGGTTTCCGAAATAAAAAAAGGGTATTCGGTTCCCTTTTACTTCCTTCCCGTCAACCCTCACTCCATCAGTTTTTAACGGGGAAAGATTTTAAAAGGAGATTTTTCTTCCCTCGTCTCTTGAACCCCCTCTCTCTCTCTCTCTCTCTCCCTTTGCCGTCTCAATTTTGATGGGGTTTTTAGTGACTGCCCCCCAGGAATAAACATTTTTTCCTTCCCCTTCTCGAAAATTAAAAAAAAGTCAATAAAAAAAGATATCCCTTCAATTCACGTCTTCGAATCGGTTCCGCCAGTCCCCGCCTCATTTTTGACGCCTTCGCTCTCCATCCATCTCAGTTTCTTCGATGAGTGGAGGTTAAAAATGTGCCGCTCATGTGTAGACGATAGTCGAGAAGAGCCTGGCGAGTTTCTTTCCACACTTTGCATCCACTCCATTCTTCTATAGCCCCTCCTTCTCAGAGATGTGCGTCGATATTATGTATGAAAACAGTTTGTTTTCGTTTGGTGCTCTGTATGTTTTCGTTTCAATATAGTTGGTGCGAGATAGTTCCCAAGGTATAACTGAGACCACATTCGAAATGCCGTGTTTCACCGCATAATCGTCGCCATCGCGTTATCGTCGAACCCTACTTTTTCAGTCCAAAAATTGGTTCACAAATTCTCATCTCATTATCGTCGCATGTTAATTCTGTTCGTCACGACACTTGCTGTGAGAGGAAAAAAATTACCATATTTATAAATTGAGGACCTCAGAAGTCAAGGGGCCTAAGCAACAAAATCATTGTTTAGAGAAAACTTAAGTCAAAGTTGAAAATGTTTGGTACAACCCACTAGGTAGTTAAGAGGCATTACCTTAGATAGCAGCACCTGTCAAGAAAATCACTTGGATCCCTTTACCACATAAAAGATTTATATTTTCACATCCCATTCCTGTACATAACTTATTTTTTTCAAAAATGTCACTTAGACCCCTTGACTTCTGGGGTCCACATATATATGAAGCTACAAAACTGACTGACTGACTGACTCATCAAAACTCCTAGGGCATTTCCGAACGAGCTAGGTGGGTGAAATTTTCAGGATGGAGTTAAAATCATGTGTCGAGTTGGGAAAAAATCGAAAAAGTTAAAAAAGTCGATTAGGCTTCGATTTATTGCAATTGATAGCTTTACATGGGATTATATGGGAAAAACGAAAAATTTTAGTGTAGACCTTTTTTCTTTCGTTCATTAAAATATGAAATAATTGAGCTACAAGACTGATTCTTTCACAAATATGGGGTTGAATGTTTGAAGAATCTTATTCTTGCAATCGATTCTTTCCTACCTACCGAAAAACTGATATTTTTATAGTTTTATTTGGGATTTTAGAATTTTTTTCACTTTCATTGCTATGGATATATTTCTCCATTGTCGCCGGACCGAGTGTCGATTCGAGGTTTGGAACTCAGCGAGGCGGGCCAGTTTCAGGGGAGGGTTAGATTTATGTGTCGATATTGTATAAAAGTTTTAAAAAATCGTTTAGGCTTCGAGTTATTGCAATCGATAGCTTTACACATATGAGTTAGGTACACTAAGTGAATGTTATTTAGTCTTCTTTATACCATTTTTTGCGCTGCTAACTACTGCGTATAATATCCTCAACTTTTTCCTAACCTCTACCGTAGCTTTGATTGCCAATTTCAAACAACCAAGCTTCATGATATTGTAGTTATCATTCAAATAACATGCAGTCCATATAGAAGATGGGATGAGAAAAATTGAATATGAAAATTGATGTATAAAAAATCTCGATTCCGATCTAATATATATAGTAAATTTCTTCATGTAAGTTCTTATTAAGTATGCTGAACTGAAATGAAATATCTAACGTAGAAGAGCGTATTATGTGCCGTCAAATGAGGTTATGATGATCTTCCAATGGTTCCACGTTCGTGATATACTAATACTTTGAAAAGTCGTTAATAACCGGATGACATATAAGTTTGTACTACATCTGTATGGTATCCATACCTCATGAGGCGCGTATTTCATTTTCGAGTATCATACTTTTCTTTGCTCTCATGTAGCACGCAGACTTAAGAGCTTTCATTTTTTCCTTATTTAAAGAGTATCATCATATAACACTCCTCCCCCTGCTGGCAAATTGCAAGCACCCATTTACTCGTTTGCCATAAATTTACCAAAAATGTTTACCATAATGTATCGGTTCTAATAATGTGTTAGCTTTTCATTTCAGGCCGGAAAAAGTACGGTATACGCTAAACAGGAAGAAAATAGTGTCGATTTGTAGTCTTAAATTTTAATGCATCGTGTTTAATGTAGGCCTAGCAATCATGAGATCCTAGCTTTGCGATAAAAGCAGCTAAGTACGCAATAAATGGCCTATGTGTATAACTAATACCAGGGAAATTTTATTCTTTTTTATTTCCCCTCATAATGGTCGCACCCTACTCTTTAGCGAAAAAAATTGGCAAAAAAATCTGCGAAGATTATGCGGTGAAATACGGTGTACGTTTTTATTTCAGCAACTGTAGGAAGAATGAAATTTATATTCCATTGCTGCAGTAATATACTTTTATATGACAAGAAATTTTAAGTTGTTGGAGAAAAATATCTAAAAAAAAAGTCTTCAATTTGACTCATTTTGTTACGATATACGCATAAAATTCCTTCACAACGGAAGGTTTTTTTTGCGATTCTGAAAATTATACTGCGGGGAAAATATTTTTTACTCTAAAAAATAGTCAGTAAACATACAGAATACACACTGTTAACATTTTTGACGCGATCTGACGCTTAAAAATTCGATAAAGTTCGTTGGGAGTAGTTGCCATGGTATCGTTTGTAAGTAATTTCAGGGTGAGATTTAGAGTAAAAGCTTTCTTCAAGGAATTATACGCTTCTATGTTTGAATAATTTGTGTCCGTTTAGGCCAATCCATGGAAAATGTATTGGATGCAATATCTTTGGTGATTATGCAATTTATGTCAAAAATATCGGTAAGCATGTGTAGAGTAAAAGCTTGTTAGTGTAACCGGAGAAAAGTAACATTACGTTTATAACTGTAGCAAAGATAGTGATTTGTTTATACCTATGTCTAATATGCCGTTTGAGCGTAATGTAACAATTGTTGACTGGCCCTTAAAAAACAACGATGAAAACGGGTCGAGTGCTTGCCATGACAACGATGATTAGTAACTTCAGTGTGAGATTACGAGTTAAAGAGGTAGTCAAGGCATTAAACACTTGATTTATGAGTAATGCGCATAGGCTGAGTTTAATTTATAGAAGATATAATAGTTGCAATGTCTTTGGCGATTTTGCAGTCAATGTAACTGGCGCAATTGAAAAATAACGGTAACGCGGGCGCTCGCAATATGGAGAACCGTGGTCGCTCAACTTAAACTCTCATTTAAATGGAGTTAGCGGAGAGGCTGCGTGATTCCTCGGGTAAAGTTAACCGGGCATTATAAAACTGGGGGCCTCGAAAGTATTCTTCCCTCTCCTTCTCCTCCAAATTACTTTTTTTCCCCATCGACGTCGCATTTATCACCTTTTGAGAGACGTTCGCAAAACCTTCGTCTTCTCGGAAAGCCACGCCCCCTTTATCCTCCTCCTCCTCCTCGCCCTCCCCCTGCCCCTTTTACCCCCCCTCCTCCCACAGTTCCGTCTTCTCACTACATTACCACCGTCCCATTTTCCACTTTCAATCCCGAAAGGCATCTTTGAGGCATCCGTCATTCTACACTCCCCCCTCTCTTTCTTTCTTTCTTTCCACTCTCTCTCTCTCTCTCTTCACTTCCCCCTCTGCATCTCACTCCCATCCTTCATTTCCATCTCAATTAGAGTCTCGCCTCCCTTTTTAAAGTGTTTGGGGAAGTATTCCTTTCCTCTCTCTCTCTCCGAGGTTTGGTCATGTCTTCTTCATCTCGAGTGGATGGGTCTCGGCTGGACTGGATTAAAGACGGGCAAACCCGTTCATCTCTGGGAACTCGTTCACTCTGGACCGGACCTTTTATTTTGGTACCCGTTCCTTTTCACTCGTTTGCCGCTCCATTACCCTATTGGTGGTCGTGTATTTTTCCGATTAATATTTCCTTGGTGTTCGTGATACTAATATTTTATGAAATTATAAAATATGGGCCAAAGGAAACTGAGGACCGAAATGAACGATGAACCGAAGGAAACGAAGGACCGAAAGGTACGAAGAACATTTTGGAACGGAGGACCGAACGGAAAGACGGATCGAAAGGTACGACGGACCGATACGGACCGACCTAGGACCGATAACGATGAACCGAAAGAAACGATAGATCGAAAGAAGCGATGGACCGAAAGAAACGACAGACCGAAAGGGACGGTGGACCGGAAAGAACGACGAACCGAACGAAACGAAGGAACGAAAAAGGTGCGTTGGACCGAAAAGAACGATGGACCCAAAGAAACGATGAACCGAAAGGAAGGAAGGACGAAATGGAATGAAGGACCGATGGACGAAATGGAACGAAGGACCGAAAGGAACGGAGTACCGAGCGAAACGAAGGAAATGAAGGAACGAAAAAAAGAACGACGGACCGAAAGTAACTGTTGTTCCGCTGAAGTTGCTCCTCGGTACTTCCTTTCATGGACCCGTTCCTTCGGACCCATTCGTTCGCGAATGGCCCACCTCTGGATTGGATGGTGGGTCTAATTCCAACTTTTGCCTTCCTTCCTGCTCGGGTCGTTCGACCAACGGGGGAAGGCTGGTTTGGAGAATATAAGCGTTCCGGACATCGATTCCTGTGAGGTTAAATGCTTTCCCACACCCTTAATCCAACCATTTGAAGATCTGAAACGAATATACATGTATACGAGGATACCTTGTCAACCAAGGAGTTTTCTATTGTGACGTTAATTAAATGCCAGTGAGTATTATCTCTCTATTTACATACGAGCACTTTGTGCGGTGGGTGACGGAAAGACGCTTTTGGTCTGGTTGCGTTAGAAAAGCAGTGCGGAGAGTACCGAATGGAGGTAAACCATAAGAATACAACGGTAATGAGATTCCGTTGGACAAAGAAATGGTGAGGCTGGTCATAAAAGCTGGAGTTCAGTAATAGTAGGGAGCTGGTGACTTAGACCTTGGGTGAGGGTATGAAGAAGAGGCTGGAGGAGAGCCTGAAACAGGCTGTAGCGTCGTATGTGACAGAAACGTGGACTCTGAGAAAGGACTAAGGGAATATACTACAGGCTTATGGTGATGTGGGCTTGGAGTAGGATGGAGAAGTTGCGGTGGACGGAAAGGAAGACAAACGAGAAAGTGATGGGCTTGGTGGGTGAGGAGAGAAAGCTTTTGGATGATATCAAGAGGAGGCAGAGTAGGTGGTTGGAGGATGCAATAAGATGGGAGGATGGGTTGGTCAAGAATGTGATAGAGGGAAGGATGTTGGGCAAGCGGGAAAGGGGAAGAAAGAGAATAGGTTTTATGGACGGATTGAAGAGGAGTAGGCCGTTAGCGGAGGATATGAAAGAAATAGCTGAGGGAGATAAGATCTTTCACGTTGGAAATTTTAGAGTATATTCTCCGACTTTCTATAAAACCTACTTTTAAGTGGTTGATTTTTTTTAATAATAATAATATAATATTTCCATTGAATCAACCTTACATGCCCACATTAACATTTCAGATAATAAAAGGACGAGGGGTACGCAACTTCAAAACAAGTGTACACCGCATTTTCATTTCAGACATTTCTATCCATCTCTAACCGTTTCCATCCATTTCTGTCCATTTCTATCCATTTCTCTCCATTTCTAGCCATTTCTGTCCATTTCTAGCCATTTATGTCCATTTCTAGCTATTTCTGTCCATTTCTGTCCATTTATAGCCATTTATGTCCATTTCTAGCTATTTCTGTCCATTTCTGTACATTTCTGTCTATTTCTGTTCATTTCTATCAATTTCTGTCCATTTCTAGCCATTACTGTCCATTTGTAGCCATTTCTGTATATTTCTAGCCATATCTGTCCATTTATAGCTATTTCTGTCCATTTCTGTCCATTTCTAGCCATTTCTGTCTGTTTCTGTCCATTTCTGTCCATTTCTAGCCATTTCTGTCCATTTCTAACCATTTCCGTCCATTTCTAGACATTTCCGTCCATTTCTGTCCATTTCTAGCTATTTCTGTCCATTTCTGTCCATTTCTAGCCATTTCTGTCCATTTCGCAACCATTTCTCAACAAGCGTACACCATTTCTCAGAGTTGCATACCCTTCGCAAAAAGATAAATTAGAAATCCCTTTTAGGCATTGCCTGTACTTGGGATACCTCGAAAACAGTTTACATTTTAAATAATTGGGAAAAGAATAAACTGATACCAGATACGTAACAGAAATGTATACATAAATAGAGATAACAATTTTTTGTTAAATCTCAAACTATCGTGCATAAAGTTTGTAATGAGTGTGAACCATTCTATTGACAAGAAAACTACGTCTAGATTTTCCACATCAAATAATCATCTTTTTACTCTGTTCAAAAATGATATTTAACTAATTGTACCTCTTATATCATCTGACAGTAAAAGAAATAATTTTGGCCGTATGTAGGTAGATAAATGAGCGTTTAAACAGGGACAAATTTGGCTTGGGCAAACAATACGTTGACTGTTTTAATAATAATCCACAGAATAGTATTTGGGCGTTGGCTGTGCGCATACTTGAGATGTAGCGAATGTTTATAATAATTATTTATTAATTTACAATTTTATTGAAAGACTTCTATTCTAACTCTGTTTTATTGTTGTATACTGTGGTTATACATTAGGACATTCAGTTGTTTTCAAACAAAAGCATGTGGATATTTGTGAAGCCGTATACTTTACATAGCAGGTCACATGGACATCAGTGCAATGAACAGAAATAACAGAATGGTGCTTGATGGTGTTTATCGTGCTAAATAATCATGTGTAATCAGGAAAATGATATCAGAATTGCGGTGTGATGGGAATTTAAATGATTTTAATGTGATTCTAAGGTAATTTAAGTGTTGAGTTGTTTTTATATACTATTTAAAAATATATATATATATTGAGTGGTGCTGAAGTGTGTTGGAGTTGGCCTGAAGTTTACGTATATTTATTGCCCTGAAGATGGAATAATTAAAATTCCGAAACGTTGGTGAAGATTTGCAGTTTTTTATTATATTCACGATCTTACCTCGAGAGAACCATCCCATGTATTTTTTTTAGTAGATGTGTTAGTTTTGAGCCGTAGGGTGGACGATTTTTGGAATTTCACCGACAAAGTTGCAGGTGGCCGAAATCTAGCGACACCTGATTTATGCATAGAGAATTAGAAGTCGAGCAAGAGTGAGATGGCCAGAGCGTGGATGGAGGAGTGGTGAGTGTGATTGCGCTGGAGTATGTGGATCGAGGGTTCGATCCCCGCCCGATTGCTTTCGACTCTCGAGGTTTAGGATATGGGTTTTGCCTGTTATTTTTTTAGTATTTTAAAGCTGAAGATTGTGCATTGCGAGTAGAATTAGAAGTCTTAATGTATTCGATTTTTAGGCGTTACAACGAGGAAATTCGACTTTTTACAAACTATTTATTTGAAGAAAGAAAAAAGAAAGAAAGATATTTATTGTTCTAGGACTCTTGTCCTCTAAGAACAAATACAATTTACTTATACAAATTCTTAGAGTAGATTTAAACATGGAATTAATTAAACATAAAATCATGAAATCAACTCAACTTACTCATTGTGAGCGGTAAACTAACAGGAAAATATAACAAAAGAGTTCCATTTTACAAAGAAATCATATCATCACTACACTACTACAACAACAACAACATTATACAAAGAAAAGCATATGATACACAACGTTCCAGTGACAAATCACAGAACCAACGAGGAAGAAGTTTTAGGAATAGCAATAAGTAACATGATGACAATGAGACAATGAGCGGTTTGAACAATTTCTTTCAGCATTTCATTTCGGCCACTTGCAATCAGGTTATTCAAAAGCGAAGAAGTAATGAAAAGGGAAAAGAAATCGAACCTTTATTTGAATTACTGCCACCGAAGGTGGCGACTAAGCCAGTTATCTAAAAATCACCCTTCAGGCCGCCGCAGAGGCATGAGGGGAGAGGTGGAGGGTATTAAGACAGACACCAGCCATGGAAAGGGAGGGTGTAGAGAACAGATCATTGGAAATTTTTCCCTTTCCATGTGAATCAACCAGCCATCGTTCACGAAACGTTGATAGATCGCTAGAATCTCTCGTGGCGAACATCCGATAGTCCTAGCCGATTTCATATGAGCGACGAAATCTGCGGTGAAATGAAAATTTTACATATGTTTAAAGGATTGACGACCTCTCTCGACTGCCGTGTGTCCAGCTTTTTTATTCCCATCTGCGCCTTGTCATTTTTTGAAAAAAAAAAAAAAGAATAATATGAGACCTTCACATGGTGTCGTCACAATCTAACGCAATTTTTCCTCCTTTCCCCGTCCCCAACTCTCACCAGTCAATTTTTCCTTTCATCACAAACTGCCACCTTCCTCTCCGTCTCAATATCTTCTCCCTCCGTTCAATTTTACTCTCTCTCTCTCTCTCCGTCAGAATAACCTCCGGCGATAACTTTTGCTCCTAAACCGCGCTTAATACCGACTCGTTTTTCTTCTTCTCCGTCGCTTTTATTTTCTCACCTAGGATGACCGTAGAAATTCCCCGGCGGGAAAAAAGGACAGGTGTTGCTTATATTAACGAAAGTGCTCTCAAGTGTGACTTGCTTATGAAACGCAGTTCACACAGAAATGTATTTTCTGCCTATGCCGACCAATCTTTGACCGTTTGACGACCGTTCATATGACCGTTCCGTCTGTTTTGTCTTCTTTTCACCATTCTCCACGTGCCATGTTCTTTCTTCACTTTTCTCATTTCGTCTTGATTTGCTAATCGCTCTGCTGAGCATATTAAATTCTTCTGTAACAGTACGTCTAAAAAGCCTATAGATGTTTCCTCTCCGATTGTCCCAGAGTCCATGTCTCAGTGCCACACTACAATACTGCCCTGACTTACAATACTGCTCAGCTCATTATATTCTTCCGTAACACCACATCTAAAGAGCCTATAGATTTTTCTTCTCCGATTGTCCCACAGTCTAGGTCTCACTGCCGCACTGAAATACCCTGCCCTGCTAAGCGGAAAGACAGTAACTGCATCATTTTTGGTTCTGCGTTATTGCATGCTTAAGTTTTCACCTTCGAGTCTTCGATATTATTCATCTAGTTCATCTTCGAAGAGATAACAAGCTTCAGTTGATGCCTAGGTTGTCAGTGTGGAATGAAGATAAATCAGGAGGGAACAAAGTTAATGAGATTCTTTGGGTGAAAGACTTGAAGTTACTGTTATCAGGCATAGAAAACTGACATTTATACTTTAGATACGGTGAATGCAGAACGTGATATCTGGAAAACCGATATAAATACTGTTTTTTTTTCGTTTTTTTTAAATCCTCAAAGTTGAAAATAACAATATCAACTCTAACCTCAAAATGTCTAATATTGTCAGTTGCTGTCTTTTGGCTGAGGAGGACAGTACACCCGTCTCTCTCTCTTGTTACATTCACCTGTCATATATCCGTTTCTTTATTCGTCCTCCTTCCAATCTGTCAACGTAGCCAACCAAAGAAGCACACTCCTTTACCACGTGTCCATTACTGGAGCATCCAACTCGAAATTTATCGTCGCCATCTCATTCCTAACCCTATCCAACCTAATTATCCTAATAACCCAACAAATAATAATAACCCAACAAAAAAATGTGTGAAATTCACAGTGAAAAAATCTTTCGCCTGGACTGGGAATCGAACCCAGATCGATTTCGCGCCGAGGGCTATAGCCAATTACGCTACCCTGGCATCTTCTTCCACTTTAATTCTCATGATTGCATTGGACATTTTCAAACCCGGCAAATTTTCTATCCACCCTACTTTAGCCGTAAGCTTTTCGCGGGTACGCCATTTCATTTCAAATGCATTTAGTCAACACTAAGTTTATCCTGACGTATCCATTTTTTTTGCGTTCCGCATTCAATTGATGGATGATGGACGGCGCTGGATGTAAGAAAATGCTTCCGTTTCACTGCCAGGAATTAATGAGTACATTCGAATGCAAATTTTTATATTTCGTACTCTTTCGGACAGTCGTCATTTCCATTAATCTTCTCTTCCCGTGACCGCCTCATGTTATTTGATTTTCTGTACGATAAAGTGTCGCTCAACCAGGCAAGGAGGTGGGGAAAAAAATATCTGACGCATCAATTCAAACGAACTGTACCGAGTGTGTACTTAGCTTTTCAATTTCTCCGTTTCCTCCCGGAAAACATCATTTTGCCATCAAATTACCGGAATATTTTGCTGTAATGAGTGCAAATTATTGTTTTCTTTTTCCCTGCGGTTATGAGAAAAATCGAAATTATGAGATTAGGGGGAAAATTCGAAATTAAAAGTATCGCCTTCTCGATTGTTAGCTCTTTCGTGGATTACCGTAGTGGATATCCCAAACTATAGATCATAATTATATTTATCTATATTATTATGGTGTTATGCTGGTGTTTTATAACACAGTGCCCTGAAACCCCCCTCAAGGGTGTACGGCGGGGGCTTCAGTGCTCATCGGCATGCACCCAAGAAGGTTAATCAAGCTGCGGTTATTGATGTATGCGTAAAAACCTGCAATAACTGAATGGAGTGAAATTTATTCTACGTGAACCCTATGATTGACTGTGCTTGTTGAGGAACCATGAGTATACATGTATTTTCGGCTTAAATCCGTTTTTCTGGGGACGCCTATAGTTTTACCTGCCCGCGAGGCCTCGTGGAAGGGTCGACCCTCATTTAGTCGGACCCCTACTCCGAATCCGAGCCTCGGCCTCGTCCACTCACCGCGGGTTGGTAATGGCACCTACTGACCAGCCCCACTATGGTTTATAACTTTTGAAAGTTAACAATAAATCCAAGCATTATTTTCCTATTAGTATTGCAGTAATCACGCGGACGAAAATGGTTTTTTTAACCGCTGTTGTACGATAGTTATTAACCATTTTTCGTGCTCTAAGAGAACCAAGCCGCATAAACGTATGACCACGTACTTAACGAGTATTCCAACGGTCCTTGGGGGAAAAGCAAACGGTTATAATTTCTACTACATCAAAAGCTAACTTCCATGCTATTCTTCGGAGTTGTACAAAAAATATTAAAAGTTTTACCTGGAAATTATTAAGGCCCCAGAAAACGGATTTAAGCCGTATGACTTACAATATGTATAAAAAGAAAGACAGTACATAGTTTTATAGGATGCATTCTAGAGGCACTGATAGTGCTATGTAGCTCATTAAAACACTCTCATTAGAGAACAAATCAAATGTTTAGCTTCACAACCTATTGAAAAACCTAATAATCATATCTCAGAGGCAGTCAAGATGGTCCCTTATACGATAGGTCGCGGGAAAACTTAAATTTTGATAATTTTTCTAATTTCTCTGTCTTGATCTTAGCTGCAGTACCCACTACTCTCACTTGATTAACTCAACTGTCACATATCCGTTTCGTTATTCGGCTACCTTCAAATCTGTCGACGGAGCCAACCAACGAAGCGCTCTCATTTCTTACGCGCTCATTACTGGAGCATCCGTCTCATAATCTTTCGTCGCCCTCTCATGCCTAACCCTATCCATCCTACTTTAGCCGTAAGCTTTTCTCCACTACTGACTTTTTTATTTTCTTTACTACTAATACCTAGATGATTCTTCTTCGTGACCTCTTTTTTTTATTAATATAAAGTTATTTTCCTGGAGATTGTAGGTCATTAATTCATGCATAAACTGTTCCACTTTCGCCAACGTTTCGCATATTTATTTGTGCTTCATCGGGGCTACTATGAAAATTAATATTTGTATTGTACATCAAATGAATACAGTTTACAATTTAGGTATTTAGATTAAAAAAATATGTTTACAATTGATATTTGTTATTACCTCAGAGAGAGTTCCTTTTGAATGACTTTTTGTTGATACCTTCGTTGCTATTTTTTACTTGTTGGTCAATTGTTACAAATTTGGGAGTTAAAAAGTCGAAATAAAATTAAGTGTTGTCAAAGAATATCAAATTAGGATAAATTTTACTTAATTTGGCGATGTCTGATTTTTTTATTGCAGGATGTTTTAATTAATGTGATTAATGACCTACAATCTCCAGGAAAATAATTCTATGCCACTAATACCGTTTCAATAGCAGTCAAGGTAAATTTCAGTGGTACTTAGTAAAAAATTCTCTATTTATTCCCGGGCTCATGTCCCTTTCTTCTTACATGATATAATTCTTGATCTTCATGAGCATATGTCCTATCTCTTGATTATTCTTGGTCTTCATGAGCATATTTATTTATTTATTTATAGAGTTTAACGTTTGCCCAACAAAATAATTACAGGGCAAACAAAACAAAAAAGAAGAAAATACAAAACATATTGGAATCAATTGAATTTTACAGAAATTTCGAAACATATCAAGGAACTACATCATTTATCAATTTCCAAAAGAGACTTCTTTTTTGACATAAATCAATTATATCACAGTGCATGTTAAAAGATCGGCACATTCTATTCAGCGGTGAGTTTTGACAGTAGTTTGACTTAACCATGCTCAACTTAAATTTCCTTGATAACCTCACATTGATACTAGGCACTACAAAATTAATTTTTCTAATTAAGTCACTATTTTCTCCAGTATTAAGTAAATTATATAAGTAAGATAGATCACACATGATTCTTCTTTTTTTCAGATATTGAAAATCAAACACTTTTACCAAAGTTTCGTAGCTAACATAATTTTCATACATTGGATAAACATTATATTGGGTGTAATATAGATAACGTGAAAACCTTTTTTGTACCCTCTCCAATATTTGAACATGTTTCTTACTGTGAGGATTCCATACTACAGAAGCATACTCCAACTTACACCTTACAAAGGAGAAGTGTCAACATTTTGAGAGATTTCTCAGACTTAAAGTACCTTGACATTCGGTTTACAAAACCCAATAATCTTTGAGCTGAGAGTATATATCCTATCTCTTTTCATAGCATTGTCCTATTTCTTTTCATAGCATTCACAAAACCTCCTCCCTTTCCTCCTCTTCCGCCCTCACCCGACGTGCTTCCGTCTGTGACGGCATTCGGCATTTATTTGACCATCATTTTCAATGCCAACCACCTTCTGTGCCTCCTCCTGAGTTACATCTGCTCCCATCACACCAAGCACTTCCTCGTTCATGTTCTCATCAGCGCGCAGTACGTTCTGTATTCTCCTCCTTGCCTAAGCGCCTACTGCGTGTTTTCTTCTTCCTTTCTACCGCTCTTAGAGTCTACGTCTCTGTGCTATGCGACCCAACAACCAATGGTAAACTCTTCCCTTAATTTTTCTTTTCATTCTTGCGCGAGATCCTCGTCGTCAGCGCCCTCGTTATGCTAATAACCTTTTTTTCGCTGTCGCAGTTCTCCTTGCAATGTTTTTATATACTACCCATTTTCTTCACATGTATAAGAAATAATAATAATATAAGATTTATTGGCTCTAGGAAAGAATTCCTTTGGAGCAGGCATAAGTAATTACAACTCAGGCAAAAAATAATAGCAATCACATAGAAAACATGTCACTCATTTACAAGAATCTTATCAAATCACAGCACTTGCCCTCAACAAACATTACAATTCCATGCTCAAGACATCGTAGCAATCACAAAGGTGGCATATTCATGAATGTAATCCAAGATATTTAACAAAATATTAATGTAATGAAATATTAATATATTGATAATAAGACAGCAAGCATTTTTTTAATCTTTCTGTTGACTTAATATTTTTCAACGTTTGCGGAATAGAATTCCATACAATGCATGAATTTACATAAAAAGAGTTATGATACATAGACGTTCTGTGGCAGGGTACAATTAATTTGTTATTATTTCTGGTGTTTTTTTGTTTTTTTGACCCAATTATCTTTCTATGGCTGATAAATGTAAGAAGGAGTTTCAGTTTTTAATAATTTGTGCATAAACACACCCATTTGCAATTTTCTTCTTTGTTCAATGTTAAGAATTCTTAATTCATAGTAATACGGTGTGATATGCTCATTAAATGCTACATCGCACGCATAACGTATTACACAGTTTTGTATTTTTTGCAGTTTGGATAAGAAATGGTTACAATTGTGCTTCTGTTTGAAAATAGTCCCCTGAATGGAAAACAGAAGATAAGCTATGTTTAGAAATTACGCGGCGAAGAAAATGGCGATGTTTTGGAATGTTCCGAAATTTCAATATATATTTTTTGTGGTCAGTTTATTCGCGTGTTTCTCGCGTTGATTCATGTTAATGGACAACAGTTTCGCTAACGTTACAGCTAGCGTCGTCAGGTCCAGAATGAGCTGCAGAGATTCATTTTCCTTTATATACCTAACGCCCGAGGTAGTCGGGCGCACGTTGATTGGCCGGCTGGACCTTTGAATTCAATTGTTGTGAAAGACGTTTGTACGTAGAGGAGAGAGGATAACCGTCTTCCCTGTTGAAATTTTCTTTGTTTTTGGCTATTTCAATCACCTCTCGTATTAGCCGAGGGAAATATTTATTTTCTCGGGCGATGATCTTACATTTTTTATAGTTAATGACATGGCCGGGTTCTGACCAGACGTGCTCTGCCTCCGCGGAATGGCGAATTTTTTTTCTTTTTGGTCGCCCTTTGGTGTTCCTCCATTCTACATTTTAGGGATCTGGATGTTTGGCCGATGTATGATTTTCCGCAGCTACATGTTACCTCGTACACTCCCTCGTCAGACGGGTGTCGATCTTTTTCGGTTCGACGGAGGTCAGTGGTCATCTTATCGCTTTTGAATATCGTATATTTTTGACTATATTTTTTGTCTTCTTCGATTTATTTACTTAGTCTCAATCATTTCTGTCAATTGTCGTCATTTTGTATGCTTTCCAAATAAATGTTTCGTTCGTTGGCTGTCCTACGCATAACTTCTCCTAAAAATCAGAGTTTTTCGCCAGTCATTCTTATGCTTAATTCTCTATTTCAGTGTTATGTCAGTTTTTTCGCCATATTTTTTCAAGATTTTTGGTTCTGTGCATAGATTAAATTCTGTGCGAATATTACTTTTGTTTTGTGAGAGGTTGGAATTTAATTTCCATGTTCTTCTGCTTGAGAGCAGCCCTTACGTTTTTATAAAAAGTTAAAAAAAAAAAAAAATTACTGCCTCAAAGTCTCATTTTCCGAAAAGTGACATTTTCGACTTGAACCGTTATTCCTCTCAACGGCACGTAAAAAAAAAATTTGTTGTGATGCTCCTGTATTTTTTTCGTTCGTCATTTTTTTTCCACTCGTGCGACTTTCTTCGACACGTGGTGGCGCCGCCTCCACCTACTCTCAATAAACTCCCCCGTCCCACTTCTTACTCCTGGCCGCCCATCTGTGTCACGTTTCCTTCAAATCCCCTCTCTTCGCCCTTACTTTTTTGTGCAAAAAATTTTGAAAGAGTAACTCATTTCCCCCGCCCAACGCTTCAGTTCTTCCCCTTTGAACTTCCAGTCCCTCCCCCTCTATCCATCCCCGCGCGTACTTTCCAACCCTCTCCGGCATCATGAGCCCTCGCCCCGTTCTCCCATACCTTGGTTGGAGTAAACATAAAATCTTCAGATGCGGTAAAATGTCTTGGAATGACCTTAGCTTCTATTATACCATGGGGAACACACACACAAAACATATACGGCAGAGCGTTTAATATACTAGGTTTTGTTAAGCGTATATTAGAAAGTCCTCTGATGAAAAAGTAAAAGAGAGATGCTTCTTCGCTCGGGTTAGGCCACACCTCGAATATACCGCGAGTATTTGGGACTCCGGTCATAAAGATTTTACCAAAAAAATAATAAAATACAAAGAAAAGGTGCAAGCTTAGTTAAAAACAGCTATGGGCGAACATATAGTGCCTCACAACTTTTAGATGGACTCAGGTGGGAGCCCCCTAGAGACTCGAAGGCTGCACGCTAGGCCTAGGTTGCTTGAGAAATTCAGAGCTGATATTTTTCAGAGCGAGTTTGATTGACTGCAGCCCTCCACCCTTCCCTATCTAATGCTAGTTCCCTTATCTCCTGTTATATTTCCCTATGCCTTTATTCTTTATTTGGTTCATCAACTAATTCCTAGGTCTTCCTCTGGGGACTTTTACCACTATTTTTACCGTCAATTTTGTTCTTCACACAAACTCATTGTATCTCAGGGTGTGTCCAATCCATCTTGTTCTTCATTTTTCTATGGTGTTCCATATGGTTTTTCCTGTTATACACTACTGTACACTTCGTCATTTCTCATTTTGTCCGTCCATTTTTTTGTTTTGTATATTGTTTACGTCTTACAATCAAAAGGAAAGTTTCGTTTAATTTTGTAAGACTCGCGCTATTGTTACATGATCAACAAGGACATTTATGTATGGCGTTTCATTTATTACCTGGGCCTTGTCCAAACTTTTTTTTCTAACCGAAGGTGACATAAGATTATCTTCAAACTTGTTAAATACGTAATTGTTTCGTTGAAAATGAATATGGAAGTTTTTTGAGTTACAAACACCAAAGTGCTCGATCACAACTTGGACTAGTTAAAACTACTGCTGGCAATATTTCTACCTATTGTTTATCTCTCAAAACCAAAAGGAAGGTTTCATTAAATTTTGTCAGGGTACGCGTTTTTTTCGTTATCTCCATGGACTCGCCCTACGTTACTTTTGCTCTCGCCGCCTGAGATCTTGGACTTTAGCTAGAACTATTGCTGGTAATATTTCTACCTATCGTTTATTTCTCAAAACCAAAAGGAAAGTTTCATTAAATTTGGTCAGTAACGCGTTTTTTTCGTGATCTCCACGGACACGCCCTACGTTATTTTTGCTCTCGCCGCCTGAGATCCCTTCTCCCGTGTAAACCCTTTCTTTCTTCAATGCGTAATGCCGGATCTCCTCCAGCACGGCCCTGCTCCGCATCCTTCCCACTCTTCATCCCCTCTCTCTTCTTCTGTTTTTCCAGGGTTAAAAAAAAAGACCCAATCCTCTTTTCCCCCTACCTCTCCACATCCTACGAGACGTCCCTTGACCCCATTACGCAGATCCCCAGCCCCTCCCTCCCCCCCACTAAACCCTCCCTTCTTCCTCTCAGACCCTCTCACAATCTCACCCCTTTCGTACCCTCGTTCCCCCTCCTACCGATCCCGATGTAACCCTTTCGACTCCATATCCCTCCAGCTTCGATCCCTTTCTGTCTTTTTCAGCGATTCCTCTCTTACTTAAATTCCCCCTCCCCCCCCGCCGACACCCAGGTCGTACTTTTTCGCGTGCCCGCCATCAATATTGCTTCCCGAACAGACCTCCCTTCGGAGGAATGTACTGCAACGAAGCGGTGGACAGCGTTTAAGCCCGTTTCACGAGATACTCTATCCAGGAAGAGTTTGAAAGGGATGCTCACCAGTTTCATCATATTCATCAGTAGTCATCAATCCGAAGATTGGTGAATAAATGATGGCAATACTTACTATTTTGAAATCCACAGAGTCTTTATTGGTACAACTAAGCGTTGATTCCGCAAATGCAGGTTCTGCGAAATAGAGCTTGCGCTCTTTATTCTTGATATACTAAAATCAGGTTAATCTAAAATGCAAGTTGATGCGGTATTCCTTGACTTCAAGAAGGCATTCGACAAGGTTCCTCACAAAAACTCATTTATAAATTGCACACATAAAATATATTATAAAATATATTTTATATAATTTTATATAAATATTTGTAAAAAATATAATAAAAAATAGTGAATTGGATAAGAGACTTTCTCAGAGCTCGAAAACAAAAGTAATCATTGATAGATTTGCTCTGATATGTTTGATGTCACGTACGGTGTTTCTCAAGGAAGCGTGATTGGCCCCCTTTTATTCATTATTTATATTAATGACCTAATTTCTCGAGTTAGCCGTAAATTCAGGTTATTTGCAGACGATACAGTTCACTACCGTGAAATAAGCGAAGACGCGGACTTTGAAGTTCTGTCATCTGACCTAAATAGCGTTCATTCGTGGTGTCACGAGTGCCATTAAAATTGAATATCAATAAATGCATCACACTTCACTTCCTGCGAAAGTCGTCACACAAATGCCATACCTATACTGTGGGTGGAGTATACATAATATCTTAAAATTACCTTAACTTCTGATATATCGTAGGGAACACAGATGGCATATGCGACTCAGCATTAGAGAAACTTGGATTTGTTAAGCATGTAATAAAAAGGTCCTCGGAAGAAAATGTCAAAGAGAGATGCTACTTCGTTCTGGGTAGGCCACACCTCGCATACGCCGAGAGCATTAGGGACACTGGTCATAAAGATTCAACCAAAGAAATTAATAAAATATAAACAAAAGTAGCAGGCTTCGTTAAAAACTGCTACGAGCAAACATACAGTGTTTCACAGCTTTTAGAGTGATTAAGTAGGGAGCCCCTAGAGACTCGGAGGCTAAACCTTAGGCTTAGGTTGCTTGAGAAATTCAGAGATGGTGCGTTTTTGAGCGACAGAGAGAATATTATCATGACACCTCACTACATCTCGAGGTCTGACAGAAGCGATAAAATTTGAGAGATGCGTTGCCGAACAGATAGGTACAAGAATTCGTTTTTTCCCGCGCACAATAAGCGACCACATCAAAAACTGAGCTCAACTAAATGCACTCCCATAATTACACGTCACCATTTCTCCTCCCAAAACCTTATCCCTTTCATCCTTAAACGGCTGGTGTCTTAACACCCCCTGCTACACGCCCATGCGGCGGCTCTCAGGGTAGTATGTAGATATAGGTGTACTGTAGGACAAACAGATAACGAAAATCACGAAACAGTACAAGTGAAATGACGTCGATGATAGCCAGGGAATATATGAAATTTTAATACAGCTATCCCCATGATTGCATTATACCATGCCCATAAACGTGATAACTTTTCATATATGATTCAGAAAAAAATTTAAACCAAGTGACTTCCTCCGTGAGGTAATGTAATGATTTCGACTGTTGAGAATGGTTTATTCCATTCATTACGTAATGATTACGATTTATGGACTTCAACGGTTCAGTTACATTCGCTGTACTTGACGATTGGAGCGTTTTCGTTTGCAGATTTAAAAATTAAAGTTCCAGTGTTAAATATTTAATGAATAGTTTGAATTCCTTTCATGTGATTATTATTGGCATAATCAAATCTAAATTATGTGGTTTTGATCTCATTGGGTTGGGAAGAGCTCCTCATCTTCAGGTACTGAATGACGCAGTAGCGTCGAAATAGCGGAAGGACGTAGTTTTTTAGGCACTGTAGAACGCAGTTCTACGTGAGGCTTTTGAGTCGCAAATTATGCTTAATAATTTGCGTCCTTCTTCGCAGTGTTTTTCTCATCCTTCTTTTCTCTCCAAAAATTCTCACACCCCTCTTTTCCAACTATTACTCCTTCACAATGTTTACGTTGACGTCCTTCGTGATTTTTTTTGACGCGTTCCATTCTTGTCTCTTCTCTGTAATTCTTTCGCTTTATTTCGCCTTCCAATATTGTGTAGGGAACATTTTTGAGTCGCAAATTATATCCAATGCTTTGCATTCCTCTTTGAAAAGTTTTCCTGCAATGCAATGCTTTTTTTTCTCTCTCTCAAACTCTTCGTAAAGGCTTGTTCGCACGATGCTTTCCCCCGCGCAGTTGTCCACTTGTGTGCGTCAACGATTGCGGTCATTTTGCTGCACGCTTATCCTGAAGAATTTTGAGATACGTGAGGAGGCCACCTTTGGGTACCCGAGTTGGAAATCTGAAGCACTAGCTTCTGGAGACATGCGAGAAGGGTGCCTTCATTTGGCCTGGGAAGGCCGATGAGTGCTATCGAAATTGAGTTACTACATGCTTCTCATTTTAATGTCAGCAGGGACTATTCTCCTGAAAAAAATGAAGTCTTCAATGAGCTTATTGTTCGATAAACCCCCAAGGGCGAGGGTTGTGCAGATATCGGAAACGGACGGTGTACGTGACTGGACAGATGCATGAGCTAATGATCAAAAATTAGAACGGGGGCTATTTTATGGCCCCTTATATATTATAGGCGTTCATGCATTTGCGCAGTTTTGGGTGTTTACACAACGAAATTTTATTGTTGAATGTGTTCATGCATCTATCCGCGCAGGTATATATACGTTCATAGTGCAAACGCGGCTTCATACTTATTCGTAAGTCATTCTCTCTGTCCTTTGAATCGTCATAATTATTTGTTAACGCCACGTCTCCATTGCATCCAGCCTTATTTGCTCTTCATCTGTCGTTTTCTAAGCATTTCTGCCGTATAACCGCATGCTCCAACTATATGTTTCAATGAAGCATTTCCGTACGTCCAGGTTTTTGTCACCAGTTGTCAGCAGACTCCTCTCCCAGCAGAACGCCTTCTTTATTTGGGGCCGTTCTGCTCACAGTATTTCATTCTTCTTCAATTGTGGATGATCCGGCATCTTATATGGAAAAATTCTTCCACTTGCGCCAGCTCTTGTCGTTCAAGTGTGGCAGTTAAGCCCCGTTCTCAACAACTTAACGTGACTTAACTTGGCTTAACCTTTCAGTATTCATTATCTTACACAAAATACGAATATTTGTCTATTTCTTCCTTCCACAAAGCCTCCTCATACAACACAAACAGCGTAACCAAGGTATCCTGTATCGATAGCAGCAATCGATTACTTCCGCACTATCGATAGTAAACCAGGCCTTGCTATTGGCTAGAATTAAGAGAAAGTTGAGAAATGCTCAACTCCAAGACTACGCCAAGTCGAGTTAAGCCACTTTAAGTTGTTGTGAACCAGTGTGTTGCTTTCTCACGGACTCAGCTCCCAAGTCGCGCCAAGTTAAGTCAAGTTAAGTCAAGTTAAGTTGTTGTGAACGGCGCCTTATTTTTTCGTCTTGATTTAAAGATTTGTGAAGTTCAAATAGTTCTCGCCGGTGTGATAGCTTTCCATCATCGCGCTCTTCTGAACCAAAAGAACCAGAACCGCTAACGCTCGCTGTCATACTGGCTTGCAGTAGACATATGTACTCTATTAAGTTATGTGTCCCTTAACTTTATGGAGTACATATATGTGTCGTTCCTGTAACTGGCCATTGACCAGATTGGAGCCACGCTTAACTCTCGGAAAATTAAAGTTAGAACATGTACGTCTTCCATTCCACGGTTCCAAGTTTATTCATCCCCCGTTTTTTTCCTCTTCGTTATGGTTTACTATCGTTTTTTACACCTATCTTTCTCTCCCCACAGAATGTCTCCAAACTGTTTCCCGGTGATTTAATCTCTTTCTCGTCTTTATTTTATTGTCTCGACTTTCTCGTCTATATTTAACTTTTATTTTATAAAAGTTATAAGTTGTAATAGTCAGTTGCTCTGGGGGGCTATTCTGTTTATACATATGGTATCATTACGCGGTGATATAATAGCGTTTGCCAGCGCCAGCGAAGCACCACGCGCGATTCTGTTTCTTCTAACGTTACGACCGTTGCGACAATACGATAAATAAGCGTCGATCACGCTGAAATGACGCGAGATTCGAAAAACAGCGGTTCATTGCCTTGAATCTACTCACTATTTTGACGTATGGTCGCGGCGCTATGGCGTTACGGAGAAACAGAATCGCACCCCTGGTCTCTTTTATTTTTTTTCCCTCCAAATTTTTTAAATTTTATAAAAAAAAAATTTTTTTTTAATTTTTTTTTTAAATTTTTAAAAAATATTTAAAAAAAATATTTTCCCTCCAATGCATACCATATTTTTGTATAACTGAGACCTTCATTTATGTCAATGTATTTTGTTTCACTATTGTTTTTCTTTTTTTCATATGTTAATTTAATGTTTAGTTGTAAAGCGTTGCTCCATAGAAGCAAATGTTCCTAGGACAATAAACCTTTTTCTTTTCTTTTCTACTCTATTCTCGTCATCACCAATTTTTCCGATTATTTTTTGCCCTCTTTTCATCTTCCACTTCCTTTATCTTCCTCTCTCTATTTCCCCATCCTTGCGCCCGTCTCATATTCCCTTTTCGTCCTTCTCTTCCTCTCTCTTTCCACCCCTCGGCGACACCTTTCAACCTTTCTCATTCGCGTCTTCCTCCGAAATGCATTCGATCCGGAATGGCTCTGCGAGAGAGCGAAAACTAATGGGCCGCGTGCGCCTCCACATCTACCTCTCCCGCGCATAGCGTTGGGGAATATTTCCCTGCTTTTATTTCCTCTCACGCGTCTTTTTCATCTCCAAGGACAACCGTAGTATTATAATTGTTGTTATTGTTCCTGTTTGCCGTTGTTTTCAGCGCTCTCTGAATGGGGGAGCGTTTGAATCCGCTCGAGTGACTCGTGTCCTCCGTTGCGCGTTGTGCTCGTTGCCGTGAGTAGTAATGACGCGCCGTCCGATGCTCGTTTTTTCTCTAAATATGTATATGTATATATCTGCTTACCCCGCACAAATCACCCAAAGCTTACTTTTCAGTGGGTTCTGTGGAGGTTAGCTCGTAAAATCGTTCATTTCTCGCGTAGTAATGTTACAAAGAAAGTGGGCGAAAAATTAGCATCGACTAGAGATCGGTGGGCAAAAAATTAGCATCGACTAGAGATTGTTGGGAGAACAATTAACATCACATTATTCGGCTGCTACTGCCGAACTTTAACATTTCCCATCGATCCATGAGTTACGAAAGTTTCTGAGTGTTATTAGTTTAAAAATATCGTCCTTGGTGCTGGGGTGGCGTATCGAGAAAGAGTTTCATCATTGGTCGTTCAATCCTTAGATTGATTGACTGTAGCTCTGAGTGTTATTAGTTTAAAAATATCGTCCTTGGTGCTGGGGTGGCGTGTCGAGAAAGAGTTTCATCATTGGTCGTTCAATCCTTAGATTGATTGACTGTAGCTCTGAGTGTTATTAGTTTAAAAATATCGTCCTTGGTGCTGGGGTGGCGTATCGAGAAAGAGTTTCATCATTGGTCGTTCAATCCTTAGATTGATTGACTGTAGCTCTGAGTGTTATTAGTTTAAAAATATCGTCCTTGGTGCTGGGGTGGCGTGTCGAGAAAGAGTTTCATCATTGGTCGTTCAATCCTTAGATTGATTGACTGTAGCTCTGAGTGTTATTAGTTTAAAAATATCGTCCTTGGTGCTGGGGTGGCGTATCGAGAAAGAGTTTCATCATTGGTCGTTCAATCCTAAGATTGGTTGACCGCAGCCCTCCACCCTTCCCTATATAATGATTGTCTCCTTACCTCCTGACATCTCTTTCTATGTACTTTCCTCTTAATTTGGTCCATGAACTTAATCCTGTGTCTTCCTCTGGCGAAGTTTCCCTCCATTTTACCTTCAGTTATGTTCTCCTCAAACCCATTGTGTCCCAGGGTATGTCCAATCCATCTGGTTCTTCTCTCCTATATGGTGTTCCATATGGTTCTGTCATCTTCTACTCTCCTGAACACTTCATAATTTATTATTTTGTCCATTGAATCTTCAGCATCATCCTCCAGCACCAGGTTTCGAAGGCTTATAATCTTTTCTGGTCAGCTTTTCCAATGGTCCATGCTTCCGATCCATAGAGTGCTGCGCTCCTCACTAGTGTTTTCACATGCTATGAAAATGGAAAACTCTTTGGAGGGATCTTTCTATACCTGGTCCCAAACCTCGTGGGGTATTCTATGTGTGGTCTAACCAAAGCACAGTAGCAACTCCCGTTCACCTTCTCATCGTAGAACCAACTGGAGATTTGAGCTAGGTAAATGTTTTGTCAATAACGGTCTAGGTTTCGGCGCCTGTGACAAAACGCGTTAAAAATTAGATCGTGGTGAAGAAAATACTTAAGTGAAACCTTCATAATTGGATCTCATTTTCCTCCTCTTCCCTCTCACTATATTTGAGAAAAAAATTCTATAACCGTCGCAGACCGGCTGGGAGAGAGATTTCCGAAGCGCAGACAAACTGGATAAAATAGGTCTTTTTATGTCGTCTCCAATCGTGTTGATAAATTCCTCCCTTTTTTTCCAACGGAGGAAAGGTAGGGTGGGAAATCGGAATGGATCGTCAGGGATTGAAAAAGTATCAACGGAGCTATGGAAACCAGAAAGGCTCAGAGAGCGGTCGGGGGAGGGAGGAGAGTACGACGCATTTATGTGCAAAGAGAGAGGAAAGACTCCATAATAACGATGGATATCGGCAGCGTACATGTATGTGTGTGTGTGTGTTTATATGAAACTGAGAGGGAGAGAAGGTAGGCCGAGCGCTGAGCGTGGCGGTTGCATGTATAGGCGCACACATACATTTTTACGTACGCCGGCTGGCCTGGTCTGGCCTCATGGCTGGATAGCCGATGGCTGGGAAACTCATCGTCCGGCGAACTGACTCGTATATACCATTCGTTGCAGCGATGAAAAAAAAATTACTTCGCCGTTTCGTTCTTCTTCTGTTTTTTTTCATCGATTGCAGAGGGAGTATAAGGGCAAGGGAACATGTTCGCTTCTCTTTTGTGCGCGATATCAGCCCCCCCATTGTACCTCTCTATCCCTTTCCTCAGTCGCCGTCAATGCGGCGTGCGCTGTTATCGGGGCCGGGTGCCGTGGGTGCGGTGCGCATTCCTTGTGGATTGAAGATAGGGAGCCGTCTTTTGACGCACGAAAGTGAAGCTTGTGCTTATAAACGACTGTGAACTCAGTAATCGTGCAATTCAGATTTTCTGACAAATTTACCAATACGAAATTAAACTCATGCAGTATATTCCTCATAGGCCAACTTACAATATCGTCATAGTACAATAGTGAAACTATATAGAGCATGAATTCCCGTATTCATAGTCGTATTCCTAGGTATCCCCTAGCCAGGTAACACCTAGGGGTCCCCTACGCTGAGCGATTCATAAACCTTACCGGGGTAACACCCAGCCAGGGGACGCCTGGGTAAGAGATTTGGCAAAAATCCCATGCAAAAATACGTATGAACGGTTTCGCTGAATGGTTCTCGATGCTTTCGATGCTCATTTCTCACCGTAACCAAGCACGCTATAAACAATAATACAGTATACTGTTACAAAATGTTGATGAAAAATGATTGAAGGAATATGAGAGAATGTTTACAATATTAATTGAATATTTATGTAATGTGAATGGTGAGGAATATGAGATTAATTCAGTGAGTACCCGTGTTTGTAAATAGAAGACGTTACTATGGAAAGTTGTTGATATTATCGTGTCCTGCCATTAGTACAGTAGTATCAATTCATCCCACGCGTGGGCAGCATTACTGCGTTAGGGGAGCTTTGGGTGAGCTTCATGCATTACCCAGGAAATCGACGGCCTGGAGGAGGGTTAGGGGACAACAGTCCCTTGGGTAACGACTATGAATACCATTTCTGAGCCAAGGGGCTCCCCAACACCTGGGAGACACCCAGGTAACGACTATGAATACGGTCCTTAGTCACACGAGCTATAAGGAAGTATACAATACTCGTGACTTAATTAGCTTTCATCTCACGACGTGTTGCTGAAATGATCACCTTTTGATGCCCTAATTTAATTCCTAAACCTTATGACTTCCCTACCCTTACTTGATGTCATATTCATCCGGGATGCTCTACCAATTGAATAGTATGTCCTTTGGTATTGTAATGTTACAAATTTGAGAGACTGACTCAGACCTAAATTTGTAGAATCTAGTTGGTATGATAATAATGATAGTTAAGTACATTATTACTTGTAAGTGCACCTAAGCTTTATTTCCGGTAAATAAATCCTGGGTGTCCCCCAGGGTAACCCAGGTAACGACTATGAATACGGCCCTAAATGTCCTGAGGAAGGGTAAAATATAATCTGAAGCTTCGGAAAACGTATAGGTATACCGCATTTCCCCGGCCCATAAGACGCACTTTTTAACTCCAAAATCTGTTCTAAAATCAGTCTGCGTGTAATGGGCCGAGGGTATAACTTCTTCCTCTGAGACGCGAGCTGATTCGCCGGGAAAAATACTGTTAAATATTTTTTCTAACATCAGGCATAGAAAATGGTTGCCTTCATTAAAAACGTTGATAATGACACCGTTTTTAGGCAGTCGAAAGCAATAGAGTTTGACAGAATCCTTGACAGTACATCCTTAAACAAAATCCGAAATAAATCGTACGATAATGCGTAAAAGAACGCAAACAAGTCGTAGGCAGAAAGTTAATAGGGAGACTATTATAAAGTCTTTTAAAAAGCGTGGAATTGGCAATGCGCTAGATGGAAATTAAGATGATATGAGGAAATTGACAACTCCAGCGAAAATAACTGCGTATGTGATTTTTAGCAGTAGTGATGATGAATTTCTGGGATTCTGCGATGAATTAACGGTATTGTGTTTGCAATTTTTAAATGTGACAGTTCCGTTTTCTTTGCATAAAGTATTTTCATTAAAATACTTTGATCCTCTTATGTCTGATCGAAGTATTTTTCGTAAATTCCTACCTGATAAATCAAAGTGCTTCCTATAGGAGTATTTTTCGTAAATTCTAATCTGATAAATCACAGTGCGTCATATGCGCTGGTGCGTCTTATTGGCCGGAAGATACGGTACATAGTTACATTATTTGATCATAAACGTAGCTAGCTAATAGGTAAGTTTTTTCTCAAATACACTCCAGCATGAATGAAAGTCATGGTCACCACGAGAGTCATGGTGCAATAGTCAACGTTGATTTGTGGGCGCACCGTTGAGTTTGTCTCCAGTTTTGTGCCATGACTGCGTTGAAAGCTCTCATTCAAACGAATTTTTATTTTTACCCCACAAAAATTTTAAATAATATAAAATTAAATCTGAACTTCAAAATAATGCACATTCTTGGAAGTCACTGTAGGGCTTCGTTGCTAAACTGCATTTCAAAATTTTATCGAGGCGATAAACTAATTTCATACTGTAAGTTTTCGTTGTTTCAGATGAATTTGCGCTGCGTTAAATTTCTTGGCCTTTCAAATTAGCGTATTGCGCGTTCATCTATAACAAGTAAATATCTAGATATCATCCAAAATACAGCCACGTGTTCACGCAAATCAATAAAATGACGTCACGCTGTAACATGGCAACGGTTTGAACTTTTTTAAACCGCTTGACTTCATAACTTAGGGTAGTAATCCCAACAATTCCTGAAATTTTGAACGAAATCGGTGTGGTTGAGGGCAGCAGCCCTTTGATTTGATATGGAATAAACCATTAGAATTGTTGAAAATGATCCCACTGGCATGGCTTTGGCGCTTAATTTCAGCAACAATTTTTATGAACGATGCAGCGCTCTTTCGGGACTTATTTATGTGTTGCATTTTTGCAGATAAAAAGCAATGCATCCCGCGACAATTTTTGTTACAATGTGTGCTTTACATTCTCTCTTGTCCTGATCACGTGGCAGTTCAACGTCGAACTTTCTTTCGGTTCGTTTCAGACTCCGCGCGCTTGGCCTTCGAAGCTGATGAAGAGTATTGTTGATTCACTTTTGAGTATTGTTAAGTGATCAAGAGTATTGTTGATGGACTTTTGAGTATTGTTAAGTGATCAAGAGTATTGTTAAGTGATCAAGAGTATTGTTGATGTGCGCGAGTGGGTTTGAGAAGAAAAAAAACAACTTTGGTATTAGTTTTTCATCAAATAATAAAACTATGTATTTATTTTTTCCGAAGTTTCAGATCTATTTTAACCCTCCCTCAGGACATTTAATGCTCTATATAATCTCACGATTTTTTTGCGTCTTGGTAAAACATGGCATCGTGCGTTGATCAAGTTTGATACTAGTTTGGTTTTGGTCATTTTCCTGTTTTTTTATGAGTGTTGGTAGAAGAAAATTCTGTGATACCATGGACACCATTGTATGCGCTGAGGAAGGATAAAAAAATAGTCTGAAATGTCGGGAAACAGTGATACATAGTTTTAGTATTTGATCTAAAATCTCACCAAAAAAATTAAAGGGAGATTTAATCAGTGGTCTAAAAAGAAAATGGAATCTACGATTATTGGTTACTTCTCGATTTAAGTCGCCAATCGTGGATACATTTTTTTTTAATTAATTTTTTTTGAAAAGCTTCATTTTTTAAGCATATTTTTTTGGAAATATCTTGTTCATTTTTTTTCAATTCGGCCAAGAGCATTTTGCACCTCTTGTCCATCTGAAGGTTAGTGTGCGATTCGCGTGCACCCATCCGCGTCCATTTCCGAACGTTGTCTGTGTACGCTGTGGTGCGCTCATGTTTTCCGATCTGCGCCAATTTCCTCGCCTTGACTGAAAATCTCCTATTTTTACTCGTGTTTCCAGCTTATTGACTGCTCAGCTCATCCATTCAATATGGCAGCGCATTTAATGGCTTCTATGTTCCTCTTAGCTATTGTATCGCTTGTTTTTCATCCGGTCTTTCCTTCATAATATACAGCGCACACCTACCTTTGTTCCGACCGTAGCGTTCGTGGTTGTAGGGAAACAAGAGCATTATTGTTCGAAGTGATTGGAGGCTTCATGGTTCAAAGTGAAAAACGGCAGAAAATTTTCCAAGTTCCTTATATTGATTACCTACCGACCATTCTATCGACGCCCACTGTCTATTGACTGTAATTTCTCCGTCCGTCCTTTGAGTATAGGTGCGCTCCTGAAGACTTCTGATATGTCAGTTGATTGAAGTTTATCAGTTAAAAGGCTTTCTATACTTATGGCCAGTTGCAGGAATGACACATATATATTAAATAAAATTATGGGAACCCCGAGACCATGGCAACCAATCAACAACTTTTTCTGAAACATTCGATGAATTAATTGGTTTTCATGACTTATGGCACAGAATAATGACTTCCATTCAAGTTGCCAAGATGGCGGATGCGCGATGAACCGCTTGGAGACTTAATTACTTGATAAAAGGGTTTTTTTTAGACGGATGACCAATGTGTTTACTCTTTCTGAAACATTATTATGTGCATTCGCACTTATGATGGATGGAATTTCATGCTGTCTATCCGGCGGTAGAATATTAGATCAAACATTTGAGGCAATTTACTATTGGTAGATAAGTTCAGAAACTGGCTGCTGTGTTCCTTCAACGCGAGTATTTATATTAAGTACATAAATTCATGGATTTTATGACTATTGATTCCTTAACTAAGTTTTCTTGCAACCGGCCATTAAGTGGTATGTTGCTGTTATCAGTTAATCTGTTGCTCGTTAAGGCAGTCTGGAGCCATCTGTCGCTAAAGATTGTGAGCGAATATAGGAATTCTACATATTGTCTTTGAAGACACGCTTTTGATAAGTTGTCTCTTGAAAGCGGACCTTTTCGATAGATTTCAGCTTAGAATGAGGTAATTTGATACCACCCAATATATAGATACATTGCAGATACCAAAGTTTCTTGAAGAGGTCTTACCTAGATAGAGATTAGTTCTACGTGCCCAGGTTAGACTGGGAACGACAAATGCTGTAGTCAAATTGTTGCTATATGCCTAATTCTTTGAAGGTTCCTTTTCGTGTAGTCGCTTTTTAAGTAGCGGTAAACCGTGAGATAAAATAGCTTTTTTCAGAGCAGAGATTAATGGGAATAATTCTCCTAGCGAGAATCAAGTATATATTTTAGTTTTTATTGCCCAGTCCAGAAATTTATAGACTCAAACTGTGGAAAAAATTTAGAAACTCAAATAAAACCTTCCCAGCGACAACTTTACGAAAACGCATCTTCAAATGCAATATTTAGAATTCCATATTGTGCAAAGGAAAGAGGATAAATATTGGATTTGGTATCGTCTTATAAAGTAATTTCGGTATATTCCCCTCATTTTTCCTTCACATGAATGAGGTATAAACAAATAGGTTATGTCTTTACCTTAAATATTGTCAGTTTTTCCGATTTTATCGGGTGCTATTTGAATCGTATTTTTCCTCCTTTCCTTGGCCGTAAATATCTACTTTTTGGCTGGTCTGAATAAGTATCTACCACTCTTTCTCGTTTGCACCTTTTTCAAACGTGCAACTTGTAACAAAGCACTCTGCGCTACGCAATGATTTCAACCTTTGTGACAAGTGAACTGACTAAGAAGATGGAGGGTGCGCGCAGCACCAATATCTGGGTACTAACATATGGAGAAATAAAATTTTTCCTATCTTTGTATCTTCAATTTATACACTGTATACACCATGTGTTCATCCTGTCTGTACTCTGTACACACTCAGTAGTGAGAATAAATACTGTGTACTCTTAGTAGTAGGTATACGTTCTGTATACACTCTGTGGTAGTATACATTCTGCGTACACAGTAGTAGGTATACTTTCTTTACACACTCAGTTGTAGGTTAACACTCTGTATACACTTTGCCGTAGTATACGTTTTGTGTACACTCTGTTGTAGTTTTACTTTCGGTATACACTAGGTAGCAGGTAGATATTAAGTATACACTCAATATTAGGTATACACCCTGAATACACTCAGTAGGAGGCATAAATTCCGTATACACTAGGTAGTAGGTATACGTTCTGTATTCACTCAGTAATAGGTATACATTCTGTATGCAGTCAATAGTGGATATACATTCTGTACACACTCTGTAGTAGATATACATTCTGTATACAATCATCAGTAGGTATACATTCTGTACTCACTCAGTAGTAGGTATACATTGTGTACACTCAGTAGTCGGTATACATTCTGTATACACTCAGCAGTTGGTATACATTCTGTATACACTCAGTAGCAGGTGTACATTCTGTATACACTCAGTTGTAGGTATACATTCTATTTACACTCAGTAGTAGGTACACATTCTGTAAACACACTGCATATACTCAGTATATACTCCGTATGCTTTCTGCATATAAGTATATAGCTAGCGCAAGGACTTATTCCCGTCCTATTGTTATCCGCTCCAGGATTTGCCATTGTTAGTGTGTGAAAAGAGAGGTAGATAGAACGGGAAGTGGAGAGATTCAAATCAGTCGTTTGGCCCATTCCACCGTGAGCGACGTGTGATTCCGACGTGGCCTGCTCCTCGTTCTTTTTTCCGTAATTCGTCGTCTCCTGAAGTGACCGTTTCGATTCCCGTTTGTCATAATCTCGGTGAGTGGTTAAGTGTGCACGGCTCGGCGTTCGCGAGAGAGAGTGTATTCGTGTGCCGAGAATGCAAGGGGTAGGAACGGGTAGGGATGCCAAGGGGGCGTGGGGAAGGGGTTGGGGGGGGGGGTAGCGGAACCCGATAATCTCAATTTCGATCAGAGGGAATCCTTTTATCCTTCTTGTCGTACCCTCACCCCCTCCTCTTGCCCCTCTCACCCTCTCATCCGAGTCTCCGCCATGGTCTGCGTATCCCTTCCCCTCTCCCCCTCTCGTTCCCTCGACCCTCATCGTCCCAGATATCCCATTCCACCGCCTTGGACCGTTATCCCCTGCCGTTTTACCCCTTCCTCCCCCTCTCTCACCCCTTTTACCCCTTTATCTGCCTTCCCATCATCCCATTCGCCGGCACCCCGTTATCCATTCTGGAGCCTCCATATTTCCTCCTCCGCGCATCCTTTTTCCGCCCCATTCATCTCGTCTTTCCTTCCTCCCTTTCTCCCCCGCCCATTTTCCTCACCGTCCACGTATCCCCCGCACTTCAGCTCTTCGCCCCCGGATCTTAAAATCCCATCAGGAAACCCTTGTCAGTTTGAAAGTGGGTGAAAGAAAGGCAGTGAGAGAAAGTTTTTATACCGTTTGGTTATTTTCTTGCGTTCAAATTAAACTTCGGCAAAAATAAATTATTTCACGTTGAGATTTCCCCTATAAGAGAACCAGGAGGTTTACAATTTAAACGCAGTGAAGATTATCGCTTTGTTTGCCATCAGTTTGAAACTGAGAAAAAAAACCTTCTCAAGGCGTTTGTGTGGAGTATGCTGCTATATGGCTGTGAATCGAGGGCGTTCGGAGAATCAGAGTGGAAAAGGGTGGATCTGTTAGAAATGTAGTTTGTCCGTAGAATGCTGGTGATTCCCTGGGTAGTCAGAGTCACCGACAGTGAAGTGATAAGGATAGGGGAGGCGCCATGTTTGCTCGAGACAATCAAAAGAAGGGAAGCAACATGGATCGGCCATATTCTCCGACATTCAGGGTATATCGCTATCATACTGGAAGGCACAGTGGGAGGGAGGAACTATAGGGGCAGGCCTAGACTGGAATACACTGGACAGATTTTGAAAGAGCTGGGATGTACCTCATACTACCCGATGAAGGAGTTGACCCAGGACAGAAGAATGGAGGAGAATTGCTGCTGCTAACCAATCCTAGGATTGCAACCAAAAGAAGAAGTTTGCTGAACTTAAAATATCTTGATTAGACCTAATAGGACTGATAGTTTTGCGAAAGAGACTTCAAAAGAGGCCTTGCGGAATTGATAGATTCCGGGCAGGGTTTTCTTATAGATCCGTCTTGCCCTTGCAGTCAGGCAGGTTCCTAAAGCAGTGAGTAATACTATCAGCAAGAGCGTAGAGTTGCGATTAGGTGGAAAAAGTTGCATCTCTTTAGGTGAAGACGAAGCGTCTATATTGAATGTGTGATTACTCAATCCTTCAATTTCATCCAACGTATCGAGTGGCGTTTCGTTCTTCAACGTCAGGGTCATGAGCTTTATATTCTGTTTATTTTTTCCAGATCCCCAGACGCAATTAATTCGGCGTGATGCATATTTCCCCGTTCGGCTTAGAATGTCTTGTGTTATTTTTGTTGTGAGTACACTCATTGTTAGGTGTATTTTATCGTACATCTAACACGAAAAAGAATAGGCTTTTAGATTGCGTAAAGCAAAAGACAGTTGCTATGTGGAGCTTCAGATAGACTGAATTAATGGGGAAGTTCATCTTATAAGAGAAAATAACTGATTAAATTATCCTAGGGCCTATCAGAAAACCCAATACACCAAATTCATGAATCTGTCTTTGCTTGTTTTTACACCCCAATTATGTAAGAGATTCTGTTCATACGTTAAGGTCCGATAATGAACATCCGGTTATCTGTTTTGCCTCCGTATTCGTCTTAATGCTTAGAGTGCCATTATGATTCCAGAACATTTTTTTAGACGTGATTTCCATATTTTTTTCTAAAACGCAAGAGGATGAAGAAGATTACTAAAACTCCAATTTCTCGGGCGAGATGTTGTAGAACAGCATAATGGACAATGATACTCAAACGACTTACCTGATGATGACTGCTAGACAGTTGAAACACGTGTTGTAAGAGTTTGAAATAAATTTGGTAGACAGCACGATATCGTTTGAGTATCATCGTAGATTACCAAAAGTTACACGATGTGTTAAAAACTTAAGAAAAAAAAATTGAAGGTCTCTGCATGATAGAAGAAATTTGGAAAGAAATAATTCCGCAAACTCCATGTCATGATGACCGTTCAAGACAATCAAGTCGATGACATCGACTAGGGATTCATTCAAGGATGTCGATTGAATCCTTAGTCGTCACATTCTACGTTTGACAAATGGGAGATTTCTTAACCAAAATTTTGCGTGGAATCCACAAGTAAGGAAAAACGTGGAGGGTCCAGAATGAGTTGAGGAGAAGGGATAGAAAAGATAATCGGAGATAAGCAGTTACCGAAATCCTAGCGGATGAACAGAGAGCAATGGCGGTCAGGCAACGGATAACGTCGTAGAACGTTATAAAACCGATTATGTACAGAATGTTCTCCATTTACGTCGGAGATGCGTCCGGAAGAAGAGCGACGTGAGTCGAAACAACTTAAAGCGGATCCAGATATTCGTGACCGCTTTAATCCCAAGATAAATCAAGGCGTTAAATTTCGAAATTCGTTTTTTGCCTCCATCCAGGAAAAAAATAGCTATTACAGATAGGATGATTGTATCTCAGTCATCAAAAAACGCATGCATATGCACATACAATCTATTTTATTAGAATTGAAAAGGGAAAAATTTTCCGACGACCCTTGTCAGCATGGACGTAACATCGAATCAGACGTGAATCGAAACGACGCCTTCCGAGGACTTACTGTATATATGATCGTGTCCATCAAAGGTTTCCTTGTTTTATTCTTGATTCCTCAAATTCCGAATAGCATTGATTAGTTTGTTTGTTAGTTGGGGGAGCCTTCGTCAGGAGCTCGGGCACCTAGACCTTTAGTGGTCCATTGTGCCAACCCCATTTTAATCTGCCTGCCACATGCAGACAGGGGACAAGAGCGCCACGGTGAAGGTATGAATGGTCACCCATCCAACCCTCGTCCGTGCCCAACATTGCTTAACTTCAGTGATCTTACGGGAACTGGTGTTTCAATGAGGCTAGGCCCTTGCCCATAGCATTGATTATATAAAGTTGACGCTCTCTACGCGCTCCAACATGAGTACAATGTAAATAAATATCTTAGGTGCTCCATTGCTGGTTGTATAAATAGGTGGTTTGGGCGTTTTCTGTGACAATCCGGAATCCAAATCTCGGGAACAATCACAGAGGGTTTGTTTCATTGCTACTTCCCTGGCATTCTAAGCTGTGTAATACGATCATAATAACGTGGAGTTTGGGGAATTATTTCTTTCCTAATTTCTTCTGCCATGCGGATTCCTTCAATTTTTTTCCCTAAGTTTTTAATACCTCGTGTAACTTTTAGTAATCATCTTCATCCTCTTGCGTTGTAGAAGTAATGATGGGAAAAAATCTTTCCCAACCTTCCCCGCTTCCCTACTCTCCCACCCACCCCAGTGCTCCCCGCAGCGCCACCAAAACGCACGCTCTGTTTTCAATTTGCATTCAATTACCCACATCCTTCTGAGCGCTTCGCCATATTTATTTGCTTAAAACTTCATTTCTCCCTTTCTTCTCTCTGGAAAAAAGTTTTATAACCCCATTCCGCGCCTCCCTCTTCCGCCTACCTCTCTCTCTCTCTGGTCCATTTCTCTCCCACTCATTCCGCATTTCCCATCCGATTCCAGCATCCCTCTTTGTGCCTCCGCTCCCACCATCCTGTGTCCTTTTTCCCTTCCTCCCTTTTAATACGTATAATATCCCTTCTCCTCCTCACTATGGTCCCGCCCCGTTTCCCTAACCGCTCCCGTCTCCTCCCGTGTTCCCCTCTTCATACCCCTCTGCAAATCCCCCGCCCCGACTGGACCTACCCCCCTCCTTGACTGTCCCTTTCCCCAATCTCCTCTCTCGGTTCCATCGCTAAAACGACTTAAAATGCCATTTAAGGTGGCTCTGGCTTGATCGAGTGAGTCAAGATAAATACTAAGTTAATCAGTTTTATCTATTCAGTTCAAAGAATCCTGCTTGCGCTGATGAAAACCACGGGAAAAATTCATGATATCAAATCCTACCGGACGTAATGACACTTCCATGTTCATGCTTACCTTACTTCTGATATATCGTAGGGAACGGACATGCAGAACATATGCGGCAAAGCATTAAAGAAACTAGGTTTTTTAAGCGTATAACAGGAAGGTCCTCGGATGAAAAAGTCAAAGAGAGATGCTACTTCGCTCTGGTTAGGCCACACCTCGAATACGCCGCGAGCGAGCATTTGGGATACTGGTCATAAACATTTAACCAAAAAATTAATAAAATACAAAGAAAAGTAGCACGCTTCGTTAGAGACTGCTACGAGGAACATACAGTGTCTCGCAACTTTTAAAGGGATTAAGGTGGGAGCCCTTAGAGACTCGAAAGCTACACTTAGCTTAGCTTGCTTGAGAAATTCGGAACTAGTGTCTTTCAGACCGACACAGAGAATATTATCATGACGCCTCACAACATTTCCAGGTCTCTGTTTGAGGCTTTCGCAGCGCTGGATTGCAGTTCTCTCCATTGTTTTCGGGTTAGCTGCGTCAAGTTTTATTCAGATGGCGTTTCGTGGCCTATGCTGGCCACATCTTCAGATCAGGTCTGAGTGCCGACAGATGGAAATGGCCCTGTACAGTCTACTGCCCTATGTACAGGGCCATTTCCATCTGTCGGCACTCAGACCTGATCTGAAGATGTGGCCAGCATAGGCCACGAAACGCCATCTGAATAAAACTTGACGCAGCTAACCCGAAAACAATGGAGAGAACTGCATTTTCAGGTCTGGTTGAAGCGGTAAAATAAAGAGAGACGCATTGGAACTGATAGGCAAAAAACTCGTTCTTTCCGCGTACAATAAGCGGCAATGAGAAAGTGTAAATCTCACGGCGTCCATGAAAGACAACGTAAAAGGTGGAAGGCCACTGCGTCCTATGGGAAGCTAGAAGCGATTTAGAACCGCATTAATAATAAAGTAAATTAGCCTGAGGCAGTACGATGGTGATTTTCTTATTGGCCGGCATGCTGGTTCAATATCACGCGATACTGGAAAGCTGGCATACTAGCGAGTATCCTCGAACTTGTGCGAGATCAAGTATCGTGTGAAAAGCGCTTAAGGTGGCTCTGACTTGACTAATTTTTTTTTTTAAATAATAATAATAATTTATTCCACTCCTTAGAGAATATACAAGCATAAATAAAACGTAGGGAATACATTAGTGGAATATAGGTACCCCATAGGTTAACCTGTTTTGGGGTTACCATCTTTCACATTATTACTGAGGCAGCGGCTGGAAAAAAACAAAAACTCACAAAGTATAACAGTTTTTACGTTTAGTATTTTACCCTAAGTGCACAACAGATTTAACTTCTTTACATTTACACATATTTATAATAAATATACCTTTGGATAAAAATAAAAATACATCAGTACAATACATTAATGAATAAAGATTACCCAAGACCTTTTATTAGCTCTTCAACTTTCTCTTTAGTGAATAGCCATTTTCTTATACTACTCAAAAACTGAGGTAGGAGAGGAGTCTAGATAAGTAATAATTCAATCAGTTTTATATATTCAGTTTAAAACATCCTGCTTCCGCTGATGAAATGGGTTACTTATTTTAATTCAAAATCAAGATGCACGATTTACAGATTATTCCATGAATCCATTTTTAATGGTCACACTTGACCAGCCATAGGAACCGACTGCTGCGCCATTTTCGTGGAACTACCGCGTTTTGACTTGAATTGAATCAGTAATTCGCTGATAACTTTGTAAAATAGACAGTTTTATGCCCATATTTTATTTTTATCCAATTTCTCTAGATTTTTCGCTTCTTAGTAACAGTTTTCATTGTAATCTAGAATATGCTTTATCGTTCAAATTGACGTTTTTCTGCTGTAATCTGAGCAATTTCCATAAGAGCTCTTGTTAAAATCTCCACTTTCCAGCCTGAATTACAGTACAAGTAGCTATCAGGAAACCATATTTTATTTTCACCTCAGTTTATAAATCGCACTTCAAGCATGCTTTATTCAAGTTTTCAAAAATTCTGGAATAAGTGACCCAGAGGACAGAGCCACCATAAATCATATTCTCGCCTCGGGCGCTTTCCAATTGCTTTAGTAGATTGCTCAATTTGCAATCACGACTGTGCGCTCGCTTTCCTTTCGTTTCATAAACTGCGCAATGGGCAGCAGTCTTCAGCACATATCGAAAGCGGAATTGCTATGTCCGTAAACCAACCGAAGAAATTCGATAATCTTACCCTTGTTTCTTTCGTCGATTTTCAATGAGGGTATTCCATGTGGGTAATGTGATATTTGTTTTAGTTTTTCTATGGGTTTAGAGTTTTCTGTGCGTATTTCAAACGAATGCGATAACTGTTTGCAACACATTCGCCTACAACTGTTGTGAAGCTGTGGAATGCTACCCAATATCGGATTACTTAACCTGCTTATCCTGCGCATTATAGGATGTGAGGGAACTAACGTTAGATAGAAAAGGGTGGGCCCCTGTCAACCAAACCACGGCGTCCGTGAAAGATAGCGAAATTGGTGGAAGATCACTGCGTCCTAAGGGTAGTTAAAAGCTTTTAGGGTTGCTTGACCAATGAATGAATAAGTTCACGACCAGATCAGGCTGAATACAATGTAAATACACGGTAGCAATAAAGCAACGAAACTTAGGCAAGAGACAATTAAAGTCATTAAGCCAGAACCAATCCCCCAGAATTATTGCACAAATATGTAAAAATTGGTCAAAATATATTCACGTTGAGTCATGCCACTCGCAAAAATGGGCGAAACTCTGGAGAAAGATAATATTTGGGTATCTAATATGAAGTCCAAAACGTCAGCTTGCAGATTTTGTTTCGTGATTTCCAGAGAAAAGAATTCTTTTAAAAATTTCAATCGGAAAGAATGAAATCAGTTTTTGTTTCGACCTACGACGTCACGGGCTCCTAATGGGTGGAGCAGGCGTCGAGTGCACATTCGTCGAATTTTCTGCATATTTTGTCCCTGACTTTCGTTTTCTGATAGCTCACGACCTTTTCAGCAGTGAATGCATTATTTTTTTTTTAATAATCTCAGGCGAAGAGGTGAACAAGATTGTTTTTTTCTTGCCCAACCCATTCTCAGGTTCGAATGGCTTATAAATGTCCAATAAAAATATTGTCGTGGAATAATCTGTATATTATCGATCTGAATTTTGTCTCTGGTAGTAATTAAGTTCGTCTCCTCTGATGCTAATTTGGAAAAACAATTATTTCAAACGTAATAGTGGAATGCGGACTTCGTTTTGAATCTATATCTGTCGCAGGTATGAATTGCTGGAAAAAAGACGTTCTGTAAAAATATATTTGTCGAATTATCTACGTATTTTTTCTCGTTTTTGTTTTCTTATAGCTCCTACGGTGGTCATCAGTGAAAGTGGTATTATTTCATAATCACTTTCGTTTAACCTCACTTGTGTGTCTAGGTCAAATATTTTAATCAATTTTTTACTACCTTCCTGACTAGCTAGAGATCTGAAATTTTGCACAAAGGTTCATTTCTGACGACAATACAATATTCAGTCATAAAAAATTGGATATAAAATTAATATTAAAGAAATATGTTTTTTAAATAATAGCTTTTTAATATCTTGTAGTGTATGCAATATTGTAAACTTTTATGTCAACCCGACGGGGTAAAAACGCTGCTAAGCGTCCCATCGAAGGCAATTTTTTCATCCCCTAGAAATGGGTGTTATAGCCTGACACATAAATAAACCAAGTGCATGTGCAATAATTGCAAAACTTCAAATGTCTGATAATTGATGTAACGCATATAGTTTGAAAAAATTACGGATGAAAATTGATTACAAAATTTGAGACGAATTCGAAAATAAAATAAATAAAATATTTTTTAATAGCTTTTATTTTTCACAAAAAATTTACTAAAAAGTAAAAGTGGATTTTTTTGTTAAATAAAAGCAATTTTTAAAAATAATTTTTAAAAATATTTATTTATCCATTAAAAAAAACCAAAAGTTGGATTTCAGTATTTGTTTTGACTGAAACGTTCTCGTTGGGACCGCCTTAACTCCCTCCATGCCCTTTCCCCTATCCCTCCCCCTTCGATATCCCTCCCCTAACGGCCTTCCCTCTCCCCTCTGCATCCCTCCCCTACCGTCCTCTGGACCCCTCTCCTCTTCCTCCCCCCTACATCCTCCTCTTCTCCCATATACGTTCCCCATGCTGGAAACGACCGCATTATGACGCTGGATCCCTCGCCGCCCGGTCCTCTCTCGCTTCTCCTCCACACACATACCCTTGCTCTCCGTCCGCTTGCTTCTCTCCCGTGTGGAAAAAAATACACCCCTTATTTTTTCCTATTTCCCCAACAATTCCAACCCTGTGTCTCCCTACCCCTCCCTTCTCTCTCTTTTTACCTCTATCTGTGTGTGTTTGTGTGTGTATGTTTCTGCATCCTTCCCTCTCTTTCTCTCTTTCCAACCTTAGCTAGGGTTCCCCCTCTTGGAGTCCCACCCTGATACCCTTAAAAACCTCCTCTTTTTCTCTTCTCTACGTTGCTTCCTCCCCCACCCATTACCCATTTATCCCCCACTCTCTCCTCCCTTCTTTCCGTTTTTCAGATTCCCCCTCCCCCCATTCGACCGCGCCCCCCTCTCTCGGTTCCTCCCCACCACCGCCATAAGACAAGAGAGCAGCGGGTCGCGTGTGGAGTTTCCCATTGGCCGTCGTCCCTCGCGGTACGGGCCCAGGCGAGCTTCGTCACTCTGTCTCTCCTTCTCTCTCTCTCCTCTCACCATTCTCCACCACTCTCTTCCGACCGCCTCCTCAGCACCCGCACACCCCTGTCTCCACTGTCTCTCTGTCTGTCTGTTACGTCCGTCAGTCTGTTTGCCCGACCGATCCGCGTTCGGAGTGGGAGAGGAGATAGAGAGAGGAGTTTGTGCGAGGACCGGTTGGAGGCTCCTTCGTCCTGAAAATCTCCTCCTGAGAGTAGTAGTCTCCCTCTCTCTCGTGCCGGCAGTTCTTTTGGGAGACTCCCCCACAACAAGTGCAGTGTGTCTCTTCTACGGCTTCGTGGTGCTCCGACCCGACCGCCAAACAACCATCCGACCGCCCTATTACCTCACAAGTTCCGCCGCCCCTGTTCTCCCCGCCCAGTCGTACCCTCTTGTTTTTCTCTTCTTTGAGAAACCCCGCTCTAACCGACCCAAACGCCCAACTTGTCCCGCTCTCCCGTCCCTGCCACCATCCTCGGTCGCTACTGGACAACCCGCCTCCGAATTTCCTGTCTCTGCCACGCAACAACACCCCGCATCCCTTCCTAAAAGGCGCTTTTGACGAATTTTCCCGCCTTTTTGAACTGCGTTTTCCCGCCGTCGCTGTGACAACCAGCCAACCAACCAACCAGCGGCCTCAGCTCTTCCCCGCCCGCCATATTTCTTTTTTTTCGACAGTCCCCCGCCAACCACGTTATCTCGCTGAGCTTCTACTCTCCTCTGTCTCTCTCTTAACCTATCCCAGTGTTTCAATTCTCTCTATATCCCTTGTCCATGTCTTCTCCCAGGACCTATCCTAACCTATCCCACCCCTGAAGTTTCCCGCCTTGCTCAGTCCCCTCTTAAACAGTTCCCCACCTCCCCCTGTTCCATATCCTCTCCGCCATTGATACACGCACTGCCCCTCCCATTTGAAAAACACCTCTACTCTCTCCTGTCTAATCCCTTCCCTGTCTATTGTGCTCCAGTCCTCCTTAGTGAGTCACTCGTTTAAAAGGTAGGAGAAACATTTGGCGTGTCAAAGTATATCTATATATCTATATTTATTTTTCATCTAACCTTCTTAACTAATGAACAAATTTTTTGATTCATATTCATACCTGCTAAATTAATATTTTCCTTTTAAATGAAGTTAAATATATAAATTGTTTAAACAGTAATTAATCAAGTGCTTGCGTATTTATGTATCTGTGCCTTTAAAAAAAACCTCATGCATCTAAATAATGATAATCCATTCACTTGTCATCCATCTCCTAACTCAAAAATTTTGTTAATAATATTTAAGCGCTGTAAATAATCCATGTACATATTTGCTCTGCATCTCTCATGCTAAATTTAAATTTTGTCTAGTGATGCTTTTAAACGTGTTTACCTATTGATATATATTTATATAATGCGTGATTTTATTTGTCAAGATGTGATATCCGTCCTCATATATCCCGTGTTTGCTCATTGCCATCTCTAAAAACCCCCCCCCCCTTTCCCCTAATCTCTTTGTGAGAACCCTCCACCCCGCCCCTCTCACGCCCGCATATCTAATCCCCCCCATTTTGATTTCTCAATGCTCGTTACATTCACCATTTCACACATTGTGAGTGATTTTTTTTGCTCCCTTCAGCGCAGGAATCGATTCCCTTTTCCCCTTAAGCTTTCTCTTGTCGTTCCCCCCTTTGCCGCCCCCCCCCCCCCCCTTCTGCACCCTCAGGTTGCCCCTCACCCCTAAAAACTCCTATCCCTTCCTCTCAGGATTCCCTTCTGCCGTCCCCTTGAACCTCCTCGCCCCCACTTGGTTTCCCCAACTCCCCTCACCACAATGCCAAACCCGATTTCAGTTCCATCTCCATACACCCAAGCTGTTGTGTCCTATTCTCTTAGACCCAACCATCCCCTCTCCATATAATTTCTTCATCCATCCATTCATGCAGTGTGGCCGCTCTGTTCACTGTGAATTATTCGTGATTTGCCCGAGAATTACTCGTGGTTTACCCCAGAGTTATCGTGGTTGACCCGAATATTAATCATGAATTATCGATTGTACTCGTGGTTTACCCGAGATTTACCCGAGATATATCCATGAAGTACCCAGAATATACCCGAGAAACACTCGGAGAAGCAAAGCACTATATTGCGTTTGTGTGTGAGAGTTGCGATTGTGCACAGTGAGTCAATAATCTGATTTTTCACAGAGGTTGCTCGAGTCTGTTTCATTTCGCCCGGTGAGTGTGTCGTAGTAAGATTGGGCTCTTTTTTTAGCCCTGCCAGCAGTCTGTATTGCGCTATGTCTTTACAATTTGCTCAGGGCGATTGAACAATGTATTCCCCTTCGCTGCAGTTTTTGATCCTGACTAAGCGTGTCGCCGGCATATTTTTGTCGCTATTACGGCGACCTGTGTTGAGTCTTACGAATAGGATCATTGCACTTTCGATTAAACCACTAATCGTTATGGTGACCTTGAGGTGTTATTATTTTGGAATACTCTTCAGGTCGCCAGAACGTTCGAAAACGACGATTTTCGGCCTACGGCCTGCTAACGTTGAAACATTGGAACTCAGCAGTTGAGGTTCGTCGGGCTTGACTTCAATTTTAACGGGCGATTGACCGATTCTTCTCGGGTGTTTCTATGTGTGTCTGCAAGTGTCGGAGAGGCGCAAATGATAGCTTGTGAAATCGTTCTTGTAGCCGAATCATGTTAAATCATGATAGTACTGTTATTATTTCATCAATCTTAGCTCTTGTCTCATGCTTGTGAACTGAATTATCGATTATTTCATTCTCGCGTAGCCCAGTCAACGCTTTTAAGAGTTAAATTAACTAACCAACTGCTTTTTTCGAATGCTGTGGTCTCGGGCTCATTTTCGTGGCTCATCTCGATTACGATACGGCAACAGCGTTGTAGATTTCACTGGATTTTATCAAGGTATCAATCGTTTTCTTTGGGCAGTCGAACCTGTATAGGAGAGGTCGCTCTTAGATCAAACCAATGGTAACAGTAATAGAAACCTGTGAATTCCACGTTGTATTATCTTTTGCTCATATGGTCCGCATCTCCGGGTGTATATTTACTTAAGCAAACAGTGAAAGCTTGATGGCTGGTTTTAGGAACGAGTGGACCATGAAGGAATATCAGCTGGATACATGAGTAATGAATAATGTATAAAAGGAGTGCACAGCGTTGGTTTGGGCGAATTAAGGGAATGGACGAGTGTCAAATAACGAAACAGATGCATGATAGTGGAGTGAATGGCGTGAACCGCAGGTAGCTAGGAAGTCATATTTGACCGTGGAGGAGCAGAATATGTAGAGGAGGATATTGAAGGGTCGTAGGAGTGCGAGAATATATATGAATCCATGCATAAATATGGGAGAGTTTATGTCCGATACAGGCACTGTGGAGGGAATTATTTAAAGACCAGTTTTTCAGGCTCAGCAGCAGCGTTGATTACTTTCATTGAAGTTTCCCATCCCGAAGGGGAATGGCGTAAGTGTATGCATGCACGTACGTCATAGTCGATGTCGAATATTCCTATTGGAACCGGTTGTTGCTCTATAGTAAGTCCTCGGTATGTGTCGTTTCGATTTGCGTCTGACTCGACGTTACGTCCATGCATACAAGGGTCGTTGGAAAATTTTTCCCTGTTTAATACTAATAAAATAGCCCGAATGTGCATATGCATGCGTTTTTTGATAACTGAGACATACTCATCCTATCTGGAATATTAGCTATCTTTTCCGGGATGAAGGCATAAAGCGAATTTTGAAATTAACGCCTTGATTTATCGAACAAGAAAGAGCTCTTAGTATTTTCCACACTTCAAACTTTTTTTCCTGACCCAGGTTTCGATTGCCTTGCAATCGTTTTCAAAGGTCTGACCTTTGCTATATTTTCAAAGGCTAACCTTTGAAAATGTTTGCAAGGCAATCAAAACCTGGGTCAGGAATAAAAGTCTTTTAAGTGTGGAGAATACTAAGAGTTCTTTCTTTTTCGTCATGTCTGTAGTGTCATTCCACAAAGTGACGCCTTCAACCATTAAGTTTAGCCTTGATTTATCTTGGGATTAAATTGGTCACGATTATCTGGATCCGTTTTACATTGTTTCGACTTACCTCGCTCTTCTTCAGCACGCATCTCCAACGAAATTCTAGAACTTACTGTACCCATTGACATCTCTCGAAACGTACAGTCATTCCTGTCCTTCAATACGACCTGAGACTCAATGAAATCCGTAAAAATCCCAGTCGTGAGTGGTCGCCATGGTGTTCTTGTTGAAGTCCCCCGAGGCATTTTTCCCTTTACTCCGCGTCTCTCTTCCCTCATCCTCGCCCACGCATTCCTGCCTCTTCTTCTACTTCTTCTGGGACCGTCCCACGCTCATTTCCCCACTTCCTCCCTCCCCGTGAGAGAGTCTCTTTCGTCCCATCGGCATCTGTACCGATTTCTGCCCGACTCTCCTCTTCCCACTCCCCACTCCGCTCCCTCCCTACCTCCCGCTCTCAAACTCTTGCCACCACTGCACCCTCTCCTCTCCCCCCTTCCCTTCCACACCCCTCGGAGCCCTCTGGGAACCACGCAGGGGTCCCGCGACCCCCTCTCCTTACCCTCTCAGACCCCTCTCACTCTCGCCCTACCCCTCCATATCGATCATTGCCGTGTTCCCGCCACACACTAGCTATTGTGTGAGTGTGTGCCCAGCCCCCCCTTTCTCCTACTGACGAAAAACCTACGTACCACCCCTATCCCTCCCGTCTGTACCCTCCCCATCCCTCCCGTCTGTACCCCCCCCCCCTTTGCGAAGCCCTCTACCCCTCTTCTCTCCCTCTCCTTGAATGAATGCATGACCTTGAATCGGCCTTGGTACACCATCCCCCTCCCATTGCCCTTCTCTCCCTCCCTTGGTCCCTGCGTCGTCTTCCCCCCCCGTGCTGCAACGCCCCCTTATTTTCTTTCCTACCCCGAAAACCCACTCCTCTTACGCCCTGTTTCCCTGTCCATTCCCTGTATTCTGTCTCACTGAAACTCTGCCCCTCTCATCCCTATTCCACAATGCCCTGTTCTCTGTAATTTGTATCCTATATTCTTTCCTGTTATGCGCTGTAACCTACACTATGTTCCTTACCATCCTCTCCCGTTCACCCGTTGACCTTTCCCCCATACCATCAACCCACGTTGCATTGTTCTCTCACACCGTACTGGATGCCCTCACCCCTGTACATGTATACTTGTTTAACCTTGTATCCTCAACTCTGTTCCCTTTTTCTCTATACTGCTCACCCTGTCCCCCATTTACTCTGTCACATTTATATATCCTGTTCCCCTCACCCCGTCCCCTTAGTCTGCATCCCTTAACCTGTTCCCCTCGAAATCAGTTCCATCTTGCCCTGCCTTCCTCACCCGTTTTCCTACTTCTCAGTACCCCTTGACCTATCCACCTTACCCTATTCCCTCTTGCCCTCTATTCTATAACTTGTACCTGATATACCTGTCCCGTTATTTCCTAACCCCTCTTTCACTCTCTTTCCCTGGTCCCCTAATCTAGTCCCTCCCTCCTCAAGTCTCTTCTCCCGTGCTATTACTACCTTCTCTCATAGTTCTCTAATGTACTGTACTCCTCTTCTACTAGTTCTCTTTACTGTCTTTTCCCGTACCGAGTCCCTTCTCCCTACCCTCGTTAACTTGTCTTCCTCACCTTGTCCTCGTTTCCCCATCTTCCTCACCTTGTCTTCGTTACCCCATTCTCTTCTCCTAGTTCTCCTTACCCCGTCTTCCACACTCTGTCCTCCTTACCCTGTTCTCCTCGCCCGGTTTTCTTTGGTCAGTCTTCCTTACCATGTCATCCTTCCCCTGTCTTCCTATCCCTGTCCTCGTTACCCCGTTCTCCTCACCTTGTCCTCGTTACCCCGTCTTCCTCACCCTGCACTCCTAACCATGTTGTTCCCACTGTGTTCTCCTTAATCCTGTACTCTTTACCCTGGTCTCGTAGATCAGTTTTCCTTACCCAGTCCTCCTTCCCGTCTTTCTCACTCCTTCTCACCGTGTCCTCGTTACCTTATCTTCCTCACCCTGACCTCGTTACCCAGTATTCCTCGCCTTGTCCTCGTTACCCTGTCTTCCTCACTTTGTCCTCCATACCCTGTTCTCCTTGTTGACCAGTCTGGTCTTGTTGACCAGTCTGCCTTACCCTGTCCTCATTACTCTGTTCCCTTAAACTTGCCCCCCTTACCATTTTCTCTCTTTCCTTAATTCCATTTCTCCCCTCTCTCACCTTCCACATGCGTTCTCTTTTCAACGTTCCTAACCACGCAAGGTCCCTTTCTAGACTCTCACTCCGAAATTTGTCGATTGAACCTTTTTTTATCCATGCCCCTCTCTAGATACTGTTCCACCGCACTCTTTTTGAGGGTGTGTCAGATCACGTCGACACCTGGGTGTTCCCTACAACCCCTTCCATCTCTCTCCCTCTCTCTGTCTCTCTCACGTACACCCTTTCCACCTCTCATAGCGCATTAGCCATCCCTTTCCTACTCTCCGTCAGGTAATCCAGGCACGGCATCGCCTGTTACTTCTGAGTGCCGCCCTCTGCTTGCCGGTGCACTCATAGTGGTTCCGCACACTGGTTTCAACCGTGCCGACGCTCGCTTGCACGCCTCGTGTCTCGCCTCGAATACTCTCCCCCGGAGCAGGATATCTCATTCACCACCTCTGGATTTTATCTTGCTTGTTTCTTTTTTTAGTTTCGGGCCTCAAGTCAGTCGAGGTAGCCTACAGCTGAAATCGGTGTAATAGGTCGTGCCTTCCATATAGACGATGATTATTGAAGTTTTATTCACATTTAAATCGGGAAATTCATAATCCACGGACGATTTTTAGTTTTAATTTTCATAGGAGAACGAGATTACCGAAGTATACTCCCCAAAATAATGTATTTATTATATTTTTTAAATGATAATTTTCATCTGTTTAAATGCCATTATTGCATATTGCCACGTATGGAAACTGTACCAACCAGAATCTTTTTTTTTGTAAGATTAGTCTTAGGATTCTGCGTTGCTACATGTATCCCGATTGGACCTAAGTTTAGGAAAGTGCGGTGACATTCTGAATAAGCCAGTAGGAATGAGGCAAAATAACATAAGTCTGCCAAATAATTTTACCTATTCGCTGAATATGATTTTGAATCTTAAAGAAATATTGTCAAGCCTTTTCATGTACAACTTTGTGCTTGATTCGTGGTACGACGACTGTTATGCAATATGAAAGTTTCAGGACGGATCAAAAATCACTCAGGATTCGTTACATAATCGCTGGCCGAGGATTTTCGTGAAATGAAAATCATTGATAAAACTTTCTCCTGCTGGGTCGTTTTTATGCCGCAATGATCAAAGATCAGCTCTCTCCATTAACAGAAAATTAACGTCTCGGCTTCGTCACCATGCGGATAAAGAAATGCCTCTAAATTGCATTCCAATCTGTAAAAGCATAGCGTTGATCATCATGTTTGTAACCTGCTTATTTTATATTGGATTGCTTACATTATATATTGGAAGAATGCGCTTTCAAGAGCAGATTTGTGAACGGATATTTGGTGGATTCTCTCAATCGAAGCGACTGAGAAATATCATGAATTTTGACCGTATTTTCTTGCTGCTGCTAACTATTGTGCGCCTAATACGATTTAAGGTCAGGCTTTGCATAACGACTTCCGGCTATGAGCTCTTATACACTAGGTGACGCTCAACTTAAAATTAGAAACTTACTGCTGTATTTCTTCATAACTTTACTGTAAGTTTATCTGTGAAATCATAATTTTAACAGTTATCATGGGCAACTACAAGAATCCGTTTTTTATTTAAGATTAGAGGAGGTCTGGTTGTAACGGTCACTGAGATTGGATGCCAAAATACAGATAAATGTGATGATTTCCCGCAGTTAGCAAGGAAGTCATTTAGAAACCGGAGTAAAACGGCTATTCATTTTTGACCCTCTACTGCTACCTAATTATTTCATCAAATTAGTCTACGTTTAAAATATTTGATGCTATGATCATTTTCTTGAATGGCACTGAATATTTTGCAGTGACAGCAGCAGAGCAATTTTAGTTAAAGCAATAGAGAAGTGGGGTATCGGGTTGGTGTTGTGACTCGAGTACTGGCTAGCCACACGGACGGCCGGGGTCTTAATTCGTGCAGAGAAGGATATTTTTCAGAGGAAACCTGGCGTTAAGAGCAGGCTTTCTCGCCGGGTTTCACCCCCCACCCTTCCTCCCTTACCATGTCCCCAACGGCGCAACGGATGACCTTCGCTGTCAGTCGCCTCCCCATATATCCAGTCCAATGGACAAGTCGTGTTGCTGAAAAAGATAGATATTAAATGGACGGATACAACCACATACAAAGAAGTCCCACGGAGAGCTGGTGCGAATAGGATCGTAATGAAAACTCAGTGCAGGTGGAGAGGCGAACTTATGGTAGATATTTTGTGTCACAACTGCCGAGTGAAGGCAATATTTGGAGTAGAAATAAATTGGAAGAGTTATAGAAAAAGGCCAATATTGTCATACGTCAGGCATATCATTGAGAACTGTTAACTAAATAATTACTTGGAAATGAATCGGTGGGGAGAGAGGAGAATGGAATGGTGAGCTGCTGTATGTCTATTTTCGGGTTGATAAATACTTTCAAAAGATTCAGGCGAGATATCGTGGAAATTTGTCACATGAAAACAGAGACAACAATTGCACTATTCCACGAGGTATTTTAATGCGTACAACGCGTTTCAACTCACAGTCTTGTACCTGGTGATGGCTCTTTGAGTTGAAACGCGTCGTACGCATTGTAATACCTCGTGGAATAGTGCAATTGTTGTCTCTGTTTTAATTGATAAATACTGATGATGATGATGAAGGTACAAGTACCTTCCCTTTTGAATATTTTGGCGTAGTATATACGCGATAAAAATTTTTACAATTTTTTTATCACCCCACAACCGGAGAAGATGGTTCATTTGGGAATATATATATATATATATAGGGTAAACTTAAATTAATATTAGCAATTGCAGAGTAGGTTACGAATTCGTTCACGTGGGAAGTTGAGGGACTTAGGAGCGCATGTTAACCTTGGGACTCGAGCTAGTATCATCGCGTGAACCGGGCCTTGCGTTTGAATCGACGTTCTCATTTCCTTCCCCTGTGCTTCTTTCTCTCTGCCTCTTTTTAATGACGTGACCTCTTGTTAATGACGCGGCGGCGTCGAAACTAGGCGAGGATTAAAGTAACAAGCGTGGAATGTTACCTTGAGGTTTATTTGTTAATCGTCTCGACATTATGTTGCGATGGTCCACCTCTCTCGTCATCCTCGTGTGCTGGGAATCAACCAATCGGGCATTACCTTACAGGGTGGGATAGTACGCTGTGGATTTAGTAATATATCAACTCTTCAGCTAATGTGTTTAAGTTGGCGTAAACCTGAACTCATATGCGCATTTAGCTCATTGGTGAATGTAACGACATGTACGCAAGTGAAACTTTCTGTAACCTGTCGGTTGGTAGTATTCTGTAGGTTCACTGTAATCACGACCTAATGTCTGGTCGGCAGCGTGACCGTTCACGTTACAGCATTGCGTGGACTTGCGAATTTAATTCGTTCTTGTTTGCCATTATGATGTCGAAAATTCGTTTACTATTTCATCCTGTGAGGAATCAAGTAGCCTGTCTAAAGGTGCATAAATTTTAGAAAAAAATAGAAATGGCATTTTTGTTGCTGAAAGTGCTTTTGACAAATTTTACTCTTAAGTTGCACACGCCAAGCATTCTATGATCTGCCAAATCAGATAATCACTGCAATTCTTGAGTCGCTTGAGGAAAAAATTCAATGTGAGATAAGTTCGTGACGTGAACGGTTCAAATATTGAGCTGTTCGTTAGTCGCAGTATCGCTGGGTTTAAAGTGCAACTTTTTCTCTCGGAGCTTTTCAAGCAATCATTCATTTGACGCCTTCTTTGAAGCCAACGCAAACCAATTGTCGCGGTTGTGATCATTGAAGTCCTATTATTGTTCCAGTGCTCACAAGCTCTTTCCCTCATCTGTTTTGGAATTCGTTACGTGGTTCTCCGGGCCTGACACTATTGAAAGGCTAGATTGGTGTTGTATTGCGAGGTGAGCAGTTCTCACGAGCAAAAGGAAAGCGCTCTTTATTACATGTATATCTACATATTACCCGACAAGCCACCTCATAGGTGTTTGGTAGGGAATGAGCTATAACCAAAATGCACTATAATATACGTGTAACTTTCGCCAACATTCACTGCACCATAGAAATGCTACTTAGACTACAAACAATATCGAATTAATGTTTTATGCGAATACCTAAACGTGATACGAGAAGGTAATATTAAAGAAAGGAAGGATTCAGGAAAGAGTAATTATATTAAAGTTAATCGATTAAGTGAGATATGTTTGAAAGCGCTGTTATCTGCCCATGTATACTTTTTATGCGGAAAAAAGCCTAATTATTGACACAAATTGCTTCGTCTTTACTCCCTTATCCCACCCACGTAGTTCTCCATCTTTCTTGCCTTTTCCCTCCTACCTATTTATGACCCATGTACCTTATCTGCATCTTGTTCATCGCCATCAAAGACCTTCTTCTCCTCACCCACCGCGTTCAAAACTTATTCACTTATTCTCTCCGTACAATTATCTGTTCCATTCTCCCTCAAACCCGCTTCACTAACGCCCACAGTCCATTTTCATCCCCTTTCCTGATTCTCCCGGTATACGCACCGCAGGATGCCTCGATCCTCTGAAAGGATTCTTACCAGCTTTTTGACTCACATTAAATAAAATAAAATTATATGTGGTGGCCTATAGAATACGTTAAAAGAGTTGTACCTCAAATATATGCATACCCTTATTGATCCATGTAGAAATTATGATCCTCTTTACTTCCATTGCCCCTGCTCTATCTCTGTAGTATCCTCCCTCCTTACTTCAAATCCTCTTCCACCTTGAAAGTTTTTTTTTTCATTTGAATAAAATGTTGATACAAATTGCCCATCAATAAAGCTCTCTACCTGAGGAAGTCCCGTTTGACCGACCCCATGTATTCCATCCACCCATTCTCAGGGTTGCCAAATCTCTCGAATTCTCCGGGAATCTCCCGAAAATATTATTTACCTATTGGGTTTATTTATGTGCTTTCGATTTTCGACGATTGGCGGCGATCGTCGCATCGCGGTCTTTCTGTTTGTTGGAACAGCCCTGTTATCTTTGACCAGTGTCCTCTACTCAGTGAATATAGTACTGTCTTTGGTCACTTGATGGTATTCCATGGTCAACAATTTTTCAATTCATGGTAAAATATTTTTCACCAAACTTTTACAAATACCACGTATTATAGAGAAAAGACACGACTTTGGTTTCGACGAATGATCGTTATCATCAGGTGAAAGTATGCGATAATAACGATCATTCGTTCGTGTCTTTTCGCTATAATAATTGGTATTTAAAAGTTTGCTGAAAAATATTTTACCATGAATTGAAAAATTGTTGACCATGGAATATTATCAAGTGACCAAAGACTGTTATATTCACTGAGTAGAGTTATAATCAGGTGAAAGTATGCGACCTGATGATAACGATATTTCGTCGAAATTTTGACATAAACAACAATTGCTCATTTCCACATGATATTTTAACGAGTGCGACGCGTTTCAGCTCATAGAAATATCAACAGGTACAAGACCTCTGTGAGCTGAAACGTTTCGTATGTAATAGTATATCTTTTGGAAAAGTGCCATTGTTGTTTCTGTTTTAATATGACGAACTTCCACGAAATCTCGTCTGAATCTGTTGAAATTATTTCGTCGAAACTTGGGTCGCGTCTCTTCCATATAAAACGTGGTATTGTTAAATTTTGGCGAACAAAATTTTTCATCCTCATCTTAGACTTTTTAGCTGAGTTGTAACAATGTGGAGGACTCGCTGGTCGCTGACAGTCGACAGTCTTTTAACCCTCTTTAGTGCTGACCCCTGCCAGCGGTTCTAGTGAGAAATGCGGAGGGTAACTAGAATGAAATGTATCACTCTAGGAAAATAAATATTATATAGTAATTGTTTAAAATATCCATTTTCAGTTTTTCTTATTGCGTATGCATTGAATTAGGTAATAATAAAAAAACGCTTATACTTCGTACAAAAAATAATTGTAATTATATTTGTGTGCAAAAGTTGAACAATATTTTGCCTATGAGCCGATATATCGGCCCGCCGCACTAAAAGGGTTAATTATAAGTACGGCATACTCTGAAGGTACCCGGCCGTTTTCGTCGAAGCGAACCGAACAGATGAAGAACTATGTGGTCATTTCTTCATAGCAATCCACCCCGGCTTTTAAGGATGCGAGACGGAATGCGCATGCGTCAATGGCCACCCGTAGCGGATTCATTTCATTTGGTCGCCTGGGTGATCGACAACTGTTCCCTCCATAGCTGGCATGTAATTACTAGGCGTTAATGGCAAACAAACAAAATCTCCCCCTCCCGGATTAACCCCGCCCCTTTTTTGGTTTGAATATAAATTATAAAATGTTTATTCCAGCATTACAGTTTACCGAAATTTATAATTTTATCAGCCTATTCAATGCCACGAGTACTGAGTGACATTTAAATAAACGTGTATTTTTTTACTTGAACGATTGGTCGCACATTAATGAAGTTCGATAACTATTTAATTGAAGTTTGACAGAGCTTATGCGACTCGTGCTAGCCCTCGTTACGGTTGGAATAAAGCCTTAGCTTGCTAACTCCAGGGGTCGCGGGTTCGAGCACCGCTGGATTTTTCAGCACTTAAGTCATGGGTGTTTGCTGCCTTTGTCCGTGGCTATTCGTTAATTGCCATGGTGTTAAAGGCCCGTGTGGGCCGTATATTTTCGCTTGGAAAAAAATTAATTGTAGTCGAATCTGATTTTAGGATTCATGTTCCTCCTATGATGAGGATGTATTTCCAATGGTGGATCGAATCACTATCCCCGAGTTTATCTCCCGTAATTTCATAAAAATTGCAATGGGCTTCTCCTATGGTAGGGTTAACTTTTTTTTTTTTAGAGATTTGGCAACCCGTATCTACCCAACCCATTCGTCTCCACAAGGTTCGTTTGTATGCGTAATTGTTTGTGTGTGTGTATTTGTCCTTGCGTGTTGTTTGAGATGTATCTTTCGTTCCCGGAAGCCGAGGTCCGCGTTACAAATTTCATGTAGGTACATGTCCGTCGCATGTCGCCGGCCGCGTGATTGTGATTGTCTGTTCCATATCTCTCTCTCTCACTCTCTGTCTTGCATTCGTTTTTGCTCGTTCGTCACGCCGTCCGCTTCCATGTTTTGTGTGTCTTTCCCATCCGTGTGCGTTGTGGCTGATTTTTTTTTGACCGCTGTAGACGAATCTGTAGTCTCCTCCTGCTGCCACCACGTTTTGTTTTTTTATTCGATATTGGGGTGTTGTCAAGCTTATGTGTGTTTGTGCTTGATGAGCTTGTTGTTTGTGCAACTATGTGTTTGTGCATTGTTTATAGCGTACCCCCTTTTGAGATGTTTGGAGGGATATTATTTCTATGCACATGTTTTCGTGAAAAGTAATCAATGGTAAGGAAAAAACCCTCCACGTCCAACTCCGTTGGCATTTTGCTGAGAAAAGAGCTAGTCAAAGAACTTTGTGTGGCGTGTATTCTGCCCTGATAAGCCTAAAAGGCAGTACCTGACAAAATTGCACATTTTAAGATTAGGGTTGACTTTATTAGTTTCAACCTTGAGGATTTAAGGTAGTACGAACGAGATAGTTCCCTAATCATAATAGAGACCATATGCGAATCATACCTTTCAATTTCATCAGCTGTGAGACACACGAATTAAATATTGCATTATTAATGGCGTAATAATATAGTTTTACATGACAGAAATTGGAAGTAATCGAATGGAAGTATCCAAATAAATCTATAACTTGATTAATTTTTTTCACGCGGCATGTTTGAAACTCCTTCAAAACGGAAGGTTTATTGTGATCCCGAAGAACTTACTCCGGTGACAATATGATTAATTTTCAAAAATAGTCGAGAAAACACACAAACTACGCACTTTTGATTTTTTTACGAGATCTAAGTGTAGGGAATGCCTCCATTTTAATATAAGGTCTCTCTGGAGTGCATACACGTACCATTTCCCATATAAAAGGGCTGGTATTTTCTGGCAAATATTTCGTAAAGTAATGTGGTAAGGGGTTGAATTTTTTTGTGTCAACGGGTGGGTGATATATTTTTCTTTAAAATGAGACAAAATTCATTGATTGCTAGGTAAAATGACATTTCGCTCAAACTTCCTTAAAGCAAACTGAACCAAAAAACCCGTATCAGTCGCGGTTTGCCAGATATTATGTCCAGATTTCACTGTAAAAATGTCAGTTTTCTAGTCCAGATGGCAAAAGTCATAACTATTTTATCTGGAATCCTTAAGCCACATGAGACGTACTGGGAGATAATTCAGTTGAATAGGTAGGTTTTTTTCCTAAACGCTAAGTAACGCGTTTGAGATTGCTGTAATGGTTGATTAAAAATATCAAGGTGTCACATCGAGTAATAGAAGTGAAAAATATATTTCAATGCCTCTCATATTGACCTCAGTTATTTAGTAGCAATTGTTAGCTTATTGAAATGGTTAAGGTCAAATTTTAGACGTTAGTTTTCCTTTGCCGACGTTTAGGAATAGGTATACTTTATTCCATCTTCCGGGAAAGAATGATGACATACACGACATGAAGGTCATTCTTAATAATATCCATTTTCACTTCCAAACTTCCTTAAAAAATCTGAACCAAAAAACCCGTATCTGTCGCGGTTTGCCAGATATTATGTCCAGATTTCACTGTAAAAATGTCAGTTTTCTAGTCCAGATGGCAAAAGTCATAACTATTTTATCTGGAATTCTTAAGCCACATGAGACGTACTGGGAGATAATTCAGTTGAATAGGTAGGTTTTTTTCCTAAACGCTAAGTAACGCGTTTGAGATTGCTGTAATGGTTGATTAAAAATATCAAGGTGTCACATCGAGTAATAGAAGTGAAAAATATATTTCAATGCCTCTCATATTGACCTCAGTAGCAATTGAAATGAAATGCTTATTGAAATGGTGAAGGTCAAATTTTAAACGTTAGTTTTCCTTTTCCGACGTTTAGGAATAGGTATACTTTATTCCGTCTTCCGGGCAAGAATGATGACATACACGACATGAAGGTCATTCTTAATAATATCCAATTTTATTCCAATAATCAATCACACATCTCCTAGCATGTATTACTTCGGAAACTGATATATACGAAATTTATTCCTAAGGACACACTTGTGGCGTCTCCCTATAAAAACGCTACCATCTCACACGTACACCACTCTTCATTCACTTATGTTTGACCTTAAACCCTCGAAATAAGCCAAAAAATATCATCGAAAAAATACAATTGGGGTGATTTTTGCCTGAATTACGAACATCGCGTCGGAAATTCAAGTCGTACCAACCTTTCAATGAAGACAAAAATTCTAAAATTTTAATTCTTGTGCCATTGTCCTTACGATGTGTATGGATAGCTCTTTCGCATGGACGTAATTGAGTGAAACTTGGCCCACGAGTTTGCTTTCGTCGTATTTTCAAAAATATTAAAACGCGCTTTCAATCACCCCCGACTGCCGCTCCAGCCACCTTAACTGAGGTTAATAATAATAATAAACTCGTTTATTGTTCTAGGAGTGAACTCCTTTGGAACATAGAAATGAAATACAGTGGTGGGCAAGACAATTAATATGTGAATAAGCCAATCAGGAAACAAAAAAGGGAAGTTATCATGTAAATTGCTAACAATAGACATTTACAACATTATCATTTAGCAATGTAGAAAAAGAACTGAATTTCTTCTTCTAACAGAAAAACGAACATTAAACATATCGATAAACAAATAACAAAACTTTTAAAAAGAAAATTTAGCTTAACAAATGAAAAGAAAAAAAAGGAACTGAATTGCCTCTTCTTACGCAACAATGGACATTAATCACATCAATGAACTGATAAATGAGTTACATGGTCAGTATTCATGGTCAGCATTCCGGAAAGTAAGTGTGTGATAATCTTTCTCTTAAATATTACCAGTGATGCACTGTCTTTTACCAGTTTAGGCAAGTCATTCCACAGCTTTGAGGCGACAACTGTAAACGATTTCTGGACCGTAGCTGTCCGGAACTGAGGGGGGGATACAAAAAACAGGGGTCTTGTCTAGTAACAACATTAGTGTATTTACTACTTGGGAGAAAAGGATCCATTATGTACTGAGGGCTCCCATATTTGAGGAGGTTGAACATGAAGCAGGCCATGTTATATTTTCTTCTTGATTTAAGATCAAGCCAGGAGAGCCTTTTAAAATAAGGGTTAATGTGTTCATCTCGCCGTAGATTAAAGATGAATCTCACACAGGAGTTCAACAAACGCTGTAGCTTAATATTCAACTCCTCAGTTAAGTCATTGTACACGAGACTACAGTAGTCTAGGTGAGGAAGAATGAGAGAGGTAACAAGTTTCTATTTTAACTGTAACTTTAAGTGGCAGTAGATTTCTATGGATTTTAAATTCATGTAAAATTGCATTTATTTTGTTGAATACCCTCATCGTGTGTTCTTTCCAGGAAAGATTCATGGTTAATGTCAGACCCAAAATAGGTTAAGCGATCAATGTAGAAGTTTACTGGGAATAAATCCGTGCATCCTCTCTTTATTTTTTTGACACGTTTATGGCCCGTCTGGAAGGGTCTGGAAATTTTTGCGACGTTGAGAGTTAACGATTTATTTTTCGTTATTGGTTAAAAAAAAATTCGTCGTCACATTTTTTTAAATGTTCAAGGGCATGTTTCAATCTAAAGGGACTTACTTATCATTTGGATAATATTCTGGTTTCTTACGGAAAAACCTGGCCTATGTAAAATTTTAAGCAGCAAAATTCTCCCCTTACACGCTTATTATATCCTAAAATAATCTTTGCATTACTTTCTGCTAAATACAAAATACGATCATACGTGGGTAAAAATGTTTTCTTTTTTTTGACTAAAATTAATGCCATTTTCACGAAAAACTGTTGTTTTGGGTAAAATTTCTCAGGGAATATAAAGGTGATGATTTGAGACATTCATGTATCGTAGTTTTACAAATATTGGCTAATTAATCATGGAACTGTAGTCTAAACTCGCTAGTTCAGTAGAAATGGTGCTGCAGTCGGCTCTTCAGACGGAGAATGGCCTTCATTAATAATATACTCGGCGAAGAATCCTTGCTTCTTCTGTCAAAATTTAGTTTTTTAATAGCTTAGGGTAGTCGTTTGTGAAAATTGAATTTTTTTAGACTATTCAAACGATAAGAAGAAACTAGCTGACCCGTGCGAATATTTTGCACAGTATCGTAATCAAACACCGAATGTTAAATTATCATGAGGAAATAAATAAATGCAAATGTTTATTAATGAAAGGTGTTTTATTAAGAAGAGTAGTAATAAATAATTCAGTCTTATTGTAAAAAATTGTTATCTATGTGTACATATTGGCTTGACAGAACTGATTTTTTTCAACTTTTGCAGGACCATTGCATAGTGTTTAATCACAGTATTTTTTCTGCCTTATTTTATTTTACAAAACTTCTTTGAAGACAATGTTAGTAGTTATAATGTGATCATCGTTGACGCTTTGACCGTATGTATCTTTAACACAAACATAAATATCACTCAATTTGCGCACTTGTGAAAAAGCCACATGTAATTGTCCATGGGAAAAAAAAGGCTCTGGCAAATACAATCCTGCTCTTTGAAGTGTCTGACCCTGTGCCTTGTTAATGGTCATAGCGAAGGCTACCTTTGTTGGGAATTGTTTTCTCATCATTTGGAAAGGTTTGGCTGGATCAGAAGGTGTGAGGTTAATGCGGGGTATGAGTACAGTTTTATTGGAGTTAATGAATTTAGCAGTGATTATGTACTCACCTAAGTGAGTTACCACTAATCTTTTGCCTGTAGAATGTAAACAATCTAACTAAACGGTGTGTTAATAGATGGCACCTCCTACAGTCTTTTAAGCATGTAGCCATAGCCAACATATTAGTTGATTATATTGTCAACAGATGGCACTGTATCATTTTTTAACAAAAACTGTAATTTTAAATTTTTTAACAAAAACTTTGATTTTAAACCATTTGTCTATTTTTCGTCAATAGTGGGGAACATAAGCTTTAAAGCTATGTTTGAATCATTAATTTTGAACAAGAATAATGGGAGTTATGGCGTTGTGACAGAAAAACACCCTTGATAAATAATATATACGATGCTGTATTGGTTTTGACTTCCGCAGTCGTAGTGACTTCTTTAATATGGCAGCCGATGGGGATACTGTCTTTCATCGCACCTCCGACATGAATAAAATCCGTTCTTCTTCCGATTCTCGTTTGTTTTTCTCTTCCTCTTTTCCTTACTCGACGGATCTTCGCTTCGCCTTTCCCGCGCGCGAAGTGTTCCATTCATCCCTTGGGTCTACCTTCACCTCTTTCCCACTTCTCTCCCTCCCTGTAATCCCGTCAAACCCTCGTCCTCTGCCGCGTAGTCTTCGTAGTCTTATTGGGGGGCTGCCTCGCACCTTCCTACCGGGTGCCTTCCTCTCATTGGCTTATCCTGAATTTTGTCCGAGGAAGGTATAGAAGTTAAGCCTTCGCAGAAGAAAACCCATGCGGCTCCCATTGGTACTTCATACGTTACGGTATATTTTCTGTATTTTTTATTACGAAAAGGAACATCAACGAAAAGAGGCAAAAACAAATTGCATTTTTCTCAAAGGTGGGTAAAGCATAAACAGAATTTTCGAAAAACTAGTAAATAAATTGTCTTCGGCCTTGCCGAAGCTTAAATACCCTACAAAACTTTCAATTTCGCTATAAAAAACACGTGGTTTTGGTCCAATCCTACCCATTTGAGAAATGTGCCGTCTATAGACTACTCGAGGCTTATCACCCAAATTTCAGGTCAATACCTCAATTTTTACGGCAAATTTTAATGCGGAGAGACAGACGGACAGACAGACAGACGGCCATACTGTCTGTAAAAAAAGCAAGATACCTGAGTTTTAGATGCTCTGTCATCCAAACGAGGAAACCGATTTCAATGCAGTAAAATTCATAAGAGAGCTTGTTTATTTCTACGTTGGCTAATGTACTTTAACAAATCCTCCGCCCGTTAGTATTTCCTGTAATTAATTTTTTCTCATAAAAATACCCGTTTTTTGCGCGTAAAATCCAGTTGTCTAACTTTGAGCGCCTGGGATATCCGTAATTTTCGTTTCAATAACTTGAAATATTGATAAAAGAACTGTTTGCAGAAAACAAATTGTGTATACCTCTAAAATTGAACAAGTTATTGTAGAAAACGCAAACCTCTGCTAACTTCGAAACTAAGGACCCATTGAAAAATGATTGAGACTGTTGTAGTTAGATTGACTGATAAGGTGGTGCTGATCATTTCTATATGTACTTTTCCATACCTGCCTCGCCTCCTTCAATGCATTACATTTCTGAATTGACGAAATCAATATATATCCTGACCACGCAGTGGCGTGGGGTGTAATGACGCATGAATCTGAAGCGTCATCCTCGTTTCGTTTCTTCGCTGGTATTTGACTTTTATCAACAGACCTCTTAATGTTTGTTCTTCAGTCCTTCACTTTCTTTTTGTTTATCGTGAGGCAATACGTTTCGACTTTGTCTGTCATTTCTACGTTAGGTATGTGTTAGAATATGGAAAAAGAGGCGTGAGAAAATAAACCGCTAAAATTCTTAGCTAATTCTGGGTCAATTAGTTTAGCCCCGTTGACATTCCTCGCATAGTCAATCAAATGATGGAAGAAGTGCATTCTTTTATTTTTGCTATTATGATTATGATTAAAGGAATGCGACAATAAACTTTATTTAACCATCTATGCGTGGTGAATTCTAATATTTAGCCTAGTTCAAAATGTTTCAGATTAGAATTACTTTTTCTGTTGTCTGGTGAGTTCACGTTGCCAGGAAAGCTTTATTCACATCTTTAGGCAAACTCTGGTGATATAGTTTAGCACTTGTACTTCGCGTCTTCATTTTTTGTGTGTCTTTAAACTTTGCAGGCCAACTTATTTCCTCCACTTTGCCTGTTCATCCACGAATCTATGGATTTCATCTAGCGATTAAGGTAAGAGGATAAGCATGTATGCGGATCAAGTGGAATATTTTTAGGTGTGAAATGCATTGGTGCATTGAAGCAGCAATGGTGGCTCCTCTCTTCAGAAACGATCGTTGATTCATCGCCTGAGATGCGCTTAGTTCACTCCGAAGAACTTAGAGGCGTTTAGATGACATTTCTGAACTTTTTCTCTTCGATAGAGGCAGATAAGTTATCGTGAGCCTATTACAATGTTTTCTTCTTTGTTATTCTATTGTCCTCGTATTCAATCCTCCTGTATTCTTTTATAGTTTTACTGTAGCTCTCTTTATTTCTTCTTTGGTCTACTCTGTGCCTGTTTTTTCCTCTCCTCTATCCTGGAATGTAACGAAATCCATTTGGTATAAATTCCCTAATAATTACAACTTTTTTCTATTGTTTCCTTAATTTTTTCTATGTTTGTAATTATCACGTAAGCGTTAAATGATTCTTAATTTACATACTCCCCTGTTTTTTTACTTACTTGCATTTATCAATCCTGAGATTAGTTTGAATATAGGCCTCCATTCCCATCTTTTCTGCGCTTTACTTTTCATTTCTTCGTTGGGTGTTGCCCCGGCATCCTTCCTCACTTGCGCCAGATATTGTTCCCTTGGCCTCCCTGTGTATCGTACCCCCTCCACCGTTCACGCTAACACACAATAAATTGCCTTGAGAAAAATTAGGGAATCGAACCACGGACCTTTGGATTTCCGGAACAATCCGCAGACCACTATGCTATCCAGACTTCCTAATTCCCATGGCAATTTTTGGTGGAAACAAGGCAACTAGATCTTTGGCCCCTGAGGTCCGTCAAAGATGGCAACGCAAGGGAGAAGAGGGCTTCAAAGAAGCCACAACCAAGAGACAGTATCCCTCTCCAGCACTTATGCCGTGCTTAGCCATTTGAATAGGTACATTCAAACATTATGGGTGAATTTTTTGAAGACATTGCCATGAGCAAAATTCGGCTTGGACCGGGAATCGAACCGCGGACCTTTGGTTTGCCGGACCAATGCGCAGACCACTACGCTATCCAGGCTTCCTAATTTCCCCTGGAAATTTTGGTGGATACAAGGAAACTAGATCTAGTTGCCTGGCCATAGACCTAGTTGCCTTGTCTAGCAAAGCAAAGAGTCTAGCAAAGTGTTTGTTAGCGAAAATTTTCAAACATGGCGGGTGAATTTTTTGAAGAAGTTGCAATGAGAAAAATTCGGCCTGAACCGGAAATCGAACCACCTTTGGTTTGCCGGACCAATGTGCAGACCACTACGCTATCCAGGCCTCCTAATTCCCATGGCAACTTTGGTGGATACAAGGCAACTAGGTATATGGCCAGGCAACTAGATCTAGTTGCCTTGTATCCACCAAAATTGCCAGGGGAAATTAGGAAGCCTGGATAGCGTAGTGGTCTGCACATTGGTCCGGCAAACCAAAGGTGGTTCGATATCCGGTTCAGGCCGAATTTTTCTCATGGCAATCTCTTTAAAACATTCACCTGCCATGTTTGAAAATTTTCGCTAACAAACACTTTGCTAGACTCTCGTGTCTCGATATGTGCCCCACCAATTCTGCTCTTCTTTGCACAATACTCTCCCATGATTCATTCCCCTTCTCTCTCAATCTCTTGAACACCTTTTCATTTTCAACTCTGTCCATCCACTTTTTTTACTAGACCTAATATTTTCCCAATGATACGTATTTATTGTGATCTCAGTAATTTCTTAACATAAACCTAACTTCAGTAATATTTAAAATTTTCATCTGATCCTCAGGTTCCCCATTATTTAACTCCCTTAAAAATAAAATAGCCGCTGACCTTTTTTTTTCATCGTTAATAGGTAAATAAATGGCGTCAGTGTACATGTGCTCAGCGGACACAACCGGGAGCCCACTGCCTGAAAAATGAAGTTTTTTTCCTGGGAAATGGGTTGATAACACCTTTAAACGAGTTTTTGAGATCACAGGGCTTATTGAATGAGTAATTGAAACTATTTTACGACGAATGAGTCGGTACTGCACAACGGTCCAAACAGGTGAAAACTTCGCGAATTGCGTGGCCTTATTTCTGTCTCTTTTACAAGGGGAGTGTCAGATATCCGGGTCTCAGATTTTATTCAAAGTTAGTAGTTGTACAGACTGCTGTATGTGGTTCATGAATCACCCCACACATAGGGTTATATAACCAATAGTTTAAACGAAAAAGGCCTTTAAAAATTTCAAAATTTCCTTTAGACGGGCCACCCACATAACTGACAAGCTACGAACAATTTGAATATTATTAAGAATAATGCTTGAATAATAAAAATATGAAGACAATATTATAAAATAATTATAGAAAATACAAATCATGTGCATGAAGGAATAATGAAAATACGTCGTGAAAAGATAAGGAAGTGACATAATAAGAAGGCTGCCTTCGACCGATGAAAGAGACTAAGCCTGATGTCGTGTATGAAAATGAAAAATTTGCCTCGCGCAACAATAATATTTCGAGTAAAAATAGAAAAAATCTTGAGTGCATTTTAGGATGCCGTAAAAGAAAAACTAAAAAAAACAGCGGAAGAAACATACCCCGTGTTGGAATCGAACCCGTGTCTCTAGACCGGAGACGAGCACGTCAGCCACCCTTCCAGCTTGTCAGTTATGTGGGTGACCCGTCTGAAGGGAATTTTGAAAGTTTTAAAGGCCATTTTAGTTTAAACTATTGGTTATATAACCCTATGTGTGGGGTGATTCATGAACCACATACAGCAGTCTGTACAACTACTAAGTTCGAATACAATCTGAGACCCGGCTATCTGACACTCCCCTTGTTAATGGAAGCTGTAGAAGGCTTGGGGACTACAAAAAGCTTACATACTTTCTGTTGATGTTTATTTAGTTAAGTTCATCGATTTGGAATTATTCTGTTAACATGCTGACTCAGAAATAAAGAAGAAAGTAGAGGTGGGCACCCAGATACCCTGGGTGTGTAACAACGTGGTAAAAGTTGGGTGTCACGTGAGGGTTAACCGGTAGATCGGCAGCAATAGATAAACCAGGTATGTATTACTTTTCGATCCGTGAGGTATTTATGGTGGCATTTAAATCACTTCCCTCCAGAGCCGCCTGTTTTCCCGTGCCAATTTCCCTGTAACAGGTTGCTGAGTTGACTTTATCTGCCTCGCCCTTAAAAGGGGATCCAAGTCCATTAGCTTCGGCGAGGGTTAAGGGGGGGAAGGTGGTGGCAGGAGGGAGTGGAAAGGCTGATCTTCCACCTCTAATTTTCCGTCCCTCGATTCTCTGTCTCTTTCATTTCCCCCGAATTTGCGGCACATTCACGCAAACTGCTGGATTCACTTCCCTCTCTCCATTCATTTAAGACGTCCTCAGATCTATATAGCGCTTGTCTTCAACCTTCCGTTTCTCTGCGGATTGATATATATATACATATATATATGTATAGTCGCTTTCGTTTTCCAAGTATAATGTCATTATCCGTGAAAGATTGTACTTTCCGATTTGTTGGGCTCATGCATTAATCATTTTCCTTTCTTTTGGGACTCTTCCCTCCATTATCCCTTCAATAATATTCCTCGCAAACCCATCGTGCATCACTGTGGGATCGGAGGCTGCACGATAATGTTAGGTTACTTGGGAAATTCAGAACTGGTGAGTATCAGAGCGTCATAGAGAATATTATCATGACGCCTCGGTACATCTCTAGGTCAAGGGGCATGAAAAGAACTAGGTTTTGTTAAGCGCATAATGGGAAAATCCTCAGAAGAAAAGGTAAAAGAGAGATGGTACTTCGCTCTGGTTAGGCCACACCTCGAATACGCCGCTAGCATTTTCGACCCTGGTCATAAAGATTTAACAAAAAAAAATAAAAGCAAATATAAAGAAAAGCTGCGCGAATCGTTTAAAACTGCGAAAGAGCGAACATATAGTGTTTCAGAACTATTAGAGGGATTGAGGTGGGAGCCCCTAAAGACTCGGAAGCTACACGCAAGGCTTAGCTTGCTTGAGAAGTTCAGAACTGGTCTGTATCAAAGCGACATAGAGAATATTATCATAACGCCTCACTACATCTCTAGGTCTGACAGAAGCGATAAAAAAGAGAGACGTATTGCCGAACAGATTAGAAGCAATTTAAAGATACAAAGAACCAAACGCTACCCTACCGTAGCAGTTTGGAATTATTTGAGCGCTCGCTTGAGAAATTTTAGAACTGGTGTTGTTCTGAGCGATACAGAGAATATTATCATGACGCCTCGCTACACCACTAGGTCTGACAGAAGTGTGAAATAAGAGAGGTACATTTTGAAACAGATAGTTGCAAACACTCGTTCTTTCCGCGCACAGTAAGCGACCACAATAAAAACTGAGCTCCACTGAATACACTTCCATAATACACATTTTCACCTCCACCATGTCACCATTTCACCTCCAAAAACGCGGCCTCTTTCCAAACACCCCCTGCCACATACCCATGCAGCGGCTCGCTGGGTTGTATGTAGTTGAACCTTATAAAACCGGCTCCTTCTTAATTATTTCATCCATAATCATCTAACCTCGCAAATCACTCTTGCATGCCATTTCACTCATGCATTTCTTCATACACGATCTCATTTACTTTAAACTCCCAATATTCCTCATCATTAGAATCTTTTGTACGGCATTTATCCATGACATTCTCAATATATCTCTTATCCATGCGGCGGCTCGCGGGTATTATGCAGATGTAGAACCTGTCCGGTTGTTCCTTCAGTCAAGGTGTTCCACGTTGTCTTTTACCTCGTTCAACACCAGGTTTTGAAATTTCTGGGTATTTTCTGTTGTGCATTTCAAATTATTTTCAAATCTTCCCAATTTATCGTCCGTGCAATTACGATCGTTAGCGATCCGTCGAGATGAAGCGAATGAACGAGAGCGAACGTTCGGTTGTTCCTTTAATCAAGGCTTTCCACGTTGTACTTTACCTCGCTCAACACCAGGTTTCTAAAGTCGTGGGTATTTTCTGTTGTGCATTTCAAATTATTTCAAATTTACCCATTTGTCATCCGTGTTATTTCGATCGTTAGCGATCCGTCGAGATGAAGCGAATGAACGAAAGCGAACGTCGACACGCTGTGTTCGCAAAATTTTGGTCTTTGCGGCGCGACGAAAAATTCTCGGCACTCGGCGGTCCCGTGGAGTCCATTTGCGAACCGTTTTGCCTCAAACTGCTCTCCCCACTACCCTTGGAATAAATCCCTTCCTCCTCCACCGTTCTTCTCCCACCCCAAACCACCCCGTCCCCCTTCCCCAACCCCTCCCTTCATTCAGTCAGCGCAGCGGCATAAACAACCCTGCTAATCAATCCTCTCCGTCCTCGCTGTGCCCTCCCGACTTCATCCCTTTTGTCCCCGTGCCTCCCGTTCTGCACGCTTCTACTCCTCTCTTTTCTCTCCGATTCCTCTTCCCAAAGACTTTCTGTGAAACTCCCCCACCAGCCTTTTCTCTCTCTGCTCTTCCATTCCCTATCCCTCCACTCTGCCCCACGTCCAGGCGTTGCCAACCCTCTCAGAATGAGGTATCCTGGCTCCTGTATTCCTCGAACAATAATTTTGTTTGGAGCCAAATGCGAGTTGGAAGCCATCGATGCTGAGCAAGTGTATTTATACCATGAACATATATTATGGATAGGGATCTCGATGCCAAAAACTGTTGTCTAGAATTCCGTAAACAAACAACTTTTTGGATTGTGGCGCCGCCTAGTGATGAAAGACGGTAGTTCAAAGGTAAATACAGTCGACAGATTGTAAAGTAAACATGTCTTACCGATCTTACTTACCAGTAATCATAATGCAGTGGATAAAAATGTATTACCGTACGCTGGATGTCGTTACACACTCTCACGTTAACAACAATTAACAATAGCCATTTACGATTCAACTGGAAAGACTTTTCTATAAGTAGCGCCAAGGACTGGGTGAACTAAATGTGGAAATTTAGGCAACACGTAGCCTAGACAACACTTCCAAACATTAAAATCCATTGTGTGTATTCATGGTTCTACTACTGACTCAGCCACAACGTTACATCAAATGAAAGGCGAACTCAACGATTCCTCATTTAATCAAACTTTTGTCAAATTCATTATCAAATTATTTCTCATATGATTGTGATGCGCAAAATAATCGCGTTTCTTTAACGTCAAACCATGAATATATATTATTGGTTTGGGATCTCGTGGCCAAAAAACGTTGTCTAGAATTCCAGTAAACAACGATTTGGAAAGTGGTTCCGCCTAGTGATGAAAGACGTAAGTTCAAATGTAAATACAGTCGACAGATTGTAAATAAACTCGTCTTAACGGTTTTTCCATGAATATGCATTGGTTTTTACTTACAATAATTCGTAATGTAGTGGATAAAAAATATAGTAAAGCACGCGGGACGCAATTATACACTTTTTTCATGTCATCCGGTTTACAGATATATTTCATTCCTCTCCAAATTTAATTACATAAATGCACGAATAACTTCTTAGCAATTCGTGAATATTGCTATACGGGACTTTAATAACAATGCGAGGTGACTTCATGAGTATTCCCAATGGCCATCATTGCAGCGTAGGCAAAAAGGAATGCACTTACCGCCGCAGATTCTTATTTTTCAATCCAAGTCTCTTATTTTGGGTCCTCATACACGCATACCCTGTTTTGCAGCCTGGTACGAAGCAAGTTCTGTTCGAACAAGGCATTATAAATTATTTAATTAAGCCGAACGGGCTTAATGCATTCCAATTATAATCGGAGTCTGGCAAACAACGTAGTCGGCACAGGATGAACGTTTCATTAACCTCTTACTGATTTCCTGTGACAGATATTTCCTCTCTGGCATTTAAAAAGTTGATTTTAGATAACAAAAATAGCAAAGTATATTTTAATCATCAATTAATTCATATCTCCTCGATCGTCATTGAATATTCACCACAGTCTCACGTTAGCAACAATTAACTACGTCTATTTACAGTAACAACAGAAAAGACTCGAATCGAAGTGGCGCCAAGGACTGGGTGAACTCGGCAACACGTAGCCCAGGCAACAATGCCAAACATCCGAATCCATAATATATATTAATGATTTATACTATGGGGTTACGCCCCCTTGGTCAACTATGGTGGCTCGACCACCCTGACTGTCCTTGCTTCGCCCTCTCTGTCGCAACTCTTACTAATGAAGGGAAAATATAACGCTCTTATTATATTAGACAGTCTACCATACCGGGTATTTCAAAATTAATACATGGATTTTTAGGCTTTGTTGTATTTATGCCTATTGACTTACTTTAATAAATGATACATCAAATGAAAGAGCATCTCAAACAGTTTTTGTTTGACCTAAAAGTGGTCAATTTGAGTACCAGTCATCACACGGCACAAATCCAGTCGATAGGCTTCCCATACCTTGATCTGTGTGTTTGGAGTAATCGATGCAAACTCTGATTCAATCCTCTTTCTTAAGTCGGGTAGGTCAGCTGATAGCGGAGGAACGTACGAATGATCCTTTATGAGCCCCCAATCAGACAGAAAAACAGAAGTTACAGTTGCTGCATCGAAAAAGAAAGGCCCGTGAACTTAAACTCAAAACCCTGCTATTCATTTTGAAACACTGTACTATCCGCAATAGTCAATGATATTTTTAAAAACATCTTGTGTGCTATGGCCACGTACGACGTAAGACGAACAAGAGATCTGACCTGAGATCTCTTTAATTTGACTGCCTCTTAGTTCTTCTCGTTGATGTCCAAGCTCTACCCATGGTGATGGCATTCAGGTAGCTAAACACCATCCTGTGCATTGCCATCTATACATTTCAAACAGGTTGTAATTGAAGGTTGTGGTCGGTGCAGACGAAATATGAAATAGTATCACATACCCCTCACAAGCACTTTAGTCGATATTGTAATTGGAATCAAGAAAGCTGCTCATAAGTTTTAGATGCACTCGACTAGGAAATTGCACTTTTACGTAAAGGCAAAGTAAACGGAAAGCAAATGTGAGGGTAGGTAATGGTGCAAAAACAGATCAGATGTTCAGGACACAAGAGATGAAAGTTACTACCCATTTTATAATAGAGCTTGTGCTGGATCAAGCCTCGTGTGAAATGAGCTTAATACTTCATTCCCCCTCTGCCAGACCTAAGCAAATTTTTATGTGGAATCCACAAGGCAGAAAAAATTGAGGAGGCCTCAGAATTAGTTGGAGAGAAGGAATAGAAAAAGCAATAAGAGAAACACCGTTGCCATAAGGCCTGTGGATGAATGGAGAACAATGTCGATTGGGCATCGGATGGCGTCGTAGGACGTTTAAATATCGAATGTGTACAGGTTTAATACTGAAAAGTCCTTCGTTTAAAGAACTTTTTTCCAAGCAAAGTTTGGAGTTCGAGACCATTGTTGCTAATTTACTTATGTATTTCTTTTCGATGTTAATTTGAATGATCTGGAGTCGAACCTGAGGCTATCTGAGAAAAGCACCTCATCTTTTGCGAGGCAGCTCCATTAGGCACTAGTTAAGAGAGTTGTTCGAGTTGGTTCTTGAAAAAAAAACATGAACGTCGTATTAATACGATAGATGTAAGTACGAGCCCAGGTCAACGCAAATGATTTTTTATCATAAGAATTTCGCAATTAATAACAATGGCGCTAAAATCTATATCCTTAGACTGAAATTCTTCGATTAGTAATCGATTTCTTGCTTATCTTTAATTTTTTCGTATCTGTAGGTTTAAAGATAGTTGGTATTGTCATTATTTATTCTATTTATGATTTTGCTTTAAACTTGATCTCACCTGAACCAGCTTTCAGTGGAGCCAGTTCTATGGCGGTTGCAGTGCGGAATTACTGACACTAATACGTTGAAAGTACGTACAATCGATGTTGGATATATTCTCGCATTCGTTTTAATATCCCGAAACTCCACACTCTTGGAACGGACCTATCTTGGAATCTAATCTTTAGTGGGTTGGCAACCCTACCTACCCCCCTTCCCCAGTACGGCCTTTTCGACGGTTCCGGGATCCTGTCCTTCCCCCCCCCCTTTAGTCTTACTTTTTCATTCCCTCTTCCTTTTCTCTGCCTTTTCTCCCGCCTCGTCTTCACTCTCTTTCTCTCGCGGGACTCCACCCGTCTTATTTGCCTCCGCGGAATCTCTTCCCTTGCTCCTCGTGTCTTTCCGGCACCCCTCCCACCCACCCTCCTCCCCCTGTCCCTCTCCACCTCAACAGCATCTCTCTAACTATCCTCGGTCCCGACTGCTGGCTCCATCTGTGCGGGACTCGCCAGAAGCTCCCGGCGCCCACTTCCAGTCCAACCCGGACCATTTTCGCGTCCATCTCACCTATTTTATTCCCGTGCGCTCCCAGACGCAAGGGCGCGGCTATCTTTCTATGCGGGAGAGAACAAACCTGTCGCTCCCAAAAAATTGAAAAAGTATTCGGATGCCATATATACATATTGTTTTGAACTTGGAAATTTTAAGGTTTTGTAGTTGTAACTTCAAATTCCATCGAAGTTAAGGGAAAGTAATCTACATCTACGAAATACCGTGCAAGCTTCCACTAGGGTGTGTGGCACGGGGTGATTCCACACCAGGCTTGCAGCACTCATCCTAGTTCAAATCGGAACCGCCTACGTTCCCCCGGATGCCAGGCGCAGGCCAAAAGCAGTTAGGACAACTGCGCGCAGTCGGACCAGAAACTAGGGGAACGATGCGTAGCTACAAAACATGCTACCGTGCAGTATAATTCTCAAGATATACAAGTACTGGATAGTATTATCAATGTGACAGATAAATAGCAATACACGCTACTAAAACATGCAGGAGTATATCATGCCGGAGATTGCATTCGAGGATAGTGGCTAATAATCATGTTAAGATATTTAGCACGACTGAAAAAACCTATATAAACTATACAGTATCCTGAACTGATATATCGCAACTATTATGTTCCTTTACTGTGAGTGGTAAAAGTGACATTTTAAATCTATCGGTTCTGCAGTCTATTTCCTTAATCTTATTCCTGTGATCGTTCCCACAAGAATGGTTTGGCTCCAGCATAATATGTTGAACGTCCGGCGAAAAAATGTGTACATTAAACTTTCGTAAATTTATTATTATTATGTATTCTACCGGTAAAGGTAGGTTTTGTTGAATGTCAGAGAATTCGCTCCCGGCCTTTTGCACATTCCGAGGCCTATCTCCCTCTAATATATCCTTTTTCGCCTCTGCATTAGATCTACCCTTCTTCATCCCGTCCATGAAACCTATTCTCTTTCTTCCCTTCCCCGCTTGCCCAACATCCTTCCCTCTATCACACTCTTCAGCAACCCATCACCCTTTATTACCTCCTTCAGCCATCTACCCTGTCTTTCCCGGATATCATTCAAAAGATTCCTTTCCTCGCCCATCATCTCCAGCACTTCCTCGTTAGTCTTCCTCTCCGTCCACCTAACCTTCTCCATCCTTCTCCTCACCCACATCTCAAATGCCTGCAGCCTATTCTCGTCCTCCTTTCTCAGGGTCCACGTTTCTGCCCCATACATCTAACCTGTATTTTTCCCTTCGATCGGATGGATATAATCACCATTGTGCAATTAAAAGCAAGAGTGTATTTCGTATCTGAAAATAAACACGTACAATTTCTACACTTGTATTGTCGACACCTCCTTGTTTAAAAATCTCCCCCTTTCCCTTCTCTTCCACGCCCTACTTTGTAAATGTATAAAACGCTGACATATTTGGAATAATGTACCGTGATGATGGCATAAAATGCTGAAACCATGATCATATGAGGCGAAGGAAATAAAAGTGTGGAAATTGTACAAGTGTTATTTTTCGAATATTGGAATGCTTTTCTTTGAAGGCTTACGCGACTCTTATAATTGTTAATATTGCTCTTTTCAGGTATTTCCGTCGCGTGTTTGGTTTTTTTTACAAAAAAACAATGTTTGTTGGACAATTACAAAATGTCCAACGGACCTGAAGACGCTCCCAGGAAGAGGGGAGAAACTGTTGTAAAAAAAACCAAACACGCGACGGAAATACCTGAAAAGAGCAATATTAACAATTGGAATGCTTTGTTGGGTTGGCCATGTTGAGAGAATGGATGAGAGTCGAATAACGAATCAGATATCTAAGAGTGAAATAAACGGTGTGAGAGGTAGAGGTAGGCCGAGAAAGTTGTGGTTGAACGTGGTTGAGAAAATTCTTAGGAGGAATATTAGGGGTCTTAAAAACAGGAGGGCGTGTATGAAGCAGTGTATGGAGGTAAATGAGGCAAAAGAGGTTTGCAAGGATAGGTCAGCATGGAGGAAATTATTGAAGCAGAGTTAAGTGTACAAATATGAATTTAAGGGTGAAACTTCGTGACTGTGCCTACCCCGTATGGGAACGGCGTGACTTGTATGCAGCCGTGTCCCAATTCGTTAGGCATTAGGGAGGATGCGGTTAGCTACCTAAATATTTAGAGGCCTTTCGCTAAGGGAGCTTGATTTGGGACATCCTTCGTTAGTATTGCCGTATGCCGAGCTGGAAACGAATGAAAAACATATGAGTAATTAATAAAGGACTGAATGAAATAAATGAAACCTGAAATTAAGACATTTTTGGCACCTGTGGCTACCTTCGTATGCGTTGTGAGATTTGGAATGTGAAATAGCATTTTTTTCATCCATTTCGTTGTTTGGAGATTCGTTAGTTTTTAGTTTTCGGGGTTTTTAAGTTTGTATAGGTGTTTCGTTTTTTTTAAGTGTACTAAGTAGAATTTCTCTTTTGAAGTCGGTAGTTGGGTTGCTAAATATTAGAGAATTCTTTCAATTACAAACAAAATACTTGCCGGCCATGTTTGCCTTATCTCAACTATTTCCCTGGGTACGATTTTCCTTGTACGACGCATGCAGCGCTTTGCATGATGGGAAATTCAATATGGAAGCGGATTTAGGATAAACTCCATCTACCCTAAATTTCACCCCCGAGAAAGGCACCTAAATCCGCTCCCCCATGATGCCTAATGATTTGGAACACACTTCAAGATGGCGTCCTCCATAAATCTGCCGATTTAGCTGCCTAAATGGCGAATTGGGACACAGCTTGTATGTATGGAATACATAGGTTCCACAAAATTTTTGCCATACGCTCTCTTAGTGCATTTCGTAATTGCAACTGCGATAGATTTGTTATAATTTTTTTACATCAGATCCACAATTTGTAAAAAGCCGCAGTTAAGGATGGTCCCTCGGGCGTTTCACAGGCTAAGAGACAACAAATCTATTGGGATCGACCTGGCAATTGAAGCCACCGTAATCCGTCTTAAAACAAACAGCTCCTGCAGAGACTCAAGCTTCCTCTGGTTTTAATGGATTCCTGGAAACCCACCATGAATGGCATTAATAATGAAAGGGAAGGCGGAAATGTAAGAAAAGGGCACGGCCAATCAAGAGAAACCTTATCTCCAGAAGAAGGTATAACTGAGCGGCCAAGTTTGAGAAGAGGCATTCGCGAACCCTGATGGTAAAGATCGAGTCCGTTCCTGGAAACATCCTAAGTGTTGGTGCTTTTAACCCGGTAGAAATCACGTGAAACCTCTATTTAAAAAATTTGGCGGTATATTAATAGGTGATTCATCAAAGAGTTTACTGACCCCTTGATCCAGGCGAATGAAAGCTGGATATGTGCACGAGCTATACTAATTTATGCATTTCCTACATCTGCATATTACACTGAAATTCACCGCAAGGGTAATGCTACTTCGCTCTGCCACACTTTAAATAAGCATTTGGGAACATGGTCATAAGGATTTAACGGAAACATTTTTAAAATACAAAGAAAAGCTGCACGCTTCGTAAAAAACTGCCACGAGCGAATATATTGTGTCTCACAACTTTTAGAGGGATGAAGGTGGGAGCCCCTAGAGAGTCGGAGGCTACACACTAGGATAATCTTGCTTGATAAATTCAGAACTGGGGTGTTTCAGAGCGACACGGAGGACATTGACGCTTCACTACATCTCTAGGTCGGATTGAGGCGATAAAATAAGAGAGATACATTTCCGAACAGATAGGTACAAAAACTCATTCTTTCCGCGAACAATAAGCGACCACAATAAAAATTGAGCTCCGCTAAATACACTCTTATAATACACGTCACCATTTCACCTCCCAAAACCTTATCCCTTACATCTTGACACGGCTGGGGTCCTAACACCACCTGCCACACGTCCACACGGCGGCTCGCAGGGTAGTATGCAGATGTAGAAGGGTGTTTGGTGGGGGTTGAGTTATCTCCAACGTGTACTATAATATACACGTCACATTCACCCACATTCACTCCACTGTAGGTATGCCACCGATGCTACAAAATAATTGAATTGATGTTTAATGCAAGTGTGTGGACGTAGAGTCATGTATGAGTCATGCAGAACAAGATGTTTATACTACATTGCAGATTAAGAAACAAGCATTAGAGAGCAAATAAACCGATAAGATACCCTACTTGTCGACTAACCTACTTCAAAGTTTCATCGGCAGCCATTATGGTCTCTTATCGATCGCGGGAATAAATATTTTATACCTTTCTGTTCTTCAGTATTCCCTCGTATTTATCTCTAGATCTGATCGATCGTAGTATGTTGGAGTTCGTGAGTTATTGATAACTTCGTCGGAAAATAAATTGGTTTTGAATTTTCATAAAAGACTTAAGTCTAATTATTCATCGACAATCTGAAAGCTATTTGTATCCCAGTTTTTTTGCTGAAGGCCAGTTACTCTGACGAGACTATAACGGCCTTTCACGTATCTTGCTGATCTTCTCTGTACGTGAGATTAGAGAGCAAATCAACTGCGAACAGTAAGTGACCACAATAAAAACTGAGCTTCACTATATACACTCCAATAATACGTGTCACCATTTCACCTCAAAAAAACCTTATCCCTTACATCTGGACACGTTGCCTGTTTATAACTACCTGATGAGGATCCCAAACACTGGCAGTATATTTCAAGTGGGGTGTAAAAAGGGAGAAATGAGTGATTTCTCTGATTTTATCTTCTCCTATTTCTTCTTCCAAGAGGAGGACAGCTGATCGGGCGTGTTTCAGAATGACACGGAGGGTATTCTTTTGGCCCCACGCTTAGTGCATGTATCGATAGATGATAGGATCGACAGAATAATGAGAGAGATACACTGCCGATCTGATTGGTACTAGTGTAGCTTCTTTCCATACACCATTGCTGATTTTTAAGAAATTTAGCGCGGGTCGCTTACATATAAGACACATCATTAACATGCGATTCATTTTTGACCCCTCGGATTTTTTAATTCCCATTCCTATGTCCTCATCATGCGGCAGGCGTCCTAACACTTCCTTCCACTCGTCACTGAGGCGGGTAATTCGGGGTTGCAACCGTATCTCGCGTAAATTTCGTGACTGAATGGTTTGAGTAATTTTTCACTTGCGTGTTGGTACGTGTTCACATTTTCTAATTTTATGGAGATCAATTTTTTTAAATTTAAGGTAGTTTGAGCGAAATATCATTTTACCTAGAAATCAATGAATTTGGTCTCATTTTAAAGAAAAATATATCACCCATCCATTGACACCAAAAAATTCAACCCCTTACCACATTACTATACGAAATATTTGTCAGAAAATACCAGCCCTTTTACATGGGAAATGGCACTTGTGTGTACTCTAGAGAGACCTTATATTAAAAATTAGGCATTTTCTACACTTAGATCTCGTAAAAAAATCAACAGTGTGAGGTTTGTGAGTTTTCTCAACTATTTTTAATATAAATCATATTGCCACCGCAGTAAATTCTTCTGGATCACAATAAACCTTCCGTTTTGATGGAGTTTCAAACGTACCGTGTGAAAATATTTAGATATTTTCATTTGATTACTTACAATTTCTGTCATTTAAAAATATATTATTGCACCATTAATAATGCAATATTTAATTGATGTCCTACAGCTGTTGAAATTATAACGTATTATTCGAATATGGTCTCTATTATGATTAGGGAACCGCTGGGTCTCGGGTATAGGATCTCGCTCGTAATACCTTAAGGACGATCAAGTTACTTCCAACTACGAGTTAGTCGATCTCTGCCCGGGATATGGTTGCATCATGCGTAAACTCCGTGACCCTATGGTTTGAGTTATTTTTTTCAGTGCGTGTAGGTACGTATTCACATTTTAAAATTTCATGGAGATCAATTTCTTGAACTTCAAGGGCGATCAATTAACTTTCAACTGCGAGTATTTCGGTGTGTGCGGGGATATGGTTGCACCATGCGTTAACTCCGTGACTGGATGGTTCGAGTAATTTTTTCAGGTGCGCGTCGGTACGTGTTCACATTTTCAAATTGTATGGAGATCAAATTCTTGAACTTTAAGAGCAATCAATTAACTTTCGACTGCGAGTTGGTCGATCTACGCTGGGATACGATGGTATCATGCGTTACCTTCGTGACTCGATGGTTTGAGTTGTTTTTTTTAAATGCGTGTAGGTACGTGTTCACATTTTCAAATTTTATGGAGATCAAATTCTTGAACTTTAAGAGCAATCAATTAACTTTCGACTGCGAGTTAGTCGATCTACGCTGGGATACGATGGTATCATGCGTTACCTTCGTGACTCGATGGTTTGAGTAGTTTTTTTTAATGCGTGTAGGTACGTGTTCACATTTTCAAATTTTATGGAGATCTAATTCTTGAAATTTAAGCACGATCAAGTTACTTCCAGCCACGAGTTATAGTCGATCTATGCTCTTGTCTCTCTGCTTGTACCAATTTTCTCCTTCAGCGTGCCTGAAAAAAAGCACCTCATTCCACTATCGCGAGATCACTTCCAGGACTTCTCCGGAGCACACATACGCCCGGAGGCGGTGGCGGAAGAGGGGGAGGGAGAGTATGCATGATGCGGAAGAATGAGGAAAGAGGGGAAGAGGAGGAGGAGAAGGAGTAGGTGTCTGTGTCTGTGTGTGACGGAACTCCGGAGAGGAGTTATGAATTATTTACGGCGAAAAGGCTAAAGCGCGCTATATAGACGGAGCGGGTGGCTTGCTTGGCAAGGCGCATATTTTGGGTTGAATAAAACTTTGTGTGGGGGGGGGGGAGGGGGGATGAGAAAAAATTATATAAACTCGCCTTCGGGAGGGAAGCGGGGGGGGTGAGGAAATTTCATGATGTGAGCCCGTTGAGAAATACTCGTATATAGTGAGAGGGACGCTTTTATACTTAGAAATGTCGTTAACCCCTCTCCTTGATCTTATATATTCCCCCCTACGCGCTACGCAATGCATATATTCCATGTGCGAATAGGGTCGGGAATTAATTTTATAAATTTTTTTTTTAAAGGGAAGTTCCTTTGCGTTACAGCAGTGCATATATTCCGTGTTGTATGGGGTTCAGCTTTTATTTTATTTTTTGTAATCGAAACTTCATGTTGCTCAAGAAATACTTTGGATAGTTTGTGGTATCATTTAATGCGTAACGTTGGAACGCCACCTTGTTGGCTTCGAATTTGATAGCACTGTCCGCATTATTATTTTTGGCGTTCGTCATCATATCGCTGTCTTAGCATTTTCTTTTTTTCTTCTTTTTGGTTTCCTGTGTTATCTCAAATTAATCAATTAAATGCGTACAAAACCATTGCGTCTATATAATAAATATCTTATGTGAAATGGCTGCCTTTATAGTTATGGGTGAAACCCTAATCATTTCCAAACAATTGTCTCGCAAAATTTGGGACATCACAGAGGTGAAGATCTCCGAAAGGGATGAAAAGTCACGAAAAGACAAAATTTTAAAAGAAATTTATAGGCGATAGAAGAGGAGCGATTTTGAAGAACAGCCAAAATGGCTGTCTGTTGTTCTAGTGTTAAACACCGTACTCACGTCGCTTAAGATACCTATAAAACTACTAAATTGTACAGTCACTTAATAAAGTATCGCGACACTTTATGCTAGCGGTTTGTATAGGTCGGCTTTCGAAGCTGGAAGTACGTTGTTGGCTATCCTGAGCCATCTCTGTTGGCTATGAGCATTTCCAGGTACAGTATGATATTTATTGAAAGTCAAGAGTGACAGAGCTACCAGAGATAGTTCAGGATAGCCAACTTATTTCGAGCTTCGACATTCGACCTATACGAACCGCTAGCGTAGTGATTCGCGATACTTTATGAAGTGACTGTACGTCTACGCATAGAAAGTATCATCTGTTTACCAATCGCGAGTTTGCCTTCAGTTCCCTGATCTCGGTAGGCAATCAATTTTATCCCTTCCAGAACGTGAATGCAATGATTTTAAAGTCATTTTGTGGTACACCCTCCTCTAGATAACTGTAAGTAAAAACTATGCTCATTGGAGTAATTTATTTATTGATAAATGGGCGATTCTATGTAAATTCGTAAATGGCTGTCCAAACCGATTTTATTTTAAATAATAAAATTTATTAAAATAAATATCACTATTTATATTTTGAATAAACGACTAAAAATTTATAGCGCAGCAGTATTTAGAACGATAACAATTTCACCTATTTTTCTAGAAATTATCAAAGCCCCAAAAATACAGTCCCCTGGCTGTCCCATTCCCAGAATTCCCACTTAGAGTTAATATTTAAAAAAAAGTTATTAAGACTACATCAATTTGGCAATTAATATCTAAAAAGAATATTTAAATTATATTTTTTTCATAAAACAAGGTCTAGTTACGTAATTTTAAAATTTTGTAATGTCAAGTAAATGTTGTCCCGAGTTTTTTCAAACAGTCCTCTGCCAAAAATTCAAAGCTACTATAGATCTAATATCATTAATAGATAGCTAATCTGATATCAATGATATACGATTGATATCAGATTAATTCCTTGTAATTCCCTAAAGATGTCGTATGATAGTGAAGCAAACCGAAATTTAAAATGTGTATTTCGGTGAAGCTAAAAATGTTCAATCGGCAATTTTTCCAAATTCAAAATGAAGCTCTCCAAACGGGATTTTTATAATTATTGCCCGGCAATAAAACTCAATACTTAAGAGGACGCATCATACCCTTCGGTAAGGAAAGGTTCTGTCGAAAATCCACAAGATGGCGTCACTCGCACCCGATCGAGGCGTTTTGACGTCAGGAGTCTCTTACTCCAGGATAACTATCGCACAAGGCAACAGTCGTCGGTAAGTTGTAGCCAAGTCTCCGGCGCGTAAGTACAGGCAGCGCTTATATAAGATCTGTGAAAGAAGACTGAACTAATGGCATCACCGTCCGAGCACATCATGGCCGAAAACCATTCAGGTAGCTTGTCGAAATATACCAAGTACAGATTCTATCTTACAACCGTGACGGCTGTTACTTAGCATTCCGATAGAGGAGGGATTGATACATCTCCATTAGTTTTAGATATGTCAATAATAATAATAGTTTTTTATAAAAATATACCTTACATCTTGCAGTTTTCCCGATGGTTTAATTATGCTCCGGGGCAAAATTTTCATGTTTCAGATACGAGCCTCTCTTGGCAAAGGTCTATTCTTTGTACTATAAAAATGTCAAGTTGATGACGTAAGACTCTGGGGAAAAATCTGGGGTCGGAAATTATCACAAATCTGACCTGTCGAGCGGGTGTGATGCGTCGCCTTAATACTGCAAGGAGCGTTTAGCTTCGATCGTGGAAAGGGTTGTTTGAGGGTAGAGATAATTTCAGGTACGATTCTGAAAATTGAAAGAGGTAGCATTATTTCTGAATTATGCTTCGGCTAGGGAGTTGTGAATATTTTATCACTCCTTTTAAAAGGTGAAAAAATCAATCTTATATTTTTTATGCTAAGTACAAATCAAATCCTGCGTTAGTAACTGGCGTGTTTGAAGCGACCCTCAGTTAGCATTGTATAGATAATTTGGAGAAAAAACTGCTTTTGATAGTTTCCTTCTTTTTTTAACATTCTCTTTCCGAGACCCAAGTCTGAGGCCGTGGCTGATCAGTTGATCTGTCTACTCCCGGCTGTCGATTTGCCTCATGCCGACCGAGGAAATATATCTATTATCCATCCCCGCGTAGCTTAAATAGAAAACTTCAATTTTCATTTGCATGGGTAGCCAAAATCGCGCAAGAATCATCAATATAAATTTGAATCAATGTTTTTTCCTCCAAAAATCTGCTAAAACTTAAATCAGATTGTCAAGTCCTGAGGTGCATTAAGTCTAGTACTGATAAACACTGCAGGAGTCAAAGATTGGCCAAAACCGTCTCAGGTAATGCTTGAATGTGCCCATAAACATTTCAATAAATCCCTTTGGCTGTGATGTAATTCCAGGTGCGTCCTTACTATTCCAAAGACCGACTTCTTACGTTCAATGTGGAAGGAAAAGAATCAGAAATTGGAGGCTATGAGATGTACAGTAATATAGATGAGCGAATCTTGTTCTATTTATTCCAATCCATGGAAAATTTACACCAAAATCTGGCACAATGCCTTCGGATATATATTCTTTGTCAATATCTTTGTGCTATATGCGGTGCTGATCGTGTGGTGCATGGTGCTATTTTTCATGCCTGCATAGCGGAGTTTCATCGCCAATGGGTGACGAAAATCGCAGCGCATCTTCGGGGTGAAGTCGATAGCGATATAACGTTTGAGCACTCGGGGGAAGAGCCATTGTCAAGTCTTTGTCCGGTCCGCCGAGAGATGGCGGTGGCGTCGCTAACGGAGCGTGAACAGCTTCCGAGCTCCGAATTGACGAGACCCGTGGATTCTACCGTTTTCGGGCGATGCTGACCGCTTTATCAATTTATTGTTTGGATGGTTGGAGTCGTAGGGGGTCGATGGGCGTGCGATTTTTTTTACAGGAAAATCTATCTCGGCTTTAAGTGGACCGCGTTACCTCTCTTCCGAAGCATTGGAGTCAGATTCAAACGAGTTCACAGGGGGATGTGGGCGTCAATTAAGCGACTATCGGCTTTAACTCTGGATGGAGGATGTGCCCCAGACGGCGGGTTTGCTCCTGTGGAAGCTGTCCGCTGATTTGGGCTGGTACAATGCCCACATCTGATATGCTTAAAGCGACATCAAGCGTTCGTCTGGAAATAGGTTATCCATAGCTCTAATTAGGTTCTGTTTTAATAAAAACGGGTTATCTCTCCATATCATGGTTGTTTCATCATCACCCCTTAATATTATACCAAGAAAGAGAATAGGCGTTATGGACGAGATGAAGAATGATAGGTTGTACTCGGCGATAAAGAAGAAAATAATAAATGTAGATATAGACTTACTCGTGTAAAAATCTGTTGGTTTATCTCTGAATTTCAATAAAACCTTTAGACTTAAAGAGGAGAATAGCGCTAGCTAAGGAGGCGTTAATAATAGGAGGGAGTTGATGACGGGGACCTTGGGCAAGGATGTGAAGGGGAGGCTGGTAAATAGCTTGATATGGAGTGTAGCGTTGCATAGAGCAGAAACGTGTATACTGCGGAGGAAGGATGAGAATAGGCTGCGTACACTTAATGTGTGGGTGTGGAGGAGGATGGAGATGGTGTTGTAACGCCTTCGAGTTTTCTTTGGTAGCGCTTTATTTTCTTATCTTTTCATACACCTCTTTCTGCTCCTCTCTCCACTACAACAATCAATCTCCCCAAAATTAAACAACTCCTTCCCAACCAACTGCTTCCCAGCCAACAATGACCATGCAGATTAAACAAATTAATCATTAAAACACAAAAACAAAAAATAAGATTAAACAAAACACACAAAATAAACAATAAACCTATTAAATATTTAAAGCCCACAGAACAAACAGTAGCTTATAGAAAGGTAGCGCGGCGGAAAGGAGCGCGGCGTTACAGTGTGGTGGACGGAAACGAAGAAAAAAACGTATATTTTCTGTCTACATGCCAAATTTCAGCTCAATCGGTCCAGTGGTTTTTGAGTGAAGGAGCAACAGACATACCCCATTAGGTAATCGTCTCCAGGTTAACTTTGTGGAAGTGAGTAATATCCATGATAAAAAACAACTTTGTTTCGATCCACAAAATATTTATTATAATTACGACCCGGATCGAAAGTATAAGAAATATTGTGTGGATTGAAATAAAGTTGTTTTTTATTGCTGATACCCGGGTCGTAAATATAAAAAATATTGTGTGGATTGAAAAAAAGTTGTTTTTTTATCATCCATATCCAGGTCAGACTTGATGATGGCACGAAGTTACTGAAACCAGGGTCGTAATTATGAGAAATATTGTGCGGATTGAAACAAAGTTGTTTTTTATCATGGATACACCATTACATTTACATATATTAGTAAGGATATCGCGCACTATGTATTTCTTATGGATTCTTCTATTTGATATGTTCTGGGCCTATATTCACCACATATCCAGGGGAGATTCGACTTCAACAATGCTAACGGTTGTCAAGGAGACAGCGTACCAAAAAACGCTGAATTTTCAGCAATCTTAGGATTGATGCTTCAAAATTCAAAGTAAATCAGTTGGAAAACAAAAAAATAATTGCAGTAATAAGAATGTTTAATAAACTCTTCTCGGGCTCTGCACTAGGTGATTGGCTTCATGTTTGCCGACGTTTCGGAAAACGACTTGTTTTCCATTTTCAGGGCGTGTTACTCTGTCCGTGTCAGATTGTAAACTGAATTGAATCGGCCGTTGGTCGGGCCCAACAATTGAGCTCAGGTGCCATCTGATTGGCTGATGTTTGGATTTTGCCCTTGAATTATTTTATGGTTTTTCCTTATGTTTTTAATGCAATTTATTACAGGTGTCCATGTATTGCTCAGATGAAAGCCAGAGTCACTATTGAAATTTATTGGATTAAGGCGTATTTCAATGGCTTCCTTAATTATGCGGTCCCAGTAGCGCGGTGAGCGGCAAAGAATTTTTGCATCTCCTCATTGAATGGCATGATCTTCATCGATGCTGTGTTCTGCCACTGCCGACTTCTGTGGTTTCGCTAATCTAAAGTGCCTTCGGTGTTCTTTCAGCCTCGTCTCAATCGTTTGACCTGTCTCCCCCACGTATATATTTTTCCGCACTCGCATGGAATCTGGTAAACCCCTGGTGTCTTCAGGCCGATGGGATCCTTCGCCATAACCAGTCGGTTCCTTAATTTGGGTGGTGGTAGGTGGATAGTTCTGATGTTACAACCCCGTAGAATGCGGTGGATCTTTCCAGATACGGTTGAAACATAAGGGATTGAAGCCTTGAAATAAGAATGTTATTTCGTTTTTCTTTTTGACGGTCGCGACCGCGACTTTGTTGGACGAATGTGCAAAAAATATAAGCTCGATTAATTCTGGCTTAACTTTGTGAAAATCCATTATAAAGAATTCAAATGCGATATGGTACTTTTTTCAAAGTTTTTATTTCAGGTCGACCGGTTTTGTCACATAGGCGACATCATCAGGTACAATGCAGCATTTTAAAATTTTGTGCCTGATGATGTCGCCTATGTGACGAAACCGGTCGACCTGAAATAAAAACTGCGAAAAAAGTACCATATCGCATTTGAATTCTTTAAAAAATATAAGGTCTGCGTGCAAGAAAAACGGACTTTACATGTATTACTCGCGGAAACGCTTTTACTCGTCTGGAGTCGAACCGGAGACCATTAAGGCAAACCAAAAGTAGCCATACACATTCCAAGTGACTCGTATTACAAAGAATGAATCATGTTACAAGGTTTTACGTCATTCCGTGCATTGGTTGGATAGTTGTAACTGACCGCACAATCTCAAATTCACATTCACAGGTAAGATTTTTATGATTTATTAGATTCTTTCTTTCCTCGTAGAAAAGTGAAGCTGATTTCTTTGAAGGCTAGCGAACACACCCTAGTAGTGGCACGTGCGGTATTATGTACATGTACACGTTTCTCACTCACGAGATCACCTGACCAACATTCCCCGGCAGTGTTCTTCTATGATTTCGCCGGCCTCGGTGGCGGCGGGATAGAGTCCACAGGTAGAGTCCTCGCCTGCCAGACCGAAGGTCGCGGGTTCGAGTCCCGCCTGGGTAGGATATTTACGCCTCCCTGGGCATGGTTGTGTATGTTCGTCCATGTATAAAAGTAATTGGCTTCGGCTGTCAGGTATAAAGAAATTATTATTATTATTAATGTCGGTAGAATGTACTGCTTTATCAGTTTTCTAACAAAGCTTGGTGAAAAAAATAAAACAAAAAAGACGTCAATTTCTTTTCAAACTTAAGCGGTTCATGCTCGTAAAGGGCTGTTCTTTTGAGATTGCCCGCGTCAGGATTAAGGGAATAAAACTAACGTTTCTCCTTCTTTGGCGGAGACTTCTCGAGGGGTAAAGTCTACGGGTAGAGTCCTCGCCTGCCAGACCGAAGGTCGCGGGTTCGAGTCCCGCCTGGGTAGGATATTTACGCCTCCCTGGGCATGTCCGTCCATGTACAAAAGTAATTGGCTTCGGCTGTCAGGTATAAAGAAATTATTATTATTATTAATGTCGGTAGAATGTACTGCTTTATCAGTTTTCTAACAAAGCTTGGTGAAAAAAATAAAACAAAAAAGACGTCAATTTTTTTTCCAAACTTTAGCGGTTCATGCTCGTAAAGGGCTGTTCTTTTGAGATTGCCCGCGTCAGGATTAAGGGAATAAAACCAACGTTTCTCCTTCTTTGGCGGAGACTTCCCGAGGGCTGATTACGTTCTTTAGCCCAGAATGAAATGGGTGAATGAAACCTTCATTAGGAGACCTCCGGCAAATGAGAAGTTTTTTTTTTTTTAATCCCGACGCAGGTAATCGCCAAAAAAAGTCATAGAACTGAAAAAAGATTTTTATGATTTATTAGATTCTTTCTTTCCTCGTAGAAAAGTGAAGCTGATGTCTTTGAAGGCTTCCTCGACTCATATACTTGTTAATATTGCTCTTTTCAGGTATTCTCGTCGCGTGTGTAGTTTTTCTGACAACAGTTTCTTCCCTCTTCCTGGGGGCGTCTTCAGGTCCGTTGGACATTTTGTAGTTATTGTTATTATTTATTTCCCGTTGTTATGTATTTCGTTGCTAGTTCATCTAGGACCATAGGGTGTCTTCATTGCCCGCTCCTCGCTGTGGTTTGACCTCTCTCTCCCAGGTTGAGGTAAGTGGGTAACCATCCTCCCGAATGAAACTTGATGGATATGTAACCATTTAACGATTTAATCTAAACACGCGACGAGAATTCCTGAAAAGAGCAATATTAACAAGTGAAGCTGATGTTGCAAGAATAAGGATATGTTTCCTGTTTTTTTTTACTCAGCTATAAAAAACCTGAGATTTTTCATCAAGATCCAACTCATCTACTTTTAGGAATCGGCATTGTTGGGCTGTTTTCCGGTCGACTTTCTCATTGCTGAGTCATCGCCGAGATTTCCCCCTCCACAAAGCCACCCCCTCCCTCCCCCGCGAGCAAAGAAAATGGAACCGGCGAAGGATTAGTCTCTCCCTCCGCTGAAGCACATTCCCAGATGGCTCTGAAATAATCCTCTATTACATGCGGATGAGAAAAAGTCAGGGCACGCGCATGTGATTAAGACATTTGATATTGTAACTTTATTGTATCATGCGTAAGGATTCAACTGCAGGGCATACGGACGGATGAAAACTTTTTTCGGTTCTATGACTTTTTTTTGCGATTACCTGCGTCGGGATTTTTGAGAAAAAAAAAGAACTTCTCATTTGCCGGAGGTCTCCTAATGAAGGTTTCATTCACCCATTTCATTCTGGGCTAATGCACTTAATTAGCCCTCGGGAAGTCTCCGCCAAAGAAGGAGAAACGTTGGTTTTATTCCCTTAATCCTGACGCGGGCAGTCTCAAAAGAACAGCCCTTTACGAGCATGAACCGCTAAAGTTTGAAAAGAAATCGACGTCTTTCTTGTTTTATTTTTTTCACCAAGCTTTGTTAGAAAACTGATAAAGCAGTACATTCTACCGACATTATTAATAATAATAATTTCTTTATACTTGACAGCCGAAGCCAATTACTTTTATACATGGACGAACATACACAACCATGCCCAGGGAGGCGTAAATATCCTACCCAGGCGGGACTCGAACCCGCGACCTTCGGTCTGGCAGGCGAGGACTCTACCCGAGGACTTTACCCCGCCGCCACCGAGGCCGGCGAAATTAAAGAAGAACACTACCGGGGAATGTTGGTCAGGTGATCTCGTGAGTGGGAAACATGTACATGTACATAATACCGTACGTGCCATTACTAGGGTGTGTGGCACGTACGCCACACCACACCAGGCATGAAGCTCTGATCCCAGCGGAAACCAGAACCGCGCACGTTCCCCCGGATGCCAAGCGCAGGCCGAAAGCTGTCAGGACAAAAGCGAGCTGTCAGACCAGTAACTAGGAGAGTGATACGTAGAAGAACATGCTACCTTGCACTACACTACTCAAGATACAAATACTGGTTAGTATTATTAATGCGACAGATAAATTGCTCGACAAGGTACTAAAATATGCAAGAGTATATCATTCCGGAGAATACAAGCGAGGTTTGTGGCTAATAATCATGTTAAGATGTTTAGTACAGGTGAAAAGACCTATTTTATCTAGTCAGGGTCAAAGTATCCTAAAACTGAAGTATCGCGACTATTATGGTCCCTTTTTGTTTGTGAAAAATATGACATTTTAAATATATATTGGTTCGGAAGTCTATTTCCTTAATCTTATGCCTGTGATCGACCATAATAGTTTGGCTCTAGTAAAATATGTTGAACATCCGGCAAAAAGGTAGTCTACATAAAAATTTCGTAAAAGTATTATCTACATTTTTCCTTCGATCGGATAGAGGTCCCCACTCATAACATAAGTCAATGATGAGAATTTATGGAGCCACACAACATGGTAGCATAGGGGGAGTATATTATTGAAGCTGCTACTGAATTGCGCTATCAGCCGAATTTGTGAGCTGCCGCGTGGGTGTGTGGTAGGGGATGTTAGGGACAAAGCCATGTTAATGTGTAAAGGCTCTACATTTACATAATACGCAGCTAGCCTCCGAATGGGCGTGTGGCAGGAGGTGTTAGTTCACAAGCCGTTTAAAGATGTAAGATTTTGGGAGGTGAAATGGTGACATGAATAATAGAAGTGTATATAGTGGAGCTCAGTTTTTATTGTGGTCGCTTATTGTGCGCGGAAAGAACGAGTTTTTGTACCTATCTGTTCGGCAGTGTATCTCTCTTATTTTATCGTATCTGTCAGACCTAGAGATGTATTGAGGATTCATGATAATATTCTCTGTATCGCTCAGAAACACACCTGTTCTAAAATTTCTCAAGCGAGCGCTCAAATAATTCCAAACTGCTACGGTAGGGTAGCGTTTGGTTCTTGGTATCTTTCTATTGCTTCTTATCTGTTCAGCAATACGTCTCTCTTTTTTATCGCTTCTGTCAGACCTAGAGATGTAGTGAGGCGTTATGATAATATTCTCTATGTTGCTTTGATACAGACCAGTTCTGAACTTCTCAAGCAAGCTAAGCCTTGCGTGTAGCTTCCGAGTCTTTAGGGGCTCCCACCTCAAACCCCAATCAATAGGGTCCCAAATGCTCGCGGCGTATTCGAGGTGTGGCCTAACCAGAGCGAAGTAGTATCCCTCTTTGACTTTTCATCCGAGGACCTTCCTATTATACGTTTAACAAAACCTAGTTTCTTTAATGCTGCGCCACATATGTTCTGTATGTGTAATCCCCACGACATATCAGAAGTTAGGGTCATTCCAAGATATTTTACTGTATCTGAAGATGTTATGTTTACTCCACCCACAGTATAGGTATTACAAATTTGTACATATTTTACAGTCCCCATTCACCAATGCCGTTGGGTTTTATACGGATATATCGGTTTACGAAGTTCTACGTCTTCCAAATTACATTCCTCCCGATCATTCCTTAGATCTTCATCTAGGGGATCGGGTTGGTGTGGTGGCTAGAGTACTCGCCTATCACACGGGCGGCCAGGGTTCAAATCCCTGCAGAGGAGGATGTTTTTCAGAGGAAACCCTATCCCTACTTGAGTGTCTTGTGGAGGGCACTTCAAGTAGAGTACTCCGTCTGTCGGATGAGACGTTGAGCCGTGGTCCCCTTGGCGCCTTTCGTTAAAAGCAGGCTAACGCCGACGCCGGGTTTCTATCCACCCTTCCTCCCTTACCTATCCCCTATGGCGCAAATGACCTTAGCCGTCGGTCGCCTTCCCAAATATCCCATCCAGATCCTCATCTAATCCTCTTTCTCTAATTCCTTTCTGTGTCCCTTGTGTCCAGCTTTTCCTCGGTCTGCCTCTCCTCTGTCTTCCTTCCGGGATCCATAGCAACATTTTCTTTGGAATTCCTTCATTTCCCATTAGTGGAACGTGCCCATACCACCCCAATTGTTGTCTTTTTATTTTATCTACTATCGTGTCATTGACGTTCATAATTTCTCTAATCATTTCATTCCTTATTCTTTTTTTTCTGGCTGCTCAAAGCCAGAAGTCCATTTTAGTGGTCAATAATAGTTCTGATTTTTCAGCTAGTGGCCATGCTTCACAGCTGTGGGTTACCATGCTCTTTACTATGATATTGTAAATTCTCTTTTTATTTTCATTGGAATTTGTCAGGTCCCTGCTGTTGGTTGCATGAAAGTGTAATTATTCCCTCCTCTCGCTCAAATTTTTTGTGTCTTCTCTTGACGGTGTTTAGTTGGATTCTTCGATACAAATCCTGCCCTCCTCCCCCTGTCTCTTCCGACCCTATTCCATTTCCCAATCGCCCGCAAACATCTTGTTTTTCCCGATCGCCACGGCCAGATTCACAAGAATCCGTTTTTTTCTCCCGTCCCCGTACCCTCCCATCCCAGTATCATTCTCTTCTTCCTCCCTCTGTCTCTTCTGTCTTGTCTCCTTTCCCATCATCATCCTCTTCCTTCTCCCTCTCATGTAGTCCTTTTCTTTTCATTTTTTTAAGCCATTTTCTGGAATCCTTCTCCAAAAACCCTCTCGCTCCAATTCTTTCCTTATTCTTCTCTCGTCATCCATTTTTCTCCACCCCTCCCCCCTGCCAACCAACCCCTCCCCACAAAAAAAATCTCTACGCCTTCTCTTCCCCGTTCTCTCCACCTACCCATGTCGTGCTTCCCTTCCTATCGTCCTCAACCGCTCGAAGTCCCTCAAACCCCTTTCCAATAGTTCCATCTTTTTCCCGTATCAGTCCTCTTCGGAAAACCCTCCCTGTTTCTTCCAACTCCTGATCCTCTCACCGAAAATCCTCCCAACTTCTTCATCCCGAAGATGGTTTTGTATGCGAGCGACCGGTATATAAGTATTTAAAAGACTACACCCTCTAATAGTGCGATTATAGTTATCTTCCCGATTTTACTACATCTACGAGATTCCCTGCAAGCCGCCACGAGGGTGTGTGGCAGGGGGTGAAGATCACCAAACATGCACTATTGACATGCAAGTAGGATATTTAAGGGAGATATGCTAGATAATAGGGTCACATGCTGCTAGATGGTTAGTATCTACATAATAAGGAAGGGATTATTGGTTGTTATTAGATGCATCATGCACTACAGACTACTCTAACTATATTTCACCTACCTATCCCTTTGCTACGCTGCCTATTGTTCTCTCTTAGAGTACGAGGGAAAAATGAAATTTTAAATCTATCGGTACGACAATGTATCTCTCTAATCTTGTTAATCTGATCAAACCTAGCATAATACGCAGGGGTTCTCAATATATATCTAACGTCATCTGTGAAAAACTCTGTTTCGAATTTACTTAAAAGGTTTAACCTAAATTTTAACCTGCGTTCTGATAGTAATTCCCATCCTAGTTCTTCTATTAAGCTCGTAACACTTATACAATTATCATATCGGCCTTTAACAAACCTAGCAGATCTCCTTTGCACGCGCTCTAATTCTTTAATCATACCTTCCTCGTACGGATCCCATACACTAGCGGCATATTCTAAATGAGGCCTGACAAGTGTAAAATAGCTTCTTTCTCGTACTCTCTCATCGCATTTGCCTAGAACCCTTTTTACGAATCCTAATCTGCGGTTTGCTACACTAGTTATTTCCCTGATGTGTTTCCCCCATGACATGTCTTCAGTGATGGTGACGCCTAAGTATTTAATTGAATTTACGTTAGATATTTTGTTTTCTTTTATGCAATAATTATTCCGGGGAAAGCCATTCTTTTTCCAAAAATTCATAATCGCGCATTTCTTCAAATTTAAATATTTTTACTAGATGCGATCGTTCTCGGTAATGCCAAGTCCACTCGAAATGGCTTGCAACTAAGCGTTTGTCCGGTCCCAATGGCGACGGGGTAAAGCTCTCGCCATCTAACCCGAGGGTCGCGGGTTCGAAACCCGTCCGGGTGTTCGTGTTCCTCTGCTGCTGCTGTTGTTGTATTTTAGTGCAATTGTTTCTACTATTATCCATTGTAACTAACTCTCTGCCGTCCAACTGGGTTCATGTCTCCTCGTCCAAGCTTCATCGCCTCCGGTCACGTGATCTTCGGCGCGGCCGCCGTCTCTCGCCGCTCTACGGAATAATTGAAGAGTGGCATGCGGTGCACGCCACAGTATTAAAATTAAGGATGAGTCGAATCCAAATGTCGATTCTCTGTCCCACCGATTCTCAGGCTTAAAATCGGTATCGAGAATCGAATGCCTTAACTAGATTCCGATTCCATCGATTCCAGGCAGATAAATATTCAAATCAGACTTCATTTATCACATCATATTTGTCTCTGTAATTTTGGATCCAGGCTATCAATTTGTACTTTTTGTCTGCCTCAATAAGCTTAGGATATATTTGCTATTTGTTAATAAATATACTTTTTGAGCGACTTAATTGTGTTTGTTATTTTATTTCAGCCGATACTTGACTTTAAGTAATACTTGTAGGCTAATGATATATCAATATCCCACCTGTTATTAGGAATAAGAATCGATGGAATCGGAATCGAGAATCGGGAATCGATTTGAAAGAATCGGAATCGAAAAAAAGTGGAATCGACTCATCATTAATTAATCAATCAATATCATTAATTAATCAATAGCATTAAAATGTTGAAAAAGCAAATATAAACATTTGCAATTGTTTCTACTATTATCCATTGTAACTACAAATAAGAATACTTAAGTAAGTAAAGTTACGATCAAATCTGTTTTATGATCAAACAACGCTCATATCACCGTATCTATTGAGGTGGTTGAGGAACTAAACTCCGCATTCTCATGTTTCGTCTGGACTTGGTCTTCCCGAAACAGTTTCGTGTACTTTTTTCCTCGTCTTTTCTTCCGTACTATTCCCCGTTTATGGTCCTATCCGTCAATTTCATCTTCTGCATCCGTAGGGTGATTACTAGATGCGATCGTTCTTCTCGGTAAAGCCAGGTCTACACGTTATGGCCTTCTACTACGCGTTTGGCCGGCACCGGAGGCGACGGGGACAAAGCTCTCGCCATCCAACCCAGGGTCGTGGGTTCTAATCCCACCCGGGTGTTTGTGTTCCTCTGCTGCTGTTGTTGTAGTATTTTTTCACCCGACATATAAGTAACTACAAATAAGAATAATTTCTTAAAGTTTCGAGCAAATCTGTTCATGATCAAAAAACGCTCCTATCACCGGATCTATTGCGGAGGTTGAGGAACTAAACTCCGCATTCTCATATTTCGTCTGGACTTGGTCTTCCTGAAAGAGTTTCTTGTACTTTTTCCCTCGTCTTTTCTTTTGTCTATGGTCCTATCCGTCAATTTCATCTTCTGCATCCGTGTATAGCGTCAAGTTTCGAAAGCCTCTATCATCTCCTGTTCCGGCTTTCCTGTGGTCCATGTACCTGAGCCAGAGCCTGTAGCGCTCAACTTCGCAAAAATGTTTTCTAGTACTTCTTCCGCTTTCATGTACTTTCTCCTAATTGGTAGTAACTCTTTCATTCTTAAAATATCTATCTATCATCTGTGCATCTTATGTAACCATTTATATCCCTCCCTCCGAGACTAAATGAACTGCATTATACCTTGCTTTGTATGCAATCTTTTCCCTTTGTATTACTTGAAGCTGCCCACCCTATGTTATCAGAAGATTCGAGAAAAAAGCATATACACTTTCCGATATCCGGGAAGCAAAATTGGCAAACGGTCTGGCCGATATATCCTGTAAAAAAAACAAAGGACGCCAAAGTTGAGACGCCAAGAGACTTATGTATATGCATTATTCTCTAAGAATTGAAAAAAACTTTCGGTGTACTACCTATTGGATGATATCGATTTCGGATATATTGATATTCTCCTCCTTTTCACTGTATGGTTCATCAAGAACCTCTCCCAAATCCTTGTATTTTTCACCCACTCAATGCGGTAAAATTCGCTTATAGACGAAGATCATAAAATTAGGAGGGAGCTAGCAGAGCATTTTAATTACTTGAGTGGCAAATTAGAAGATAAGGGGCATAGTAGCTAAGGCATAAGGAGGAGAATTGCGCTAGCAAATTAAGCTTTTGGATATAGGGAAGGGAGAAAATGATTGAGAAGTAGGGTAAGGATGCGAAGAAGAGGATGGTGAAGAGCTTGATATGGAGCGTAGCGTTGTATGGAGCAGAAACGTGGACCATCAGAAAGAAGGACGAGAATAGGCTGCAGACATTTGATTTGTGGGTGTGGAGAAGGATGGAGAATGTGAGGTGAACGGAAAGGGAGACAAACGAGGAAGTGCTTGGTGTGGTTGTTGCAATCGCTTTTTAACACATATGCTGAGGAAATGGCAAGACAGGCATGGGAGAAACTAAATGTAGGATTCAAAGTGGGAGGGCCGCTGATAAAGTCGGTAAAATTCGCGGACGTTCCGGCGTAGGTTAGAGACTTGTCATTAAAATTGTTAGGTACAAACTAGAGCAAGTGGAACATTGTAATTACTTCGTTTGCAAGCTAGAAGAAAATGGGCATAGTAGCAAAGACATAAGGAGGAGAATAGCGTTAGCGAAGGAGGCGTTTAGTAATTGAAAGGGAGCTGATGGCGGGGACCTTGGGCAAGGATGTGAAGAGGACGCTGGTGAAGAGCTTGATACGGAGCGTAGCGTTGTATGCGGCAGAAACGTGGACTCTCAGAAAGGAGGACGAGAATGGGCTGCAGGCATTTGAGATGTGGGTGTGGAGAAGGATGGAGAAGGTTTGGTGGACATAAACTATGACAAACAGGGAAGTGCTTGAGATGGTGGGCGAGGAAAGAAAACTTCTGAATGAAATTCGGGGGAGGCCGTGTAGGTGGCTGGAGGATGTAATAAGAGGCGATGGGTTACTCAAGAGTGTGATAGAGGGAAGGATGTTGTGCCGGCGGGGAAGGGGAAGAAGGGGAATATGTTTCATGGACGGGATGAAGAATGCTAGGATGCACACGGAGATGAAGAAGAAAATAATACATGTAGACACTTGTGTAAAAATCTGTTGGATTATCTCTGACTTTCAATAAAACCTAACAATAATCGGTTTATAACCATATTTATGAAGGCTTCTAGTCTCTTCGGGTTATTTTTTCCAATGGTTCATGCTTGCGATCCACGGAATGCCACGATCCACGCGAATGTTTTTACATGCAGTTTTCTAGTTTGTAGTCCTATCTTCTTTAAGCAAAGCAGTTATTTTTTAACCATGAACTCTTTTAATTTAGGCTATTATCCACTTGATGTCCATTGTACTTCTTCTGTCCCACTTGACAGTACTTCCGAGACATATCTACACGCTCTATAATATCATATGAACGAAGACATTAATGAGCTTAATTTTGATCCATATGGTCACTTTCTCTTCTACTCTTCTGTGTACTTCATCATGTCTTATTTTGTCCGTCCATTTTATCTTCAGCATCCTCAGATATACTCATCAGTATCTGGTGAGATGAACATGTGGCGAGATTTGGAACATATTTCCGAATAATGAAAGAAATTTTGTAATGTCCGCTTAGTTTTTATCGGTACAACGCGTTTCAACGATCCTTCCAACGACCATCGTTGAAACGCGTTGTACCAATAAAAAACTTAGTGGACATTGCAAAATTTCTTTCATTATTCTGAATCCTCCTCCAGCACCGGGTTTTGAAAGCTTCTGGCCTTTTCTGGTCAGCTTTTCCAATGGTCCTTGCTTCCGATCCATGAAATACTACGCTCCACACAAATATTTTCACATACTATTCCTGGTTCGTAGTTTTACCTTCTTTGAGCGCGGGAGTGATTTTTAATCATGAACGCTTTATTAGTTTGAGCTACTCTTCGCTTGATATCCGTTGTACTTCTCCCCACTTACTTCCTTATCACTCCACACGCGAATAGCTCTAAAAAAAATAATACAAGTCTCCCCTTCCGCATACTTTTGGCCTCGCTTTGAATTCCGTCCCCACGTGTCCTTCCCCGTGGGTTGTGCCCCTTATCTCCGCCTCTCCCTATCTCCCTCTCGGAGTCCCTTCTCTGGACCACTCTCTCCGTCTCCCTTGAGAAGTTTTCCCCCATCCGACGACTCGCTCCACACTCTCCAAAACTCTCTCCGTCCCTCTTTTCCATCGTAAATACCTCCCTCTTCTCCTTCCCTCTTACACTTCCTCTACTTCTCCTTCTACTTCTCTTAGTCGCCTTCCGTCCCTTCCCCCTTTAGAAGTTTCGCCCTATTTCCCTGCTCATTATCCTCACCCCTGTCCTCTGTCCTCTTTATCTTGATTTTTCCGTCCAGTTTCTCCTCTTGTAGATATGACAGCCACCCTGACTTGAAAGTAGTTTGAGCGAAATACCGTTTAACCCAAGTAACAATGAATTTGGCCTAAACTTAATGGAAAATAATCTCATCCTTCCAGTGATACCAAAATTTACAGTAAGCAGTTTTTGTTTCCTCAAGTATTTAAAAAATAAATCGCAATGTCACCGCAGTTATTATTTCAGAATCGAAGTTGTCCGAAATACTATTTCATTGTCTCATTTTAAAGTAAAATATCTCATCTCTCCAAAAAAAATCAAGATATCATCGACTTACCGAAATACTTTCCAAGATTTTTTGACGGAAAATACCAGCCCTTTTACTTGGTAAAGGGTACGTGTGTGCACTCCAGAGAGACCTCATTCAAAAAATGAGGAATTTATTACGCCTAGATCTCGTCAAAAAATTAACTGTGTGTAGTTTTGTGTTTCCATAGCTATAATTAAATTTTAATCGATTTGTCACCGCAGTTACATGTTCAGAATCAAGTACTAATTATAGCGATAGTTAGCGGGAAGGGCTAACACCCGAAACGTTTTTCAGTAAGACTTTCTTCTTACTCTCGTCTTTTTACCCCCTGTAAGTTTCCTCTATAATTATATATATATATATATATATACATATATATATATATATATATATATATATATATATATATATATATGTATATGTATATGTATATATATGTATATATATATATATATATATATATATATATTCGTTCACTCATTCACTCAGACCGCACAGCGGCAAATATACTCATATAAACTTTCTACTACATACATACTTTCTACCTTTCTGTATAAAAATTTATATGAGTATATATATATATATATATATATATATATATATATATATATATATATATATATATATAAAGTTCTTGCGAAGATTCCACGAACGTGGCAAACAATATAAATCTTCGTCACAGGGTGACACTAAACATAAAACATAAAAAAGCAAACTCACGAGTTTAAAATTTTCGGTGGGTCGCCCGCACCTTCGTCAGTGATAGATTCTATATATATATATATATATATATATATATATATATATATATATTATTATACTGTACTCATTAGTATATATTGCACTTTAAATTTGGTTTTCCATATATTTATCCATGTTCTTAGAGAACTCTGACTATTTAAAATTCAGTTTGAGCGCATTATCAATTCACCCAGAAATCAATGAATTTTGTCTCACTTTTTAGAAAATATCTAAGTTTTTTAAAGGTACCAAAATATCAGCCCCATCCCGAACTACTTTCCGAGATTTTTGACAAATAATACCAGCCCTTTAACGTGTGAAATGGTAGGTGTACGCACTCCAGAGAGAACTTATTTTGAACATGAGGATTCCTAACTTTAGATCTCTTCGGAAAATTAACAATGTGTAGCCTGTATGTTTTCAGGACTCTTTTTGAAAATATAATAATATTGGTACTGCAATATATTTTTCAGAATCGCAAAAAAACCCTCCGTTGTTAAGGAGTTTTGTAAGTTTTTAGTCAAATCAAAGACTTATGTAGATATTTTTATTTTATTACCGAGATTTTCAGCCTTATAAAAGTGTATTACTATTGCCAGATTAATGATGCAGCGCTTAATTCATGCTTCCTAGAGCTACTTAAATTTAAACGTATGATTCGAACATGGTCTCCATTATAAGTAAGGAACTATCTCGCTCAAACAACCCTAACTGACTCGCGAAGTCAGCTATCCCGACTAACATCGGCAATCGGGTGCATTTGGACAATCGGCAGCGATCTGCCGTCGGGAGCAGTTATAGACATTTTAGGGATGTCGGCAACAATCACCGGTTGGCCTCTCCACAGAACCGCAGGTGACCGTGATTAATGGACTTGATGGGTGCTTGTCGATTGCAGATATCTGCATCGGTTCGTCGTCGTCGACTTTTTGTGGATTGTGCGTCGATAGCGAAATTCGCGACGACAACTTGGCCTCCGTAACCCATTTTCCCCTCCCCGTTTCGTCATCCTACCTTTTCACTCCGCCTCAGCGAATATTCCGCCCGTTGAACGGGTCGCGCCGTATTGACCAAAAACCTCGCATTGTCCCCATTTGTGAAGGCTATCGCTTCCGGAAATCCGTCGGCCGCCGCTCGCCGTGGGATATCTCGAGCATCTGAAATGGGAAGTTATCGGAAACTCCGGACGACTCTCTGGGCCTGTGAGCAGATAGGTCACAAGGGTCGGCCGCCCACCAGAGACGTTCATTAATATTTTTTTTACCCACAGGTCAGCACTTATTTAAGAGGACGCATCATACCCTTCGGTAAGGAAAAGTTCTGTGGAAAATCCGCAAGATGGCGTCACTCGCACCCGATTGAGGCGTTTTGACGTCAGGAGTCTCTTACTTCAGGATAACTCTCGCACAAGGCAACAGTCGTCGGTAAGTTGTAGCCAAGTCTCCGGCGCATAAGTACAGGCAGCGCTTATATAAGATCTGTGAAAGAAGACTGAACTAATTGCATCACCGTCCGAGCACATCATGGCCGAAAACCATTCAGGTAGCTTGTCGAAATATACTAAGTACAGATTCTATCTTACAACCGTGACGGCTGTTACTCAGCATTCCGATAGAGGAGGGATTGATACATCTCCATTAGTTTTAGATATGTCAATAATAATAATGGTTTTTTATAAAAATATACCTTACATCTTGCAGTTTTCCCGATGGTTTAATTATGCTCCGGGACAAAATGTTCATGTTTCAGATACGAGCCTCTCTTGGCAAAGGTCTATTCTTTATACTATAAAAATGTCAAGTTGATGACGTAAGACTCTGGGGAAAAATCTGGGGTCGGAAATATTCACAAATCCGACCTGTCGAGCGGGTGTGATGCGTCGCCTTAAGGCGTCTCATTAGATCATCCTTATTGGAGCGACTGGCGTGTGTCATTTTCTTCACATCTGTTGGTCGCGTTCGCGGTTCGCCGTATTCTCTGACTTTTCATGAAAACCTACCTTTAGCTGCTAAAACACTTAAATGAATAGATTCGGGTGTAGGTTTTGCCCCCGTGACAGCGAATTATTCGTTGAATTTGTGTACAATAGGCATTGTAACTCTTAGTGATACAAGGAAGTGGAAGAGGACGACTAGGTATTGTAGATGAGATGCTATCCCGAGTTTGTTTTCTTTGAAACCACAAAAATCTATCATAAGTCTTTGATGTCTGGAGTTTGTGGATGAATTATCAGAAAGTTTTATTGGCGGTTAGCGTGTGCATTTTTTTGTGGCCACCCAAATTATTGGGGTTATGTTTGTCTGGCGGAGTCTTTATCACTTAAGGTGGTCCGAGCGAGATAGTTCCCTAGTCATAATAGAGACCGTATTAGGACTATACGTTTTAATCTCACCAGCTGTAGGACACATGAAATAAATATTGCATTATTAATGGTGCAATACTATACTTTTATATGACAGAAGTGGCAGGTAATTAAATGAAAATACCTAAATGAGTGTTAAACTTGACTCATTTTTTCGCGCGGTGCGTTTGAAACTCCTTCAAAACGGAAGGTTTTTTTTGTGATACCCAAGAACCTACTGCGGTGATATAATTGTATTTTAATATGATTAATTTTCAAATATAGTCGAGAAAACGTACAAACTACACGCTGTTAGTTTTTTTACGACATCTATGTGTTAAAAATACCTCATTTTATAAATAATGTCCCCCTGGAGTGCATACACGTACCATTTCCCATGTAAAAGGGCTGGTATTTTTTTGGCAAATATCTCGGAAAGTGATGTGGTGAGGGGTTGAATTTGCTATGTCAATGGAAGGGTGATATGTTTTCCTTTAAAATGAGACCAAAGTCATTGATTTATAGGTAAAATGATAATTCGCTCAAACTGCCATAACTATTATTCTTTTTGGTGAGCATGTGTTCGAATTTCTTAACGTGTGATCAGAGATTTTAAATCACCAGTTTTAATCGACGGCGTGAGTTCTTTTGACCTTTCTAAAGCGATTTTCGCTTTGCGTAGCGATAGCGAGAACGCGAAAGGAGCCATGATCCCATAATTGGCTACTTAAAAGAAAACTTGTCCCCTATTAAGCGTAGAATAACAACCTCGTATGGACTTTTAGGATTCTGGGAACTACCTCGCGATATTACCTTTATGTAAGTCTCCCGGAAGTGTTCGTAAGTGCGGAATTCCACAAGGAGAAACCATTGATATTGGCTGGGACTCGAGCCCGGATCATTTGATAGATCTAGGAATTTTACTGATGATATTGCGGTGTACACCATCATCAGCTCTACATGCAAACTTTTTTGCCAAATTAAATTAAATGGCATTATAATCAATAACTGGGAAACTATAAAATATTTTTATTGTTAAATAAAAGGGGGTGAACATTAAGTGTAATCCCCAATTTAATATCAGCGAAAATTAATGCTCGTTCCACCGAATTTTTTCTTACCTTCTTCCATCTTACTACTCCCATTACCCTGATATCTTCCTAAACATCCTGCAGCCACCGCTTCCGCGGTCTTCCGCTCTTCCTGACCCCTTCCACCTTGGTAGAGAGCAGTCGTTTGGGCATTCTGTCTTCACCCATTCTTTATATATGTCCCAGTCATGCTTGCCGTAGTGCCTTGGAGTGCTCACCATATCTTCACCTCCAAATCTATTGTTCATCTTCCTGTTTATTTTGATTCTCCTCAGATCTTCCTCTCTTTCTGAGCTAATGATTCTCTTCGTTGTTTTTCTTCCAAATATCCTAAGTATTCATCTCATCATTCTTCGAAAAGACCCATATCTCAGCTCCATACGTGTGATATTAGGTCTTATGAGGGTCTTCATTATCACTAGTCGTATAATCCTAAGATTGGTAGACTACAGCCACCCTCTCCTATCTAATGCTAGTTCCCTTACCTCCTGGTATCTCTTTATATGTACTTTCCTCTTTATTTGGCCCATGAACTTATTCCTGGGTCTTCATCTGGTTAATTTTCCCTCCCAGAAGAGTTTTATCATTGTTCGTTCAATCTTAAGATTGGTTGACTGCAGCCCTCCTTCCTTCCTTATCTAATGCTAGTTCCCTTACTTCCTGGTATCTCTTCCTATGTACTCTCCTCTGTATTTGGTCCATGAACTCATTCCTGGGTCTTACTCTGGGGACTTTTCCCTCCATTTTACCTTCAATTATGTTCTTCACAAACCCACTGTGTCTCAGGGTGTGTCCAATCCATCTTGTTCTTCTTTTCTGTTTAGTGTTCCATATGGTCCTTTCCTATTATACTCTTCTGTCCACTTCATCTGTACTTCTGTGTTATTTATTTTCCACTTTATTTTTATTGGCGGACTGTACTTCTGTCTTATTTATTTTTAATTTCATTTATCTTGGTTGAAATGTTAACTTAAAGAGAGGTACATTAGCAAAATATGCCTCACTACCGTTCATCAACGTTGGTTCTGCTACATCACTTTAGGCCGATCTCATCGGTTATTTTATTTTCATCATTTAATCCGACTTCAAATTAGGCGAACAGTGATATGTTGCGGTATACAGAACTTTCAAATCATAGCTTTCCCTTCCAATATATCAATTATTTGTACACATATTTTTCTAGGATTTGAATGGTAAACTCTTGAAATTTTGCGTGAATTACAAGCTGCAAGATTTCGTCGATGCATAGCGTTAAATATTTCCTGGAGTCTCTCACGTGAGCAAGACGCCAGCACCCTCAGATAAAATGTCAAACTCAACGTGATGATGACGTCACGGACTAAAATAAAAGTCGAATTTCTAAAGGCTTTCATTGACATTCGCCGAGCGTGTGACGTCGAAATTTCGTCACGGTCGTGCGTCAGCGATGCTTTTAGTCTTTTCTTTCGGAGGCTTTGGCACTCTCAAATTCTCAAGTGTCTAACGTATCTTGGTAATGACGTCGCTGGCTTAAAAAGATCAAAATTATCAAACGCTTCAAATGGGAAATGTTGGAAAATCTGTCGTCAAAAACTTTCGATTTCGCCGAGCGTCTAACAGCGTCTTAAGCCTTTTCTGAGTCAGGCCCGAGAAATGCCTTGTCCTCAAACGGCGAGATTATCGTAACGATGACGTCACAGAGAAAAGATCTAAATTTCTGAAAACCTTGCTTGGGAATTGTTGAGAATTGTTACGCTCAAATTTGGTCGCCAAATGGCGTCGAAAAAAATATTTCTGCGAGTCTTTTCCTGAACAAAGGCCCAGCACACCAAAGTCATCAGCAGTCGAACGTATCGCGGAAATGACGTCACTGAATGAACAAAAAGCCTCTTTTCCGAATGCATTCGATCGGGAACTGATTGACGTAACGACTCAGAAATACGTCACCGCCGAGTTCCGAGAAAATTGACAATGAGGCTTTTCCCCTGAATGAGGCTCTAAAAAAAAAACTCCTTTGTGATTTCGACATCGCCTTAAAAAGTAGTTCAGATATACCATTACGCTTGAAAATTCGACGTATTTGGCCTCATTAAGAAGAAATAGATGTCGTCACCTTTCTTATGGAAACATCTCGCTCAAACACGCTTAAGGTATGGAGTCTTCTCGGGTCTTCCACGGGAATAAGTTGTTTCGGAGTCCGACTCGTACTCCATTCTCAAGGAAAAGTACGAGTCGGACTCCGAAACGTCGGCAGTAAAAAACTTATCCCGGTGGAAGACCCGAGAAGACTTCCTCCATTTTATTCGCCGGGAAAAAAACTAAATCATACTACGCTTAATGTAGTGATGTTTGACCGAAATACTTGTTCGCCTAGAAATAAATAATTTCATTTCATTTTTTAGAAAAATATCTAGCCTCTCAGAGATACCTAAACATTTGCCCCTTGCTACACAACTTTCCGAGATATTTGCCAAAAGAATCCAGCCATTTGGCGTGGAAAATGGTACGCGTATGCACTATGGAGTGAAATAATTTTAAAAATTACGAATTTATAACACCTAGATCTTAAAAAATTAGCATTGTGTAGTTTGTATGTTTTCTCGACTATTTAATATAATAAATTATACAGTTATCGCAGTAGTTTTTTTCAAAATCTCAAGAAAACTTCCGTTGTGAGGGAGTTTTAAACGTTTCGCGTTAAAAAAAAGTCAACCTAAGGGCTTATATAGATATTTTTATTTGACTATTGTGGATTTCAGTCATATAAAAGTATATTATTGCACCATTAATTGTACGATTTTACTTAATTCTTGCTACAGCTGCTGAAATTGAATTCTAAAATCCGAAAATGGTCTCCATTCATTGATCGTTCAGTCCCAAGACTGGTTGATAGTAGCAGTGTATTACGGCAGATGAAAAAACTTACGGGCAAGGTAAAATTCAATGATTCGAAAAAGAGAATATCAGGCTTGATGTGGCGGAAAGAATTCTTCATAATGAATTAGAGTAAAGGCAATGTTTCTCTCAGTTATATTTTATTCGACCTAGGTTTCGATGTACTACTTCATCATCTAGCACAAATAACAAAACACGAAGAGCGTATGTGTTTTGTCATTTGTGCCTGATGATGAAGTAGTACATCGAAACCTAGGTCGAATAAAATTTATCGAAGTGGAAAATTGCCTTACTCTCGTTCTTTATCAATGATTCCATTTGAGCTAAAATCATTTATCGTTGGGTTAACGAAAATGACGGACTAACTTCAGCTTCTGGCCCTTTGAGTGCGGCATGACGTGATGTCACGCCATGGTTGTCTTTACGCTGATACTGATGACGTGATATCACGTCATGGTTGTCTTTACGCTGATGCTGATGACGTGATATCACGTCATGGTTGTCTTTACGCTGATAATGATGACGTGATATCACGTCATGGTTGTCTTTACGCTGATAATGATGACGTTATATCACGTCGTGGGTACCGTGAATGTAACAGCCTAGTGAAAGGCCCTAGGGGGCCTAGTTAAAGTTCCCTAGTGAAAGCTGGAGCACTCACGGTACTCTTGACGTGATATCACGTCATCAGCACCAGCGTAAAGACAACCATGACGTGATATCACGTCATGCCGTACTCAAAGGGCTAGCATTGGACAGCATAGCATGTGCCTTCTCCGTGTACATCAATACCAGGTTTCCTTCCCCGCTCTCCACATCATCACGCCTACGCTTACCTTAGCTCTCGACTTCCCCTCCTTCCCTGCCATACCCCTCTTAAATTTCCCTCTGCCCCCCCCCCCTCAAACGCTGGTGCGAAACGTGTTCCCCTCCCCCTCCACTGGTCCATTCATTCATTCATTCTCTCCCCCCCCCTCCCTTCCCCATTCAATCCCTTTTCCTCTCGCCTGGGTTCTCTTCTTACGTCACCACCGGGACACTCCTTCTCCCGCTGTTCTCTTTGCACACGTCACCCTCCGCGAAACTCTCCCCCACCCTTACTTTCTCACCCACCCACGCTCCGGCTTGCGCGTGTGGTACCCCTCCTCCGTTCCCTCCCTCCCTCCCCCTTCTCCCTCTGTTGGGAGAAAATTACTCCGCCCCCTTATATATTCGACCGGTCAGGATGAGAGAGGGGAGAGGATCGAACAATCCATTCCGTTCTCCACAATCTCCGCAAAAGTACGTCGTCGTTCCCCTCTTCGTCCCCCGCCGTCTCTTCTCAGTGAAGCTCACCGCCCACGTCCGCTTTTAGTGCATGTTTAAATAAGGCACTACGTCGAGTATTTTCCCACTTTTGAGCCTCATAATTTTACGATCGATAAAGTTCCACTTCAACTAGCCAGCGGATTAGGCTCGAGACTAAATAATTTCTCAGTATGAAACGAATGCAAAGCCAAGTACTTTCTTCGCTTCGATTAAGGAGGAACAATCATTTCAGGCGTGCCCGATGATCTACATTTACTCTAGCATATATTATTGAGTAAAACTTCTACTATCAAGTGGTATAAAACTATTTCTAGGGGGGATCGAGTTGGTGTGATGGCTTAAGTACTGGCTAACCATACCGACATACAAGAGGACCAGTTTGAAGTCTCCATATTTATATTCCACATCTATGTCATTGAAAATTCACATTGTTCTCCTTCAAATCTCAAGCTAACTGAGGATTAACACCAATATACCCTCCCCAATATCTCGTGCCTCACAAATGGCCCTCCGAAGATCGTATAGTGTAATAAATTAACCGGGGGATCGGGTTGGTGGGGTGGCTAGAGTACTGGCTAACCATACGGGCGGCCAGGGTTCAAATCCCCGCAGAGGAGGATGATTTTCAGAGGAGGCTTGATCCCTACTTGAGTGTCTTGTGGAGGGCACTTCAAGTACAGTACTCCCTCCGTCGGATGAGACGTTAAACCGTGTGGTGGCTAGAGTACTGGCTAACCATACGGGCGGCCAGGGTTCAAATCCCCGCAGAGGAGGATGTTTTTCAGAGGAGACCTGAACCCCTACTTGAGTGTCTTGTGGAGGGCACTTCAAGTACAGTACTCCATCTGTCGGATGATACGTTAAGCCGTGGTCCCCTTGGCGCCTCTCGTTAAGAGCAGGCTAATGCCGACGCCGGGTTTCGAGCCATTCTTCCTCCCTTACCTGTCCCCTATGGCGCAAACGACCTTAGCCGTCGGTCGCCTCCCCAAATGTCCAATCAAATCCAATATTACTAGATTAGCTGTCATTTAGCGAAGATTTATTGAAAAGTTCTGTTCCGTATTCAGTTGTATCTGATGATGACTGATAGTCAGTCGAAACACGTGTAGTACGAGTTTGTTAGTAAAGAAGAAAGTACGATATCCTTTGTGTATCGTTTTAAAAATGCTGTTCTACAACATTTCGCCTGAAAAAGTGGAATATACGAAAGTTTATTGGCTAAAAAATGAATTTAAACGCTAAAATACATCGCATTAATGGCAGTGCGGTGGCATCTTTCCACACAACTTTTTTATATCCATATCCTCCCGAATTAAATCTTTCAAAACTTGTATAACATGCAGTAAACTTTGAGAAGCCTGGTATATTTTTTCGGCTTGGGTCATTGGTAATATGACACGAGTATTTAAGTTTAAATAACAGACTTCCGGTTCTCGTTGGAGCACATAGCATACAGACTGTGATGAATGTTGGCTACGTTTCCAAGGGAAACTTCTGCTGTTTGCCATGTTTACCAAATCGCGTGTACCAAATTTGAAAACTCCTTCAAAACGGAAGGTTTTTTATGATATCGAAGAAATAATTGAGGTGTCTTTATAATTAATTTTCAATTATAGTTGAGAAAACATGAAAACGGCACAGTTAATTTGTTGATGATATTTAGGCTTTAGGAATTCCTAATTTGTTAAATAAGGTCTTTATGGAGTGCATTCACTTACCATTTCCCTAGCAAAGGAGCTTGTGTTCTTCGTCATAAATCTCGAAAATTTATCTATTAAGGGGCTGATATTTGGGTATCTATAGAAGGGTAAGATATTCTTCTTTAAAATGAGACCAAATTCATTGATTTTCTCGGAGAAAAGGCGTTTCGCTTAAACTACCTTAAGTTGGGCATTTTATGCACTCTAAAAATTCCGAACTTAATATTTATGTACTAATTTTCTGTTTTGGTTTACATTTCTTTCTTGCCGTTAAATCCTTCCCTTTCGATTCCCCTCCGGTCTTCCCCTCCAATTGCAACGCCCCTCGCACAATTTTGAGTCGACTAAGTGACGTCACAATGAGCATCAGGCACCAAGAAATGGTATTCAAGCGCGAGCATAAAATATATATATATATTTTTCTGATTTCCTGTTTTATGCCTGCAGCCTCTTTAATCTTTCAACGTTTTCCCTCCTGGTTTCCCATTCCAATCGTAAATAATGTTTATCTCTCCTGGAAAATTTAAGTAGGTAAAGGTCAGAATCTAATAAATGGAATGGAATTTTGAGGATAATATACCTTTCTTTGTCTGTTTCTTCTTTTCATTCCCCACTGCCTTTTCAATCCTCCCTTGAAAAATTTTCTCTCTGGTCTTACCGCTCCAATTGCCCTCAGTACAATTTTAAATCGATGAAGTGGCGTATTGAAGTTCTGGCATCAATGAATGGAGTGCGCTGAATGGATCATTTTTTTATTCATCTCTTCGTTTTTCTCTCTCTACTCCCTCTGCAATCCGTGCATAATTTTCCTTTGGTCTCCCCCTTCCAATAACAGTACCCTCTGGCCTTCCCTGCAGATTAAAACGACGCCATTATGACTCTCAGGCACCTAGATATATGATATATTTGTGTAATTACTATTTATACATTTTATTTTTGTTTTCCTCTTTACATTGTGCTTCCTTTTAAACCATTCCTCTCAATTTCTCTCTGATCTCCCCGTCCAACTGCAATGCTGCAGGTTAGACCGTAATTCATTCGAGGAGTCAAATAAAAGGTGTGGGCATAATTATATTTGATTTTTGCTTCAATTCAACCATCCTCTTGAACTTCTGCTTCATACTCTTATCAAATATCTCCCTATTTCAAGTTACAATTTCCGGCTCATCTTTCAGTGCCGGTCTACAGACAGGACTAGTGATAATGGCATTGATGTTCGATGGAGAAATACTGGATTTCATCATATTTTCTTGCATTCTCACATTTAATACCATGTGATTTCGAGTTTCATTGGCGATATAAATGAATGGAATGGAATGAGTGGAAAGGTTTACGTCTTTTACTCTAACATAAGCCAGTCTATGAATTAAATTACGCTAAAGGATGTATCCTGCAAGGTTTCCACGAAATATTTATATTTTCTTCGTTTTATAATGCGGTACCATCGCGTTAGATCGCTTCTACCTGAAGATGCCTCCTGGATGAGAGTTGAAACGTTGTACATGGACCTATGTGACAAACGCGATGGCACCCTATGGTCATATTAGGCCAAGATTCATTTAATTGTAAATCACCTGCACACCGAAAATTATACCATGATTTCGTATGTATGTTACTGTTATACATATAGGTTGGTCCTTGTTGGTGAAAGTTAATTTCTACACTGTGGTGCATGCTGCCGATAATTTACGAAATTCAACTGAGCCCTTGTCCCGGCAAACCAGTTTCCAACCCATTCTCGGCCCACTTAAACCCGATCCCCGCCAGCCGTGAGGTCTGCGTGCATTTTGGCCGCATGACCTGACGATTACTCTTCATTACAATTGGAGAATGCAAGGGAAGAAGAGGTGAGAAGCGTTTTGCGTGAGTACCAGACTGATCCTAATTGGATGAACGAATCGCTGAGCTTCTATCTCGCGGACGGACGGCATGCGAGAGATATCCCACCCATTTTTTCGGTCCATCCGGTTATCTTGATCGAGCTAAATCGTGTGCGAAGGCGCGCTCTTTTTCCCAGGGAGGACGCCGTCCAACCGCAGCCCCTGACTTAGCCTCCATCTCGAATGCCCGCTCGTTTTCTAGACTATTCGGAGAAGTGGGGCTCACAGCTTCAGGCAGCCATTTTGGGAGTGGCTGAAAATTTCCCGGCTCTTCATTTGGCGACTTTGACGTGCTTGCGCGCCGAATTCGGTACCGAATGAAAAATTCCGTGTAGGCTTAAACGGTCTCAGCCGTCAGTCGCCTCCCCAATGAAACCGCATTTAAAAGTCCCATCTGGCGGAGTTTTGGACCCCTACTGATACCCAATTAAGCTCTCGCAAAATTTACTGGCCCCGCGCGGAGGACCAGTTTGGGAAATGGGCTACGGAACTTTCAAAACCATGCGAAACGGATCAGGAAGGTTAATTTGTGAGGAGGGTCAGTAATGGACTCTTTTCCATTGTACCTAATGCAAGCGCTTCGAGATTTGAGATAACTCACAACTACTTACCGTCCCGTTTCGAGTGATCTTACCGTGAGACATCAAGATAGGGTAAATTTATGGCGATGTGCAGATTTATGGTGATGTGTAAATTTATGGCGATGTGTGATTTTTCGAAGTTCTATCTGGGTTTCTCCCATTCCAAGATGGATGATTTTGCATTCTTTAAGGATCTATACCAATTGATATCCATTTCAAAATGAAAAACAATTATAAATTTCCACACAGGATTTTTAATGATTGCCGACCATGGTTTGGTCGGTTAGGTGCTGAATCCATGGTCGGCAATCATTAAAAGTTCTGTGTGGTAAGTTACCATTGTTTTTCATTATCAAATGGATATCAAATTATCTAGGTACCTTGATAATGGCATTAGGTGCTGAATCCATGGTCGGCAATCATTAAATATTCTGTGTGGAAAGTTACCATTGTTTTTCATTTTGAAATGGATATCAATATCTATCGCTTCCACAAAGTTGAGCCTGATACGCTTTTATATCTATACCCATACCTCCCCACCCACTTGACCGTAATGGCGCAAATAACCACAGTTATCAGTTGCTGCCCCAAGAAGCCTACCCAATTGTTCATTGTGACATATCACTGGCGCGTAGCACTATGCCCCATGCTACGCTCCCTTTACCGAGGCTCTCGAGGTGTTACGTGGGTACAGATGGGCGTGTTCTACACCGGCGTGCCCCGGTGGGATTCAGATTAATCCTGTTACATCGGTAATCCGTTATCCCAGGGACATCTCCAGTCCCTTCAGCTCCCCTCTGTATCACCAACGAGCTTCACCCCTAACCGTATCCTGCGTCTGACCTCGCTTCGCCCCTCTGCATTTCTCCAACCCTGAAATATCCTCCAATACCCCACATCTCCACCCAATTCTTATTTTTCGTATGGAAACCAAGTCTTATTACTACATTTGGGAGCTGTTATCTTCTAACATTCTCTGTTGTATGGATAGTCAGTCGGCTGGGGTGCTCTATAAAGTACACTTTAAGGAAAGTACTCCTTACGTAGGATAGGGTATTGCATTTTGAGACATCTGTTCGGGAATTTGAAATAAAAGACTTGGTTCTGTTGCCTTTCTGGTAATTTATCAAAACAGACTGTGGTTGCAGCATATACATCATCATCATTTGGTGTTCTGCCTGCTGGCAGGTCCCGTACACCACTGCTGTCTCCATCCGCTTCTGTCCCGAGCTTCCTTCTTTGCTTCATCATAGCTGATGTTCTTCACCTGGTCCACCAATTTAATTCTTCTCCTTCCTCTCTTTTTCTCTCCTTCAATTGAACCCTCAAGTGCCTCAGTTATTATACTTTGCCCTCTCATCACATGGCCAAACCAGTTTCCTTTACTTTTCCTTATTTCCTTTAGGAGCGATCTGTCTACTTTTAATTTGCTCAAAACCTCTTCATTTCTCATCTTATCTACCCATCTTACTTTTTCCATCCTTCTCCACATCCACATTCCATAAGCTTCTATTCTATTCCTTTCCCTCTTACCTAATGTCCACGCTTCACATCCATACATGAAAACGCTCCATGATTAACATTTAGCTAGTCTCTTTCTCAGCTCCAGATCCAGGCTTTTATTACGTAGCAAGTTTTTCTTCTGACTGAAGGCCTCTTTTGCCATTGCTATCCTTGAAAGGAATACATACAGTAAGCATTATTGAGGTTAAGCCATCATCGAGGCTCTAGACCGTGATAATGGTGTAATCTACGTGCCTAAACCATGGTCGTACTTTACAATTTAAACTGTGGAATTGAGATTAGTGAATACTCATTGTATTTGAAGCGAGAGTATTCCGTAGAGTCATGTCCGAGGCTTTTTATAGCTTTCCTTCGTTGTGAAAAAAACCTACATTTAACGGGATTGGGTTCAGTATGACCGGTTTGATGCATTTGTCTCCTTACGTCGAATATTCACTACATAATGACTAGTTTTTTACTTTACTGACGTCTAAGGTAGCTCAAATCCATTCCATTGATGCAATTTTCATGTGGTATACCTTTACCTCGGTATGACGTTGAATGAGAGTTTCATTTTCTTCCAGCTTATCGGATATCTGGTTTGTTAATGTTAATATTGTAGATGACAACTTCTTTGAACATTGATATTAAAGAGTAGATTAGAATGGAGCAGAGCGGCGGCAGTTAAGATAGAGTAATATTTGTTTCTCTGTGGCTTAAATCCATAAAATAAATATTGAAACCAATGGCATCTTGACGCACGAAAGTGATGCCTGTTTTTTTTTGCAATAAATGATCCACCAAACGTGGCTATTGCTTGTAAGATGCCAATAAATTTTACGATTTTTGCTGTTTTTTCTTAACTCTATTTTAAATTTTTATGTGCCATTAATTACAATTCCACGAAACCAGGATTCATCAGCCTTTTTTAAACAATCGCTCTCTTAAAAGTGATTTCGAAGTAGATGTTTCCCATTTTCTGATTTTTTTCTAGGTAAAAATTCCAAATCTTGTCGCAGGAAAGGATTATCTGAATTTAAGGAAATGGTGCATCATAGATTGCTTTTGAGGCGAGGCTAGGTGAATATTTATCTACTTCTTTATAGCCTAAATGTAATCTTATCGTTGCATACCCAAGTTTCACTACGTATTGTATGTCAAAAAAAACTAGCCTTTGCTGTTGATCTCCTCCAGAAATACGCTCTTAAGTTTCAGGCTTTTCTTCGTGGAAGTTAATAGTATTATCCATACTTAGAGAATACAATTTCGTACTTTTCCAGAGAATTTTTTTTTTGTGTGATACAACGCGTTTCACGAAGCGTCGTTCAACGCGTCGAATGCAAGCATTAAATAATGCAAGTTCCTTGGGAACTGTGTGGTATTCCATTTTTCAGAGGATTTAATAGTGTCATTTAAATTGTTATAATTAAATGTTTACATTTAAATTGTTAAAATTAAAAATGGTGACACTTACATTGTTAAAATTAAAAATGGTAACAATGGTAAACGTTACCATTAAATCCTCTGAATGCAAGCGAGTCGGTGAAACGCGTTGTACCACACAAAATAAAATTCTGTGGAAAAGTACGAAATTGTATTCTCTTATGTATGGATCCTCCAGAAATAGCCACCAAAAACTCCTTCGTTTTCCTTTCCCTCTCGTCTATTTTTGAGCACGCCTCTTCACATTTTCGTTAGTTTTTTTGACTTCCTTGCGGGTTCGGGCCCTTGAGCTTCTCTCTTAAGTCCGCAACATTCGCGGCCGTGAAGCTAAGTGCTACAAAGGAACGTTTTTTCCGCCAATTCTCGCCGTTCTGCCGCTCTAACCTATTCCTCCTCCCTGCCTCCTACCCTCACGTCCCCCCTCCCCGCCCTTCTCCCCCAATCACCTCATCTCATCTCGACATCTCGTTTCCAATTCCATCCCACGTCCGCTGAATTCGCAGCGGCCTCAGCTTTTCTCCATTCTGGAAGACGCGGTGCAGCTACTCGAGTCTCTACCGCTCTCGTCTTGCCCTCCCTCCATATTCTTCACTTTTTTTTATATCTCGGCCCTTTGGTGTATTTCCATATTCCGACTTTCAGAAGTGTTGTGAGGCAGTGTTTCTCTTGAGGGGAAAATCTATCGTCCGCATGTACAATACGAGGGTTGACCGAAATGTATTGTCCCACAGTTTTTTTGCGCAAAAACTACTGTATACCTGTGTTCCATTCGCGCCTTGTTTCTAAGATATTGTAGTTAAAATGGGGAGGTCGCGTCTTATACGAGTTCCTTAACGCTCTGCCTTTCCTGGAAACTCCTACGTTAGGTGGTAGTTACTCAAAATAAGCTCGGTTCCGTAACTCTTAATCAAAAACGACACATATGTGGCTGATGGTTGGTTAGGTCACCTAGCGAGTGAAGAGACTCGTGTTAAGTTTCTCTGTTGTTTATTGTTCCGATGTCGATACAAGACACTCTCGTGTGGTGAAGGGATTCAGTATTTATACTGAGAGCGACCATCCTAGCATGTGCTATACAATTGCAGGAAAATCCCAGAACAATGCTCTAGAACAGTAAAAAAAGTGCGAGAAAGAAGCATTAACCAATAGGCGACAGGCGAGCGCGCTAGCCCTGAGTCACCGCGCCGGTCCGGTCGGCCAGGTCGGCCAGGCTGGAAGCGAGAGCGCTACTTGTTTCGCTGGCGCGCGTGTTAGAAATGATGGTAATCTTTGATTTCAACTTAACAAATGTTGATTTATTTAGCGCGAAGGCACGTGTCCACACGTGAACAGCTTATCTTTGACTCTCGTGTTTCGTACTGACATCGCTTTAATGTACAGAAGGTGGTGGCGCCATCCTCATTTGACGGCACCTCTTCGGCAACACCTCCAGTCCACGCCGCTAGACCAACTTGACCATCATTTGACGATGAAGGCGATGGGATCCTCCCATCTATCACACGGGCGGTGTTGAAGCGCGCTGGTAGACGGAGTTGCCACACATCTTAGGGGTAGTTTTATTTAATGAGAAGCGAATTAATCATTGAGAAACAAACGTAAGAACGCTAACGGAAAGATTTGGTATTAGTCGAATGTATACTACGGCCACCAAAAACTCGCGCTCGGAGAATGATGTAAATCGCGGATTTGTTTCGAAGGCTTCCGCGGTTGTCTTGTCTACTGGTATTTTTCGGGTTCTCCCCGCGTTGCACCATTTTTGTGGATGATCGCCTAGCCGGCATTCCAGTCGGCTTCATCGGATCCAATGAACAGGAGAATCGCCTGCCGCTATATATAGGGGTCTGGTCCGTTAAATGTCCGTTGGGATCCATTCCGGAGAGCTCTGATTAGCTGATGAAAAAAAGGAAGCGTCTACCAGCGCAGGGGGCCAGTGGGTCGGTATCTGTAAAAAACTCTGCCCGATTGTTCCTACTGGGGGGAGGTAAAGGAAAGGGGAAAAGGCCGCGGTACGGATCGCCGGCACCCGACAATTATAGATGTTTCGGCTCACGCCGCAGGACTACAACTTCCGCCCCGGTCTGCAAGCTTTCGCTTATAACCGGGGACAAGGAAGAGGGGGGAGGAAGGGATGGGAAGGGAAGGTTAGCCAAACCGCAGCCCCTTCGAGGCCGACACCAATGAGGCGGATTGAGGTCAAAAGGACCTCAATTGGGCCTCCGCCTCCCCGAAGTGCTCGTATTAGTTTGGTTACCCCAAACAACAGAGACGAGTGACCGTCGGTTTCGCTTTCGCGAAAACCTACCGCACATCGTTGTGAACCGAGAGAGCCCGTTGCCCAATTATTTGGGATTAGGTGTGTCTCTGACTCACTTTACGGGTTGACGCCGTGCGGTCTGCCGAAGTACGTCCTCGAGTCGGGGATCACCGGACCCATGGAGGGTCAATTCGGACCAATTCAGGTCAAAGCGTGAGTACATCCCTCCTCTCAGTAGTTCTTGTCAACCCCTACCCGACGATTACAGTCGGGTACGCAACACGAAACACACAACCCCTTGGAGTCCGACACCAATGAGGCGGATTGACGTCGAAAGGACGACAATGGGCCTCCGCCACCCCCAAGTTCTCGTAGTTTCTGGGTTCACCCAACAGCGTAGCACGAGTCGCCGTCAGTTTTCGCTCACGCGCAAACTTACCGCACGTCATTTGAAGATCGGAGGAGCCCATTGCCCTAAAATTAGGGATGGGGTATCTCCCGGCCACCTTTAACGGTGGGTGCAGCGCGGTCAGTCGGCGTACATCATCGGAGTAGTGTCCTCGGACCGATTCTGGTCAAATATCGGAAGCACGCTCCTCGGCAGGCCTCACCCACAAAGATTGGCTGATGGGTCGGACGGACTTGGATTGTTGAAAATCCAATCTGAAAATGTGGGTTCTAAGAACACCGGAGAGCGACCAAAAAAGAAGCATTTTCGCCATTCTGCTGTTGCTGAATGTGCCTGCGCCAGACCCGACCTCGAAATAAATTTTGAAGGAAGTGAGATCATCGCCAAGGAAAATAGGTACTTCCTTCGCTGATACGGGAGGCTATCTAAATAACTAAGAATCCAAATTACTTCCACAGAGAAGATTCCTATCCGCTGTCATCTACTTACAACCGGATTTTTAATAATTTCAATGAATAAGTCGCCGATTTTTTTCGAAGTTTATTGAACGGAGTGCTCTAAATCTCACGAAGTTAAATCGAAAAACATTGGTTGTGCAGTAATCTAGGTATGGGTGGCACAGTGAAAGCCAATAGCTGATTTATGTGTGATGCAAGATGGCCTTTAGTATCGACGCACGCAAACAACTATTGCATTCCCTCTTTTATGACCTGAGCAAGTTTCCACTCAAAATACCGGAAAGGTAGGCGCCGAAGTGGAAGTCTGGTGGGACGGGAAGACCGTAATCTTGTGATTATGGCGTCCCTTAATCGCATCTGCCCTTTTGATCAGGAACCCTTTGTGACGGGGGAACAAAAGACGGCACGATTTTTTGTAACGTGTCGAAGGACGCCCTAATTGCCTCAAAGGGAACCTCAGATTCGACGTCCATGTCTTAGAACCCTCGACCGACTCCTTTTGGACACTGATTTTTTTAAATGCTGCTCCGTGAACTAACTGTGGTAATACCTTTACAGAGTCACCTAATAGTGCTTATTATGATTGATGGAGGAGAATAGTTAAGTTTAAGTTTAAAGTGAAAAGAATTGACACTAGAAATACCGGACTCAGTGGCATAGGTACCTGTTCGTACCGACAGGGGTCAATTTGACTACTTGGAAATATGTATTTCGTTTCCTTCAGGAAATTTGCGTTTTTGATCGAAATAATATGCAAATTGTTTCGAAAGTATTTTTTTTTACTGTTGAACACTATTTCGCCCTAATAAAGGTTTATATCATCGCACTCATTCATTGGTCTTTCAATCCTAAGATTTGTTGACTGCAGCCCTCCACCCTTCCCTATCTAATGCGAGATCCCTTCTCTCCTGGTGTCGCTTCCTATGTACTTCCCTCTTCATTTGGTCCATGAACTTATTCCAGGTTCTTCCTCTGGGGACTTATCCCTCTATTATCCCATCAGTTATGTTCTTCACATATCCGTTGAGTCTCAGCATGTGTCCAATCTCGTTCTTCTGTACTGTATGGTGTTCCATATGGCCCTTTCCTCTTCATCATTTCTGTACAATTCACCATTTCTTATTTTGCCCGTTTTACCTTCAGCATTCTCCTCCAGCGCCAGATTTCAAAGGCTTCTAGTTTATTCTGGTCAGCTTTTCCTGTGGTCGATGCTTCCGATCCATAGAGTGCTACGCTATACACGAATATTTTACATACTGTTTCCTGGTTTGCAGTCCTATCTTCTTTGAGTACGGCGGTTGTATTTTTTTCTGCGAACGCCTTCTTAGCTTGGGCTACTCCGATTGGAATGGTGACTTAACGTACTCTAAATTCACATTTCAACGCATAGGATGTGGAATATGAGTATTTGCTCCCGGGTGCAAGTCCTATTTCAAAGTCATGGTTGGTCAGGTCTTCGTGCGGCGATTCACCCTTGGGTATTCACTTCCGGTAGTCAAAATGTTTATAACGCTTCATTGAATGACAGTCAAACTATATTCCATAATGGCAAAACAGGAGCAAAGCGGGGGAAGAGATAGCCTGGGGACAAAATGACCTCTCCGGTACTAATAGGTATAAGGTAATGTGCGTATAAAACAAGTGGAGCTATGATGTTCTTATTTTCACATAATATTCTCCTGCAAAACGGAATGAAAGTCAAGAAATATGCGAAAGCTGGAAAATGCCGTCAGAAATAATGCTTTTTCAAAAAGAAAAGGGGTCAGAATGACCCCTCCGGTATTTCTAGTGTTAATATCCTTATTCTAGATATTGATAGTGTGACCGTCCCTCCCAGGCTCACGCGGTCCACTATTCCCGGGTCGCAGTCGCGGTCGAGCGTGGTATAAGTCTCGGGCACGGGTGTTGGGGCCCGTCCTTCGAGAGGATTGGCACGAAGACGGATAATTAGAAAGCCACCTTACAAAACCACAAATTTATTGACAGAGAAAAAAAAACAAAAAACGACTGTTCTAGGCCAATGTCCCGGGGCAACACCCTCCAAAATGACACAAGAATGAAAGTGAAAAAAAAGACAGTCTCACTAGTGCTCGCCTTGAAGCGGTACTGATACATACGACGCTTGGCGTCAGCAAAAGAAAAGTTCGAGATTTAGCCGATGATTGTCCCAAAACTAAAGAAAAGAACTTCGAACTGCTTGTGCCCCTCTCCGGCCTGCCGACACCAGGCGGGGATTTACGAGAGAGAGTTCTTCTTTGGGATTCACGGGGACAACCTTCCGTACAGGGGAAATACGGATAGATACAGATAGGTACAAAAACTCGTTCTTTCCGCGCAAAGTAAGCGACCAAGGTAAAAAATGAGCTCCACTAAATACACTCCTATAATACACGTCATCATTTCACCTCCCAAAACATTATCACTAACATCTTAACACGGCTGGTGTCCTAATACCCCCTGCCACGTGCCCATGCGGCGGCTGGTGGAGTAGCATGCAGATGAAGATGCTATATTCAAAATACCAGAAAATCTGGAATAATTGATCCTGAGGCCGGAGCCACCTTAACAAAGGCATGTATATCGCGCAAGTCAAACTCAGCGGGCAGCTCTTGAAGTCGATGACAGGTGTACGTATAGGCGGTTCTGCAAGTCCACTTTCAGAACTTGACGGACGATGAGCAAACCTTAACGGACCTTTGACTGGGTTATCTCATCAGCGCCGTCGGAAGTCCGGCCTTCGTTAAATAGTTCAACCGCGAACAGTCGCCAAGGTTCGCGAAATTCACCGTCTGTTTCCGTCACGTCAAGAAACGGTTTTCGTAATCTCGCCCTGAGGGGATAGGAGAAGACAGATAACCGTATAAGGAGGAGAGTGGCTGGGGGTTGGAAACGACACGAGTGGGAACATGAGAACCAATCGAGCGGTTACACGTAAAGCCGATCGGAGCGATTCTCACCGCGAATCCCCCGCGACTGAATCCGCGATGATGCTAATGGGCGCCGCGGGACCGCCACCATCGCCCGTCGCCTGATTGAAGTCGAAGCGCGGCCTTCCCGGCACTGACTACTCTTCACGCTGACACCACGGCAGTCGTGTTATCTGGGGACCGCAGTTCTGATTGAACTCTTATTCCAAAAGATAGATGACTCTTGATTGAAAAGAGGGCAATCAACCCTTTTAAGGTAGCTTATGCGAAAAATATTTTCACTTAGAAATCAAAGCATGCGGTCTCATTTTAAAAGAAAATATCTCACACGTCCAAAGATATAGAAATATCAGCCCGTCGCCGAACAATATCCGAGATTTTTGCCGAAAAATCCATGCCCTTTTACATGGGAAACGGTGTATGCACTCTAGAGGGACATTACTGAGGACAGAAGGCGTAACTTTGTGGAAATTCTTCAACATGAATAGAGAGACATTGTTTAAAGAATGAGGGACTTGTAACATATCAGAAGATATATCAGAAGTAAAGGTTATTCCTAGATGTTTTACTGTATCTGAAGATTTTATATTTACTGCGCTCACAGTGTAGGTATAGCATTTGTGTGATGACTTTCGCAGGAAGTGAACTGTGTTGCATTTACTAATATTTAATTCTAGTCCCCCACTACTTGCACCCCGAATGAACGTAGTTATGGTCCGATGACAGTACTGTTAAGTCCAACTCGATGTCAGAACTTCTAAATCCCTGAGTTGATGAAAGCCAGAGAATCTCCTCCCAGTTTTCTACACTTTCAGGGTCGCAACTACCTCCAGTATTTCCTTGTTCGCCTCGGCATACCATCTACCCTACTTCATCCCGTCCACGAGACCTGTTCCCTTTCTTCCACTATTTTTAAAATAAATCATATCCTCACTGCAGTATTATTTTTCTGAATCATAAACCAACCTTCCATTGTGAAGGAGTCATACACCTTCCACGTTGAAAAAAATGAGTGAGTTAACGAATTTGTGGACATATTTATTTACTTACTGAGAATTACTGCCATATTAAAGTAAATAACTACTCCATTGATGTTAGAATATTTAATTGATGCTTCAAACAGTTGATGAAACTAAATACGCGAAATTCCAACGAAGTCTCCATCACGATTAGGAGAAAATCTCGTTTAAGCTACCCGAAGTATTCTTTATCCTCCTCATACTTTGCAGACGTTGATGAGCCCTATCTTCACCACCCCTGTGTCTCCCATTAATTCCCCGCGTTATCCCTCCTTGCCATTGTTACGCCCCCCCCATTCACCTTCACATTCCTGTCTCCCATCCTCTTTTCTCTCAGTCCCCCACCTCTCTCCTTATCTCAGCTCCCCTTCTTTGCTTCTGCCCATAAAGAGCAGCAGAATGCGGACCTTCTAAAGGGTATCGTCGTCGCCGTGTCGTGGGGCAATTGTGCTCTGACGGGGGAGGTTGCAGTGTCAAGGCTTGTTCTTGTAGGCTCCCCGAAAACTGAGTCGTTTCAGGCGCCAGGAGCCTGGCAATGGACGTGTTGTCAATCGAACGTTTTCAAGTTAATGATAGAGGAGATTGAAAGAAGATGCATCTCGCCGTGACTTGTATTTTCAATCCGTAGAAGTATCAGTCTCATCTTTTGGCTTAAAAATTCTCAATACCAACGTTTCCGTCATTTATTTTATATAGGTACGTCATTTTACTCAGAATATAACCAGTACCCTGTTGTCAAGTTGATACTTATAGTACATTGCGATATTGGTGACTTAAGGATTCGATTGTATATTTGGGGAGGCGACCGACAGACAGGCGACCTAGAAAGCAAAGTGACGCCAAAGAAACTATTGCGCGTTGAAATATTGGTCGGTAAGTAAATAACGTACTCAGTTTTACAATTATTTATCGTGAACGTTGGAAGTACTCGCCGAGTAACGACTCGATTTACTTCTCACACCCATGATGATTTTCGATGTGCGATAAAAAAAATACCGTGTCGTGGGCTTCAGTGCCAGATTAGTCGTACGTTCAGTCCATTAAGTGTTAATTAGTTTCTGAACGCTGATGCTAATTATGTAGGAAACGGTGACCCTAACATCAGATTGCGAAACGAATGGCGACGACGTCGTCTGTTGTCGACTGCGTACCCAAATAGGCGACTGATCGCAATACAAACATGGTCTGTTGAAGGGGAAGTGTCTAATCTAGAGTACCATCCGCCTTTGAATGTAATTCAATTTTGGTTAAATTGAGAGTTTAATCGAATGCAATCAACGTGATCACGACCAATAACGTGCGCCATGAATCATTCTTCTGTTCTCGCCTTTGCGGCGATAAATCACCGGACAGTGTGTGTGTGTGTGCTTAATTTTGACGTGTTGACTGTGATGCGGGCCTCATTACTGCTCTCTCTCTCTCTCTGCTCAACTATCCGGCAACTTCTCGTTAAATCACTAATTATTACTAATTTTTATTAACGTTTTCCCGTCTATAATGATTTAAGGCGACGCATCACACCCGCTCAACCGATCAAATTTGTGATGATTTCCGGCCCCAGATTTTTTTGTTAAAGTCTTACGTAATCAACTTGAAATCTTTATAGTGTAAAGAATAGACCTTTGCCAAGGGAGACTCGTATCTGAAGTATGAAAAATTTATCCCGGAGCATAGTTAAACCATCGGGAAAATGGCAAGATGTAGAGTAGATATATTTTTACAAAAATTATTATTATTTTTATTGACGTATCTAAAACGAATGGAGATATATCAATCCTCCTTCTGTCAGAATGCTAAGTAACAGTCGTCACGGTTGTAAGATGAAATCTGTAATTGGTATCTTAAGACAAGCTGCCTGAATGGTTTTCGGTCATGATGTGCTCGGACGGTGACGCTAGTAGTTTAGTCTTCTCTCACAGATCTTATGTCAGCGCTGACAGCGCTTACGCGCCGGAGACTTGGCTACAACTTACCAACAACTGTTCCCTTGTGCAAGAGTTATCCTTTCGTATTTTTCCTGGAGCCAAAACGCCTCGATCGGGTGCGAGTGACGCCATCTTGTGGAGTTTCGACAGAACTATTCCTTACCGCAGGGTATGATGCGTCCTCTTAACGGCTGAGCACAACTTTAAGCTACAGCGTCTCCTTAATTCAATCGTTCGGTATATTTTTAATCTTCGCAAAGATGAACACCTCACTCCCTATTATGAAAAGCTTGATTGAATACCAGCTCACGTCGTAAATACCTACTTGGAACATTTCTTTTTTCTATTTTTCCAGCAAAAAATCTTCCAACTTATTGATATGTTTCTTATAAGAACTACCAATCATGCAATGGTTGCTAGAACAGAACTTAGTAGCCTTCTACTTCCGACCCACCAAACCGCTACATTTCAAAAGTCGTTTCTCGTGGCCGCCTCACAATTCTGGAGTTCTCTTCCAGTTGAGTTGAGGAAATCTTGTTCGTTGATAACTTTTAAGTCTTAATCGAATAAATGTTATTTAAAGAATGTTTTCCTGAATAATGTGGCCTTATTATGTTACATTCTCATTACTGATTTTTTCTATGTACATGTTTTCCATTGTCCGTGGTTAATTTTTTTTGTTAAACTATTTAACATGTTTTTTTTAAATCTCATACGAATTGTAACCTTAAGGATTTTTACCCTTGTATTATTTTGTATTACATCTAACCTGTCTTTGTATTCAATTGTAACACATGTACAGTTATTGTCTTTCAGATAGGGTAGTTGTTTTTATCTTTCTCTTTCTTTGTCATCAAGCTCCAGTCATTTTCTAATTGGAACACATTGATTTGTCAATTACCTCGCTGATATTTCGTTGGATCTTACTGTTGCTCTAGGTGACCTTTCCCCGAGTATGATATTGGTTAATTCTTTTCTGTTCTATTACTGTCTGTTAATAAAAAGCAAGATACCCGAGTCTGAGATGCTCTATCTTCCAAACGAGAAAATCGATTTCAATGCAGTAAAATTAATAAGAGAGCTCGTTTATTTCTACGTTAGATAACGTACTTTAAAAAATCATCTGCCCGTTAGTATTTCCTGTACCTAATTTTTTCTCAAAAAAGTACCCGTGTTTTGCGCGTAAAATCCAGTTGTCCAAATTTGAGCGCTTAGGATACCCGTAATTTTCGTTCCAATAACTTGCAATTTTGACTTATGAAAGCCCAATTTATTCCTCTTTGCAGAAAACAAATTGTTTATATCTCTAAAATTGAATAAGTTATTGTTGGCTACGCAAACCTCAATTGAAAATTGATTAAAACTGTTATGTGCTTTATAATGTAAATAATACCAGCACTTAGATCAAGTAGGATCCGTATCATTGGTATAGCCAATGTTGTGTGTTATTTATCGGTACTTTTTTGAGAAAAAATTGAGTACCTACAGGAAATGGGCGGAGGATTTAAAAAAAAGTACATTATCTAACGTAGAAATAAACGAGCTCTCTCGCGAATTTTACCGCATTGAAATCGATTTCCTCGTTTGGACGATAGAGCATCTTCAACTCAGGTATCTTGCCTTTTTTCACAGACAGGAAACCACTATACCTCTGCTCTATTCTATTCCACTCGTCAGTTCGTTGCAATTCATTTTCTCTACACTTGTTACTGCCGTTGAGCATCGGGGAAACGCGAAAAAGTCGCGCACCTCAGCCCGCCGCGTGAACGGCGCCGAACAAACTGCGTTAGGAGAGAGAGAGCTTGCAAAAATCGTTGGAAAAACAATTAAATTCCCCTAAGAATCCTCTGGAAAAAAAGCAGGGAATTACAATTAACACCGTCGTGCTAAATTAACGCCTCGGAGCTGTGCTGGCGTGCGAAGTAAAAGAGAGAGAGGAAAAAAAACACTCGCTCGCTCCGTAATGGAATGATTCGGAGAAAGGGAGGAGGAGGGAACCCCGACTCGTGAGATGTATATAAAAAAAAGAGCAAACACCAAAATCTTGAGAAAGCGTCGAGAAAACGCTGAAATGGCGACGTTCCGCAGTCGGTTGGTTTTTCTCGTCCTTTTCCTCGCCTTCTTCTTCTTCTTCTTCACCTTATTCTCCTCATTCTCTGCATTCCCCGCAATGTCTCCCGCTTTCACTCTCCCTTTTTACTCTCTAATGCCACTCCCAATTTTACTTCCCGTCCGGGAAACGTCCCGCTCGATTCCGGGAATTTTCACGATTCCTCCGTCTCGTGCCCATTGAAAAATTGTTTAATTTTATACTTATCCACAACAATGGAATCCTATGCAAGCCACCCCTTGAGGTAGATCAAGATGGTGCTTGCTACCAAGACCAATGCTGAAAGCAATGGTCTTGGTAGCAATGGAACTCAGTTTTTATTGTGGTCGCTTATTATGCGCGGAAAGAACGAGTTTGTGTACCTATCAGTTCGGCAGAGTATCTCTCTTATTTTATCGCATCTGTCAGACCTAGACTTGGTAGACTTGGTAGCAATTGGTCTGTTCGCTATCTTTGTTTACCCCGTTTGACATTAACTTACAGGCAAATGACATCACGATGCGGGTAAATGACATCACGAGGCGTGTCTCGCTCCGCTGAAATAATAGGTTTTTTTTTAGCTTTTTTGTTATGCTGCGGCATTTCTAAGCATTTAAACCCGCCCAAGATTACAATTTTAATAGATCTACATCTACATACTACCCCGCGAGCCGCCACTTGGGCGTGTGGCAGGGGATGGTAGGTCACCAGCCGTGTAAAGATGTAAAAGTTTTGGAGGTGAATTGGTGACATGTCCTATGAGAGTGTATTTAATGGTACTCAGTTTTTATTGTGGTCGCTTATTATGCGCGGAAAGAACGAGTTTGTGTACCTATCAGTTCGGCAGAGTATCTCTCTTATTTTATCGCATCTGTCAGACCTAGAAATGTAGTGAGGCTTCATGATAATATTCTCTGTGTCGCTCTGAAAAATATGAGTTATGAATTTATCAAGCAAGCTAAGCCTAGCGTGCAGCCTCCGAGTCTTTAGGGGCTCCCAACTCAATCCCTGTAACAGTGGTGTAACACTATATGTTTGTTCGTAGCAGTTTTTAACGAAGCGTGCTGCTTTTCTTTGTACTTTGTTAATTTTTTTGGTTAAATCTTTATGACCAGGGTCCCAAATGCTCGCGGCGTATTCGAGGTGTGGCCTACCCAGAGCTAATTATGTTCGTCACAAACTCATCGTGTCTCAGGGTGTGTCCAATCCATCTTGTTCTTTTTTCTTTGTCGTTTTCCATATGATCCTTTCTTCCTCTATTCTTCTGCACACTTCATCATCTCTTATTTTGTCCGTCCATTTGATCTTCAGTATCCTCCTCCAGCCCCAGGTTTTGAACGCTTCTAGTCTTTTCTGGTCACCTTTTCCGATGGTCCATGCTTTCGATCCAGAGAGTGCCGAACGAATGTTTTCGCATAGTTTTTCCTGGTTTGTAGTCCTACCTTCTTTGAGCACAGCAGTTGTGTTTTTCCCCTTGAACGCCTTCTTAGCTTGGGCTATTCTCCGTTTGATTTTCGCTGTACTACTTCCGTCCCATATGATGATGCCTTCGAGATAGGTGAAGAACGATATATACTCAACGAATATACTCAACGGAATCTGGTGAGATGTTGTGGAACATAATTTCTGCAAATTAATGAAAGGAATTTTTGTAATGTCCACTTAGTTTTTTATTCGTACTACGCATTTCAACGATTAAATTGTCATCATCAGGTACAAACAACACAGCAAAAAAGGCAAACAACTTAACAATCAAGGTTGTTTGTACCTGATGATGACGTTGTAATCGTTGAAACGCGTAGTACGAATAAAAAACTAAGTGGAAATTGCAAAAATTCCTTTCATTATTCCGAAGGACGAGATAGATGTTCATATGCGGAATTAATGGTAATTTGGTGATCTAACAATTTCGGGAATCTCTATGACTTCTCGGGAAATGCGATTTCCAGGTCTCGATTCCCAGAAAGGTTCCCGAATTTCGGGAATTCGGAAACAGGGGCCACGCCCCCTCTGGCTGACGTTCTCCTCCTCCTCCTTCCCCTTCAAGGTCCCTCCATCTTTCTCTGTCTCCTTGTCTCCCGGCCTCGCAACCCCCATTTAGGTGGCGCGTTTTTTCTTCCTAAAGAGATACGGACGTCGTCTCCTGTCCGCCCACGGTTGTGTTATGCCCGTACCCTGAGAGTCGTCCCCTATCCCTGCGTCAAACTCCTTTAAACCCTTTTCCCTACATTCCTCCCTCCCGTCTCTTATTCTCCGTTTCCTTTCGTCTCCTGAGTTTCTCTTGTCTTTCTCTCTCTCTGTTTCTCTAGTCATTAATACAGAAGTACATTCAGTTTGTATGTTCATTGAATGGTTTGCGGCGTGACTTGGTGAAATTTCTTCATGTTGAAATGAATATCTTTGTAAATTTCACATGAGAGACTTTAATAACGACCAGTTTCGTCGCTGTGCGACATAATCAGGTGATGATGTCGCACAGCGACGAAACTGGTCGTCATTAATGTCACTCCTGTGAAATTTACAAAGTTATTCATTTCAAGTTGTAAGTTCATCATTGAAATATTACGATATCGTCCAAGAAAAACTCTAGTCTCGAGAGTAAGTGTTCTAATTCTAACTTCGCTTATACTGTGTTTTTATGAACATTTACATACTACACTTCGAGCCGCCGCGTGGGCGTGTGGCAGGGGGTGTTAGAACACCAGCCGTGTAAAGATGTAAGGGATAAGGTTTTGGGAGGTGAAATGGTGACGTGTCTTATCGGAGTGCATTTAGTGGAGCTCAATTTTTATTGTGGTCGCTTATTGTTCGCGGAAAGAATGAGTTTTTGTACCTATCTGTGCGGAAATGTATCTCTCTTATTTTATCGCCTCAATCCTACCTAGAGATGTAGTGAAGCGTCAATGTTCTCCGTGTCGCTCTGAATTTCTCAAGCAAGATAAGCCTAGTGTGTAGCCTCCGACTCTCTAGGGGCTCCCACCTTCATCCCTCTAAAAGTTTTGAGACACAATATATTCGCTCGTGGCAGTTTTTTACGAAACGCGCAGCTTTTCTTTGTATTTGAAAAATTTTTCCGTTAAATCCTTATGACCATGTTCCCAAATGCTCGCGGCGTATTCAAGGTGTGGCAGAGCGAAGTAGCATTTCCCTTGCGGTGAATTTCAGTGTAATATGCAGATGTAGAAAATGCATAAATTAGTATAGCTCGTGCACATGTCCAGCTTCTCATGTCGCTCTGAAAAATATGTCCTGAATTTCTCAAGCAAGCTAATGCTAGCGTGTGTAGCCTCCGAGTCTCTAGGGGCTCCCACCTTAATATGTCTAAAAGTTGTTGAGACACTGTTTGTTCACTCGTAGCAGTTTTTAACGAAGAGTGCTGCTTTTTTTGTATTTTATCAAATTTTTTGGCCAAGGCTTGGTTTTTTGGTCCCGGTCAAGGCGGATGATTTTTCTCTGTGGAATTTCGCACAATTGTGCATTGCGTGTGACTCCGTAAAAGTGGAACTCCGTGGCTTGTCCCGGATTGCTTAAAATCCGTGAAATATTACCTTTGCGCTATTCTTTTCGTCGTTCTCATTTGTTTCTTTTACGCGATCATAGCTGTCGAGGAAAAAAATTCAATTCATCGAGTGAGCTGGCGAGTTACTATGTCGTTACGAGATGACACCCAGTACATAAAAAGAACTCGAGGGAACTGTAATATGGTGCAGTGCCGTACATAAGCAGGAAGCCATGGAAAGAGTTGCGGGATTCAGTGAGACGTAAAACGTGCCCTTCGAAATCCACTCGAGTCCGGCAAATTTATCGGAATATTTGCGGATTCTCGTTTCGCACTGCGTTCGGAGAAGACAGCTTAATCTAAACGATTCTTGGCGCCATATTCCTGCATAGCTGCATGGGATCGTGGAAGCATTCCAACGGTATGGCCATTCCTTCAATTCTCCTAAAGTAGTATTTTCGAAAATAGGATTCGGTGCGGGGACTTTTGAAGATGTTCCAAACTTCGGTTCTGCTCTCTTAAAGTAGACAGGAAATAGAGAGTTACAGTGTTTTGTTCCCTGCCCAGTGCTAGTATTGGGATAAATATCGCGTATACCAAGCATGCGGCGTCCTGAATGTCAATTGGTTCACAATTCGTAAAATCCATTTCAGGGTTTACGATCATGCACGCTATGAGATTTCATTGCGTCCTTGTGTAGCGGAAATCCTTTTGACGCTAAAATATCAATCGAAGTTCGTGAAGTTTAGTTCTTATCATTATGGAAGTAGTGTATTACTCAAAAGTCTGACGAGATACAAATGATTCATAGTCTGGATCGAGTATTCATAATTAATTGTTTAATATAACTCTGCTGTGCTCCAACACTCCTGAAAGACTTTTTTTTTCAAAGAACCACGGAACAGGCCGCGCAGTTACTTCAACGGAGTCACCCGCTAGTGGTCACACAATTGTGTGAATTTCACAGTGGAAAAGTAATTCGCCTGGACTGGGAATCGAACCAAGATCCCTTGATCCAAATCAAACCCAAATCAAGGGATCTGGGTTCGATTCCTATCGCATATAATGGCACATTAACAATAAATTTTTACTTAAATATATAAATAGTACATAATTTCCGGAGATGAACCTAGTTCTTTGAATTACAATCGATGCAACAGTCTTCTATGTAAGCGACTCCGAAGTTAACGCGCATTTGACTTTCGATTATTAATAGAATGCATACCTTACCTGAGCGTTCTCTTACATTACCTTTAACAGTAAAGGTGCGTGATACCGGTTCAGGATCTTCGAATTCTGATGCGTCATCACTTACTCGATCCAAACGTACTGCAAAAAGAGATTTACCTGAATACTTTATTTTTCTCACAACGTCTCATTTTTCCATGTAAAGGGACCACTCTGGGCTGGTTAAAAACAGCTCTGAAAGGCGATTAATTGCCCGGTCGTATTACTTTTGTAGTTCGAAATCGGAACCATGATTTATAGTTGAATTATGACAACATATGAACGGGAACATGTATCTCAGAAATGGTGACTCATTTTTCTCTTGCGTCAGCCAAGAACTTCACCTATCATTGTGTGAAATTCACAGTGGAAAAATCATTTGCCTGGACTGGGAATCAAACTCAGATCCCTCGATTTTGCGCCGAGTGCTCTAACCAGTTAAGCGCTAAGCGCCGCAGTCCACGGGATAAAGCCCAAATTTAAACATAAAGGTGTTTACTTTTGACATTTTCAAAGAACTACGGAGCTAGTCGCGCAGTAACTTTAACGGAGTCACCCGCTATTGAAATCGAGGGATCTGGGTTGGATTCCCAGTCCAGACTTTTAGGAATAATATATTAGCCACAGTTTAGTACAATATTAGTTGCAAATATCAATGCAGACTCTAAGGTCACATTGGTTTTTCCTCTGTGAATTTCACACAATTGTGTGATCACTAGCGGATCACTCTTTTTAAGTTACTACGCGGCTAGTTCCGTGGATTCTTTGAAAACTTCCCCTATAGTAGAACAGTTATCCTCATTCTATTGATGTTAAGAGCGCGAGAGACAGGGAATTTTTGTTCTCGTATTTTTGTACTCGCAGCATTTGTACGCTAATATATGAAGATAAGAATAATATATTAGTCACAGTTTAGTACAATATTAGGTGCAAATATCAATTACCTTAATGCAGACTCTAAGGTCGCAGACCTATATGGACAATGGCTTCCATAAATGGAATTCGTTGCTGGCATTAAATAGAAATTCATATTAGCATATACATTAAACAAAAGCATGCATAATGATAATAAGACGATTTCATTCTAGCCCAAATTTGAACAGGGCAAGCAGAGAAAATAATAATATTTCAACTCGCAACGGCAGTAAATCACTAATTACTTCAAGTTACAACGCAGGGTACATGTATATTACAGTTCTAGTACTAATCATCAATATTACTTTGTGCCAATATCCATTCTTTTGTTAATTTAAAAAAATGTCTTTCTATTTTTCAAACTTTTAATGTATTCATAAATTAAATTGCGGCATATTCCTCGTTTTATTCCATCGTAAAGAGTATTTAATAATTTTTATTCGAATTCAGTTGTCATTTTCCGTAGTATCAATTGTGAACATGATGGAGCATTTCGCCATTTTGGTTCGAACCTTTCCTAATTCCTTTATCCGGATAAATGTAACCCGTTCCTGTTGCTGACACATTGGGATTAAAATATTACAAATTGTTTTGGATATGGGGAGCATTTATTGAATTTCCAGTCCTCCTCCTCCTCCTACCCCCACCAATTATGCGTGTTCGTTTAATTGATTGATTGCTTCCGCGTGTCGATCGTGAATACGCGTATAATTAAATCGCGCCTTTCCGTTTCCGTCGTCGTCGTGGTAATGGTTGTTTTCCTCTCTTCCCATTTATGTAACCTTAATCACCTTTAATTCTCTCCTCCATCAATATTCTTCGTCGCATTTACGTTTTATACCTTTTCCTTATGGCATTCCCACATCATCATTGGCTGTTAAATTCTAATTTTGATTGACTGCAGCATTCCACCCTTCCCAATCTAATGCTAGTTCCATTACCTCCTGGTATCTCTTCCTATGTACTTTCCTCTTTATTTGGTCCATGAATTTATCCCTGGGTCTTCCTCTGGGGATTTTTCCCTCTATTTTGCCTTCAATTATGTTCTACACAAACCCATTCTGTGTCAGGGTGCCTCTAATCTATCTCGTTCTTCTTTTCTGTATGTTGTTCCATATGGTCATTTCCTCTTCTACTCCTCTGTACACTCCATCGTTTCTTATTTTGTCCGTCCATTTTATCTTCAGCATTATCCTCCAGCACCAGGTTTTTAAGGCATCTGGTCTATTCTGATTAGCTTTTCCAATGGTACATGCGTCCGATCCATGGAGTGCCTCGCTCCACACGAATATCAACCCATACTGTTTCCTGGTTTGTAGTCCTATTTTCTTTGAACACGGCAGATGTCTTTTTCCCATGAACACCTTCTTAGCTTGGGCTATACTCCGCTTGATGTCCGTTGTACTCCTTCCGTCCCGCGTGATGGTACTTCCGAGACTTTCCTACACGCTCTAGAACATCATATGAAGAAAAAAAATGTATGGGCATATTTTTTTTGTTTTATTTGAAGGAAATAGTGCTTGGAGCATTAACTCTTTCTAAATAAATTAACTGCGGTAATTAGTTTTGCGATATATTACGACTATAGGTTAACGTTTTGGGACGAAGTAACTGATTGAGCTCCTGGAGTCTATCGTGTCATTTGCGAGTGTGGCAAAGACTACATTGGAGATCCTCTCGCACTGTGGAGAATATTATCTTTTTCAAATCTCTTGGGAGCTAGGAGGCAGAACTAAAATTTGTGGGGGTGAGCTAAGAGAAAGTTTATCGTCACGTGACTCTCCAAGAGCCAATCAGGGCGCAGTAGGCGTGGCATAGAGCCACGAACATTCAGTCGCCCTCAAACCTCCGTTGTGTGGACTTGGTGATTCTGCTTACTGTTCCCCATCCCATCGCTGAACGGCCTCTTTCATTGTTGGCCACGTGGTAAATATTATGAAATTAATCGCATTGTCACCGCCGTAATTTTTTCTGATTCACAAAAAATAACCTTCCAAAGTGAAGGAATTTTTCACGCCCCTCGTGAAAAAAATTGTCAAGTTATAGACTTACAAATATATTTTTATTTAACGACTGAATATGTTAGTCATGCAAAAGTATATTATTGCAACATTTATATTACAATGCTTACGTCATGATTCCTAGAGATGCTGGCAATGAAGCGTAAAATTCGATAATGGCCTCCATTTTGACTGGGAAAATAACTCTGTCAAACCAACGTCCTAAGTCCCAAATGCAGACCAATGTATAACTCGTACAGCTTACGTATTAGTTTCATAATTTAAAGTTCAAAATCAGTTTTATGTTTAAAAGAGCATCGCGTCATGTCCTGGGTGTAAGGACCTTGGCTTAAAGTACCTTAAAAAACATAACCTTTAGATTACGTTGATGATAATAAAATACCGTTTACTCTACTAATAACGTTCTCGGCGTTCATCTGGTCTACCTTTTCCCTCCTGTCCTTATTCTCTCATATCCCACTAATTATTCCCTACTCTTTCCTCACTTTCTCTCATTTATCCCCTTTTCTCTCATTTCCCTGCTCCCGCGCGCTAGTTATCTTTTAAAAACTTTTCTTGCTATTCTTGATGCCTCCGCATTAATATAAAATCAATATACTACCCTCGAAAGAAATAGATTCCGAAGTAATAGGCTACTTTCATCACTCCCTAACATTAAAATTTATAGATAATACTGTTGCAAACACGCGACCAGCTTTCTTAATTACATTTTCAAATGTAATGAAGAGCAAACCGACCAATTAAGTTTTGCCATTCATTATACAATTTCTCTAGGAATAATCTTGCATTGACTCCATGCTTTTAGACATTATCCGGTCTATCTTTTCCCCTCTTGTCCTTCTTCTCTCTATCATCCCACTAATTCTTCCCTTCTCTTTCCTCACTCTCTCTCTCATTTCATCCCCCTTTCCTCCCCTCTCTTTTCCCTTCTCCCGCGCTCCAGTTATCGTCCCAACACCTTTCCGCCTGTCACGCATCCCTTTCCTTTCCCCACCTTAATTACCACGAACCGCACGAACCAATCTTGCCCTCCTCTCATCAGCACCGCGGATTTTAACCCTCCGGAACCGCCTCTCCTCCCCTCATGTCACTCCTTTCGTGGCCTGAATCATCAATAAATGTTACTTCGGCGTCTCATCTCTCCATCATCACCCCCCAAAATACCCACAATCCACCAAGCGGAGACAGCTCGCGAAAATCTCTCTCGATTTTCTTTTTCCTTTCGATGGCATCAAGAATTTATTGTGTTATATTCTCAGATAATACCAGGAGTCAAAATAATAGTCGAGCGTTCATGAAGCGCTCTCATTTCTCGTTAAAGAAGGAACTTTCCTATCAGGCATCCCCGATAACCTGCGTAGAATTTAACATATCTTGTAAAGTAGAACTTATTCTATCGAATGTTGTAAAATTGTTACTAAGTTACCGGCCATTTAACGAAGATATGTCGAGACAGGTTTGCGAATGGAAGTCACTTCCATGACATCGGCCATACAAGTCGCTTGCAGTCGATACTTCGTTGAGTAAGCATGCTCTTCCATGGCAGTAGTGGTCGATAGTGGTGGTAATCGATGAAGATAGTTGAAAACTGTCTGGTTTCATGAAAGTATCGTATCGATTCTGCGATATAATCGCATTGCATCCGGTGGAATATTATTATTGTAATTTATGGAAATTTATTAAACACACGATTTCCTATTGGGATCAAACAGCGATATGCGAACGTTAATATTGCCAAACATGGGCGCTTTTTGTAATTACTATATTCATTGTTTACTTCCGTCATTCATTGTTTTGGAAAAAGCTGGAAGTAATGTGTAAGCAGAACAATTCCCTGCGTGTTGAAATACAGTTTGAGATATCGCTACACTCGCCACTTTCATAGAAGTCAACTCCCATGTGTGAACCCCCCTTTGGTTTAAAGTTCACGAATTTCAATGCCGAAATACATTGGCTTATTGGCATTTCGACAGCGCCTCTTCACATAACTTTTTCAATATCAATTTCCATGTACAACATGCATTACATATTGAGGCACGTAATATATTTTTTCAGCTTAGGTCAACGATAAAATAGCACGAGTATTTTGGTTTAAATAACGGACTTCCAGTTTTTGTCGGAGCACGTAGCCTACATATTGTGATGAATGTGACAGCGTTGCTAAGGGAAACTCTGCTGTTTATCTAGTTTACGTAATCTATGATTCAATTTATATAATACTAGGGGGGCCTTTGGGGACGCCTCGGGCTTTTTTAAATAGCCTATTTTACGACCAGATACATTTTCTATCTACTTGCCAAATTTTAGCTCAATCGGTTCAGTATTTTTTGCGTGATGGAGCGACAGACATAAATACAGACAGAATGACAGACATTTTTATATATTAGAAGGTATATAGGCATTTAAAATACATTGCCAAGTGTTTTAAGCTTGAAGCTAATTATACCCTTCCTTCAATATAGGTGAAGGTTTTGCTATGGTATTTTAATGGTGCTAGTGGAATCGATCTTTTCCCATTCGAATTTTACATTACTCTAAGCCTTTGCCATATAATACCACGCAATTATTAGCTTCCTTTGCATGAGTACAGGTCCCGCCAGCTTCCATGTCTATGATGTAAACAAAACCATGGATGCCATACAGCTTAGTGACGTCAATGAACAAGGCTATACATTTTTATTGAAGCGGAATTTTTGTCAAATTTAGCACTTTTTTTGACGCTAAAAACTTAACACGTATTTGTCAAGTAAGCTTCCCATTTCACACATCGATAATCACCATTAGCGCCCAGCAGTCGTAATATTACGACAGCGATAGCCCTTCACGTTTCCCAACGAAGACGTACGATCAGTTTTGAGTTGCACATGTTTAAGTCCTTTTGAAGAAGAATATTTTTGTCAGCGAATAGCCAATGTTTTTTCCCATAAAGTTAATTGTCTAATTAAGGCGTGTAATCGTGACCAGTAAACCTTAATGGAGCATGGACTCATTGCGATATTATTCCGAGGGAAATCTTATAATGAATGGCATACCCTAATTGGTCGGTTGTAAACATGGGTTTGCTCTTAATTACGTTTGAAAACTCTTGCTGAAAGCAGGGCGCGTGTTCGCTGCAGTATTATCTATAAATTTTATTGTTAGGGAATGATGAAAGTAGCCTATTTCACTAGAAGCCGTTTCTTTCGAGGGTAGCATATTGTATTTTATATTAATGCGGTGGCGTCAAGAATGGCAATATCCCAGATGTGAGGCGCGAACACATGAGATAATAATTTTGTTGCATCGCAGCCGTGGCTGCAGTTGGTTTCAAGATTAAATGATGAGGGAAGTTGAGTCCAGTTTTTTGGGCATTTGATTGGGCATTTTTGACGTCTTAATTGGTCGTCGGTTAGGACGCACGACGTTCTCTGGGACCGAGTTCAAATCCGGCCGACGCTCCTTTAAGTTAGTTTGAGCGAGGTAGTTCCCTAGCCATAATGGAGACCGTATTCAAATTATGCGTTTTAATGTCAGCAGATATAGGACGCATGGATTTAAATATTGCATTGTCAATAGTGAAATATTTTACCTCTACACGACTGAAGCTATAATAAATTAAACAAAAATATCTCGATAAGTCTTTAGCTTGACTTATTCTTTTCGCGCGATACGTTTGAAACCCCTTCACAAGGGAAAGTTTATGTGATTCTGAAAACATTACCGCGGTGGCAATTTGAGTTATTAAAAAATATAGTTGGGAAAACATACAAACTACACGCTGTTGGATTTTTGACGACACCTAGGCGTTAGAAACTCCACATTATTTTTTAAATTATCTTGAGTACATACACGTACCATTTCGCGTGTAAAATAACTGGTAATTTTTGGTTAATATCTCGGAAAGTGGTGTGGTAAGGGGATGATGTTTTGGTATCACGGCATTGTGAAATCATAACGGAGATATTCTCATGTTTTATTCTATATAAATGATTTGTATTGCCAAGTAAGAAGAAAAGTTAAACTTAGCTACTGGTTGCTAAAAAAAATAAACGATTTTGAGTTATAATAGAATCTTGGAAAACATTTAACATTTACTTGACCACTCTTCCCTTTTAAATGAAAGGATAACTTAGATCCTACAGATAAATTTCTTCAGCGATGACCCGGGTTTGGAGGTGGCTAGTCATCATTAAGTAATGTGTGGTGTCACACCTGATGATAATGTGCCACGTCGAAACCTGGGTCGCCTCTGCATAATTTTAGGTGGAGTGACTAAGTTATCTCTTCATTCACTCAAGTACCGGGTTCAAGTAAATAATACTTCAAAGTTAATCTTTTCATTTACCATGTTAGTTAGTTCCACCGAATCACGCCTGAGACAACGGACGCTACCTTAGCTGGCCGAAATTCCCGACGGTCCCGCTTATTCAGGACGTGAGGCTATTATTTGCTCGAGAAAGATAACGATTTAATATCCCGTTGCCTCAGGAAGTATATACTTACAAATTCTGAAGATTCAGACGATATTTTGTGGAAGCTCTCTAATGTATACTTCTTCTGGTTGGTGTTTTCAAATAGCTCAGTTCCATAATTGGGTAAGTGTTAAAATTATGTTTTCTTTTTTTAGTTTACTTAAAGTTCATCAGAATCTTAATGGAAATAGGTTGCTCAAATGCCCGTACATACTTCGAGGTTTTCTTCGCGTAAGGTAGTTTGAGCGAAATATCATTTTACTTAAAAATCGATGAATTTGGTCTCATTTTAAAGAAAAATATATCACCCTTCCATTGACATAAAAAATTCCAGCCCTTTTATATGGGAAATGGTACGGGTATGCACCTCACAGAGACCATATATTAAAAACGAGGCATTTCCTACACTTGGATCTCGAAAAAAAGTCAAAAGTGTGTAGTTTGTGTGTTTCCTCAACTATTCTTGAAAAGTTATCATATTGTCACCGCAGTAAATTCTTTGGGATTAAAATAAACCTTCCGTTATGATGGAGTTTCAAACGTACCGCGTGAAAATAATGAGTCAAGTCAAAGACTTATTTAGATATATTTTCATTTGTTTTCTTACAATTTCTCTCATGTATAACTATTTTATTGCACCATTAATAATGCGATATTTAATTCTTGTGTTTCACAGTTGGCGAAATTAAAATGTATATATCGAATGTGGCGTCTGTTGTGATTAGGGAACTATCTCGCTCTCATTACCTTAACATATTCCGACTCTAACCTTACGAATACCGCTTCGAAAACCTCCTCCCTCTTATTACCTCAGTATTTGGGACGTTAAGGCCTTGTTTCACGCTAGTTTTCAGTTGAAGTCCTTGTAAATCACCTGTTATGCTCGTCCGGTAGGTGAATATCCCATTGCCCCGGCGGCCGGTCGGAGTTCATCCCTCGTTTGCTCCTGCGGGTTAACCGAGATTTGCCCTCCGGACGCGCTCTATCGAGACCCTCAAGTTGTGTGCTTTTGGCGCTTTTAAGTGACCGGCTCGCAATTAAACGAGAGCAGCCCCATTCGACCTTCTCAGTAATCAAGGAAATTGGCCGCTTAGCTCGCGTTTCAATGGGAAACCCCGCTCTCCCCAGTTCGACTCGGTCGAACTGCCCTATTTGAATTAGTAATTTCGAATCGGAGACGCAGCCTACCCACCGCGTCCAAGAACGGTCGGCTGTGTACCCAAGGATCCTATGTCCATACTCGTCCCATTTCTGCATCGTTTCCCGCCGTCAAATCCATCGCTCGGATTCTATCCATTCGTGTGGGAAGTAACCTGAAGCATCGGTATGGGAAGGAAAATTCCTAACGTCAATTATTAAATAAAGGGGGACTTGCATGACATTTATTCCTCATTTATTTAAGTAGCGTACACGAATTATATTTTCTCATTAACTCAAATACGTATAAAACTCATGTGCGTATGCTTCACCTTTGGATTTTAAGGTATTTTGAGCGAAATATCATTTCGTATAGGCGTCAATGAATTTGGTCATATTATGAAGAATAATATCTCACCATTCCAATGATACCAAAAAATAAGCCCCTTACCGAACTACTTCCCGAGTTATTTGCGAAAATGTACAAGCGATTATACTTGGGAAAAGGTACTTGAATGCACTCCAGAGAGCCATTGATCTAACCTATGAATACATCAGCTTTAAGGGTCAAATTTCACTAGTTCAATTTTTTCCTTAAAGGAAATCGAAAGGATTTTTTTTGTCGAATTATGAAATACAAACCTAATTCACAAGCAAGTCACATTGAGTTGCGGCGCCTCTAGCGTTACTGTTACGTGACGTCATCCCCCTTAGCTCCCCATGTCAGTGTTTCCATGCCACCGAGCGCGCGGAATTTTAAAATAGAAGTAACTCAATAATACTACATTGTTTCCTATAAAATTCACGTGCTGTGCATTGAAGAATGCGCACTCCAAATACAAAGTGCTCTAAGAAATCAGTACTTCCCATTATCATCTGTGCAATGTTCACTCGCTTGTTTTGTCAACGGAACAAGGTTTCACATTACATTATTGCCTTATCAAATGTTTATCTAATTGTTTCCTTGATAATGGCACTAAAATGTTCAAAATTCAATTGTTTAATGGAATGTGTTTCAAAATAGCTCACACTTGACAATTTCTCGCAGTGATTCTATTCATTCGCTCATTTTCGTTTTTTTTTATAAAATTGTCACGAGTTGGTATAGGGGTGTCGGACTGCATTGGTTCATTCGGGGACATGAGCGGATTCAGTTGCGAGAAAAATGGCTGAATGGCCCCCGTAGGATTTCTGAGCAAACTAATGCAAGCACAATGGTTCTCGAAATCTCAATGCTTAAAAGAATACCCGGGCCCTTTATTTCTCCATTAATCACTTCGTAGCTAAAGCGCATCCTCTTAACCCTTTCCGGTCCTGTGATTCCAAATGTAATCGCGTCGCTTTCCTGCATCGAGCGTCAATTTTTTCAAATGACTTTCATTAATTCATAAATTTATTTTATCTCACCACATGTTTTCACCTTACGTAGATTACATCATCTGCTACACAAAAATACATATGAAAAAGTCGACGCTCTACGCAGGAAAGCGACGTGATTCCACTTGGAATCACATTTGGACCAGAAAGGGTTCAATTTTTGTAATAACTGTGTCATTAGGTAAATTTAGCATATTTGTTTGCCTGTATTTTCTATTTCTTTTTTTAATATTCCAGTTTATTGCACTCTGTCTAAAGAACAGTGTTGCAATCATCAGAAAAGATTATATTTCCAGTTTCATGTCAATAGCTCTCAAATTTACCTCTCCCAAATGAGCTTCTTTTAACTCGACCAAATGACGCCGTGCGCTTGCTGGTTGAGTGACCAGAGTATATCGTATTTACCTTACCTTCAAGCAATCAAACGGTAGAATGAAGATTTCCCTGTCTTCCCGCTCTCTGTTATCGCCGAGATTTTGCTCTAATGAAGCCGATTTAGCAAGCTTCATTACACCCATGAATACACACTTAGGAAGAATAAAGAAATAATAAATGAAAGAACAAGGCATTATTGTAGCTTTAATATGGAAATATCCCGAATGAAAAAGGACTCACGAGAGAGATCAGGTTTATTTTTTATTTTTAGGCGGTAGCGTGGCCGACTTCGGGTAGCTCTTAATTATATTTTTCTTACCAGCTGCTTTTAATTTTCAATTTTTCTCTAGATTTTAATCGGTGAAGTCTGGAAACTTCGCCGTCGTGTCTGGGCCTGATTGAATATTACGATCGTGTGCGCATTTGTTTGTTCATTAGATACGAGTGCAACTTAAATAAATGAGCAATTAACTATTTATTTTAGGGAGCATTTAACAAACGTTTGCGTCTGTATCATCCTGTATATGAGTTGACATTCTTCGAATGCGAGTTCTGACATATCTTATTTAAAACATGTTTATGTACCAGTCAGATGTTAAGATGCAACGTTTCGCATGTGCCTGAATCTAGTCATTCATGTCAAGTATGATAAAAATACTTTTTGTATCAAAGGCTCTGATGAAACAAATGTAATCAGATTCTCTTGAACAAAAAAAGCGAGGCTGGCCATAAAAGTTGGGGGACACAAAGTCTCTCATCGTCATACATTTACAAGGAACACCGACCTGATGTCTTATGGTGAAACCAGTTAAAACAGGACGGTAAGTATTGGTGATTCGTCCCACTTATCGAAGCACTTAGATTGGCGGCAATGAAAAAGGGGCCATGACTAACCTTTTACACTATTCAACCTTCCTGACCTGTTTCGCTGGATTTTTGAAAGTTCCGTGGCACATGTCCCAAAAATCTGCCATTGCAAAGTCCAGGAACATTGCGACAGATTAATGTAGGAAAGCTCTCACGGCTTTAGACCGGCATGCTTTACCTTCAGCAGCGCTCGAGTCTACTTAGCACGTACTCAAACAAAGAAGCTCAGCGGTCAAGGCCATCCGAGGAATATGACAATCCGATGGGTGACTACTCCATATCTCGCATTTCCTCTACTCATTGAATCAATCTTGTTCCGTTCTCCTAATCTGCCGAGGCGTAGTCGAGTCCTTCGTTAACGGCCGCTTCCATTTCGAGACTAGAGAGGTGGCGATGGTCGGCGGCAATCGAGATACGAGCGCGAAAAGCTATTGAGAATTTTGGTTACACGGCCTCCAGCGGTAACACGTGTCGTCCTGCCGTGTACATATGTATGTGCGAAGTTTTTTGTTGGGCGGGAAAGTGGAAGCGATCCGATCAGTTGATACAAAAAAAGAAACAATAGAACGTTGGCAATTCTCTTTACACGCCCGAGTCTCGAATCGCGTTTCCCGAGTTTAGTTCCGCAGTCCGTCAGAAGGTTAATTGGGAGTCGCTTGATCGAATTGATGATGATGATGATCCGAATGAACGAGAGAGAAACGTGGCCAATTACGCCTCGCGAATTTTAAAAGAAGACCAAGCGTCAATGGCTCTTGTGTTTCTGCCCGTTTCGGGACACTAATCGGTCGCGGGTCGAGGATTTCGGTTCGAATGGGGAGAAGGGCGCGCATTTGACAATGGATCGACTCACGGGCCGTTTCGATTTGGAACCAAGGACGCCTTGCTCGCGAAATTCGACTGTTGTTGTTTATGTCGCCCCCGCTTCTATTTTCTCGAAGTCTAATCAACGCGCATACTTTTGTGTTTTCGACCTTTTTTTTATCCCTTTCGCATTCGTGGAGACTAATTTCTCTCCCATAGTTCTGTAGGAATACTTGGTTTACTTCTCGCTATCCAAAAATACAGTCTCTCTCACAAGTGTTTGGAGGAATGTACAACACAGGTCTTATTGCCGTTTTGTCTTGTGCTTTTTTTCGTCAACTTCGTGGTACCACCCTCCGTCTATCTACATCGGCATCAGTCTCTGAATAACCACATTTTTTCGGGTTTTGTAGCTAAGAATGCATATCACGAACGCAGGCGTCTGGAATAAGAGTTATCACTTAAAATAAGTGTCATAACTTTCCGACTTTTGCATTCTACACAACAATTTCGACCACGGAAAAACGTGAATATGTCGAAAATCAAGTGATAGCCATGACGCGACGTATATTTCTCAAAATATTTGCACATACTTTAAATGGGAACATTTCTTCTCTACAGAGGGTCATCAAAATGTTGAACATCGTGTACTATAACGTCACAGTGAGCATTCTCCCGAGCCCTTGCATCGCATTTTCCACTCTGCCATCAGTGGCACTATTGTCTGGGGAGGGGAATGGAGATGAAGGCGAAGATCCCTCATGGACTGCGGCAGAAGCCAGAACTAAAAGGGTGTTCATGGCCAAGGCGTATTCATTCCTTTTTTTCTGCTATAATTCGCAGGTTTCCTCGCGGACTTGATTTTCTCCTTTTCTCTTAGCTAATTGCTACATTTTCACGTATTTTATCTCTTTAATGATATTGTCCTACATTGGCTTTCTTTTTCTTCCCCTTTTCCTTTTCCGCTTTCTCTCCACCATTCTTTCCATTCCTGTCCTTGTGAACAATAACTACTCAGACTATGTCGTATCTTGTTATTTTTTCATCTTATAATCGTTTCCATCGTAGTCTTTTCCTTGTGTATTCTCCTCAAGACCTCCTCATTTCTCACTTTTATCTTTCGAGGATATTTAAGGATTTACATTTATAAAGCCCCCTTAAATAACAATGTGTTACGTACATTTCTCCACATCTTTGCAACTATTGTGTATGGGAATCGTTCATATCTATTATGGTCTATCAAAATGTTTCAAATTTTGCATTTTATCATCACAATGCGCAATCTCCTTGCAGCACATTTTCCACTCTGCCATCAGTGGCGTTGTTGTCTAGGGTGGGAAATGGAGGGGAGGGCGAAGATCTCTCCTGGGCTGCGGTAGAAGGCAGAACTAAAAGGTCTTTTTTGGCCGAGGCATACAGCCCACTCAAATCATGTTATTTTAACTCATTGATGACGTTAGTGGGACTGTGACTGTGAACACCTTTTTTTTCAGTCGTTTAAGTTTTGAGTAACTATGACAACAACGCGGGTGAAGTAACACTGGTCCCACCACTGGAATTTCTCAACCAGTGCAACACAACGCTCCTCACGAAAAGGTCCGAACGTGACGTTTGTAATTCTTTAAGTGTTCTGTTGACTTTTAAAACATGACCGAGTGGGGGAATTGAATTATTTGAAACCAGATCAGCTCCCCCTGGCTTTAGGCTGGATTAATTTAGGGATCCGTTTCCGGCCGTGGTACTGAAGTGATTTAAATTGCGGGGGGGAGCTGCGACTCTTTCCAGTAGTCCAGAGTTTTTTTTTTTGGACTTTCCACCTGACTTAATTCGCCGCCGAGACGTGGCGCTGCATTCCTAAAGCGCGCGAACCTTGCCTTCGGATCCAAAGGGCTCCTCCGGCTTCCAAATCCCCAAACCCCCTGTGTGGCGAGCGCTGCCTCGATAATGACGTTTAAAGAAATCCCACGTAACTTCCGCGTTCGCACGTGACGCGTTGACTCTTTAAGGAGGAACCTCTATTCTAGGCATGCTGGATGACCTATCATGATTCTAACGTGTGTTATATAGTAGGATTTCTGTTATCCAGTAGTTCAAAAATATTACTAGGTCATTTGTCATTTAACGAAGATAGGTATATTGGTTCAAAAAGTATGAATTTAAAGCAAAAATGTGCAACGTTGGTTTGTAATTCGGGAACAACTGCTCCCGGAACCGTGACGAATAATTCAGTCCCCATCCTCTTCTTTTTTTGTTCTAAAAATTTTGAAAAGAAAAAAGAAATTCCCACCGCGCGACAGAAGATTGGGGCGGTGTAGACCGACGTTCTTTCCAGTCATTTAGTTTCGCACAGACTCGCGCGCTCGCTTGTGGCGCTACTGTGTGTCCGTGTGTGCCACAGTACTCTATTCTTGGCCCCTACTACTTTTTTCTTAGTGTAATATTATCGCCTCTTTGCCTTACATCTATACTAACCTGCGAGCTGCCGCATGGGAGTGTGACAGGGGGTGTTAGAAAAGTCTCATTATCATAGGACTGTCATCCTAGGATAGTATTATCGTTTCTATTGGCCCTATCCTTTTTCTCTTCTTGGCATTGTATTCCAGAATTCAGATTGACTTCTTTTATCACATTTTAAAAATTCATAGCGTCGTTATCGATGATTTGGTCCATTGTTATATGAGATGAATTATTAGGTATCATGCCCTTAAAAAATGAACGTTGTTCTAGTTCCACACAATGTACTCTCACTGAACGACCAAGGTTTTGACAATACTTATGCCACTATCAAGGTTGCTATATCATAATCATTACCTTGATAATGACATGAGTGTCGTCGAAACCTAGGTTGGTGTGTGAGTATACCTACATTTTGTGAAAAAATAACGATGTTCTATTTGGTGATCATGATATCTATTACCAAAGTCCACCAGATATCGCTTGCTTATTTAAATTTATGAATTTTTTGGACCAAATCATCAGAAGTTAAATCATGAACTTCAGAATCACCAGGTACAATCTTCTGCCTACGTTCCACCCGGCGCCAATATCGATCGTGCGACAAACTACGAATGAATATAATAACATGATCTTTGCTGAAAATCGAACTCCAGGTTCTCCGAACGCGACGGCGAAACATTCATTTCGGCCGCCTTCCCGAACGGACCACCGAACATTCTTCTCTGGCAACATTTCGGTCGGCATGTTATTTCCTTCACCTACAACTGTTGGGAGTTTGCGTCGCCTCGTTCGGTTGACACCGCCCCAATCTTCTTTCGCGCGGTGTAACTTTCTTCTTTTTTTTCAAATTTTTTAGAAGAGAAAAAAAGAAGAGGATGGGAACTGAATTATTCGTCACGGTTCCGGGAGCCGTTATTCCCGAATTACAAACCAAATTAATTCCGCCGCCCTCGGGAGGCCTGGAGGTCGTAAATCTCACGAGATATGCCTTCCCCCCACTCCCCCAAGCACGTTGACTTCAGCGTTCTTTCCAGTCATTTAGTTTCGCACACACTCGCGCGCTCGCTCGTGGCGCTCCTGTGTGCCCGTGTGTGCCACAGTGCTCTATACTTGCCCCGCACTTCTTTTTTCTTCGTGAAATATTAGCGCCTCTTTGCGCTGCCGACGCTTTGTTTTCCGCCCCGGAACGTAAAAGAGTCTTTTAATAATTACACCGTGGTGCCCTTCTATTACGCGGCATCCACCTTGGGCCTTAACTGACCCATTCCACGCTCCTTTACTCTATCCACACAACTTTCCAACTTTGGGACTAGTTCTTCCTTTCCGCTTTCGTAGCCGTTCTTCCTTGCGCTAAACTCAGCTCCGAACCTCATACTAACACTTTTATGGATGTTATGGATGCGCGGTCTGGTGGGTGAGAAAAAGTAACGGCTCTGGGAGATTAGTAAGAGGCATAGTAGGTGGTTGGTTGAGGTGATGAAGGGTTTAGTGATACTGTAGACTGTAACTTTTTTCGTTTTTTCCTTCATGAAGCATATGTCGTTTAATACTTTCTTCTTTCAATTATTTTGATGTTTTATTTGATGATATTATGATGTGTCGGTTATAATTTATTAATTATTTGTTATTCGAAAATTTCCCAGCTTGTGGTGATGTAAAAACATCGAGCATCTAAACATCGGTCGCAGTAAAATTTATTTCTTGGGATATTTGCGAATGTTTAATTTCTGAATCATGATTAAATGCCACTCAATATCGCAGGAATATTCGGATTTTATACAAGTTTTGATCGATTCCATTTTAAACACCGTCAACCTTAGGATCCCCAAAATAATGTAAGTATATTACTAATTCACTGAGATCAAAATGTCAGCTACGCCTTTGTGAAGAACTTTCAGTTGACCGAGATAATTCAAAAGCGCTTTTACGGAACTTGCGAGGTCTGAGAAATGTCGCGATTTTAAAAATTGCTTGGGGAAGATGGATAGATGATGAATGGAAGCGGAAGTTGATTTAAATTCGTTTCTTTCTGCGTTGGTGTACGGCAGAGGAATTGGACTCAAATGGACGGAGCGACGGAATTTAAGTAGTCATTAAGGAAATACGTTGCGCTCGTCGGAGCAAGAGAAAGCGATTTTATCTCTCTTTCTCCCTTCCTAAATAATATATTCTGTCCCTCTTGTGCTTTTATTCCTCTCCTTATTTGGTCCTCTTTCCCTTTCTATGCAACATATCAAATAGTATCATCCATCTGCTCCCGCCTCGTGGAAAGAGTACAATCAAAAGCAATGCATCTATGCATGCATCTAATTAGGAAATAAAATGCCACATTCAGTGCGGTATTTGGAGTGTGTAAGGTCGCCGTTTCGCGCAGTTAAAATTTTGTGGTTGCTGCTATGAATTTTATTTATGTATATTAATTGTTGATTAAGGCGGTTTAAGTTGTTTTTTCAATTCTTAAGTTCATTTGATTTCTTTTAGTATGTTTATTTATTTGTGCTGAATTGGTTCTATTGTCGTTTGTTGTGGAGAGGCCATTGATAAAGCAGTGAACCAAGAGAAAAGTCACTTAAGACTTATTATTAAAGCTTAACAGTTGCCTCCGAGGAAAGAAAACGGAAGAAAGCATAAGGTTTCGGAGTCAGAAAGTATTTACTGGACTAGGGAGGAAAGATGAAAATAAGAGAATAGCGTTAGCGAGGGAAGCGGTTAGTAATGGAAGGTGGCTGATGACGGAGTCCTCTGTAAGGATTTAGAGAAGATACTGGTGAAAAACCCAATGAGGAATTTAGCGTTGAAGGGAGCAGAAACGTTGGTACTGAGATTAACGGATGGGACTAGACTGTAGGCGTTCCAGATGTGGGTGTGGAGGAGGATTGAAAAGGTTCGGTGAACGGAAAGGAATACAAACTAGGAAGTGCTTGGTATGGTACGTGAGGGAAAGATTCCTTTGGATGAGATCAAGGGGAGGGAGGAGACGTGGCTGGGAGAGACGCAGTGATAATGATAACGGTGTGCGCAAGGCCGTGATGGAATGAAGTTTGTTGGTCAAGCGATGAGGGGAAAGAAAAAGAATAGGTTTTATGGACGGTGTGCGCGGATATGAAGAAAGAAATATTTGAGGTATAGAGAGAGGGTACGAAAGGAGGTGCTGGGAAGAGTTCGGAAAGAACACTACTGGAAACATTACGGAAGAGAAATGGAAACTGGATCGGACGTATTTTAAGAGGGAAGTTGATTTCAAGTACAGCAGTTGAGGGAACAGTGGAGGGAGAAAAGAGAAGAGGAAGAAGAAGGCTGAAAATGACAGACGAAGGGAAGATGAAGAAAAGTTACGAGGAAACCAAGGAAGAGGTCCGGGACAGGACGAATTAGAGACAGCTTTGGTGTTAGCGACCTGGCATTAGGCAGAATACCATTTGATAATGACGATAGAGCTCAGAACCTGTAGAATATGGAGGATTTTTTCTGACTTCCAATGGAAATTACCGTCAATAGGCTGATTACTGTAATGTAGTGTACCAGTGGGTGAATTTTGCTGTGGAAAATCATGCATCGCGTTGAAAATATACTATTAAAATCCGAGGTCGCGATTCTGCGCAGTTTAAATAATGTAAAGAATTAAGAATGGGTATAATTTTGTTCGCTTATGTGTTGGAAAAGAAGAGTTGGAAATAGCGGATTAAAATGCGAGGATCAGCGGAATTTAGCGGGCATTAGTTAAATTTATTCCGCCTGTCTGAGTAAGAGAAGGCGAACTTGTATTCACTCTCGCTACGCTACCTTTTTCTGTCTCTCTCGTTCTTTCCCCTCTCTTTTTGTGTCCCACCCTTGCACTCCACGCAGTTTCTTTCAAAGAATCATCCTACCATTCCTTTCTCGTGGAAAGAGAGCCAAAAAAATGGTGTACCCATGCAAGCATCTAATCTTGCATTTGAATCTCACATTTAGTGCGGCGTTCTGAGCGCAAGAGGTCTGCATTGCGCGAGATTTGATATTCTTTGTTAGAGTTAGATTTCGCGTATGAAGGCCTCGTTTGAAAACGCTTTTACAATTCGGAAAACTTCGGAACTGGTTAACAACTGTATATTTATCATGACCATGCATGCATCTAAACATGCATTTAAATGCCATATTTTATGCGGTACTTTGAGTTCTAAGGGTCTACATTTCGCGCAATTTGATATTTTTCTGTGCATCTAATTGTGAGTAAGATTTCGCGCATGAATGCCTCCTTTGCAAACGCATTTAGAATTCGAAGAACTTCGGAACTGGAAGAGAACTGCATGTTTATCACGACCTGCATCTGAGTGTACATTTGAATGGCAAGTGAAGTAAGGAGGTATACATTTTTTCGCGCGCCCGATAACTCTTATTCACAGCGAAAACTCCTCTCCTCCGTCCACCTCCCGCCACCCTCTCCTACATAAAGCAAAGGGAAAATTATTAATAGGATTTTAGCGTTTATATCCACATGCATTAGACTGCGCATATAAATGCTTCACGGAACAAAACTCCCCTCCTCACACAACCCCCTCTCACCTGGAGTGAAGGAAATGTTATTAGTCGGGTTTTAGCTTGAATATCCACACGCATTAGACTGCGCATACAAATGCTGCACGTAAAAAAACTCTCCTCCTCCCACTAACTACCACCACCCCCCTCCTATCTAACGCAAAGGGAATATTATTAATAGGATTTTAGCGGTTATGTCCACATGCATTAGACTGCGCATATAAATGCCTCGCGTAAAAAAATTAAAACTCTCGAGGTTGCGATTCCGCGAGATTTAAAAATAAGGGGAATTTGAGGAAGGGGTTTCATGTTTTTTCGTGCGCGTGTGGGTCTGTGTGCAGTGTGCAAAAAAAACGACGGTGGAATGCATTAAAACGGTGGAGAGCACTGGACTTAAGCGACTATTAAGGAAATTTTTGCCGCCCGTCGGAGCGAGCGAAGGCGAACTTTTCGCCCCTCTCTCTCGCACGCGCTCTTCGTATATATACGACGTTATCTCTCTCTCTCTCTTGTCTTTTTTCCTTTTTCTATCCCTCTCTCTCTGTCCCACAATCCCCCCCCTCTTGACATCCAAACCACTCCTTCCACTGCCGGTCCCGCGGGAAGAGGGCCAAAAAGCAAGCGGCGGCGACTTTTCTCCCTCTTGCCACGGTGAGAATGCTAATGAGACGTTCCTTCCTCTCTTCACTCCTAGAGCGCGCTCGCGCGCCCGTCGAGGAAAAACTATTCCGCATTACGGCGCGTGGGGGACGGGTTGGGAGAGGTGGGGAAAAGGGTTTTGCCGTGAGGGAATTTTTCATGTTCCCGGTCTCTCTCTCTCTCTCTCTCTCTCCTGTCCCGGGCCATCTTCTTCCCCACTCCCTTGGTTCCCTACCCCCCTTCTCGTTGAAACCGGGAAGAGGTGGCCCCCCCACTCCAAATCTCCCAGTTCTCCTGCTCTTCTCTCTGGGAGCCCTCCTGCGGCGAGAAATTGGGTTCCGTCGGGGCAATTTGTCTGTTGTTCCGTGTTAATTTTTGGCTTCAACCCCCTTAAAAATGGGGCGGAAGAGGTCGCTCGCTTGCTGCCTTTCGTGTCCCTGGCTCCGGCGTCGCCCCACCCACCTCACGGGCAAACCCGTGTCCTTATAATTGTTATGGAAAGCGGATTGAATATGGACCGTGGAGTAAGAAGGGGCACCCCAAATAACAATATCCTGCCCTCAAGTTTCCTTTCCACGGTTTTTTCTCGGGTGGTTGTGACAACTTGTTTCTCCTCTTTGCGAGTACGTACCGCCGGAACTGTGAGAGTGGAAACTATTGCTGGAATTCCATCTTTGTCTTCCGAGTCGTGCGGAAAATACGCACTGTTTTCAATGATGCCTTCGTTTGTTATATGCAATGACGAAATAAGTGCTAAAAATTCATTAAAACAAAGCATTAAGGTGGCACGTGGATTCAAGTTTGAAGAATTGAGATATTATGTATTCCAAAAAGTAAAACTGACCAACCAGAATGCTGAACGTACTGTGATAACTTATTTCTCCTCTGTACGTGTACGTTCCACCGGAACTGTGAGAGTAAAAACTAATGCTAAAATTCCACCTTTTTCTTCTGCGTCGTTCGGAAAATTCGTACTGCTTTCAATGCTGACTTTGCTTGAGATATATATTAACGAAGTAGTTGCAAACTATTCATGCAAAACGAAGGATTAAGATGGTATGTGACGGATTCGCGGCGTAACAAGACAACTACGCTATAAAGTCATTTATTAGTTATTTATTAGTAAATTGAAAGTTTAAATCATGAATATATATTATGGTTTTAAATGTTTGGAATCGTTGCCTAGGTAATGTGTTGCCTCAATTTCCACATTTAGTTCACTCAGTCCTTGGCGCCACTTAGGCAAAAGTCTTCTCAGTTGAATCGTAAATACCCGCTGTTTGTTGTTGTTAACGCGAGACTGTGGTGAATATTCAATAACGATTGAAGAGATATGAACTAGTTGATGCTTAGAATGATAGCCGACTACTTTTGAGACCTAAATGTTACTTTGTAAATGCTAGTGAGGAAATAACTACTATAGGAAGTGTGTAAGAAGCATGTGAAACTTCCATCGTGAGCCCTTTCTCTGCTGTGTGGATGTTTTACTGTTAATTTACAGCTACATTTTTTCGGTTTATTACACGTTGAGAGCCTTAGAAATCATAAGGTATGATCTAGATTGATTGATGTGGATGTTTATGTGTAACCTACTATTCATGTGTGGCCTCGGAGTAGGTTCAGCAATCTCTCCTTTATTTGTTATTAAAATGGTAGTTATTGGCGCGATTTCTCATCCATAGATGATATTGTCGGATGTTGATTTGGAAATCCTTATAGCACTTGTATCCGTCTCCTAATTCATTCCACTTTTTTTCACCTCGCATTATTATTATTTAATTGCCGTAGAACTATATTCACTTAGTGCTAAGAAGTTAATTGTGCATTTGTGTACATAAATTTGGAGAAGAATGAAATATATCTGTAGTCCGGACATTAGTAAAAAGGAGTGTAATTACGTCCCGCGTGTAGAACTACATTTTTCATCCACTGCATTATGATTACTGGTGAGTAAAACTGGTAAGACGATTATTAACGATCTGTAGACTGAATTTACATTTGAACTGCCGTCTTTCATCACTAGAGGGCGACTCAATCGAAAAAGTTGTTTGTTGACGGAATTCTAGGCAACAGTTTTTTTGGCTTCTTCAGAGCTTCGTTACGCAAAACAAGGAGTCATACAGTGAGGCAATTATGCAAATATTAGTAACACAGCCAAGTAATTATGCAAATATTCGCAATATGGGTATAAATTATCTGGCTGAATTTCTCCTTGTTTTGTGTTACAATTCCCTGAAGATGCCAAAATATTTGTCGAAACGTTGGCTGTGAGTTAAATATATATTAATGACCAAATATTCAAGAATATTGTTACTATCAATATTTTATTATTTAATACCAACCAATGTTATTAAAATTGGTTGATATTAAGGATGGTCTGAAAGTTGAACTCTGTGAGGGAGCAACGTGAATATTGTCCATTGTTTAAAAGTAATAGTGTTTACCCATAAGGTTGACCACCTTATGGGTAAACACTATTCACGCTATCAGTCGTTTGCGAATATTAAATGGTTTAAGAATGATTTGATTTAGAATTTTGACTCTTAAATATTGGTGAGATGATCTGTTGTTTGTTATTTATTTAATCTAGGGATGGAATTTATTCAAAATGCTGATACCAAACTTTACTCCCACTCATTCCTGAAATCCGTGGTGTTTAGGAGGCATTCGTTTCATTTCCGGTAGGGAAATGTGAAACTTCTTTCTCTTTCTCATTGCTTCATTGAGAGAACTTTAGTTTGGCCTGGATTTTCTTGTAGACACTGGGTTAATTTTTTTCTGACTCCCGAAGTTTTTACGAAGTTGCTTGCTGCATTTTTAGTCATTACAGCTAAGTTAAACTATTGCAAAAAAAAGAATTCTTTTCATCTAGTTTAATGTGCCAAGTTGTTATTTTTTTAAATGAAGTCCCGCGGACATTCTACCTCGGCTGCGGGAAGAGCCCTTTCAAGAAGAATTCAAATAAATTCGTGAAGTGTCACGGTCTCCTTGCTCCTTACCCTCCATTTCCACCCCCATTCCCCTCCCAACCCCCTCCCTTCCACCCTCCTCCTTCCCAGAAGACCTTTCGCTCCAAGCTATTAACGCCCTCCAACCCGACCGTCTTCTTCATCTTCAGTCTTTATTCCACTCCGCGCCCTCTTTATTTCCTCGCTCGTGGATCTAGTTCGTTTCTACAAATCAATGTCATTGATCGTGCAATCTATACACGAGTATTTCCATGTGTTACTGCAAAAGAATGTCGAAACTCGGTAAACATAATGTAATGCAGTTTTCATCGGCTGAATTAAAAAATATAACTAAAATTATAGCTGAGTGAAACAGGAGAATGCCACGATGTTATAAATTAATTTTGTAGCGTGTCAGTCATTCTGTATCCGTTTTGTTTCTTTCTCCGTCAATTTTTGAGCTAGAAGTGTGAGGCTTGGTGGGTTGAATGTGGAATCTCTGTCTACGTGATTTGGTAGTAGTTTTGGATTTTTATAGCTTGGGCGTGTGGCAGGGGGTGTTAGGTCACCAGCCGTGCAAAGGTGTAAGATATTTGGAGATGAAATGTAGACATGAATTTAAATGATTGCTATTAGTTAGTTTAAATAAGATCCAAAAGAGCGGCTGCTTGGGCGTGTGGCAGGGGGTGTTAGGTTACCATCCGTGCAAAGGTGTAAGTTATATTTGTGGGTTGTGGTTGCAAAAACCAGAAGGGAGAAAGGCCAAAAGGGAGAGTGGAAGAGTGTAAAGATGGAAACAAAAGAAACCCACAGTGCTTTCCTATTCAAATGGCTTTAAAAACAACAAAAGAGAAGAGTGAATGAAAAAAAAAACATTTTCACCGAAGAGCTATTTTTAGACTAGGAAACTTACCCCTGCTCACGGAGTCAGCAGTCTAGCTGCCTGCTAGTCCTATGATTGTTTTAATGCAGCACTCCACCCTTCGCATTACTAGGGAACTCAAATTTTTCCACGCGAAGTTTATTTCCTTCTAAATAAATGTCCCAGGCAATTTATTAAAACTATTTATTATGCTCTAGTTCAATCTGAACTAAACTACGGCATAATTTTCTGGGGAGGTGCTTATAAAATATAAAATATATATATCCGCTACTAATACTCCAAAAAGAAATAGTAAGACAGATTGCCAGAAAATGTCAGTGTGAGCCGTCCTTCCCCATATTTGTTGATTTACAGTTATTTCCCCTACGCCATCTTTACATTTATAAGGTACTGAAAATATTCTACCTAAGAAGTGGCGATAAACCTGAGGTCGAAACTCATGTATACATCTATATCTACATCGTCGTAATACCATGCGAACCACCACGAGTGTGTATGGCAGGGGGTGAAGATCACGAAAACTGCACTATTGCCATGAAACTGGGATATTTAATGGAGACATGCTTGATAATTGGGTCACATGCAGCTAGATGGTTAGTATCTACATAATAAGAAATGGATTATTGATTGTTATTACATGCATCATGCACTACAGACTACTCTAACTATATTTCACCTACCTATCCCTTTGCTACGCTGCCTATTGTTCTCTCTTATAGTACGCGGGAAAAATGGCATTTTAAATCTATCGGTACGACAATCTATCTCTCTAATCTTGTTAAGATGATCAAACCTAGCATAATACGCAGGGGTTCTCATTATATATCTAACGTCATCTGTGAACAAAACGGTTTCGAATTTACTTAAAAGGTTTAACCTAAATTTTAACCTGAGTTCTGATAGTAATTCCCATCCTAGTTCTTCTATTACGCTCGTAACACTTATACAATTATCATAACGGCCTTTAACAAACCGAGCGGATCTCCTTTGCACGCGCTCTAATTCTTTTATCCTACCTTCCTCATATGGATCCCATATGCTAGCGCCATATTTTAAATGAGGCCTGACAAGTGTGAAATAGCTTCTTTCTCGTACTCTCTCATCGCATTTGCCTAGAACCCTTTTAACGAATCCTAATCTACGGTTTGCTACACTAATTATTTCCCTGATGTGTTTCCCCCATGACATGTCTTCAGTGATGGTGACTCCTATGTATTTAATAGATTCTACGTTAGATATTTTCTTTTCTTTGATGCAATAATTATTCCGGGGAAAACCATTCTTTTTCCAAAAGTTCATTATGGCGCATTTCTTCAAATTTAATTCTAGTTGCCATCTATCACACCAATCATCAATCGCATCCAAATCCGTAGGTAAAGACTGACTGTCCTCTTCATTTCTAATTCCCTTTTACACTACTGCATCATCGGCAAAAAGACGGAGCTTGCTTTTTTTTACTACTGTATTCATTTACAAATTAAGATACATTATTCATTTACAAATTAAGATACATTACAAATTAAGATACAAATTAACATACATTTATACAAATTAAGATCTACAGCAATGCGTAGTTTGCCTAATTTGACGTTATTCCAGCGATCATTTATCTACATTGGGCCAAAATTATTTTATACATTGTTCCAATGGTATAAGAGACAATCATGATTTTGACATGAAAAACGCGATTTATCGGAAAAGTTAATTAGTATAAGAAAATTGAATGAAAAAATAAGAAACTTCAATATTTTATATATCTAATGGCGAAAACTATAGCCTTCTATATTTAGTAGGACTAATTAAAATATGCAAAAAGAGAAACTTCTGCACATTAACCAAAATGTTTAGACTTGAGAGTTTCAAACATATAAGACACCAGACGGCCCAATACGCTGCCCTTGAGGCCCAGGGGCCTTTCTTATAGTCCCAATAGTATCAATTTCCTTAAAAGAGCTTTACTGATCCCATGTCTGAAAATTTCACTAAAATCAGTTCACTCGTTCAATACTTATGAGGATTTTAAGAAAGCATTCTTTTGGAACCTAGGGCCATCTGGGGCCCCAGTGTGACTTACGACCCCATTGCTCCGTTGCCTTCCACATCGCAGTACCCCCGTCGTCACCGTGGACTCTTGCTCTCGACTGGGTAGGTCAGTACGGGTAACGTGTTTAAGTTGATTAACGAGGAAATATTTTTGAAGGGAGAATTTTCTGGCGTGGGAGCGGGGATGGAAGGACAGAGATGATTTGAAGCCGGCTCGACGCACTTGGTTTCGAACCGGCTGCCATGAGAATGGCAGTCAGCAGACACGCTGCCACTGGTCCAAACCGCACAATAAAAAGCGAGCTAGCCAAAAAAAACATGGAAGGGTTTTGAAACACCTCATCGGAAAATAACTCATAATGTACAAGAAAACGAAATGTACCTATTTATTAGCTACTGGTGTTCATGTGACTTTCTTTCTTTACTCCTAACTGACATTTAATAATACCAATAATAATAATACCACTCTAATACCGAGTTCCCCTGCGACATCTCTCAAGAACGTGCCAAGATATCTACATCTACATACTAACCCGCAAGCCGCCGCTTGGGCGAGTGGCAGTGGGTGGTAGGTCACCGGCCGTGTAAAGATGTAAAAGTTTTGGAGGTGAATTGGTGACATGTCCTATGAGAGTGTGTTTGGAGGAGCTCAGTTTCTATTGTTGACGCTTGTTGTGTGCGGAAAGAACGAGTTTTAGTACCTATCTGTTCGGCATAGTATATCTCTTATTTTATCGCATCTGTCAGACCTAGAAATGTAGTGAGGCTTCATGATAATGTTCTCTGCGTCGCTCCGAAAAATATCAGTTCTGTATTTATCGAGCAGCCAAAGCATAGCGAGCAGCCTCCGAGTCTCTAGGAGCTCCCACCTTAATCCCTCAAACACTAAGGTTCCCAAAGTGGGCGCTACCGCCTCCTGGAGGGATGTGCTTTCATCTTAGGGGGCTGCAAGGGTGCGCCTGGAGACTGGGCCCATACCAAATATACTTGTCCGGGGATGCGTAAACCATCTCTCTGTTGGATTTGAAATAAACAATAGTTTAATCGCAATTGTTTTAGCTGTATTTTTATAAACGTCTTACTTTTTTTATGTAGTCCATGACTTTGCTTATGCAAAGCTTATGGCTGGGGGCGCTGGGTAATGATTTGTGGAAAAAAGGGATGGTGGCTCGAAAAAGTTTGGATTACACGGCTCTAACAGTAGTGTAACACTATATATTCGTTCGTAGCAGTTTTTAACGAAGCATATATACGTAGAATGTGCAAGATAAGCATCGATACACTTTCTCGTGTCCATAGGACTGAGGGAAGAATTCGGAATGGGGAGGAGAAAAAGATTCCAGGATGGAAAGGGTTCAGGGTATTCGGTGAATGCCGAGGGACGGAAAGGGGGAAGAGGGGAAGGGATGGATCGTCGGAAAAAAACGGGCGAAACTTTTCGGAAGAAGAAAAACGGGAGGGAGGAGAGAAGGAAGGAGAGAAGGAAGGGGAAGAGCGGGAGGGGAAGGGAAAGATAAAGACGGACGTCCGAGGGAGGAGGAAAGAGACAAAGCGATTCCGTTCGAACGGAATTGAGATCTTCTCCGGATGCCTTCAACCGCTTCCGCGTCGCCATTCGAGCGTGGCCAATGACAAAAGACAATCGAGAAGCGACGATCTCACGCACGCTGCGTGCGTGGATTGAGTCCGCGATTTGATCTGAGGAGAGGAGGTAGAAAAATATACTCGCGCAGAAGAGGTGAATCGGAGATAACAATACATCCACAGACGTACGCATACTCATGCGATCTGATATCGTATACTGTATATGCATACATACCCATCACGCCGTTCCCTCCCGGGGTAGGCACGGTCAAAATGTTTCACTCATTAATACATAATTGTACACCTAACTCTGCTTCAATGATTTCCTCCATACTGACCTATCCTTGCAAACCTCTTTTGCCTCAATTACCACCATACACTGTTTCATAAACGCCCTCCTGTTTTTAAAACTCCCAATATTCCTCCTCTTAAGAAGTTCCTCAACCACATTCAACCACAACTTTCTCGGCCTACCACTACCTCTCACACCATTCATTTTAGATGTAGATGTAGATATGTTCTTGAGAGATGTCGCAGGGGAACTTGTTATTAGGACGCCAGCCATGAAAAGACATAAGAAAAGAGTGAGGATGAATTCATTCACTGGTGGCCCAATCCTAAGATTGGCTGACTGCAGAAGATTTATAATTTGAGAAATGTAGAAAATACTATTGTCCCTTTTTGCCATGGACATAGGCTGGATATATGCTAGAGGGGGAGGGGGCAGGGCGTTCATCTGTAGCTGTAGATTTATGTTATAGGGGCCCAGAACACTATCTAGTCTGGCTCCGTATAGCAGAATAGTTATGAAAAGTCTCGTCCAGGAGGGGGGCGGGCAACCACCGCCCTCTGCCTCCTTCTGGCTACGCCCATGTTTCCTACATTTATACATTAAAATTCGAAGTTGAAAATTTGATATTCCTTGCTGCTCATTGTAGCAATATTAAAGATGCTATCTAATTCTATTTTGCTTGCTAGAAAATATCCGAAGCTGATTAAAAAAATATTTCTGTATTGTAATTTATAATAAACTGCTATTGTTAACTCTCGAAGTCATTGATGGCTTCACTCTTCGAAAATTTAGAAAAAGTCTTCAAAATGTTAAATGCCAAGAATATCAACCAGCATAGACCACTCCCCCCTCTACTCACTACCCTCGACCTATGCCACAGTTATGTTAACTATTAAACACTAGCCTTATTGTGTTTCACCCTGTCTTTTTTATGAATCTGCATCTAGGGAATACCGTACAGGCTATCTCCAGGGTGTATGGTACGGATCTTTTCATACCAAGAACGTATTACTTGTCTCATTAAAAATTAGAACTTCACACGCCCCCCTGGCTACTGGACGATGACCTCAAAAAGCACTCAGGAGAACAAAGAAGGGAAAAACCAGTTACTAGGAGACATTGATGTACGTACTAATATTCAGTACAGAGATGGAATTAATAAACAGAGGTCCAGAAAAGAATCTTTCTGGAGATGATCGATTTGTGAAATAATTTGGCTTTAATGCGAAAGAGAATGCGCCCTAGATTATACCATTTACTGAGAATGATTTAAGAGCTTACTTTTCAGTGATATTTATGGAGGAATTGAAGCTTTTTGATTCGATATCATAGTCACGTGAGGAATCGATCTTATCAACTCGATTTTCCGCCTCCCTCAATAGCTCTCCTGGACTCTATAGTCTCCCACGAATTCTCCTCGGTTTTATTTCTCACTTCTCTCCACCACTCCACACAGAGTTTCTCTTACCCCTTCCGAATATATTTTCCCCATTTACCGTCGCATTTGACACATTATCCCTCCTTTGAATTCGAACTCCCAAAAGGGGAAAGTATGACCACGCCCCCTTCCCAACTTCCTCTGGCATTTGTCCGCGCAAGAATGGGAGCGGCTGCTGGGACAATATATATCCTCCGTATCCGTCCCATCTTTTTGCCTCTTTTCTCCATCTCGCCTCTTCTCTTGTTTTACTTTCATTCTTCTTCCTTCCTCATCTGTTCATCTCTCCATCTTTTCCCTTTCCAAACGTATTTTTGATTTTATTTTATTTTAATAAAATTATTGTTCACCCAACATGAAAAACATAATAGTAGGGTAAACTCTTAAACGGTTCTTACGGTTAAACAATCAAATCAATTACATTAGTCAAGGCTGGCTGAATATTACATACATAAATTTTACATAACATTGGTCTGGATAACAAAAAGTGATAATTATTTTTATCGAACTATTTTACAATTTTGAAAATACTGACAGTATATCCTTTCGAAATTTTTCTTTTGACATGTAAATGTTTAGCTCTTTACAATGTGTATTGTATGAAGCACATATTGTATTTAATGGGGCATTCTTGCAATAATTTGTCTATATATCTCGTAAGTATAAAGTCCTTTTTAGCTTCCATTTTTTCTACATCTACATCTACGTGATACCCTGCGAGCCACCACGAGGGTGTGTGGCAGGGGGTGAAGATCACCAAACATGCACTATTGACATGCAACGAGCATATTTAATGGAGACATGCTAGATAATATGGTCACATGCAGCTAGATGGTTAGTATCTACATAATATGAAATGGATTATTGGTTGTTATTACATGCATCATGCACTACAGACTACTCTAACTATATTTCACCTACCTATCCCTTTGATATGCTGCCTATTGTTCTCTCTTATAGTACGAGGGAAAAATGACATTTTAAATCTATCGGTACGACAATCGGTTTTGGTTGGGATTAAATAATTTAATCCCAACTAAAAAAGGGAAGCTCAAATTTAATTTAATTTTGAGTTCCCCATTCTTGTGTTTCCCGTTACGGATCTTATTGACGTGGATACTCAACGCGTTTTGTAACCAGTCGGACAAAAGGGCTCAAAGAATTGAACGGTGATGTGAATCCGGTTCCGCAAGAACGGGATAACGATCGAAATCTCTTGACGTGACGGAAAAGCCCGGTGGAGTTCGCGAAGCTTGGTGATTGTGATGTAACGGATCCTTTAGCGATGACCGCGTATTGACGGCGCCGGCCTCTGACGATAAGCGAGCACTGTGGAAGTTATAACTTAACCGTCATGCTACTTCAGCGGTAGCCATATTCGACATAAGATATGGAAATGAACAGCTACTTGGCTTCCTTTTAGCTTTCCGTTTGCAAAAACGGCCCACAATCAGCACTTCCAATAAGTAACCGTCGATTGTATTCTCACTGCCTTGGTGGGAAAACTGTTCGCAATCGTTCCTTTCCGTCACGTCAGGCAATCCCAAACGTATTCACACCCTAACATCATCACACTCTAATGGATCGATATGAATGAATTAATGAATAATTTATTAATTGTCCTGGGGACCCCTTAAGAACAAAAGCAATTTACATTTTTTTTGAGCAACATAAAGAGCAAAATCAACAATTTGGACAGTAACATAATGAAAAAATTAAGTATGAATTAATACCAATTTACAATGCTGAATGCAAAGTTTTTTGGAAATCATATCATATAACAAATTCATCTGCATACATTTCTGGATTTACATTAATTACAACAATATGCAAAATTACAACAATATGCAAAATAATAACAACATTTTGTGGTCAGAAAGTAACATATTATAATATTTCATTTTAAAACTAGCGACAGAAGAACAATTTTTTATGTTTTTGGGCAGGGTGTTCCAGAGATGACACGCAGTAACCAAGAAAGAATTTTGGAACTTCGTTGTGCGGTGACTAGGAAAGTAAAGATACTCAGGATCACATCTAGTGCACATATAAATGTGATCTTTTTGCATTGGGTGCATTAATATGAAGCGAGGATGACTATCGGTCGGCGCTGCGCATGCGAGAGACGTGGGTGGGGGAACGAGGTCCTTAAGGCCATTTTGGTCTTGGGCAAAATTTCTGCCCCGCACGTTTCGCGACTTCGGAGTGCTAGCGCGTTGATTTTGATTCTTAACAAAAAAGCTGGTGATTTAAAACCGTAGGACTGGCCACATACTTTATTTCTTGGTGAATAATAAAAATAAAAAATGAAATTTCTTATAAAATGCCGATGACGGTCTGCACATAACGAGAGAAATGTTGTGCATAACTAGACAAGGGACGAAAATTTGACATTTTAGAAGCATAAAATAAATGGCAAACTCATGGTAATGGGCTGCTTTTACACGGGGACAGTTAAAATTTATCTGGAAAAAAAATACCTATGCACTAGGCCCAGGAGTAATATTGAGCATTAGTAATGGACCCGTTAGATTAATAATGACACACGGCACTTAAACAAGATATGAACCTAATAAATGATTTCGTACTTTTCCAGAGAATATTATGTGAGAAATTCTCTCCAATAATAAAAGGGAGAACGCAGGCGGCCCGGGCATCATTACCCTGATGACGATGGAAGTATTATCCATCGAAACGTTGGCAGCAGCCAAAAATTTTACCCGATGTGAATCCCGAGAGATTTTCACGCAAGAGACGAACCAATTTACTACGAAAGGCTATGGAAAAGAATGGAAATTTTGCAGATAAGAATGATCGTGGACAGCAAGTTTTTGGATTTAAAACGAAACATCGAGCAAGGGCAGCAGACAAACATTAAAGACGAGGTGAGATGGTCAAGAGAGAGGAAATGACGCTGGGGCTCGCTTTTCCGTGGAATGACGGCGTGAAGACTCAGAATAAGCGTACATTAAGTTTGTCTCTTCTTTAAAATTAGCGTATCAGGCGAAATCTAGTGGAAATGGAGTACAAAAGCCATGTTTTCACAATAGAAGTTTTTGTTTACTTTCCGCAGAAATTTTATTTCACCGTCCATTTTATTTCGACTAAACTATGGACAAGGTCTTTGGACCTTGAAAAGGTCATAGATCAATTTCCAAGGTCGTTGGACCTTTTCGCGCGTTCATTTTCTACATTTTTTTCATTCAATCATTGTTTTACAGATTTGTCGAAATCTTGGTCGGTGAAATAAAATTTCTGTGGAAAGTGAACAAAAACTTTTATTGTAAAAACGTGGCATTCGTCTGTTCTGTTTGGAAAGGGTGTGGTGAAACTTTTTTTTTTATCGAACTGTTCGGAAAACTTGAACATGGATGATATTCTACCATCATATTTATCATTCTATTGAGGTAGTTCGAGAGAATTTGCTCCCCAGTCGTAAGGGAAACCGTATTCAAAGTAAATGTATTAATTTCAGCTGCTGCAGGTAGCATGAAATAAATATTGAATTAATATTGGTGCAATTATATACTTTTACATGGCTGAAATTCTAATAAACTTTATATAAATATCTCTATAAGTCTTTATCTCGACTAATTTTTTTTCGCGCGGTTCGTTTAAAACTCCTTCAGAACGAAGGTCATTTTGTGATTCAGAATTATTTACCGCGGTGACAATGTGATTAATTTTCAGAAATGGTTGAGAAAACATACAAACTACACACTGTTAGGTTTTAGACGAGATCTAGGTGTTAGAAATTCCTCATTTTTTTACATAATGTCTCTCTGGAGTGCATACACGCACCATTTCCCATGTAAAAACGCTTGTGCTTTTCTTAAAAAAAACTCGGAAAGTAGTTCGGCATGTGGCTGATATTTTGGTAATTTTGGAAGAGTAGGATATTTTCCTTTAAAATGAGACCAAATTCATCGTCTTCTAGATGAAATGATATTTCCCTCAAACTTTCTTAAAACACCCAGCAAACATCCGTTGCTCCAAACATGTGTTGCTACTCTGATTGACTGATGCTGCGGGCTGTTATTAGGCCCTTAATCTGATCGTGATAGGCTGCAGCTGCCTCAGTCGTGATACGTCTAGCAACTTAAGTATAGTCTAAAAGATAAATGCAAAATTTTTGCCCAAAGCAAGGATGTTTTTGAAATGAAATGCAGTAGGACTATGACGTAGCGATGGTAAAGATAGATTAAGACCACAAAATTGCTTAGGGATGCTGCGAATTCGCTAAGAAACGATTAGAAACGGACCAGTCGACATCAAAGAAATAGAAAACTAAATTTATTATTCCGGGACAAGTGTGTCCCTCAGGAACATACATGATTGCACATGCTTTTAGAGTCAAACAAATATTGCAATAGCAATATATTTAAGGTATATTAATATCACAGAATCTGACATAATATTTAACAAAATGGCAAGATTTTAAAAATACAAAAGAATTCATCAGATTTTGTTCAGTGTAGCGCAATATTTAGTTCCCTTGAAGTAATATTTCATGGTGTTTCCTTATGAATCTGATTTATCTGGATTTTCAGATTTTTTTGTACGTCTTCTGACATTTGATTCCATACTTCGCAAGAGGTGACATGGAAAGACCTAGCGTAAGCAGATGTTCCATAGTGTGGTACATAAAGTTGTTCCATGCGGCGTGTTGGACGTTTATTTGTCCTAATATTGTATTGGACATTCCGGTGTAAATATGTGGAAAGTTCTGTGGCTATTAACTTATACATGAATGTTGCCTTATTAAGTAAGTGCCTTTTTTTTTGGTCCATCCAAGGTTTTTTTCAATATGGCGACACGTGTTCATAATATGTGATGTCAAAGAAATATCTCACACAGAAGTTCTGAATCCTCTGGAATTTTAGATTCAGTATGTTTGTAAGGTCATAGTATACCACACGGCAGTAAATTGTGACCGGCGCTCATCTCAGGAAGTTGTATATAGTTACTTGCCGTAGTGGTACATAGAGAATGTTTGGATGCGTATAAAAGAGGCAAAGGTCGATGTTTTCATTCATGAAGCGGCGACGTTAAACCGCGCGTGTAATCGCCAGTGAGGAAATTACATTCTATTTCCCGGCTGAATTCGGCAAAGGATATGATAATCGCTGGTTTTTGAGGAAAACAGAGGAGGAAGAATATGAAAGCATGAGGAGAAATGAGAAATTTGGCGATACCGTTTATTGCAGCCGGCTTTTTTTTCGGTTCCATTTTGGTATTTATTGTTCCCCTTTCGGGTTTTTGGAGCTTTCTTTTTCCGAATTGTGATTCTGTATTTTTTTTCTCGTGTCTCGGCGTACGTACTCTGCCTCCCTCGGAAATTTGAATTGGTAAACTCGCCGACCTGTTTGCTTTGTTCGATATAGCTCTCGCACAAATCAGTCAAATGCTAAATCCCTTGTGATTGTTATTCAAGTGTGTGACAAGCAATTCCGAAGGCAACATTGAGTCTTCTTTATGCTGCCATCCGTTCTTTCCGATTTTCCCTTCCGACCGGCTTGGAGTAGAATTCCAGTTACACGTTGTTTAGTGCCTCGTACCTTCCAACTAACGGGTCCATTAGGTTGCATGCGTGGCTGGCGTTTGTCTAGGGAATGAAATGTCATACGTGAAACACTCAGCTTCCACTCTGGAGTGCATTCGCTAAATCGGAAATTTAGGTTAGTCACCCATAATCTCTAAATGCTTTCAAGTAATGGCCTATGTTTGACGAACTGACGCGGCTTTGTTCTAATTTGATATGTACCTCTTATTGTTCGTTACTTGTGCATAATTCGCTTTGGCGTCAAAGCGTGGAGCTTTTAAATATGAATGTATTTAAGCTGATTTATTAGATCCTCCGGACGTTTAAGTCTGATGTTTTCAGGCATAAGTCGCAGAAGTGCCTGCTATCCATTGCAATAGCAAAGTGCTTCAATTATGATCTGCTTAAGCATCCCGCGGCGAGAAGGTATTCTTTCTATTTCTTCATTCGTGATTCGGCCGTGACGTAGTTTTTCTGCTAGCGTTTCTTCTCTTCTGGAGGCGTCTTCAGAAAAAAAATGCGAGCGCTTCTTTTGGCCGGGTTTATATAGTAGAGTCGGTGGGGTCGGTCGCTTCTATGAGAAACGTTGTCAGAATAACAACGACGCGACCGAATTCCGGAAGAAGAAATGGAAAGTTGTACTGTACGTCTCCACACAGTATTACTGTATACTACACTTTCCCCATGATACGGCATATTCCTGTAAATCCTAAAGCTTTAACCAGTCTAATGCGTAATATGTGTGTTGACAAGTTGCAGATTAATAATCTACCTAAAGATACCTTGCGAAGGTGAAGCCAGTCGATGATACCTTTTATTGTGGAAAAGTTCAAAATTTGTATTTATAATGCTTCGAACTTGATTATAAATTTCCACCGTAACCCCTTCGAATATTACTGGGAATGTCAAGTATCAACTAAAAGGCATTTATCCGTAGTTAGACTGACAGTTGTGCAATGAAAACTTGAAGCTCTTGTGCCCATGTTCCCTTTAAACGTCTGCTTATGAGGATGGGGATTTTAAAGGATATATTTTTGGAAAGTATAGTGTTGAATTAGGGTGAAGTTAGGAAGAAGGAATGGAAAGTTGTACTGTACGTCTCCACACAGTATTACTGTATACAACACTTTCTCCATGATACGGCATAGGTGGGGTGTTATTAGGGGGGTTTAGATTAGATCCATTTTATATGTAATTTATGGGAAGAGTTAAGCGTGGCGGAATCTCGGGAGCATGTTAGGAATTATTGCGACCCTATTTATGCTAATAGGATAGCGTCCTTAATGAAAACAAAGCCTACCGTGACGGGCTCATTATCCAAACGATGGGCATTAAAATTTGGTTTGGTAGATGACATTATTTTTGACTTCTCCTGCTCAAACAATCAGTCGCCTATCGGCATTGATTGTGCATAATTCTTTTCTTAGGCGCGACAGTAAGGAGTACATATACATCTACATCTTCGTAATAACCTGCGAGCCACCACGAGGGTGTGTGGTAGGGGGTGAAGATCACCAAACATGCACTATTGACATGCAACTAGGATATTTAATGAAGGCATGCTAGAGAACAGGGTCACATGCAGCTAGGTAACTAGTATCTACATAATAAGAAAGGGATTGTTGGTTGTTATTACATGCATCATGCACTACAGACTACTCTAACTATATTTCACATACCTATCCCTTTGCTACGCTGGCTATTGTTCTCTCTTATAGTACGCGGGAAAAATGACATTTAAAGCTATCGGTACGACAATCTATCTCTGTAATCTTATTAATCTGATCAAACCTAGTATAATACGCAGGAGTTCTTAATATATATCTAACGTCATCTGTGAACAAATCGGTTTCGAACTTACTTAAAAGGTTTAACCTATATGTTAACCTGCGTTCTGATAGTAATTCCCATTCTAGCTCTTCTATTAAACTAGAAAAGTAGAATATCGGAGGAAAAGGCAGCCTTCAATGAAGTCAACCAACTGCTTTCAGCCAAAGGAATGAACGTAGGTTCAATAGCGTCAGGCGAAACATGATGGAACTCCATGATTATCAGAAAGGAATAAGCAATGGCAGGTTCCGCAATTATTTAATCAGGCGAACGGTTTCGATACAAGGTATCATCATCAGGCACTTGGTACGGAATCATTTTCAATATATAGCAAGAGTGGGGAGGGGTGTTAGGAAGTAGTGGAAGGGGGTGGAGAGGAAGCTAAGGGGGATTAGGCAGCAGCGTCATGTAAGCGACCCAATGAGGGTGGGGGAGGAGAGGGGGTGGGTAGATGGGGGAGGAAGGGTGGAGCAAGAGGGTTTTACGGGAGGGGAGGTTGGGGTGTTTAGATGACGGTGGGGGGGGGGTACATGCTTGGTGGGAAAGTCGTGAGGGGAATGGTCTTGTCTGGAGGGTTGGGGAAACATTTACATCTACGTCATGCCCTGCAAGCCACCCAAAGGGTGTGTGGCAGGGGGTGCTTCCACACCAGGCATGCATGAATGATACGGTATAATACCAAAATTACATTGAAACCCGCGTACAACACATGCAAAGCGCCAATTAAAAATCTAATAACCAAGAAACATTCTATCGTCAATCGTTCCAACATGCAAGGGATACAAAGACTATTACTACAGATTCAAAATATCATGCATAAATAAGAACATCAGTATTTACATCATGCATAAATAAGAAAGAGGAGAATATAAAGAGAAAGATTTACTGTCTGCCTATTGTCACAATTCGAGCTATTCATGACGACGATCACAGCTGTTATGGTCCCGAATGGTACGCGGAAAAAATGACATTTTATACCTATCGGTTCTACAATCTATCTCTCTAATTTTATTGGCGCGATCTAATCTTCCGTAGTACGAGGGAGTTAATAGTATGTTTTTTACGTCGTCAGAGAAAAGATTTTCTTGAAATTTAGTTAGAAGGTTAAGCCTATAATTTTATCTACGCTGTGATAGCGATTCCCATCCTAATTCTTCTAACAGTCCAGACACACTAGCCAACTTATCGTAGCGTAGCTTCGTATGGATCCCATACACTAACAGCATATTCCAGATGAGGCCTAACGATTGAAAAATAACAACGTTCTTTCACTTTCTCATCACATTTTCCGAGTACTCTCTTGATAAAGCCTAGCTTTCTGTATGCTTGACCGCATATTTCCCGAATATGTTTTCCCCAAGATAAGTCGTTAGTAATTGTGACCCCTAAGTACTTAAACACATTGAGAATAGGAGTATTTCAAGAATATAATTGTTCATTGACTAATGTCACTGACTGGGAGGTTTGGCCTTGAAGATTTTCCAGATTCTGTACTAAGTGCCTGATTATGATACCTTGTTTCGAAACCGGTCGCCTGACTAAATAATCGTGGAACCTGCCATTGCTTGTTCCTATCTGATTATAATAAATATCTTCATAATCATCAGTCAGCAATCCGAAGATTGGTTTGACGCAGCTCTCCACTCGATTCTCCTATCAGCTAGTCTTTTAACACCTACATAGTTCTTCTGTTTTACATCATCACCTGCTCAATGTATCTCATCTGAGGCCTTCCTCTGCCGTTCTTCCCTTCCACCAGTCCCTCAACGATTATTCTCATCAGACCATCGTGTCTCTTGATGTGGCTGACTAAGTTGTCTCGTCTTCTTCCCCAGGTTTTCAAAAGACTTCCCTTCTCTCCAACTCTTCTTAAAACTTCCACGTCATTCACGCGCTCTATCCATTTGATCTTCATCATTCGTCTGTAAAACCACATTTCGAAAGCTTCCAACCTTGATTTCATAGGCTTTAAACGTAGGCTTTAGTAAAAGATTTGCTAAATGATTTATTTGGACTGTTGTGCTTCATGGAGCATAAACATGGACAGTCCGGAGGAAAGAGGAGAAATATGTTGAGGGTTTTTAAGTGTGACTAAGGAGAAGAATGGAAAGATTGAAATGGAGTGGTAAAAGTGAGCAATGAGGAAGTCCTGGCAAGGATCAATGGGAATAGGAATATTTTGAGATCAGTAAGATGGAGGAATATGAACTGGATGGGACACGTCCAGAGGAAAGATTGCTTGCTGAAAAAAATTATTCAATGGAATGATCGAGTTAAAGTAAGAAAGAGGAGACGAAGAAATAACATGTTGACTGTTAAAACAATGAATAAACTTGATTTTTCCACAATTTCCTTCCACTGTTTAGGTTTCAACACTCAGGTCATCATCAGGTGACTACAGAATTTTTTTTTCGTAAACAAAGGATAAAATCCCATTCACAGATAAGAGTGGAGTGTACCAGCTTCAGCGTAAATGTTCTGTGGTTTACATCGGCCAGACAGGTCGGCAAATCAGACATCTACATCTACGTCATACCCTGCAAGCCACCCAAAGGGTGTGTGGCAGGGGGTGCTTCCACACCAGGCATGCATGAATGATACGGTAGAACACCGAAATTACATTGAAACCCGCGTACCACACACACATGCAAAGCGCCAGTTAAAAATCTAATACCCAAGAAACATTCCATCGTCAATCGTTCCAGCTTGCTAGGGATACAAAGAGTACTACTACAGATTCAAAATATCATGCATAAATAAGAACATCAATATTTACATCATGCATAAATAAGAAAGAGGAGAATATAAAGAAAAAGATTTACTGTCTGCCTATTGTAACAATTCGAACTATTCATGACGACGATCACAGCTGTTATGGTCCCGAATGGTACGCGGAAAAAATGACATTTTATACCTATCGGTTCTACAATCTATCTCTCTAATTTTATTGGCGCGATCTAATCTTCCGTAGTACGAGGGAGTTAATAGTATGTTTTTTACGTCGTCAGAGAAAAGATTTTCTTGAAATTTAGTTAGAAGGTTAAGCCTATAATTTTATCTACGCTGTGATAGCGATTCCCATCCTAATTCTTCTAACAGTCCAGACACACTAGCCAACTTATCGTAGCGTAGCTTCGTATGGATCCCATACACTAACAGCATATTCCAGATGAGGCCTAACGATTGAAAAATAACAACGTTCTTTCACTTTCTCATCACATTTTCCGAGTACTCTCTTGATAAAGCCTAGCTTTCTGTATGCTTGACCGCATATTTCCCGAATATGTTTTCCCCAAGATAAGTCGTTAGTAATTGTGACCCCTAAGTACTTAAACACATTGAGAATAGGAGTATTTCAAGAATATAATTGTTCATTGACTAATGTCACTGACTGGGAGGTTTGGCCTTGAAGATTTTCCAGATTCTGTACTAAGTGCCTGATTATGATACCTTGTTTCGAAACCGGTCGCCTGACTAAATAATCGTGGAACCTGCCATTGCTTGTTCCTATCTGATTATAATAAATATCTTCATAATCATCAGTCAGCAATCCGAAGATTGGTTTGACGCAGCTCTCCACTCGATTCTCCTATCAGCTAGTCTTTTAACACCTACATAGTTCTTCTGTTTTACATCATCACCTGCTCAATGTATCTCATCTGAGGCCTTCCTCTGCCGTTCTTCCCTTCCACCAGTCCCTCAACGATTATTCTCATCAGACCATCGTGTCTCTTGATGTGGCTGACTAAGTTGTCTCGTCTTCTTCCCCAGGTTTTCAAAAGACTTCCCTTCTCTCCAACTCTTCTTAAAACTTCCACGTCATTCACGCGCTCTATCCATTTGATCTTCATCATTCGTCTGTAAAACCACATTTCGAAAGCTTCCAACCTTGATTTCATAGGCTTTAAACGTAGGCTTTAGTAAAAGATTTGCTAAATGATTTATTTGGACTGTTGTGCTTCATGGAGCATAAACATGGACAGTCCGGAGGAAAGAGGAGAAATATGTTGAGGGTTTTTAAGTGTGACTAAGGAGAAGAATGGAAAGATTGAAATGGAGTGGTAAAAGTGAGCAATGAGGAAGTCCTGGCAAGGATCAATGGGAATAGGAATATTTTGAGATCAGTAAGATGGAGGAATATGAACTGGATGGGACACGTCCAGAGGAAAGATTGCTTGCTGAAAAAAATTATTCAATGGAATGATCGAGTTAAAGTAAGAAAGAGGAGACGAAGAAATAACATGTTGACTGTTAAAACAATGAATAAACTTGATTTTTCCACAATTTCCTTCCACTGTTTAGGTTTCAACACTCAGGTCATCATCAGGTGACTACAGAATTTTTTTTTCGTAAACAAAGGATAAAATCCCATTCACAGATAAGAGTGGAGTGTACCAGCTTCAGCGTAAATGTTCTGTGGTTTACATCGGCCAGACAGGTCGGCAAATCAGACATCTACATCTACGTCATACCCTGCAAGCCACCCAAAGGGTGTGTGGCAGGGGGTGCTTCCACACCAGGCATGCATGAATGATACGGTAGAACACCGAAATTACATTGAAACCCGCGTACCACACACACATGCAAAGCGCCAGTTAAAAATCTAATACCCAAGAAACATTCCATCGTCAATCGTTCCAGCTTGCTAGGGATACAAAGAGTACTACTACAGATTCAAAATATCATGCATAAATAAGAACATCAATATTTACATCATGCATAAATAAGAAAGAGGAGAATATAAAGAAAAAGATTTACTGTCTGCCTATTGTAACAATTCGAACTATTCATGACGACGATCACAGCTGTTATGGTCCCGAATGGTACGCGGAAAAAATGACATTTTATACCTATCGGTTCTACAATATAGCTCTCTAATTTTATTGGCGCGATCTAATTTGCCGTAGTACGAGGGGGTTAATAGTATGTTTTTTACGTCGTCGGAGAAAAGATTTTCCTGAAATTTATTTAGGAGGTTAAGCCTATAATGTAATCTACGCTGTGATAGCGATTCCCATCCTAATTCTTCTAACAGTCCAGACACACTAGCCAACTTATCGTAGCATCGTTTCACAAACCTAGCTCCTCTTCGCTGCACGCGATATAACTCTGATATCAACCCCGTTTCGTATGGATCCCATACACTGACAGCATATTCCAGATGAGGCCTAACGATTGGAAAATAACAACGTTCTTTCACTTTCTCATCACATTTTCCGAGTACTCTCTTGATAATGCCTAGCTTCCTGTATGCTTGACCTCATATTTCCCGAATATGTTTTCCCCAAGATATGTCGTGAGTACTTGTGACCCCTAAGTACTTAACAGACTCGGCGTGAATAATTTCCGTATTATCAATTCTGTAAGCCCTAACTGGCCTATTTTTCTTTTTCCAAAAGCTGACTGCTACGCACTTTTTATGTTTAGTTCCATCTGCCACTTTTCGCACCAAGCATGAATAGCAAGTAGGTCAATTGTTATTGAGTCGCTATATATGGAATTTTTAATATCCCTATACATAATCATGCCGTAGCTGAGATGGGGTTTGCTAATGCATTATAAAATATCTTGAAAAGGTCTAAATTACACTTGTTGCGGATATAATATATAATTTTGCCACACGATGCTAATGTGTAGCGTAAATATAATGCCACTGACTGAAATTTCTTCAATTGTGTGCATGTTTTACTTCCCACGCCACTTCACCATAAGCATATCGACAGCAGGTCGCTTATCTGCATTTGTTGTGTACTGTTTAGTTCCCTACAGGCGTGTTAGCCGGCACGTTTTCAATCTCCATCCGAGTCTGTGCTACGTGCCGTGTTCATTCCGGTAGTACGCTCACCCAATTAAAATTAATCTCCCTCCCCTCTTACCCTCGTAATGCTGCATAATGTGATTTCCCTCTTTGATGATGAAAAAAAAGATGAATGAACGCAATCCCATGAGTCCTCGCGACAACCACGCGCTATGCAATAATGCCCTCGTCGTTGCGATGTTCGGCGTGTGTGTGTTTGAGAGAGGGGGAGGGGCGAGGCCCTGGGCTTGGTTTGTTTACGGATCACTTTCTGCACTTTGCAATTCAAACCATTAAGGCTCCATCATGGCCCTCGTCACTTGCTCCGCGGTCGTATGATGCTGTAGACGTAATGAGGGCGACCTCGCTCATCATACGACACACAGACACAGAGGAACAACAGCGAAGGGCACCGCCACTGCTAGATAGCTTCTACCGTGACCTTTTACTCATTCAAAACCACGCCACTCACACATACCTCCCTCCCTCTTCCCCACACCGTGACTCAATCGCTTTAAGCATTCGAGAGCAAACGTCATTTCGAACCGCGCCTCTGTCATGCTAAGTGCGGTCGATTGAGCTACTACACCACTGCTCTACATCTACATCTACGTGATACCCTGCGAGCCACCACGAGGGTGTGTGGCAGGGGGTGAAGATCACCAAACATGCACTATTGACATGCAACTAGGATATTTAATGGAGATATGCTAGATAATATGGTCACATACAACTAGATGGTTAGTATCTACATAATATGAAATGGATTATTGGTTGTTATTACATGCATCATGCACTACAGACTACTCTAACTATATTTCACCTACCTATCCTTTTGCTACGCTGCCTATTGTTCTCTCTTATAGTACGAGGGAAAAATGACATTTTAAATCTATCGGTGCGACAATGTATCTCTCTAATTTTGTTAATAAGATCAAACCTAGCATAATACGCAGGGGTTCTCAATATATATCTAACGTCATCTGTGAACAACTCTGTTTCGAATTTACTTAAAAGGTTTAACCTAAATTTTAACCTGCGTTCTGATAGTAATTCCCATCCTAGTTCTTCTATTAAGCTCGTAACACTTATACAATCATCATAACGCCCTTTAACAAACCTAGCAGATCTCCTTTGCACGCGCTCTAATTCTTTAATCATACCTTCCTCGTACGGATCCCATGTACTAGCGGCATATTCTAAATGAGGCCTGACAAGTGTAAAATAGCTTCTTTCTCGTACTCTGTCATCGCATTTGCCTAGAACCCTATTTACGAATCCTAATCTACGGTTTTCTCTACATAACTCCCGGCGTAGAGAGGGCGAATATGGACCCACACGTTCGCATCGCGCATTAGGGGCGAAGAGGATTTAAAGCGACTGCTTTACGCTTCGCGCTGGGAAAACATTTTTGTGGCGCCTCCGCTCGTACGGTCACTCCGTCGTTCATTCGGTAATTCACGCGACCAGCCGCATTTATTTTCCCCGCGAACATTTTATGAGATCCGACCCGAGGACGATATTGGCGTCGCTGATTTTTTTTAAAACCCGGTCAGTGCCATCCATAGTTGGGAAAGTTGACGAAAAGAAATTGTTAATGTGGATGAAGCGAGATAGTTTCCATATTGCAGACCATATTATAATTATACGTTTTGATTTCAGCAGCTACAGGATGCGCGAATTGAACATTACATTATTAATGGTGCGATTACGTGCTCTTATATGACCGAAACTCTTAGTGACTATGTAATAATATCTACATAAATGCTTGAGTTGCTCATTTGTTCACGCAATCCGTTTAAAAAACCCTTCACAACGGGAGGTTTTTTGTGATCCTGAAATAATTACTTCGGCGATAATAGAATTTATATTAAAAAATAGTCGCGAAAACATACAAACTACGCACTCTGAATTTTTTGATGAGTCCAGATGTAAAAAAATGCCTCATTTTTTAAAAGTTAATGGATCTCTGGAGAGCATATTCCAACATTTCCCATCAAAAAGTCTGGTATTTTTTGGCAGATATTTCGGAAAGTAGTGTGGTAAGGGGTTGATTTTTTTGTATCTCTGATAGAGTGAGATTTTTTCATTAAAAATGAAAATAATTATTGATTTCTAAGGGAAGTGATATTTCGCTCAAGCTACCTTTGGACCCTTAATATATTCCTGTCCTTGATGAGTCTTTTCCACCATATTCACTAATCACTTTCTCGGTGTGCCCCTTTCTCTGACAGCATTCGTTCTTATATCTTCATTTCGTTAAAAACGGCTACGAGCGTACATATAGCGTCTCAAAACTTTTAGAGGGATCAAGGTGGGAGCCCCTAGAGACTCGGAGGCTACACGCTAGGCTTTGATAAATTCAGAACTGCTGTTATCCAGAGCGACGCAGAGAATATTATCACGAAGCCTCACTACATCTCTAGGTCTGATCGCGCGGAAACATAAACTGTCTGGCGCCGACCATTCCCCTTCAGTCAACACCCTGCCAGTCGGCTAGTTGCCTCCGTTTTGGGAAATAATTGTTTTAGCCAGTTTGTTATCACAAGGGTTGAAATTCGCCATGAAAAAACCATTTGACTTTATTAACTTGATGACATTGGCTAATTGACATCCCGGTCAAGTGAAATGATTAGTTATTCATGGCGGATTTTAACCCTTGTTGTTATGTCACTCCTGCAAGTGACTTCGGACTATATCATTCGTAAATGTAATGATTGGAAATTTGCCAGTATGTAATATTCGTACATCTTATTTCCTTGTTTGCCTAGAGTTAACCAACTTAACTAGGGTATTCAATGTTGTACACTTTTGAAGATCAATCATTCGGCTGCAATTTGATGTGCCCTCATTAATTGTGAATTTAAAATGGACAGCTGTCGGTTAGATTAGATGAAAAAATATGCTGAAGCTGCTAGGACGTACAAAGGAAATGACCGAACGAAGGGAGAAAGAAGCAATATTTGTCAGTCGTGATCGTCACTCCAGAAAATAGAGGGAGAAATATTAAACTCATTTAGGGCCTTGTAAAAAATCGAAACTTGGAGTAAATTGAATTCGACGGAAATGCATTATAATATGCTCACAAATTCTGCATTTAAGGAAAAAAAACTTCCGTCGTTGAGCAGTTACAGTGATGACAATGATGACAGTTTTTGCGTGCTGTCATAAAATGTTTCGCTAATAAGTGACTTTATGCCACGATAAAAGTTCTCTGCATTGATTCTAAGAGCATTCATGCTCGTGTGCGAACTTGCCCCGGCCTGTGTACCAATTTGCCCCGTATAGGGGGCATATTGGCTCCCGTGTATTGTTATTGGAAACATCTTTTAAAAACTTGACTTATTTCGATTTTCGACCAGACGTTGATGTTTATTGCATGTGATTAGGGTTCAATATGCTGGCATAATTGTTTCATTTAAAACTGTCACAGTTAAAAAAAATAAATTTGAAAGACAAAGGTGTACCCAACAATTAACAAATTACAATTAACTCTTTTTTACATACACAAATACCCATGGTCGGTGCGGATAATCCACCCAGGCGGGACTCGAACCCGCGACCTTCGCGGTTAGCAGGCGAGTTCTTTACCCCGCCGCCAACGGGACCGACAAAAGTTAAAAAATTTTAATTGTATTTTATTTATTTAGTTGAGGTCACCCTTCATTCTACACGCGTTAAGTTCCAAATGAGTACATTTCCCATTACGCTTACTTGGTCTCGTGTATGTATGGGTTGCTATCCTTGCGTTAAACGGCGGAAAGTGATAGTTTTACTGGGTCTTTCACCCTGCCACGAATTGCAAGCGTATCTGAGGTCAACGCTTCTGCACGTTTACGACCCAGTAACACGTGTTAAATAACGCTAAAGACATGAGTGTAAACGGGAAGTTTTCCCCGTGTTCATCAGAAATGTGAAGCGCGGGAGGGAAAACTTGCGTAAAAATGACCCGTAGAACGCTTGTTTCGTCGTCTTGCTCGCTCGGGATAACCCGCCTTCCTTTTTTTTTTGGTGTTTGGGGGGTATTTCTCGACGTCGGGGGGAAATAGGTAGTGTGGGTGGGCGAAGCAATTTCCAGCCAGGGTCGTTCCCCAGTTGTTGCGCGTCGTTGGTGCCCTTGTGCCAGGGGTTGTAACGTGGGAGCAAAGTATCGCCTACCCGGGGGGGGGGGGGGGTTGAAAGTACCAGCCCAACCCCTTTTCACCGAGGGTGGCGTGTGGAGCCTCATCACTTGCTCGGGTCGGGTGAGTGGGGCAACGATTTGCTGCCCCGCCCCCCCTTCGTCCCAAGCCCCCCGGTATCATATCTCGTTCGGCAGTATCGATTGTACCGTAACGAAAAGTCTCTGAGTGCAACTCCCGTGAGCTTCAGATGATCCCCGAATGCTTTATTTTTTTTTCGAGTGGCGTGCCGGTACATTGACTCTCCACGGCAGGGAAGGGATGTGATAGAATTCTCCGCAAAAATTCCTTTCCCTTGAGAACGTCATTGACGATGATATTGCGATTCATCGACATCTTCATATCGCGTGGCAAACTTTATCTTCCGACATACACGATTTATCGTACGTAATTCAATTCAATTCATTTATTATCGTGGGCTTTTCTGTCCCGTGAGATATTTTAACATTGATATTACATTGGAATTTATTACAATTTGAGATGAATAAATGAGAAAGTATAAAAAAAAAGAAATGCAAAAAATGTACAGTTAAATCCAATTAAGTGTTAATTCGCCTCAATTCAGCTTCAAAATATATTTATTCGTATCACGCATATTGAAAACATCCTTCTTACATATTTACACCATATTTTCCAAGTAAGGTAGAACAGTTATTCATTTTTATAACGCTAAGGCATTACTATAATAGGTTATTGTGAAGATCACAACGCTTTGGGACGCTGGTCATAAAGATCTAACAAAAGAATTAATGAAATACATAGGAAAGCTGCGCAATTCGTTAAAAACGGGTACGAGCGTACATATAGTTTCTCAAAACTTTAACACGGATTAAGGTGGGAGCCCCTAGAGACTCGGAGGCTGCACGCTAGGCTTAGGTTGCTTGAGAAATTCAGGACTGATATTTTTCAGAGCGACATAGAGGATATTATCATGACTCCTCGTTACTTTTCTAGGTCTGACAGATGCGATAAAATAAGAGAGATACACTGCCCAACAGTTAGGTACAAATACTCGTTTTTTCCGCGCACGATAAAGGAATACAATAACGATTGAGCTCCACTAAATACACTCCTATAATACACGTCACCATTTCTCCTCCCAAAAACTCTCCCGCAGGGTATTATGTAGATGTTTCATGATAGCGTGCAATAAAATGATCAGTATGATATTATTCGATGGGTAAATTGATTTTATATGATTCGATCTACAATGCAATGGAGTGACACGGAATTTGCAAACAACTGCGAAATTGTGACGTGGAATGCGCCAGAAAACTACGCGATAAAATACGATATTATTTTATATTCATTTTGGCGTAGTGCCGTTTGATAGGATAAAAATATTGATGCATATCTAGGGATAGTGTGTGGAGTGATATATTCTAGTGAATATCGCTCTATCATTTATTAAATTTTAGGAAAAATTGGAAACATAAAGAGTATGTGAATGATTTCACAGAAAATATCTCCTGTTGCAGCGCGACTCAGGTTGTACAACTTCGTCGTTAGTTATGTGAAATTCGCAGATGAAAAATAATTCGTTTGGACTGGGTGAACGAACCCAGCTTCCTCGGTTTCGCTCCGAGAGCTCTAGCCAATTAAGCTACCCAGCCGGGCCTTAAATCCGATTTCTTTCGTTGAATTTTGGGCATATTAGGAGTGTTTAATTATTTTAAAAATAAGAAAAACTAGGATTCCTACAAAATCAACACGTAATTGCTAAGTTGGAATAAATTATTCTCTTAATATTGCTAAATGATTAAAGAACATTTTAATCCTATTAAAGAAAATTTTAATCGTAATTAAAATGATTTTTCATCTGTGAATTTCACGGAATTGTTGATAAGTTGCTCCGTTTAAGTAACTGTGCGGATAGTTCCGTGGTTCTTTGAAAATTCGTCATTAGCTTTAGATAACGTGGTACTTCGAAAACAGGGTTGTTTCAAATGTTTTTGCGAAATCACAAATTTTGCTGTTTTCTTTCCAACATTCCCTTCAGACATCGATTATCACAATGAAATTACAATTTAAAAAGATGTTCTTTTATTATTACTAGGGCAATCATTCGCTCGAGCTGTCTAAAAATCTGTTTATTTCTCCAAACTTTCGCGTTCACGGCAGCGTGGAGTTTTTCCTATTCTGCTTTCTCCTTTAATCTACGTCCGACTCTCGCATATGGCGATTCAATCGCAGGGAGGAATCATCGTGGGAATTTTCAAGTGGGCGGAAGCGGAGGGGATGGGAAAGATAGGGGGGGGGGATTCTCTTTTGTCTTCGTCCAGAGATCCCCCGCTTTCTTTCTCTCTCGTTGATGCGACCGTCGCGTGGACCACTGGGACCTAGTGGGGTCGAATCCCCTCACATCCCATCCCTTCCCACCTCCCCCCTCCCTCCTCCATTCCCACCCCCTCGCTGGTCTTCGGGGGTCCATACGTCATTGTCACTCTTGGCTGGCATTAGTGTCGGATGCCGCGGTCAATTTCGGGAGGGATGACTCGAGAAAGTTCTTCTCCACACCCCCTGAAGGTTAGGTTCTCCAATCCGATCCTATTGTTTGTGTTTTTTTCTTTCGTTCCCGGGATTTTGATTTTTTTTGGGGCTGAATCCCGGGATCATCATTCTATCTCATAGTTTTGCCGCGTTATTGCAGTTTCTATCATTTGTTGATGCTCATATCCCTTCGCCTCAATGCCACGTTTTTTTGTATGCCAGCTCCTATTTTTATCTTCATGTCACAATTTTGTTTTCACTCTATCGCTGCTGGGCTTTATAACCGATTTCTTTCGTTGAATTACGGGCATATTAGCAGTATTTAATTATTTTAAAAATAAAAAAAAAACTTGGATGCCCACAAAATCAAAACGTAATTGCTTAGCACGAAGATATTGTGCTCTTAATATTGCTAAATATTCACAGAAAGTTTAATCGTCAAATATCGTGGTAAAGAAAAAACTTAAAAACTAACAAACTCTAAACTGAAGTTCTCCGTCCACCGGATGGGTCGTTAAACCTTAGAGTCTTAGGCTCCTTTCTTTATGAGTTGCCCAATGCCTGTGTCAGGTTTCTCTCCATTCTTCCTTCGTTACGCATGAAATCCTATCCTACCAACCTATCCACCTATCATCAATGGCGGAAATGAATTTATCTGGTGGTTGCCTCCCCAAATAACCGACCAACGTGGTGTTAACGCAGTTGATAGGATGTGTGAGTGATACTCCTTCAACACGCCGCGTAATCCGTCTGTTGTGCTGTTGAGACTTTAGCCCTGATGTCAATCATTGAAATGAGCAACCCTGTTCGGTGTCCAGTTTTCCGGGTGGCCCTGAATTAAAAAAAAAACACTTTTCAATTTGGTCTCCTTACTTCCCACACACTATACCTGTCAGCTGATACCTCTATCAGGTTCCAATCTTTGTTACCATCATATTGGACAATCAATCTCAGTTAACAATAGTTCTGTATTATTCAAGTCAGTCTAGTGTAGGCTGATGCATTTGTCGAAACCGGACGATAAGATTATGAACATTCATTCACTTTAAATTATGAGGTAGGTAAAACATCATTCTTGAATTTTATATGGTGCTGGTGATAAAATTTTATTCACTAATCCTTTAAAATGATATATTGTCACAGCTGGTGGAAATCCGGGTATTTGTTTATTGAAAATAAAAGCCAAAATATTGGTTGATGCAAGATTTTTCGTCCAATGTGAAGACGAAAAATGGTAGTGAATTTAGAATTTGAGAAAGTTGTGTGGCGACGGAGAGCATGCTGGTGGAGGAGGTTCGGAGGAGGCTGAAGAAATGGATGGAGGACATATTGAAAGGAGAGGGAATGCTGAAGAGGGCAATAGAGGGGAGAACACTTGGGAAGCGCGGTAGAGGAAGGAAGGGGATAAGATATCTGGACGAAATAAGAAGCGGGAGACGATATGAGAAATTCAAGAGGGATTTAATGGCGGGCCATCCATAGGATTGAATATGGATTAGCATAAGGTCTCTCCAAAAACCTACCAATCAGCTGGTATAATACTTAAATGAAATGAAATGCATGACGATGACCCGTAAGGCTTGAGAAAAAAATGATAAATTCGATGGTGACAGGCTTCACTTTGTGAAAATCCATTCTTAATTAATTTCAAAATTACTTGGTACTTTTTTACAGTGTTAAATTCTTAGTCGACCGGTTTCGTCGCATAGGCGACATCATCAGGTGACGGAGAGGAGAGGAAGCTAGTAGCGGAGGTCACCTGATGATGTCGCCTATGCGACGAAACTGATCAAATAGGAATAAAACACTGTGAAAAAGCACTAAATAATGTTGAAATTTAGCAAGAAAAAAAATGTCTGAGACAAAAACAAATTAACAGAAATGGCTGACGTGGATGTCTAGGTGTCCAGTTATAGACGCGTTGGTAAGATCGCGTGTAGTGGGGGTGTAACATCTGGTCATAGCTTTTGAAATTCGACACATATTTGTGATTTTTCCCTCCCTCTCGTTTCTCGAAAGAACCCTCTCTCCTGGGAGTTACTAACTCCCGGAGGGGACGTCTCCTGATCTTGTTCTCTGGTCTTGCTCCGCTGCCCAACTCCTTTCTTCGGCTTTCGTAATGTTCCCTTTTACGCGGTTGCCAAGCGCACCGACCTTGTACGAATCCGAATGGACATGACCCCCTATTCCTTTTACTGGCCGTCCGGTCTCATGACAACGCCCTCACAACACCCGTTCGACCCTTCGCTGTTGCTTTCCATCCTCCGCGTCTCGCATTTCTCTCTCAAGCATTGCTCTTCTTTTTTGTATCCTACCCTTGTCAGCAGGTGGGAAATCAAATTTCGGGACATTGAAAAAAATATTCGGCGACTTTTCCATTTTCTTGCGTATTGTGCGTTCCACTTTCTGTCGATCGGATGTACACCTTGGTGTTGCGCAACAAAGCTGACCTCTGTCTGGATCATAACGCCTGGCAAACATGGAGCGGTCTATAAATTCACCCACGAGGGGTATAAAACCTTAAGATTGTCACCCACGCGGTCCAAAGTTCAGGTCAGAGTTCATGGAACGTTAGTTAGGCAACATTGTTATGATAGTTAGACAACACTTATGACAGTTTGGCAATAGTGTTTCAAATTGACGTCCCGTGGACTCACCTTTGGACCACGTAGGTGACTATCCTAAGGAGTTTGACCCCTCGTGGGTGAATTTATAGACCGTTCCATGTTTGGCTGGCGGAATGATCCAGATAGAGGTCAGCGCTTCCCAACTTTCACCTCGTGAGTTCACCTCTACGCTATGCAGGCATCTATTTGCGACATCGCACCTATTATAAGCAAGATATTTCATCGAATTTTTATATGGAATACAGTATAAAATCACGGGTAAAAATGTAGTGCTGTAGTCGAAAGCTGAAGATCAAGTATTATAATTTCTTTGAAGGCTTCCGCGACTTTCCGCGAACATAAATTATCCCTTAGTCGAGGCAATTTTGAGCGATGATGCCTTCTCGTAATGACTAAGAGTGGTACTATCTTCTTAGATTATAGCATAAGCAACAATTGCACTTTTACACAGGATATTTCAATGAGTACGACGCGTTTCAGCTCACAGAGTCATCATCAGGTACAAGTTTGCTGTTTCTGCTATAATATGACGAAATTCCCCGATATCTCGCCTTAATCTGTTGAAATCATTCGGGATGTACTTAGATTTTAGCTCATGGAATAGTTTTATTAAAAGTGGAATTTATGTAGTCAGCTAATGCGATTAAGGCTTTTTATGATAAGAGAGATGTTAACAGCGATGAGCATTGAATTTGTGTTGCTATTTGTTTATAGAGAAAACCCATTCAATTCATTCAGAGCGAGTGTTATCAACAAATATGCACTCCAGGTATCGATGTAGTTGTCGGTGTGAGTTGTCCGAGACTTGCCATTCTTGACCTTGGAGCGTCCACACCTTAAGTCACCTTTTACATTTTCCTGCGCTTAAAAAAAAAATCCTTTTCCCGGCCCCTCTCGCTGACCTTTCATAGTGACCCTCCCACCACTCATTCAACCTCACCCTCCTCAACGTCTTGTTTTCGAGAAATGAAACGGGTGAATTGCAGGAGTGCTTTTCTGTGTGTTGTTGTGAGCAGGTCATGCCGCGCTTCCTAGCTCAACCCCCAAGTGCCGGCGGCGCTACCGTGAGGAGCCGGAGCGGCTGGCCCCCGCGCGGGGGGCGGCGGCACCACCCCCGGGGCAACCGCCCCTGAAGAGGAGGGCCTCCTCACTACACGCGGATTGTGCCCCTCCCCCCCACACCGACGGTGAAATGGGCGCGTGCATGATGATGATGTACCGTTGCGAGGGTGGGGCGGGAGACTTCGGCCCGGGGCAGGGTGTCCGGAGAGGGGCGGTGGCGGCGGGGGCAGGGCAGGGCGGGGGCGGCCCCGGTCCTCCCGTGAGGCATGCCCCGCCTGGGATGGAGGGGGGAGGGAGAGGTGGGGAAGGCTTGGGGGACGGCAGTAGCCTGGACCGGGGGCCCACGTTACCCGGGGGCGGGGGCGAAGGGGTATACGAGAGCGTGGTGAGTCCCTGTGGGGCCTTAGGGGGCAGGAGGGTCGTCACGGGCGGCGAGGGGCCTTGTATCGTCTCCGGGGTCTGCACGGAGCCCGGAGCCTGCACGGACGAGGGTTGCGCCGCCACTGGAAGGGTTTGTCCGGTGTTCAGGGTACCCATCGGGGGCATCAACCCGTCGATAGGAGCTAGGATGGCCCCGGGTCCGGCCGGTGCCAGTCCCGGCATGGGGGCGAGGGTCGCCCCTGGCGGGTCCAGGGCCGCAGCACCCGATGCTGCCTCAGCCCCCGCCGCTGCCGCCGCAGGGGGGGCCGCGGTTTGCAGCCCCGGGCCGAGGATTTGTGGGATAGGGGGTAGGGCGGCTTGGATAGGTGTGGAGACGAAGCGGGGACTCCCGCCGTACGTGTACAAGTACTACCTTGGGATGACGCGGGCATTGACGCGGAAGAGGAAGGTGAGTCCGCAAGCTGTAGTACATACTCCTTCTCTTCCTCTCTTCAATTCATCATTGAAATCACTCAGTTCTTAGGTTGGCTGCTCTCTTCTCAGTTCCGTGCTGACTCATTTGCATCCTAATAGTTCCGCATCTTCGCTCACGATGTATTTATCTTGCTACAAACCTTCATTATCTGTTGCGCGTGGCGCTAGAGGAGGTTAAAATGGTGAGCGTAATTTACAACCGTCATCAGGTGGCGTCAAAGTGGACATCGTCATGACATCTAATGATTTCACCTTAGCGATGAAACTAGTCGTCAACAAAAATATTATTTTTAAAGTAAGGTTGATCGGGTGGAGAATAGAGAGATGCTGAGAAGCTTTCCTTAGGGCAAAAAATAGATATTTCAGACACCACATTAAATTATATCGCCGGTAAGGAATTTCATCTCTTAAATATGCGTGGTGTCAATTTAGCGCTACCGGAGACATCTACATTTACATACTACCCTGTGAGTCACCGAATGGGCGAGTGGTAGGAGGTGTTAGGACACCAGCCGTGAAAAGAATATAGTTTTGTGAGGTGAAGCGGTGAAGTGTATTTTGGGTTTATTTTTAAGAGAGCTCAGTTTTAATCATAGTCGCTCATTTTGCGTGGATGGAAGGAACTTTTGTACCTATATGTTGGACTATATATCTCTCTCCTGTGGTTCTGAAGGTTATTTCGACTAGAGGTAATTCTGAGTACAGTTGCCTTCGGTTATCTCTTCCCACATACTACGTGATGTAGGCAAGGACTTAGGTGAAATTATTTCATTTTGTATCTTGTAATCGAGCTGCGGAAAAAAAAATCCTGAATAAATTATGGCCAATCCTAGCTCAGAAGATAGTAAAACCATACCCCTGTTTGCTCATTATAATTTTTTTCACGATGCCGACAGGAAAAACGTCTAGAAACTGGGTAGAGATACTGGAAAATGACTTGGTCGTGTAATTGAGCTCCGGCGAAAAAAACCTGAAAAAAATCCCTATCTCAAAACTACCCCAAGCCTATCTTAAAAGATAGTAAAACCATACCCCTGTTTACTCATAATAATTTTATTCACGATACCGACGGGAAATACGTCTAGAAGTCGGGCAAAAGTGCGGGAAAATGATTCGGTCTTGTAATCGAGCTACGGAGAAAAAATAATCCTGAAAAAATTTACCCCAAGCCTATCTCAAAAGATAGTAAAACCATACCCCTGTTTACTCATTATAATTTTATTCACCAAACCGACGGGAAGAACGTCTAGAAATCGGGTAAAAGCGTGAGAAAATGAATCGGTCTTGTAATCGAGCTCCGGAGAAAAAAAAATCCTGAAAAAATGTACCCCAAGCCTATCTCAAAAGATAGTAAAACCATACCCCTGTTTGCTCATTATAATTTTATTCACGATGCCGACAGGGTAAAAACGTCTAGAACTCGGGCAAAAGTGCAGGAAAAATGACTCGTTTTCGTCAGTCCCGAGGATTCCGCCATCCGAATAGTTTAACATAATGCCCGCGGTTGGGAGGACCTTCTCCTAGCTTCCACTAAACGAGTGGGGAAGTTATTTGAATTGATTTCGGGGCGAAGAGAAACAAATTTGTATGATTGCAAAATGGAGGGAAAGAGGAGACGGACCGCGGAGTGGGTAGAGGTCCTCAAGACGGAGACCGATAATGGTGCCTTCGCCAAAAGTTGAAGCGGTCCTTTCCTCCCCCCGCCCCGCCCACCACCCAAAGTTTGGAGGGTGAGCCTAGATAGGATGAAAAATTCATGGAGTCCTTTTGATCGACGAATTTTTTGAGGAAGCTCTTGCGCTACGTCTACTTCGTCTGATATAAATAAATCTTTTCGGAGCGTGCTTTTTTTTCTTTTTTTTTTTTTTTTTGAAGGAGGCAGGTCCGGCTTGTCAGTCAGTCTTTCGGTTATGAATTCCTCCCTTATTTCCTTAATGGTTTACCCATCCGAATGCGATTCTGGAATCGGGAGAGAAGGAGATGTATATTATTCTCGACCAAATCATTTTTCCATTTTCCAAAGGAGCTCCACTCCGTGCCTCCTTTCAGCCCCGGACAATGACCGTTTCTTTCCTGAATGCCGAACGAGCGTCGAATCTCTTTTCCTGCGGTAATACAGTCACATTCCATTTATATAGCTCAGAACTGATTGAAATCTCGTCGTTCTCGCTTTCCAATTACGTCATTTTCAGCGAAGAACATTGATGGAAAAGTCACACCGATAACTCTCGTGTGCTGTTATTTTCTGACGCTCGTTTTTCATGTTATAACTTTCCTAAAGAGGAATGTATACCTCTTCCGTAAACATCCTTTGAGTTAGCGCTTCTCCCGTAGCCTAGGAATGATCTCTGCCTTCACTGACTATTCCACGTAAGTGAGACCCTCAAGTCAAAGACTGAAGTACCGGCCATGTTGGATGGCCCGCTCTGGGCGCTTTATTTAATAACCTATTTAATTTACATACATACCAATCACGCCGTTCCCTCCCGGGTTAGGCACAGTCACAAAGTTTCACTCATAAATACATATTTGCACACCTAACTCCGCTTCAATAATTTCAGCCATACTGACCTATCCTTTCAAACCTCTTTTGCCTCATTTAGCCCCATACACTGCTTCATACACGCCATCCTGTTTTTAAGACTCCTAATATTCATTCTCGAAAGTATTTCCTCAACCACATTCAACCACAACTTTCTCAGCCTACCTCTCCCTCTCGCACCATTCATTTCACTCTTATATATCTGTTTCGTTATTCGACTCTCATCCATTCTCTCAACATGGCCAATCCAAAGAAGCGCACTCCTTTCATGTGCATATGTCCATTATTGGAGCATCTAACCCACATTCATTTAGTACCAACTTATTCCTCACCCTATCCACCCTACTTTTACCGCAAACACTCCTCAGAGAACTCATACTCACGGCGTTTAGTCTAATCTTATGTCTATCCTGACATACTAATGTTTCACTACCATGCAACAAAATGATTAAATATATATTTGATAATTAAATTACCAATTTAATTGATTTTTCGTGTATCATTATAAACTATTAAGGTAAATTAAATACTTAATAATAAATAATACTCATATGTAACTAAATTTTACGTCTTTAATGTAGTTACATAGCAATGCTCACAATTGTTAGCGCCGCAATTTGTCTACGTCTACGTGTACGTAACACCCTGCGAGCCACCACGAGGGTGTGTGGCAGGGGGCGAAGAAAACCAAACATGCACTATTGACATGCAAGTAGGATATTTAAGGGAGATATGCTAGATAATAGGGTCACATGGAGCTATATGGTTAGTATCTACATAATAAGAAAGGTATTATTGGTTATTATTACATGCATCATGCACTACAGACTACTCTAACTATATTTCACCTACCTATCTCTTTGCTACGCTGGCTTTAAAATTTATTTAATCTCTGAAAGTTTACTCGACGAAGACAAAAAGCTCTATTGGCGGTAATTTGTATGACCTTTGGCTCATGCCTCATATGTTCTTTGAGACTTTATTTACCAGGAGAATTAACCTTAAAAAAATGACTCATATTACTCGTTTAAACTCAAATTTTTGCGACCTAATTTGCATGTTTCCCGATCATATTTCCACCTGGTTTTTGGTTGTCCTCTGAGACTATCTCAGGCGTTAGTTGGCGAAATTATAGTCCCTTTTTCCGTTGTTCATTTTTCCACTAATGAGATACATTTTTATGCCTGTCGTTATTTACATCAAAGCGCATTTTGCGAACGCTCATTTATCACACCAGGATGAATTCCTTTGTAGCTCGTATCGTTAATCTCTATTCCGTGAGGAATGGTGAATGAAAATATTTTCATTTTGTTAATTTTGGTTTTCTTCGTCAGTGTGTGGATTTATCGAATTGCTTGACGCTTTTCTCGATGGGGCACAATAATGGATCGCTAATGCTCCTCATCTACGTTATTTATATTCTCATCTCCTGGAAACTTAGTATAATTAGTGGCTCATCTTTTGTTGAGACAGCTCAAAATTACCTGAAACTAGCCTGGTGGAAGTTATTGTGTCTCATAGGCAATGGATTATTAACGGTAATTCATCTTTTTTCATACTTAAAACCTAACTTAAGATGTTGTATGGTATCGAAACATGGGTATGTCAGGATAGACATAAGAGTAGGCTAAACGCCGTGGGTATGAGTTATCTGAGGAGTGTTTGCGGCAAAATTAGGATGGATAGGATCAGGAATGAGTGAGTAATGAATGAATGTGGGTTAGATGCTCCAGTAATGGACGTGTATGAAAGGAGTGCGCTTCGTTGGTTCGGCCATGTTGAGAGAATGGCTGAGAGTCGAATAACGAAACAGATATATAAGAGTGAAATGAATGGTGCGAGAGGCAGAGTGAGGGCGAGAAAGTTGTGGTTGAATCTACGTCTACATCTACATCTACGGAATACCCTGCGAGCCACCACGAGGGTGTGTGGCAGGGGGTGAAGATCACCAAACATGCACTATTGCCATGTAAGTAGGATATATAATGTAGACATGCTAGAAAATAGGGTCATAGTTTGTAATATGGTTGTGGTAATAATAAACATAGTAATGTGGTTGAGGAAATTCTTAGGAGGAGGGATATCAGTAGTGTTAAGAACACTCCTAATATTCCTCCTCGTAATCTCGTCTGGGTGGAACTACACCCACATAAAGTGCGCGGTAATAAGGCGGCGAAAATAAATTAAAATAAAATTTCGTATTTCGAACCATCAGGATGTATATTGCTTCCACCATTGGGCTACGTCTTAAAGTAGCGTGTGATTGGTCAAAAAACAAAATTTAAATAATGTAGATGTTTCCACTATTTTCCAATGAGTATAAAAATAAGAATGCAAAGCTTCAAGCAAATCTTTTCATGAGCGGAAAACCACCGATTACTCCGCTCTCGATTACCGTAAAAACGCTACTATTTTCCACTGTAACTACAAATGAGGCCCCCAGAAGTCAAGGGGTCTAAGTAACAAAACCATTGTTTAGAGAAAACTTAAGTCAAAGTTGAAAATGTTTGCAACAAACCCACAAAGTAGTTACGAGGCATTACCCCAGATAGCAGCACCTGTCAATAAAATCACTTGGATCCCTTTACCATCTAAAAGATTAATATTTTCACATCCCATTCCTGTACCTAACTTATTTTTTTCAAAAATGTCACTTAGACCCCTTGACTTCTGGGGTCCACATATATGATCGTATATGCGAAGTGTCTAACAAATCTGTGCATGAGGAAAAAACGCTGCTACCATCGTGTATGTTACGCTCACCTATTCCCTATTCTTTCCTCCCCCTACTCGGCCTATTCCCCTGTATCTTGGACAACTCTCCCTGACCAGTCCGTTCCCTCCCCACGGAAGGGCCAGCAAAAACTTCGCTCGTCTTTCAAACCCCACTCCCAAGGCACTCGCCTCAAACGTCCTCCTACCCTCTTCCTCCTTCGATTCGCTCCGTCCCATGTCGCCTCCGATCTGCCATCACATTTCTCAAAATCCACCTTTAACGTTAAATTTCCTTCGTACGTTTTGGGGACTTGAGGGAAAATAAAAGTGTTCCGGTCCATGTATGCATTCGCACTATAAACAGCGAGGTGCTACAGGGGTGTGTTTTGGACCCGGACTACTATTTTGGTGTTTGTGAGTAAAATAAAACCCTCTGTGTTTGTATAAACATCTACATAATACCCTGCAAGCCGCCGCATGGGCGTGTGGCAGGGGGTGTTAGGTCACCAGCCGTGTAAATATGTAAGTTTTTGGGAGATGAAATGGTGACATGTATTATATTAGTGTATGTAGTGGAGCTCAATTTGTATTGTGGTCGCTTATCTTTCGAGGAAAGAACGAGTTTTTGCACCTATCTGTTCGGCAGTGAATCTCTCTTATTTAATCGCATCTATCAAACCTAGAGATGTAGTGAGGAGTCATAATAATATTCTCTGTGTCGATCTGAAAAATATCAGTTCTGAATTTCTCAAGTAACCTAAGACTAGCGTGTAACCTCCGAGTCTATAGGTGCTCCCACGTTAATCCCTCTAAAAGTTGTGAGGCACTATACGTTCACTCGTAGCAGTTTTCAGCGAAAAGTACAGCTTTTCTTTGTTTGTTATTAATTTTTTTTGGTTAAATCTTTATGACCAGGGTCCCAAATGCTCGCGGCGTATGCGAGGTGTGTACTAACCAGAGCAAATTAGCATCTCTCAATTACTTTTTCAACATGTTGTAGTACGACTACCTGTGTACTAGGCCTCGGTTCTTATATCTTCTTGAATTGTCCGTGGGAAATGGGAGTGTGAAATCAATTATCAAGTAATTGTCATCGCGGCAGGATGTGAAATGCCACCATCTTGCACCACGATAAAAGTGTGATACCTATGTTGTAACAGTTTCGAGTATTACGTTATTTTGCAACCACATAGATGCACAGTGCTGCAAAAGTTATATAGAAAGTTGAGACGTGATATTAATGTTATGTTGCTGGGTAATATACAACCATAAGCCCTCGCGAAGTTTAATGCTACGTCCTCAGGTTACCTAAAGGTGTCGTTCACTATGAAATCGTTCGCACAAAATAAAACTCTGAGAAAAATTTCCGAGGAATGTTCAATATTCATAATAGATTTTCGCGAGGTAGAGCCAGAAACCGTCGAATCTATCGCTGTTGATTTGTTGCGGTTTGTTCAAGGAGCTAATTTGGCTTCTTGATTGCTATATTGCCATATCACAGTAATTTGTTTCTGCATGTTTTATTTTCTTTTTTTCTCCGTAGAATCATGTTCTTTTTCGTTTCATGATTTTCGAAGTGTTGGAGTGAGGGAGGAAACACCTCTAAATAAACGAGAAAAGAAGTTGTTTCCATAAGAAACCCCTTCCCTCTCCTCTCCTGAGAAAGTTTTCTGCGGCTTAAAAAAAAGAAACATTTCCATCCCAACTTTAACGAATGCCGCCTCGATCCCTAAAGCCTTCTCTCGCGTGGTTGAGAAATCATCAAATGGCAAGTAATTCCGGTAACTCTTGGTGCCTGGAAGCATTAATTTCCACGGGGACTGAAAGTTTTTAATTTCATGCGTAAGATATGCATAAAAAAAGTCACGCGACAACGAAACCGTGCCGTGTGTGTGTGTGCAGAATTTGCCCAGCTGTAGTAATTTTCTTCATCTCTGGTTTTAATTAGTTTCAGTGAGTTCAGTACTCATTCAATGGCGCTTTTAATCGAAAAATGCAGATGAAAGTCGAGGCAGTTTGCTTACTTAATGGATATCCTTGGGAATAGTTCACCTTATTCGTGCGTTAACTATAACTTATTCGGTTCGTATCTCGTTATGTGCCTTGATGATTTGTTGTTATGAAACATGTGAGCTCGAAATTGCAGCTGAATTGAAGTTTGGATCTCGGTGCGTTGAAATAATTATGTGGGTCGAATTACGACGAAACTTTCGTTGATGAATTGCGTCGTAAATTTGTGGAATGCGCGCCACAGGATTCCAACAATAATTCTGTAGCTCGCTTCAGCATCCCGCATGGAGGGGAAAACTTGCTGCGAATGTAGGTCAGTATGGTTGCACTGAAACGTGGTGGCAGTCCATATTGATTAAATTAAGTAGGTAGTAATTTCAATCCAGTTTTAAAGAATGCCTACCATGATTTCGACACTTTATGTCATGATCAAGATTGATAATGACAAATTATAAGCTATCCGGGACTAGCCACGGAGTTCCACTTTTACGGAGTCATCCGCAATGCACAAATGTGCGAATTTCCACGGAGAAAAAAATCATCCGCCTTGACCGGGATTTTTCGAACCCGGATCCCTCGATTTCCGGCCGAGTGCTTTAGCCAGTTAAGCTACCGCTTGCTTTCCCACCACTAGATATTGTTATTACAACGCAACAATCATCGCACGCAAAACAGATGGGACCAATCAACATTACTGAATCGACAAAACAACGCGATAACTTTGTCAATTTCACGTGCTATAATTATCAAAGCGTTCGAGAATTGACCCCCATATTGGAAAAAATCGTATGTCTGGATTGGGAATTGAACCGTGATCCATCGATTTCGCGCCGGGTGCTCTAACCGATTAAGCTACCCAGGCGTCCTCTTTCTCTGTGAATCTAATTGGGGCTTTAAGGAGCAAGTTGTCCTCATAGGTGTTTAATTGGTTAGAGCACTCGCAGCGAAATCGAGGGATCTGGGTTCAACTCCCAGTCCAGGCGAATGATTTTTCAACTGTGAATTTCACACAATTGTGTGATCACAAGCGGGTGAATCCGTTGAAGTAACTGCGCGGCTAGTTCCGTGGTTCTTTATCATTATGACGTGCCATTTATGACAAATTTCACTGATGGTAGTCGACGTTCATCGATTGATGAAAAAAGATTTTAGACTTTACCCCACTGGAAGACGATTGTACAGAAATATATTTACCGAAAAAATGGGTACAAGCAATACATGAAATAATAATAGCAACATAGAAAAGCAAAAAAAACAAGCGTATAGGTCAATCGAATTGTATTTTTCCTGCAATAGCAGTTTATTTAACAATCTTTTTTTGAAAGCCATCAGAGAATTAATATTTTTAATAGATTCAGGAGTACTGTTCTATTGATAATGTAGATACATACCTTGTGTAAACGTACATACATAACAATCACGCCGTTCCCTTCCGGAGTAGGCACAGTCACAAAGTTTCACTCATAAATACATATTTGTACACCTAACTCTGCTTCAATAATTTCCTCCATTCTGACCTATCCTTGCAAACCTCTTTTTCCTCATTTACCCCCATGCACTGCTTCATACACGCCATCCTGTTTTTAAGACTCCTAATATTCCTCCTCCTAAGAATTTCCTCAACCACAGCTTTCTCGGCCTACCTCTACCTCTCGCACCATTCATTTCACTCTTATATACCTATCTGTTTCCTTATTCGACTCTCATCCATTCTCTCAACTTGGCCAAACCAACGAAGCGCACTCCTTACATATATGTCCGTAACTGGAGTATCTAACCCACATTCATTTATTATTCACTCATTTCTCACCCTATCCATCCTATCGGAAATCAAAAACTTTCAAGTAATGGTCCACTAATATTTTTTTGTTTACGACCCGGGTTTCGTCACGTAATCGTCGTAAACAATAAAAGTATTAGTGGACTATTACTTAAAAGTTTTTGATGTCCGATATGGAGAGGTTCCACAAAGTGAAGCCTGAATTTATTAGTTACTATCCATCCTACTTTTGCCGCAAACACACCTTATTATGTAAGGTATCATTTTAAATTAAATATATGCAATACAAATACCTACCTTACATTGCAAAATTAACGTTATTGTGAAATAGATTGCATTTTAAAAAAAAATGCTTAAATAGCAATTTTAAAAAAATTGGTATAGTAGAAGTGTCTTTTTCATGCAGATGTTTCATAATTCCGCACATTGAGGGTTAACATCGAAAACGAGGCGTAAAGTTGAATTTCCCCCCACTATCACTTTCTCTCTCTCTCTCTTTGCCCCATTAAAACACTCCAGCATCCCCCCGGAGCCCGCCCCCCCCCCCCTGCAGCGGTGAACCATATCGCTCGGCTCGGCGTCCTCCTCCTCGTTGAATCGATCCGTCAGAGCCTGTAGCGACGGGCGGGAAACCAACCCTCCCGTCCCCCGGGCCCTTCCCGTTCCTCGCCCGCGAGCCTCACACTCTCCCTCTCGGCCGCGTTCCCGAGAAACCATTGGAGGGAAGAGAAAGTGAAGTGAGCGGGGAGACGGGAGGCTGAGTCTTGCGTCTTCGTGATACATTTGCAAGCCACCCGAGAGGGTGAGTGCGTGGTGCGTGTGGCAGGGGGTGAGATTCTTCACCAGGCATGTGTGATTTTAACGCCCAACTCACCTCATTTGCGAAATACCGTGCAAGATACCTACAGGGTGCGTGGCACGGGGTGAATTCGCCACGGGCATGCGATCTCCGTCTCAGTTCAAATTGAAACCTCGCGCGCTTCCCCGGGCGCTAAGTGATGATAAGCGAGCAGTCAGGAGAACGTTTCTATATTTAAATATACCTACTACCCTGCAAGCTATCACAAGGGTAGATATATGAAGGGTAGGATATCGACGGGATATTCCTTGATTTCAAGAAGTCATTCGACAAGGTTCCCCACAAAAACTAGTATATAAATTGCAATCTTGCGGTGTTAGTGGCAAATAGTGAATTTGATAAGGGACTTTCTCAGTGATTGAAAACAAAAAGTAGTAATTCATGGTTTTCGCTCTGATATGGTCGAAGTCACATCCGGTGTTCCTCAAGGAAGCGTGATCGGCCCTTTTTATTCATTATTTATATTAATGACCTAAGTTCTTGAGTTAGCAGTTAATTACGATTATTTGCAGACGATACAGTTATCTACCTTGAAATAAGCGAAGAAGCGGACTTCGAAGTTCTATCATCGGTCCTAAACAGCGTTCATTCGTAGTGCCAGGAGTTGGGGTTTGCATTAAATATCAGCTAATGCACCACAGTTCACTTCCTGCGAAAGTCATTACACGAATGACATGCCTGTACTGTGGGTGGAGTAAACATAAAGTCTTCAGATCCAGTAAAATAGTCTTGGAATTACCTTAACTTCTGATATATCGTGGGGAACACTCATGCAAAACATACCAGGCACAGCATTACTGAACCCAGGTCTTGTTAAGTGTATATTAGGAAGGTCCTCCGATGAAAAAGTAATACAGAGATGCCACTTTGGTCTAGTTAGGCCACACCTCGAATAGGCCGAAAGCATTTGGGACCCTGGTCATAGAGATTTAACCAAAACAATTAATTAAATATAAAGAAAACTGTACTCTTCGCAGAAAACTGCTACGAGTGAGCGTATAGTGTTTCAAAACTTTTAGAAGGATTCATGTGGGAGCACCTAGAGACTCGGAGGCTACACGCTAGGCTTAGTTTGCTTGAGAAATTCAGAACTGGTGCGTTTCAGAGCGACACAGAGAATATTATCATGAAGCCTCACTACATCTCTAGGTCTGACAGAAGCAATAAAATAAGAGAGATACATTGAACGATCAGATAGGTACAAAAACTCGTTATTTCATCTACATCATCTACATCTACGTCATACCCTGCAAGCCACCAAAAGGGTGTGTGGCAGGGGGTGCTTCCACACCAGGCATACATGAATGATACGGCAGAATACCGAAATTACATTGAAACCCGCGTACCACTCATGCTAAGCGCCAATTAAAAATCTAATGAACAAGAAACATTCTATCGTCAATCGTCCCAACATGCAAGGGATACAAAGACTGCTACTACATATGCAAAATATCTTGCATAAATAAGAACATCAATATTTACATCATGCATAAAAAAGAACGTAGAGAATATAAAGAGAAAGATTTACTGTCTGCCTATTGTCACAATTCGAACAATTGATGACGACGATCACAGCTGTTATGGTCCCGAATGGTACGCGGCGGGGATGAATTTCCAAGCATAATAAGCGATCACAATAAAAACTGAGCTCCAATAATTACACTTCCATATTACACGTCACCATTTCACCTCCAAAAACCTTATCTCTAGCATGTTTACACGGCTGGTGTGCTAAAACCTCCTACCACACGTCCATGCGGCGGGTCGCAGGGTTGAATCGATGAAGATGTAACTTGACAATTTACCCTGACGATCCAGCAAAGCTATGAAGTGCGTCATACAATTTCATTGTAACATTTTAGAAAAGTGCAATGATTTCTTTTATGTGGATGCTAAGGAATCCTATGTTGTTCGGGAATTCGTTTGGACTTCCGGCCTGAAATTTTCCGTTCGTCTCCAGGGTTCCGGATAGAAGGATTATGTATACGATTGGTGAAACATCTGCATCTATTTATTTCCCTGTAGGTCACCACAAGGGTGTTTGGCAGGGGACGATTAATCAACGACATGAACTAGAGTGAATTACATAACTTTCACCAACATGCACGACACTATGGGTATGCTACAAGTGCTAAGGAAACTATAATGTAACTGTGTTAACTATCCATAATGTAACTATGAAAACGTGACGCAAGAGTCATGCCGGGAACATACAGAACATGGTGTTAGCACTACTCTGCAGATTTAGGAACATGCATCATGGGGGATACGAATTAATCATCTACTCTACTTGTCAACTAACCTACTTCAAAGTCTTATCGCAGCCATTATGGCCTCTTATCGATCGCGGGAAAAACGAAATTTTAGACGTTTCTGTTCTAAAATCTATTCCCCTTATTTTATTCTCATAATCTCATCTACCGTAGTATGTTGGAGTTCGTAAGATATGGAAAACTTCGTCCAAAAATTAATCGGTTTTAAATTTACATAAAGGATTGAGAGGATTTTTAATCGGTGGTCTGAAAGTGATTCCCATGCGAATTATTGCAAGAGGTCAGTAACTCTAACGTGTTATCATAACGTCAAATTTAGAAACACGCTTTATAATACCTGTCAACTAACGTACTTCAAAGTGTAAACGCAACCATTGCGGTCTCTTGTACTTCGCCGGAAAAGCGACATTTGAAACCTTTCCGTTCTACAATCTATGTACCCTATATCTTTTCCCATACCGAGGACTGCCATCAAGGAAAGCAATTCCTTCTGAAGCGTAGCTTGTAGAAAGGTTGAACTCAGGCATTTTTCTGTGAGGTAGATTTTAAATATAGATTTTACATATATACCTGTCAACTAACCTACTTCAAAGTCTAAACGCATCCATTGTGGACTCTTGTAGATCGCCGGAAAAACGACGTTTGAAACCTTTCTGTTCTACTATCTATGTCCCTTATTTTATTCTCATTCTTACCCTCCTCGGTCCTGGCGTATTGTATACAATACACAGAATTTTGAATTTTTTCCCGCTCAGCAACGCAAAATATTGGCAACGCCACTAGTTCAGCGCTTGCTGATAACATCTGCATTTACGCAACACCCTGCGATCCACCACGAGGGTGTGTGGCAGGGAGTGAAGATCACCAAACATACTCCACTGACATGCAACCAGGATATTTAATGAAGGCATGCTAGATAATAGGGTCACATGGTTAGTATCTACATAGATGGTAGGAGAGAGAGTAGGTCAGTTAGTGGGAACGAATTCAGTGCATTTCCAGGAAGTCAGATAATAATAAAGAGTACGCAAAGTTTAGTGCCTAGGAAAACCTTAATAGATGACCAATAAATTAGAAATATTTAGGGAAGAGAGTAGGTCAAATAGTGGGCCATTCAATGACTTGCCATTCACCAGGATAGCAAAGAATTGCGAGTTGATCAGACAACACAGTATAGGTATAGTATATGAGTGGCAGCATCATTAAGAACCTTGATTCATAGAGATACTGTGCAAACATGGCTTACAACACAAAACGTAAGTATGAATAATTTTCCAAAAATAATGCTGGATATTTCTCGGGACTGAGAAGGTTATTACATTATTATTATATACAAAAGGAAAGTATTAATGAAGAGTATATCCGTCGGACGATCTGCATATCCTGTATCTTTTCCCATGCCGAGGACTGTCATCAGTGAAAGCACTTTCTTTTTGAAGCGTAGCTTGTAAAGAGGTGGAACTCGGGCATTTTTCTTGGAGCCACGTGGTCGCACAAGGGAAACTCCTTCAAGACGTTTGTTCGTTGAGTTCCCGAGCGCGGAGTTTGCGTTGAGTCGAGTGGGCGGGCAAGGTGGGAGACGCATTGTGTGTGCGTTTAACAAGAATTCCTGGAATTCCATGTCCCCTTCCTCTCCTTCTTCCCTTTCAACCCTCCCCCTTCAACCCTCCCCCTTCAACCCTCCCCCTTCACCCTCCCCCTTCACCCCACAAAGCCTCCCCTCTAAAACTTCCGCACTCTCTCCCGCCCCTCCCCCAACTCCCCTCCGTTGTCTTCCCACAACCCCCTGCGCGCGGCGGTCCCGGTTTTGAGGAGATGGAGAGCCGAAGGGCTAGGTGGAAGAGGGACTGTTTAGGGATTGTTGGCACCTTCCGCGAGAAGTCTTGTGTATTTATTAGGGATTGGATGTTCAACTTCAATTATATACCCTGTCAGTCTTGAGGAAAACTCATCTACATCTACACTCTACTCTCCTGCGTACCGCCGCAGGTACGTGTGGCAGGGGATGGTTGGACGCCAGTCGTAAAAAGGAAAATGACTATGAAAATGTAACTGTATTAGGGTGATGCCCAAAATCTCCGATATACTCTGTGAGTTTTGAAGAAAACTCATCTACATCTACATTTTACCCTCCTGCGTACCGCCGCAGGTATGTGTGGCAGGGGGTGGATGGACACCAGTCTACGTCTACGTAAGACCCTGCGAGCCACCACGAGGGTATGTGGCAGGGGGTGAAGATCACCAAACATGCACTATTGACATGCAACTAGGATATTTAAGGGAGACATGCTAGATAATATGGTCACATGCAGCAAGATGGTTAGTATCTACATAATAAGAAAGGGATTATTGGTTGTTATTACATGCATCATGCACTACAGACTACTCTCACTATATTTCACCTACCTATCCCTTTGCTACGCTGCCTATTGTTCTCTCTTATGGTACGCGGGAAAAATGACATTTTAAATCTATCGGTACGACAATCTATCTCTCTAATCTTGTTAATGTGATCAAACCTAGCATAATACGCAGGTGTTTTTAATATATATCTAACGTCATCTCTGAACAACTCTGTTTCGAAATTACTTAAAAGGTTTAACCTAAATTTTAACCTGCGTTCTGATAGTAATTCCTATCCTAGTTCTTCGATTAAGCTCTTAACACTTGTACAATTATCATAACGGCCTTTAATAAACTTAGCTGATCTCCTTTGCACGCGCTCTAGTTCTTTTATCATACCTTCCTCGTACGGATTCCATATACTAGCGGCATATTCTAAATGAGGTCTGACAAGTGTAAAATAGCTTATTTCTCGTACACTCTGATCGCATTTGCCTAGAACCGTTGTTACGAATCCTAATCTACGGTTTGCTACACTAGTTATTTCCCTGATGTGTTTCCCCCATGACATGTCTATTACAAGACTAGTGTTTTTCAGTCTCCCAAGCTAGTCCTACCACCAACTGTAGGAGTGTTTGACACTTTTTTCGGTCGTTGCAATTTTCGACGGAAAGGCTGTCTTTCCCGGTCAAGTCAAATAATTTGATCATTGCAAATTTCAACCCTTGGTGTGTATACACCCGTGCTAGTGGCGTCGCTCCATATTATTTGCAAATGCTCGGATTGGAAATAGTTATCCTTCCATTTCACTTTCGATTTTGCGAGGTTTGAGTACTGAGTGAAGTTCCTCAGGAATTCAACATGAAAATAGGTAAGACGAAGACCAATCCTAGTATGCGAAAGAGAGAAGCTGAACGTAGAAGTCACCCCGAGAGGAAACAAATTAGAGGAAGTGGATTCCTTCATCTATCTCGGAAGCACCATCACATGTGATGGAATAAGTACTACGGCCATCAAGCGGAGAATAGCCCTAGCTCAGAAGGCGTTCATCTACATCTACGTCATACCCTGTAAGCCACCCTAAAGGGTGTGTGGCAGGGGGTGCTTCCACACCAGGCATGCTTGAGTGATACGGTTTAATACCAAAATTAAATTGAAACCCGCGTACCACACATGCAAAGCGCCAATTAAAAATCTAATACCCAAGAAACATTCTATCTTCAATCGTTCCAACATGCAAGGGATACAAAGACTACTACTACAGATTCAAAATATCATGCATAAATAAGAACATCAATATTTACATCATGCATAAATAAGAGAGTAGAGAATATAATGAGAAAGATTTACTGCCTGCCTATTGTCAATACTCGAACTATTCATGACGACGATCACAGCTGTTATGGTCCCGAATGGTACGCGGAAAAAATGACATTTTATACCTATCGGTTCTACAATCTAGCTCTCTAATTTTATTGGCGCGATCTAATCTGCCGTAGTACGAGGGGGCTAATAGTATGTTTTTTATGTCTTTAGAGAAATGATTTTCCTGAAATTTATTTAGGAGGTTAAGCCTATAAGCGTTAAGCGTTATAAGAGTTAAGCGTTCATGGGAAATATGCAACTTCTCTGCTCAATGAAGATAGCACAAAAAACCAAGAAACAGTATGTGAAAACATTCATGTGCAGTTTGGCACTCTACGGATCGGAAGCATGGACCATTGGAATAGGTGACCAGAAAAGATAAGAAGCTTTCGAAACCTGATACTGGAGGAGGATGCTGAAGAAAAAATGGACGGATAAAATAAGAAATGATGAAGTGTACAGAAGAGTAGAAGAGGAGCGGACCAAATGGAACACTGTACAGAAAAGAAGAACAAGAGGGATTGGAGACACCCTGAGACACAATGGGTTTGCGAATAAAATTATTGAAGGCAAATTAGAGGGAAAAGCCACCAGAGAAAGACCAAGAAATATGTTCATGGACCAAATAAAGAGGAAAGTACTTAGGAAGACAATCCAGTAGGTAATGGTAATAGCTTTAGATAGGGAAGGGTGGAAGGCTGCAGTCAACCAATCCTAGGATTGAACGACCAATGACGATAAGCACTCGAATCTTAAACGTTTCTTCGTCACTCGAATCCTAGCCTTGAAAATTGTGCGTTTCAACTAGGGATGGAGCAGATCCACCTTCTCCGAGTTCCGGGTTTTCGGTTTCATAAGCTCTCTCAGAATGTGGAATACGGGTTGCTTTTTCGCATTCCTCTCTCGGGGGGAGGGGTAGAGGGAGGAAACGAAAGGGAAATGCGACGGGGAACGTGGGGAGGAGGAAGATGAGAAGGTTTTTATTACTCTATTTTTTTACAGGGAGCGGATGGGGGAAGTTTGGGGGAGAAACAGATAGGTGGTGTTGGTTTGTCCTTCCTGCGGGAATGGAAAGGGATGCGGTGAGGAGGGTTGGAGAGGGGTAGGGGAGAGGAACGGGAGGAGACGGGGGCCGAGGGAGATGAGTTGTGTAGCGGAGAACACGGCCAATGAGTCCCGTGGAGGGGAAAGCTTTGTGTGAAAGGGATGGGTGGATGGGGGTTGCGTTAGAAGGAATGGATTGTCGAATGAATGGGGAAAGAACAATGGATGATCCGGCGAGCCGAACAGAGATGGTGGGGTGGGAGGGATGGAGAGAGGTGGGTCCTCGCGAAATATTAGTGGGCCCCGTTTCAAAACAACCCTTATATTTTTTTTCCTATTTCTCTACTCCGCACGACCGCACATTTTCTTTGTCCCCCCCCACCCCTTAAAACGATCATGTGTGTGAGTATAGTGATTTATTATTTATGATTTATCGTATCGTTTTTATGGCCGCGTCCGGTGAAAGTTCGCGTCCTTTTCTTCGCAAATCTCGCTTTTCAATCTCACTTAAGCTCGCGGAGATAATATATTTAGAGGCCCGCTCTGAATATAATGATGATAATAATTTCGGGCTCAACTCACAATTATTTTCGTTGTGGTTTTTAATCGGCACGGACTTCTTCTTTGTATACATAATCTGTGATTTCAGGGCGGATAGAGTGGGAACGGAACATAACTGCACTATGGAAAAATGAGCAACTTCCACTGCGATAATATTTATTACGACCGGTTTCACTTTTCACAGCATCTTCAGGTGACCTTTCAGCATCTTGCGCCGCGAACATTTGGGACTCTGGTCAAATAGATTTAACCAAAAAATATACATTGGGTGGGTTGCTCAAGAGTGTGATAGAGGGAAAGATGTTGGGCAAGCGGGGAAGGTTAAGAAAGAGAATAGGCTTCATGGACAGGATGAAGAAGGGTAGATCGTATGCCGAGGTGAAAAAGGAAATACTAAATCTACATCTACGTGATACTCTGCGAGCCACCACGAGGGTGTGTGGCAGGGGGTGAAGATCACCAAACATGCACTATTGACATGCAACTAGGATATTTAATGGAGACATGCTAGATAATATGGTCACATACAGCTAGATGGTTAGTATCTACATAATATGAAATGGATTATTGGTTGTTATTACATGCATCATGCACTACAGACTACTCTAACTATATTTCACCTACCTATCCATTTGCTACGTTGCCTATTGTTCTCTCTTATAGTACGAGGGAAAAATGACATTTTAAATCTATCGGTACGACAATCTATCTCTCTAATTTTTTTAATATGATCAAACCTAGCATAATACGCAGGGATTCTCAATATATATCTAACGTCATCTGTGAACAACTCTGTTTCGAATTTACTTAAAAGGTTTAACCTAAATTTTAACCTGCATTCTGATAGTAATTCCCATCCTAGTTCTTCTATTAACCTCGTAACACTAATACAATTATCATAACGGCCTTTAACAAACCTAGCAGATCTCCTTTGCACGCGCTCTAATTCTTTTATCATACCTTCCTCATACGGATCCCATATACTAGCGGCATATTCTAAATGAGGCCTGGCAAGTGTAAAATAGCTTCTTTCTCGTACTCTCTCATCGCATTTGCCTAGAACCCTTTTTACGAATCCTAATCTACGGTTTGCTACACTAGTTATTTCCCCGATGTGTTTCCCCCATGACATGTCTTCAGTGATGGTGACGCCTAAGTATTCTATTGAATCTACGTTAGATATTTTATTTTCTTTGATGCAATATTTATTCCGGGGAAAGCCATTCCTTTTCCAAAAATTCATAATCGCGCACTTCTTCAAATTTAACTCTAGTTGCCATCTATCACACCAATCATCAATCGAATCTAAATCCTTAGCTAAAAACTGTCTGTCCTCTTCATTTCTAATTTCCTTATACACTACTGCATCATCGGAAAAAAGAGGTAGTTATGCCCATGAAAGTGTAGAAAACCGGTAGAGACTCTCTGACTTTCATCAAAACCTACCTTCACCGGTAGAAAAATCAGAAATAAAAATGTAATTCTGTCATTATCGGTGACAATATTGTTTTGAAACTGATTAGTTGGTTATTTATTGATGTAGGCTATTCCTATCGTTTCACTTCGTACACTTAAATGTCCAAAATATGCACGGTGGTGGGAAGAATTTCTGTTGCGTTATTAAGCCATGAATTATTGTTGGTTTGGAGGTATGTCGATGGAAAGACTTATATCATGAATTAAAATAAGTTTTCGTTCATCCCTTTATTTATTGAGGATTTTTCAAAAAAGGATTAGCGTACACGGGGACATTTTCGTGATAAATGCATATTTTTTAAAAATATTTTGTTCCATAGAATCTGTCTCTAATCCTGCGTTTCGATAATTCTTGTCGAAGCTCGTGTATTTTTGGTCCATCCTCCATGGTAATGTTAAAGTTTAATTCATAATTTCGTATTCCAGTGGATTTGTGGTCTCGTAAATTAAATCCCCATAGGCATTGACGTAATGCATTGTAGATAAGTTAGTTAAGAAGTGAAGTTATGTTTATTGTTCTTGGACATTCGTCGTCCGCTAAGAACGTACGTAAAATACAATAGAGTAATGGAACTCAAAAATTACACGGTACATTATTTTGGAAAAGTGGTAACGTATTAAATAGTGAAACACTAAATTATCACGCAATAAATCATGGGGTGAATACTTGTTATTGTTCCTTATCTAGGACATGAAAATGGTGAAAAGTCTTTTCTTAAAAATCAACAGTGAGATGGAACCTTTTTTGTTTATAGTAATACTGTTCATAAACCTTGCCCCAGCAACTCGAAAAGATCTTTGTTTAGTGATCTTTCTATGATGAGGGGATTATAGTGAAAAATGTCTGCAGTACAGTTAGGTTTGTTAGTTTCATACATGTTCTTCTAACTCGAATTGACTGGAACGGGTCATTGAGTCAACATATTTTTATAAGAAGTAATATCATGAGTCTCTTGGTGAAAATTTTTTTATGTTCATGGTGAACGATAAATCTTTTACACCAGGGTTGAAATTCGCTATGAAAAAAATCATTTGAATTGGCAGGGATCCGAACCCAGATCTCCCAATTGCCGGTCAGGTGTGATAGCCAGTTACACCACCAAGCCATCTTCCTCCAAGGCGAATTTCGAGGGGGATTTATGCGAACTAGATGTTCAGGCCTCAAGTCTTCATTGTTGCACGTGAGACGAAGTTGTGCTTACAAAGCCACTGTCGCGGTGGATAAACCCAACATTGTCGTTATTAAAACGACGAAATTGAAACGAAAATAAAGAAATAAAACTTTTATTATTTTCTCCCTTTTTTATTTCTCTCCCACCAGGTTTCAACACAGAACGTCATTATCAAGGTCACATCTTGTCAGTGAATCTCTGTGTTGAAACCTTGATGAAACCCGAATGAAAAAATTTCACTCATTTCCAAGACACATGCTCCATACTTTTCGTTCTCTAATGAATACCACTTGTACATAGGGCTTCATTTGATGTCAATCCAAGTGAAGTGTCATTGCCAAGGTCAAACCTTGATGATGGCACTTGTTGAAACCTAGTTGATGAATTATAAAAGGGTTAGAAAATGGTAAAAGTTTAATTGTTTATCATGGACACTTATTTAAAGAACTTAAACAAAGGCCGTCCGAGGCTACTCTGTGACTGTTTTGAGAAAGTTGTAATAGAGAGATGTAATAGAATATTACTCTCCGACCAGGTTTCAACACAGAACGTGCAAGGTTGCCAGCCTTTGCAGTACCCGCACCACGTGTAGCTTTCCCTGCTAACGGTTGCGGCGCCCTACCGGTCAGTTTTGGCACATTTTCGCCAGTATGCCACCAGAGAAACCAAAGCATAGCAATACCCAAGACCGCCAGCATACCTTTACCCGCGACTAGGAAGTATATGCGGTGAACTGACCCACTGGGTCGCAGTAAGATGGGTAGGGTCAGGAATGAGTAAGTAATAAGTAAATTTGGGTTAGATGCTCCAGTAACGGGCATACGTATATGAAAGGATTGTGCTTCGTTAGTTTGGCCATGTTGAGAGAATGGATGAGAGTCGAATAACGAAACAGATACGTAAGACTGAAAAGAAATTGTGTGAGATGTAGAGATAGGCCGAGAAAGTTGTGCTTGAATGTGGTTGAGGAAAGTCTTTGGAATATTAGGTGTCTTAGTTAGTCTTAGTTGAGGAATATTAGGAGTTTTTAAAACAGGAGGGCGTGTATGAAGCAGTGTTTGGGGTAAATGAGGCAGAAGAGCTTTGCACTGATAGGTCAGTATGGAGGAAATTATTGAAGCAGTGTTAGGTGTACAAATATGTATTTATGAGTGAAACTTTGTGACTGTGCCTACCCCGGAAGGGAACGGCGTGATTGGTATGTACGTACTTAAACAAAATATTCGGTTAGCCCTCTCTCACTAAGTATGTATATACCTTTACCGTTAGATTCCCATAGCAGTGATGATATTGTCGTTAAAATTTTTATCGCCATAAATTTCTTGTGAAAAGTTTCTCCGTTGTTATTCATGTAGCCTAAAATGCCTTTTTTTTAAATCTCTCGTTTTTCTTTCAAAATTCACCCCACCTTCCTCCGACCACAACTCCCGTGATGTCCCGCCAAAATCTACACGGACGAACTTCTTTTTTCCCGATTCCTGTTCCGCCATCTTTATTCCGCCATCTTTATTCCACCATCTTTATTCCGCCTAAGCGCACTTCAGCGGAATACTCGCGTGGAACGGGCAGACTTTATGGCACACATTGTGTCGGGGCATCAGCCACGCCCCCTCCCTCCTCTCGACATCCATTTAATACCGCACCTCTGTCGGGTCCACCCGTCGCTCCCAAAAGTCACGTGACCGCCATAAACGCTGTCTGGGACCGTGGTCGCCGGAAAAAGTACGACTAACTGGGGGCGTACAAACAGGGACCCCCCGCGGACGGACGTCCCTCACGACGACAAAAGAAAAAAAACAAGAGAGCGGCGACTGCGTGACAGAGCATGTATGCACACACTTCACACAGTCTGCCGCGTTGATTGGCGATAAAAATCGATCGATACACGCTCGCGAGAATCGTATAACTCTTTTGAGTGCCCGCGAGACGAATGGGAGAGCTCGAGGAATATCGCACAGCTGTGTTTATTTCTACCCCTTCCCCCGCCCCACACTTTCTCCCCTTCCCATTCTGGCCTCATCCTCGTGACAGCACGGTGCTGAAACATGAATACGAGCCATTTGATCCAACCTTGCGGTGGACGCTTTCCGGTAGCTGTAACGGTAATCTTGGGTATTTGAACCCGACTTCTAATAATTTTACGAGTGATTAAAAAAAATTGTTGTACACACGTTTCATTTTATTTCAGCTCTTTGCTCGCTTGACCAATTCGGAACTGGTGTGCTTCTGAGCGAAACAGAGAATGTTATCATGACGCCTCACTACATCTCTAGGTCTGACAGAACCGATAAAACAGGAGGGATACATTGCCGAACAAATAGGTACAAAAACTCCTTCTTTCCGCGCACAATAAGTGACCACTATAAACACTGAGCTCTACTCAACACACTCCCATAATACACGTCACCATTTCATCCCCGAAAACCTTATCTCTTCCATCTTCACACGGCTGGTGTCCTAACACCGCCTGCCACAATCCTATGCGGCGGCACAGGGTAGTAAGTAGTAATGTCGATGTATTACTAAGTAAGAAATTATATATTACCACAAGATTCTTGGGTTGTGATCATGCCAACCGTCATTCCCACATAAGTAATCGTCTCCGGCTTAACTTTGTGGAGGTGAGTAATATCCATGATAAAAGCAACTTTGTTTCAATCCACACTATACTGTGCGGATTGCAGGAAAGTTGTTTTTATCATGGACATCATTCCCACGCATGAAATACATAACCGATTGATGATTATCCACTTAGAACCTGGAGAATCATGGTATTCTTTAATCGTGTAATCTCTCATACCGTTAAAACGGATTGTTTCAAACATATTTAATCATGTCGTTCTGTCGTGTGACAATCGGATGCCTAGACAAATGGAAGAGTAAACGGTTCATCATAAAAAAGAGCTCAATATAGGTCAATTAATGTTGTTTCAAAGGAAAAGGTAATTTTTTACGGTTCGTATGCATCCTCTTTCAAAAACATGGATAATTTATCTCTGGTGGAACCGTCCCCTTCAGGAATGTGAGTAATTCTCAGCAATGAATTAGATATTCGTTTGCAATTGCAAATTTGCATCGATAACTCCAGATTCGAGATTTGTTGAAATTGAAAAAAGGTCATTTTAACATGGGAGCTATGGGTATTATCGTCAGCCTCGCCTTCTCTGATATCACACGCCTGGTGGGTTGATCTGGAGACCCCTTTCCTCGCCCGAGGCGTATTTATTGTATGGATGATCTACGGTTATAATTTATTACTCCCCCTGTTTCAATAATTATACTTAATATATGAGGGAGGCATTTGATGACTAGGATGTTTCGCCCGGGATTCAAAATTCGACGGAAGTACCTATATTGAAATATGTTTTTTTCGTGTATTTGAACCGACTTGAATCCTTGATGTTCATTAGCAACAATTGTAACTGTTAAAAATATGTGTGAACTTCTCTCGGGATTCACACCGGGTTCAATTTTTGGCTGCTGCCAACGTTTCGATGGATAACTCTTCCATCATCATCAGGGTAATGATGCCTGGGTCGTCTGTGTTCTCCCTTAAATAGGGTCTTGGACGGTTACGTCTGACTGACCATTATTATTCCTTCTTTCCGTTATTTTTTTTTTAGTTAACGGTTTCTACCCTTGATTTATCGAGTACCCCGAGTCCCGATTTAAGTTATTGGTTACATCTTCAGCCCCATAACTTAAATTGAGACTCGGGGTACTCAATTAATCAAGGGCGGAAACAATTACTTTCAAAAATAATAACAGAAAGAAGTAACAACAATGGTCAGTCATACGTGACCGTCCAAGACCCTATACATATAAGGGCGAGCACTGGCGACCCAGGCATCATTACCCTGATGACAATGGAATTGTTATCCATCGAAACGTTGGCAGCAGCCAAAAATTGAACCCGGAGTGTATCCTGAGAGAATTCCACACATAATATTCTCCGGGAAAGGACTAAATCATTAATTAAAAATATGACATTTTGCATTAAGATGATTATCTGACTTTGAGTAGAATATCGTGATAAGTATTCGTTATATTTTATTAATTCCAAGGATATTGGTTTTCACGAAATTTAGCTTGAGGTAGAGGTAGTACGCATTTGAGAAAGAAAAATAAGAAGGATCTTCGTTTCTTGAAAGTGAGTAAAATATTTTGACACTGCGTCGTATTATTGTCTTTGTAAACTTGCAATTTTTGCCTCGCGAAAGTGGTCATAATTTACAGTCGTTGTAATGCGGAGTGTGGCCTTGAAGAGGGCGCTTATTCACTTGATGAGCCCGATAATACTATCATTAACCATGTTAGTACCGCTTGCTATCATTCAGCGTTAACTTTCGCAAAATATTGACCTGGAAGCAAACGATTTATTTTCATTCTCGTGAGGATGAGAATTCATTGGTTGAGTGAGAGGAGGAAAATGAGGATATATGGCCCCGGATATTTCTCCTCTCCGGCCGATGCCTAGTCGGATGTCCGATCGGAATGGACCGAATGGGAAAATTTCTCAAAACCATGCGACCTATGATCACCATTAAGTTCATTTAGGGGTCGGCGGTCGCTGGCGTTGGCGACGTAGTCATTGAACTGTTAAATGGGGAACCTCATTATAACTGTCCGAAAATTAATGGTATTTAGGAATTCATGTTTCAGCTGGTATGTAATTTATCTGTCAGAAAACATATGGATTTTTTTAAATATGCGTTATAACTACTGACCTGAATTTTTATGCAAAAAATATTGTTTTTATAAAATAATCGATTCTGGAAATTTCTGGCGGTTTGGAGCCGGATAATCCTCTTCTGTGTACACGATTCCATTCTTTCTATCAATCTGAAACAAAGTATATCGGTGTTTGATAAGTCTATGATACACTTCTAGATGAACTATGGACATTAGATCGATTTAAACATTTGATAGTTTATGAGACTGCGATACTAATTTCCTATTTATTAGAATAAATTTTCTCCTTTTTCTTGCTTAAATCATAGTGTTGCGCAGCTTTTTCACTATTATTCTAGTTCACTCAGAAATTTTGCTAAGTAGCTCTAAATAATAGAAAAGAAGAGAATAGAATAGAAGCTTATGAAATGTGGGTGTGGAGTAGGATGGAAAAAGTAAGATGGGTATATAAGATGAGAAATAAAGAGGTTTTGAGCAAAGTAAAAGAAGGAAGATCGCTCCTAAAGGAAATAAGGAAAAGGAAAGGAAACTGGTTGGGCCATGTGATGAGAGGGCAAAGTATAATAACTGTGGCACTTGAGGGTTGAATTGAAGGAAGGAAAAAGAGAGGAAGGAGAAGAATTAAACGGTGGATCAGGAGAAGAACATCAGCTACGATGAAACAAAGAAGGAAGCTCGGGACAGAAGCGGATGGAGACGACAGTGGTGTACGGGACCTGCTAACAGGCAGGACACCAGGTGACAACCTCTAAAACAAACCAAGCAAAAGGTCAATTGGTTGGTTTGGTCTCTTTCTATCATATACGCAAACTCATTATATGTTATATTCAGAAAGTTGAGGAGCTCTATTTGAGAAGTCCACCGGGTGAGAGACTCCATAGGTGCCGACGTTTCGATGGCCGAGTCGTCCTTGATTGTCTACAAGGCAGTAGCTCTGCTTCATTCTGCCCTGAGGACAATGGACAAGAAATTGGTGCATTTATGCACTCCAGAGATACCATATTTCAAATTGGTGGAATTTCTAACTCTTAGATGTCATCAAATTATTATTATATAGTCTTTCTACTGTCTCGTCTATTTTTGAAAATGAATCATATTGTCACCGCAATTATATTTTCAGAATCACAAAAAACTATTATTTGGGTAGAATTTTCATGCTTCCCGCGTGAATAATTATGTGTCACATGAAATATTATGTAGATTTTTTTGATATCATTACTTAAAACTTCAGTCGTATAAAAGTATACTATTTGACCATTAATAATTCAATATTTAATCCATGCTTCCTACTAGTCCTGTATTCTATCGCATACTTCGAATATCGTATCCATTACGACTAGGAAACTATCTCGCTCAAACTACCTTATTTTGAAACCGGTCGCAATGTTAAAATTAGCGTGAAAAAGTTTTAATTAATATTCAAAGTGGACTGTGTAATTAATGAACCTTCTAAGAAAATGAGGCGTTTAATATTTTTAAACGAAGGCTCTTCCTAAATGTTGACTCCTTTTTATACTGTCAGGAAATATTCTTCCCAGGCAACGGAAAAATTAATCTTGAAAGAGTTTGAAAACTCGACTTTGGAAAAACCAAACCTTGATTATTGGCGTATTCCTCTCGACGCTCTTATTTTGTAGGAGGGCAAATGAAACCATTCAGCCATACTGAGGTTCTTAACATGAGTATACTGATTGGCGTTTTGCCTATATTTAGAGCGAGATATCTATGCGTATCAAATGCATTGAATTTGAACTCCTATTAAATAAAAATATCTTCAGTTTATAATGAATCCGAATGAATTATGGTGATACTAGATTGATTTACTATGTTTCACCATAAATTCATCGAATTGTAGCGCATATTATACTAAATAATCTTCAGTATATAATACTCCCCAATGATTTCTGGTAATAATAGAGTGATATACTAATATCTTTTAGTATGGTTACACCGATACTTCCCTGTCATCTTTCAAAATTTGTCCCATTTTTCCGTTAAGGTTTTTCTAAATCGATATTCGCCAGCGTTGAAGGAAATTATTTTCTCCTTGGGGAGTTTGACTCATTCTTTATACCCCCCAAACTGCTAAAATTCTCGTTGATTTTTTTTCTAATCCTTGGCCCTGCGCCTCCAGTGCATTTACGTAAACCCCTCTTGAAACGAATTCGGGGTAAGAAGAGATCTCGCCCCATTACGTAATGCGCCCGCCGAGGTGCTTTCTGCCAAGAGGACCCTGTTGGGTGTTTGTCTCTCGTGTGAGATGGAGGGCCCAGCGCCATTACGTAATGTGTCCCAGTGACTTTCGGTCAATCCTTCCCCCGCTATCGGCCGCCCTCCAGTCCCGGTCCATGCCCTCCTCTCCAGGTCCCCAACCCTGGCCGCATCGGCTTTGTAGCTTCGTTAGTCGCTGGCCTCGACGTCCGGTAACATTTTCGCCAATCCCCTTCGCGCTAAATCCTGGAATCCCTTTTAGACCCTAGCCGCAAGACCCTGACGTACCCCTAACCCACTCCGGTGTGCGCCTCACTCGTCTCGCTCCATTTTCAAGGGATTTCTAGACATTGCATGCAAGTATCGATGCGTGATTAACACAGATTAACACCAGAATTACCGGACTTCGCGGTTTACCTGTTACCACCGACGAGGGTCAATATGACCCTTTACATACAATGTGTTTTCTAAAGAAAAAATTGACGTTTTTACCTTCAATAGTTTCAAACTTAACTTTGTTAAACTTGTCCATAATGTTTAGGAATTAGCAAAAACTTCGTAAGTTTTACGTAGAATATTTATTGGACGACCGGTTTCTTCGAATATTCAGCATCATCACCATATATTCCAAAAGTTAGCAGCTTTTCATTTGATAATGCTCAGGAATCTTTGTAAGTTTTACTTTTAAAATTAATTCGACGAAACCGTTCGTCCAATAAATATTCTAAGTGAAACTTGCAAAATTTTGTAAATTCGTGAACATTACGGTTACAGTTAAAAAATTATGTGCTACTTGTTTCGAAAATATCTGTTATTCGTTATTGAATGTTAGTTTGAAAGAGTAGTGGTTTATATCAACGTACTATAATTTGACGACTCAACATTAAGGATGTGATGCTTTGCTTGAGGGCTTGGACCCGGGACTGCTTGTGCGTGCAAAGGAGATACGCCAGGTTTGTTAAAGACCGTTTTGACAATTGTATAAGCGTTGCGAGTTTAATAGAAGAACTAGGATGGGAATTACTATCAGAACGCAGGTTAAATTTAGGTTAAACCTTTTAAGCAAATTCGAAAGCGATTTGTTCACAGATGACGTTAGATATATATATATATATATATATATATATATATATATATATATATATATATATATATATATATATATATATATATATATATATATATTGAGAACCCCTGCGTATTATGCTAGGTTTGATCATATTAACAAGATTAGAGAGATAGATTATCGTACCGATAGATTTAAAATGTCATTGTTCCCGCGTACCATGAGAGAGAACAATAGGCAGCGTAGCAAAGGGATAGGTAGGTGAAATATAGTTAGAGTAGTCTGTAGTGCATGATGCATGTAATAACAACCGATAATCCCTTCCTTATTATGTAGATACTAACCACCTAGCTGCATGTGACCCTGTTCTCTAGCATGTCTCCCTTAAATATCCTACTTGCATGTCAATAGTGCATGTTTGGTGACCTTCACCTCCTTCCACACACCCTCGTGGTGGCTCGCAGGGTATCACGTAGATGTAGATGTACTTCCATACATTAGCCCATTCGCATAAGAATTCGTATTTTGAGAGTTCATAAATTACTATCACCGCTCATCAGAAAAAAACCCGAATAACTACAGGGAAGCAAAATCCACCGAAAGACGATATTGCATGACATGATAACCAAGTTCGAATTAAACAGGAGAGAGAGAGAGCCTGGGGTCAAAATGATCACTCTGATACTAATAGTTAGCCGTTGATGTACAATGTAAACTATCACAGCTTATTTTCGCAGTATATTCTCCTGTTAATTGAATTATACGTCAAGAAATATCCAGGGGCTGGGACGATTCAGTAAGAACTAATATGATCATTGGTCGTTCAATCCTAAGATTGGTTGACTGCAGCCCTCTACCCTTCCCTATCTAATGCTAGTCCCTTTACCTCCTGGTATCTCTTCCTAAGTACTTTCCTCTTTTTTTGGTCCATGGACGTATTCCTGGGTCTTTCTCTGGGGGCTTAGCCCTCTATTTTGCCTTGAATTACGTTCTTCACAAACCCATTGTGACTTAGAATGTGTCCAATCCATCTTGTTCTTCTTTTCTCTATCGTATTCCATATGGTCTTTTACTCTTCTACTCTTCTGTACACTTCATCATTTCTTATTTTACCCGTCCATTTTATTCTCGGTAACCTTCCTCCAGCTCCAGTTTTTGATTGCTTTTTGACAGTTATGGTTAGCTTTTTCAACAGTCATTGCTTTAGATCCATAGTGCCACGCTCCACAAAACGAACAGTGTGATTTCACACACTGTTTCCTGATTTATAGTCCATACCACGATACTTTCCGAGAGATTATACGAAACACACTTGCCCTTTTACTTTGGGAATGGTCCTTACGTGTATGGACTCCTGAGAGGCCGTATTTTAAAAAATAAGGAATTGCAGGCTCCTTGATCTCGTCAAAAAATTAGCAGATGTATGTTTCCTCAAATATGCTTGAAAATAAATCATATTGTCTCCGAATTAATTTTTTCAGAATCACAAAAAAAACCTTCCGTTTTGATGGAGTTTCTAACGTACCGCAGGAGAAAAGGATGAGTCAAGTTCAAGAATTATTTAGATATTTTCATTTGATTACTTAAAATATCTGTCGTCTAATACTATATTATTGCCCCATTTATCATGCAATATTCATGTGTCCCACAGCTGGTGAAATTAAAACGTATAATTCGAATGTGGTCTCTATTATGACTAGGGAGCTATCTCGCTCAATCTATCTTAACCCTTTGAGTGCGGCATGACGTGATATCACGTCATGGTTGTCTAAATGCTGGTGCTGATAACGTTATATCACGTCCAGGGTACCGTGAGATTTCCAGCTTTCAATAGAGAACTTGACTACGCCCCCTAGTGAAAGCTGGAAATCTCACGGTACCCTGGACGTGATATCACGTCATCGGTAGCGTGAGTGATCCAGCTTTCACTAGGGAACATTCACTAGGGCCCCTGGTGTAAGATGGAACACTCATGGTACCCCATGACGTGATTTCACGTCATGCAGCAATGAAAGGGTTAATAGATGCGACTTCAGCGTCTCAAGCCACCCATGAGGGAGAGGCGAACCCAAGGCCATAGATACGAAGTACATATCTATATAGATACAAAGTATCTATGGCCTTGGACGAACCAACCTCCGTCCCCTTCCCCTCCTGCGCCGGCTTTCACTTCCCATCCATTCGCCTGATACCCCCCTCCCTCAACCCCCCTCCCTCCTTCTCCTCCTCCTTCCGTGCGGTTGCATGGGGCTTAATTAACTCCGGGACAAGACTTGCTCGTCATCGACCGAAACGGAAGGAAGAGGAGAAGAGAGGGTAGCGGGGGGGGGAGGGGGCGGACGTAAGTGGTGAAAGCGAGTTTATGGGGTGGGGGCGGTGGGAGAGGATTGGTTGTGGGAGGGAGGAATTTCTTGTAGTAATAGAAAGAGAGGGCGGGAGGCGAGAAGTGTTTTAAGGGGAGGGGGTTAGAGGGGAAAAATGAGGGAGGGGTGTGTTTTTTTCGGGATTAAGGCCTTATTTTCTCCCCTCCACCCCTCCTCCTCGCCGCCAAGTCCCGCACACTTTCTCTGAGCGCAACTCCTTCTCTTCAATTTTTCATACCGGTACGGAGGCTTCCGCGGTGATTTATTGAGTTCAGTTTGTTCGGGTTTTTTTTTCCCGCGTTGGTTCATTTTACCGGGCAACAGTTTCGCCAACGTTACAGCTAGCGTCGTCAGGTCCTGAATGAGCTGCAGAGATTCAGTTTCAATTGATGAGATATAACGTCATCAGAACCGAGAAACCAACAAGAGAAATAGCCAAACACCAAGAAAATTTCAACAGGGAAGACGGTTATCCTCTCTTCTCTACGTTCAAACGCCTTTTTACAACAATTGGATTCAAAGGTCCAGCCGGCCAATCAACGTGCGCCCGACTAGCCCAGGCGTTAGGTATATAAAGGAAATTGAATTTCTGCACCTCATTCAGGACCTGACGACGCTAGCTGTAACGTTGGAGAAACTGTTGTCCGCTAAAATGAACCGACGCGGGAAAAAAACGAATTAACTGAACACAATTTTGCATATCTTTCGTACCTGCCCGCTCAGAACCCCTCCCACTCCTGCCAAACTCCCCCCCCTAACCTCCGGTATCCAAACCCTTAACCGATCTCTGTGTTGGCTGTATGTGAAGGCCGTTTGAGGTGGTCGATGCGATTTTTATTTTCCTGGCAGACTTTTTGCGAAACACTTCGTGCGTGTTTCTATTGGTGTATCTATAAATGAAAGTGAACAAAAATGGTGTCGATCTCTGCATGTTTTCCGGGATTTACTCCGCGTCAGTTGTTTGTGGAAATGAGTGATTCGCACCTTAACCAATCACAGAGCAGCGCCGAGAAAAACGCCGGAAAACTACGACATACATGAGCACGGCAAATATGCTTCAAGACACTTCGGCCTGAAGACGCTGTCAGGACATTCCGCGAAACTGTTGTCCCGCAAATGACTGACGCAGAAGAAATCCCGGAAAAGATGGAGAGATCAACATTCCAGCTCCGCGAAACCTGAGAATCAACAGAAATTGTGTCGTTGTCAGTCGGTGTTTTTGGAGTTCAATGCTAATGGAATATGGGATATATGTCTTAAAAATCCGATGACATAAGTTTAGGTTTTCTTCCAACCGGACAATTATTACGTGTTTTTTTGTATATCTATAAAAATTGAGTGAAAGTTGAGTCATTGCAATTTGTTTTTTTTTTGCAATTCAATGCCACCGTATTTCTCCGAATATAAGCCGCACTTTTTTTCCCGATTTTGGGGCCTCAAAATAGGGGTACCGCTGATATTCGAGGTGCGGCTTAAATTCGAGAACTTTCTTAAAAACTCGTAAAAATGGCGGATTTGAGCAAACCAGCCATTCGGATTCGTAGCGTACGCCAGCTAAACTCGCCTGAGCCTGAGCGGGCGTCGTGCCAGACTAAACGCAGTGGGTATGAGTTATCTGAGGAGTGTTTGCGGCAAAAATAGGAATGGATAGGGTCAGGAATCAGTGGATAATATTTGAACGTGGGTTAGATGCTCCAGTAATGGACATATACGAAAGGAGTGTGCTTCGTTGGTTTGGCCATGTTGAGAGAATGGATGAGAGTCGAATAACGAAACAGATATATAAGAGTGAAATGAATGGTGCGAGAGGTAGAGGTAGGCCGAGAAAGCTGTGGTTGAATGTGGTTGAGGAAATTCTTAGGAGGAGGAATATTGGGAGTCATAAAAACAGGAGGGCATGTGTGAAGCAGTGTATGGTGGTAAATGAGGCAAAAGAGGTTTTCAAGGTTAGGTCAGAATGGAGGAAATTATTGAAGCAGAGTTAGGTGTACAAATATGTATTTATGAGCGAAACTTTGTGACTGTGTCTACCCCGGAAGGAAACGGTGTGATTGGTATGTATGTATGTAAGTTTCACCCGTATTCCAACAGACGTCTTAATGTCAAATTTGCATACACATTGACCGGAATTCTCCCGCTGGAATGCGAGCGGGATATGTCGTCAAGTAAAAAAACAAACAATGCGGTGAAAACTCGTTAATATGCCCTACAACAGTGGTACTCATTTTTTTATTCGCGGCACGCTATTTTGCCGTGCGGAAATTGGACGACACATCTCTAATATAGTAGCCAAAACTCAAATAATACAAACTGCTACGATTGGATAGCGTTTGGTTCTTTGTATCTTTCTATAGCTTTATATCTGTTCGGCAATATGTCTCTCTTTTTTATCGCTTCTGTCAGACCTAGAGATGTAATGAGGCGTCATGATAGTATTCTGTGTTGCTCTGAACCAGACCAGTTCTGAACGTCTCAAGCAAGCTAAGTCTAGCGTGTAGCCTCCGAGTTTCTAGGGGCTTAATCCCTCTAAATGTTTACGAGACACCTTATTCTCGCTCGTAGCAGCATTTAGCGAAGCGTGAAGCTTTACTTTGTATTTTATTTATTTTTTTGGTTAAATATATTTGACCAGGGTCCCAAATGCTCGCGGCGTATTCGAGGTGTGGCCTAACCAGAGCGAAGTAGCGTCTTTTTTGTACTTTTTCATCCGAGGACCTTCATATTATACGCTTAACAAAACCTAGTTTCTTTAATGCTGTGTCGCATAGGTTATGTATGTTTGTTTCCCATGATACAACAGAAGTGAAGGTAGTTCCAAGATATTTTACTTTATCTGAATAGTTTATGTTTACCCTACCCACACTGTCAGGCCCCGGTTTGTCGGCTCCGGTGGCGGCGGAGTAAAGTCCCTGCCTGCTGATCCGAGGGTCGCGGGTTCGAGTCCCGCCTGGGTGGAATATTATCTGCCTAGGGCTTGGGTGTCTGTGTCTCGTCCGTTGTTACTGTTGTTCACCCGACGTAAAATGGCCTTGTGTGCTGTATTCGGGGCAGTGAAAATAAATAAATAAATGTAGGTACGGTATTCGCTTGATGACCTTCGCAGGAAGTGAACTATGTCAGACCTAGATCTGTAGTGAGACGTCATGATAATATTTTCTAAAGATGATGATTTGCTGATGATTATATGAGTATAACTATTGTGTCATTCCTTCTCTTTCTCCTTCCGTTGATATCCAACGGGTATTTCCGCTAGTTCACTATAAAATACGTTTACAATGCCATGGAAACTATGACTATTTATATTTCAACTGTTGACGGCTCTACTTGGTGGAATAACATAACGTGGGAGAATTTAAAAACACTTAGTAATATTCCACAAAGATTTATTTTCCCAACCGGTTTCAACGCTGATGCGTCATTATCAGAATGTTCTGCGTCATTATCAGAAGGTTGGAGAATTTTACCCTTGATAATGATGCGACAGCGTTGAAATCGGTTGGGAAAATGAATCTTTGTGGAATATTACTAAGTGTTTTTAAATTCTCCCTATGACTATTTATATATGCAACTTCATAAAGTGGGGAAAGGGCGGGATCGGGAAGAGATTTGGCCCGCGCGAATGGTGAGCGGTAGGAGGCCTGAGGCTTGCAGAGGGATGGAAATGATGGGAAGGGGGGGATTGGGAGGGTGCGGGGGAGGACATAAGAGGAGAGTATGGATGGGTGTGTTGGGGGACGGGTAAGGGGAGAAGTAAGGAGCCGAAGATTTGATGCGTGCGGCGTGATGGGGTGGTATGGAGTGGATACGAAGCGGATGAGGCGCCCAAGTTATATTGCGATAAATTCCTGCTGCTTACTTCATGGACGATAAATCGCATTTCCCGTTGAGGCATATGGAGAGGGCGCTTACTATGCTGGCTAATGCTAGCAGCTGAAGCTAGTCCGCCAGGGTTAATTTTTATATGTACATATCACACTTTATTGTGCTCCTCATGGTTTGTTTTATGATGACGTTGCTAATTTTTTTATGAGCTAATTATTCTTTATTTGTTTCTGGATGGAGTATATGGTATATTTTCTTATTATTTGTCCTTGCACTTCACATTATGCATTACTTTGTTCTAAAGGAGTGCACTCCTAGAACAATAAAATTAATTTATTATAATTATCTTCTTTAACACTTATGTTCGTACAGCGAAGATTCCTTAGAAATTCAGAACTGGTGTGTTTCGTAACGACACGGAATGTTATCACGATACTTCACTAAATCCATAGGTCTGACAGAAGCGATGAAATAAGAGAGATACATTGCCGAACAGATAGGTGCACAAACTCGTTCTTTCCCGCGCGCAATAAACGATCGCAATAAAAACTGAGCTCTACTCAGCGCACTCCCCTAATTACACGTCGCCATTTCACCTCCCAAAACCTTATCCCTCACATCTTTACAACCTTTGTATATAATATACGGTTTTTTTCGTATGCAATCCTGCATTCCCTTTATTTTTTAAAATAAAACTCGAAGTATTGGCCATAATGATCAGCCTCGAATTCTTGAGGCGATGGAAGCAGTGGATGATGAAATATGCGACACGCCTACGGCCACAATGCGGTAAATATCCTAAAAAAATACTGTATTTTTTCGTTCTTGAATTTACGAGAATGAGGTAGTGGCCTTGAGCAATGGGAAGGCCGACGACTTCCGCCACAAGAGCATCCGCGAAGGAAAAGCAGACGTTTTCGTCGCTCGTATTTTGCCATGGCGACCGGCGTAAACATATGATGTTACCCCTGCTCCCCGCTTACAATCCAGACCGTTACGCCCCCCGGGAGCTCAAAATTGAAATAGCGCGGAAAACGGCCCTCTAAGCGTTTGGCCGAAACGTCTTGCGACCGAAATAAACGTCAGCTAGATGCGGATATAATGGTGGAAATTTCTCGCGCGCCATGGACGGAGGGTGGGTGGCAGGGGATGTTTGTCGTGGGGAGGGGGCGGGTGGTGTGTGGCATGGGATGTCTGTGTGTGGTGAATGGCAGAGGGTGTTTTTGGGGGGGGGGGGGGGGGGTGGTAGAGGATGTTTGTCGTGGGGAGTGGGAGCAGAATGGAACGCGCCGCGCTCCATTCTTTCCCTCCCCCCCCTCTTCACCCCCACAACCCGCTACCACCCACACGGCGTTACAGCGACGTGATAAAAGAAGAGTGTAACGTGCTCGTGTAGGGCGGAGAGGGGGGGGGGCGTTATTACGAAGGGAATAGGATGTATGGTGGGGGGTGCTCGGATTATGGGTTACGACGAAGTGGGGTCGATACGTTTTGGAAGCCGTGTGGAGTGTATATGTGTGAGTGTGAGAGTGAAAGACTTCTTTTTTTCCTTCTCATCCAAAAAATCCTCCAGCGCGTTGTCCGGAGGGCGATTAAAAAAGCCAGGAGCGTCTTTTGTCCACGGAGTAGGGTGGGGAAAGGGGTATTCGACGGAATCCACGTGGTGCGAGAGCGTGGAGAGGGAGTGAGTGATAGAAAGGGATTCTCGAGGGCCTTAAATTCTCGTCGATCCCCGTCGGGAGTCCGTCTGGTGATTTGCAATCCCTGTTCACCTTCCCTTGCGCGCGCTGATTGTGCCTTTGTGGGTGTGTGTGTGTGTGTGTGTGTGGAGATTACGGGAGTGAGCATCATTTTCCTAGTTTTGATCAAAACTTCGATATTTTTCCACTGGGGGACCTTTCGATATTTTAACAATCGAGTGGGAGCATGAGCATCCTTTTCCCAGTTCTGACAAGAGAAAACTTCAATGTATTCGCTGGTTGACGGTTCGATGTTTTCACAGTCAACTACAAACGTGAGCATCTTTTTTCTAGTTCTGATGAAAACTTCGATATTTTTCCACAAATAAATTTTCACAATCATGTTCAAGCGTGAGCATCCCTTTCCCAGTTCTGACGATTGAAAACTTCAATGTATTCGCTGCGTGACGGTTCGATGTTTTCACCATCAACACCAAAAGTGAGCTTCTTTTTCCTAGTTCTGATGAAAACTTCGATATTTTTCCACTGGGGGACTGCTCGATATTTTCACAATCGAGTTCAAGCGTGAGCATCCTTTTCCCAGTTCTGACGAGTGAAAACTTCAATGTATTCTCTGCACGACGCGACGGTTCGATGTTTTCACGATTATCTGCAAATGTGAGCATCTTTTACCTAGTTCTGACGAAAACTTCGATATTTTTCCCCTGGGGGACCGTTCGACATTTTCAAATCGAGTGCAAACGTAAGCATCCTTTGTCATTTTCGATATTCACTTTCAGATCATTCGATATTTTCACAATCCAATGAAAGCTGATTCAAGCAAGCAATTCTGATGAAAACTTCGATGTATTCACTGACCTACGGTTCGATATTTTCACAATCGAGTGTGAGCGTGAATGTATTTGGCTGCTTGCGATATCCACTACCAAATCGTTCGATGTTTTCACGTTCGAGTGCAATCGTGGGCATCTTCTTCTTAGTTCTGATGGAATATTTGCTATATTCACTGGGCGAACGTTTGATATTTTCCCGTTCGAGTGCAAGCGTGAGAATGGTTTTCCCAGTTCTGATGAAAACTTCACCATATTCACTGGGCGGCTGTTCGATATTTTCACAATCGAGTGCATGTGTGAGGGTCTTTGGCCGGTTAGCGATGTTCAGTACCAGACCGTTCGATATTTTCACAATTTTGTTAAAGCGTGAGCATCTCTGACCGTTTCATCCTTGCCTGACCGTTAGATATTTCTACGTTCGAGTGCACGCTTCAGCATCTTTGGCCGGTAGCGATATTCACTACCAGATTGTTCGATATTTTAACAATCGTATACTGGAGTGTGAATAATAGGACGGTTGCCATATAAACCACCCGATCGGTCTGTATTTTTACTATGGATATTTTTGTCACCGATGCCATCGATGGCTTTGATCGTTTGATGTTTTTTTCAGATCATTTCCGTCAAGTCGTCTTAATTACCTCTATGTCTAGGTCACTTTACCAATGCTACCTTTAAATAGAGGCATAAACGTTGAAATAGATTGTGAATAAATAAATTAATCAGAAAATTGTGAATGTTAAGCTAGGATGTGGCCGTTTTACCCAACTGAGCATAAGATTTATTTCACGGCTCGTTCAGAAGTGCCCTCTACGTTTTTATTAAGAGTATATAAAACTATTCGTGAAATTAACGTATTTCAGGAGAAAAATCTACTTATTTGTTTGGCCTTCATGATAGAACAGTTACATCATTTTATCCCTGATTTGTTACTCAATATACAAAATGTAAGAGTACTAAATTATTTTTTTCATCTTGCTAAAGAGTAGGCCAGATTTTATTCTGCAGTTTGAGAGGGATCCCGGTCCGAGTTGCTGTAATCGGCTTGCGATCCTAAAGAGATGTGATTCCCCAGCAGTTAGGGAAAGGATAAGGAGTTGGTTGAATGGAGGCGATGTCGTCTTCCATGTCCGTCCCTCCCGCCCCATTCGACTCCCATCCCCTTGGAGCGGGGAGCCCTGCGTAAGTAATTTGTGTGCGCCACCTGAGCCGTGCTGGGGCTCTGAAATGAGAATGGAGGTGACACACACGTGTAATGCGTGGGTGGGAAGGAGGAACAATGTTGTATATACTATCTTTTTCCCTTCCTATATATCCTCTACAAAGGGAGATGATCGCGTTTCGCCAGGCGGACGCTGAAATTCGCTTTTGACGATGGGACGAAAAATGTATGTTGTTGCTGTAGGCCAGCTTCTTCATGTTCGTAACAAAAACAATTTCTTTACGTTGGCCTTTTCCCCCCTCTCATTACACTAAGTTTACTTTCTAGGTGGTTTTTATGGAATCATCAATGGAATATATATTATTATTAATTAATTTAAAAAAATTAATAACTATGATATGTTAATTTAATATTAAATTTAATATTTAATATTAATATATTAAATTATTGTATTATAGTAAATGAACTGCCTTTTGCGGTAGTGAAAAAAATTGCCTCCAGAGAGAATCGAACTCTCGGCCCCTGGTTTACAAGACCAGTGCTCTAACCCCTGAGCTATGGAGACTCTTGTAATGTCAGATCCGCTATTCAAAGCCTAATGTTAGTATACTCACGATATTTTCAGTATTTCTCTATATCTTACGGTGACGCTTTTAATGTCGGAACTCTTGCCTTTGGTAAATTTAATAAGTGAACTATGTCAAGCCGTTATATTTTCATTACAGTGTGCCTAATTATTTTTCTGCGGGAGGATATTAACTTTTTTAAACCGATTGAAGATAGCTCATCTTCGTGGAATTGTGTCATGATATTAAGGGGATCATCAATAACGATCCTCACTTCTGACCGGTTACAACATGTAAATTTCATTTTCTACAAAGTGTTGGTGTCTTTCTGCGTATTATGCCTGTACTATATAAAGTACCTTGAAAAATGACAAATATTTTGAGATCGGTTAGTACGTGAAATGTAACTGCGGAAAATTTCCATATAATTATTCATCTTCAAACTAGTTTTGTTCTCCATAATATACTGGTAAAATTTGTTTAGAAATTATATTTTTTCACCGTACTTGCGATGCTTGATTAGGTTTTCAGTCATGCTTTTCCGAAGTTGGGAATACCCAAAGGAACATTACGGGTATCTGAGACGATATTCCCTAATTTTTGGCCCTTAAAACCTTTTGGAACGCTGTTGTGTGAACTCCGACGGCAAAGCCACTGTGTATGGGAGCTTTTACGGACTCACACTAAATCCGGCGACTTCACTCTAGTTCAATTGATACTATGAAGATCTTACTTATATTTAATCCTTTGAGTAGATCTACAAGGAAGACTGTTAACTTCAAGGCTCAGCGCTTGGGCCTCACACGTATCCAGTCTGCCTCCTCGATTTTATTGCTCAAACAACTGCGACAGCATCTTTAAGTCCTGGAAAGAAGGGGCTTCGGATGAGAACTAATCCCCTGCCTTCATTTTAGCCCTCGATTTAACGTTTTAATAACCGTTCGCTGAAGTTAAAATCCCCTCTAATCCTCGTTGGTAAAGCTATCTTTGTCAAGATTATGGACAATCGCGAGCTTATTGCCAGAAGTTTACCCCGCTAACATTATTTTTGTTACTTGTTTGAATGAGTCAAGTTAAAAATGCCGTACGATATGGGGCTTTCTTGTACTCGTGTAGTAGTTACTTCAGACCTATCGTGGAGGAAACAGATGCTTAACATTTGCGTCGCAGCATATGAAAGATATGATTTGTGAAGCGATTAGTGGGGAGTTTTTCCGACGAAAGTTGAGAGAGAAATGCTGCTTTGCAATGATCAGGCCGCATGTCCATTACGCCGCAACATTTGACACCCTGCTTTGAAAAGCTACATTTTAGGAGTCCTCGCCTGCTTGCCAAAGCAATGCGACGAATAATTCGCGGCGAAATCAGAGTTATTTCGTCATCGGATGAAAATATCGCGTAAATTTCCTTTGCGGATGAAAGGAACTACCAGGTATGTTTTGACCTTCACGTTGAAATGCACGTAGAGGAAGGATGTCGTCCGGTGACGTCAAGCCACTGAGATACAGATTTTAATCACGCGAGTTGTTCAAATCTTTATGCTGTTTCAAAGGCAGTTGTAAATGGGTTCCATGATTTTGGTGAAAACTGATTGTTTTTTAATATTTATACGCTTGTAAGAATATGGCTAATATCACTATCCTTATGAATGAAATGGATAATAAACACCCTGAAAAATCTAGATAAAAAATCTTGGATCACTTTGTACCAATGCTATGTGACCCAAGTACAACGGAAATACTTAAGTGACTGGACTAGTTCTGACAGAAATAGAGCTAGTACCGTATGTGCAAAAATTATGTAGACTGGAGTTTGAACGCTGATTAAAAATGAACCATGGTACTTATATGAATGCAAGTTACACCAAACTTTAGCCTGTTTTATTTTGCGTTTAACCGTGGTTGCCGATTATTTTTACAATGCAATTTTGATTTTTTATATCGGTGAGAACAAAAAGAGTGCCGGACTTTTGGCGTTTTTGAACGGAACGCTCTCTTTGACATTTAATGGTGAAGAAACTTGAGGTTTTACTCTAAATGAATCTGTAGTATTGTGTGGGGAAAACCTATTTAAAAATATCTTTAAACGTTTTGTTCTTTATAATTTGCCAATTTTGGTGTTACTTCCATTCATATGAGTACCGTGGTTCATTTTTAACCAGTGTTTAAACTCGAGTCTACATAATTTTTGCACCGATAGTGAGTACGTTCTCTTGAATAAGCCTGCTTTTTGAATTGTCAGTACGTAGGTATTCTTATTCGAGGTCTCCTCCAGATGGATGAAATGTGCCGGTAAATATTTGTCATTTGACGGCATATTTTCAACCATAACATTCGCATATAATTGACTTCAGCCTCATTTTATAAAAACAGATCTCGTACTTCTGGTTGAAACAAAATATCAACCCCTGGCGTTTCCAATGATTGAGATATTTGCCCGAAATTTCAGCTCTTTTCGTTGAAAAATGCCTCTGCTAAGTACGAGCTCTAGACAGACTCTATTTAAAAGAATATTGGAATTTAAGGACTTATTTAAATGAGGGAAGTCATCACGTAGAGACCGCGCCAGAACCTTCAAAGCGTTCCGGACATTGTTGATCCCCCCATCGGGATACTCTTAACTATCAGAAAGTGCTTTTTTATAATTGTAATTCATTTGTAATGATCACACGGCGGGGAAAACCTTTAACCAAAGTTAGAGGAGGCATTAGTGAGGGAAAGGGGAAAGTCGACGTGCTCTTAATTCTTCCCTTCTTCTCCCGGCTCCCGGAGTTTTCATGAAGATGAACGTTTTTATAAGTGCGCTTGAGTTACCGGATGGAGAGGATTCGCATTCCTCTTCCACTTCTTTAAGTGAGCGCACGTGAGTTAGGGCCGGGATTCAAATGAAAACTTTCCACCGTCTACATCTTCCCGTGAGTGAAATTAGACTCTCCTATCCCTTAAAAGAGGGGCCCCGGAATCACCCAGATAGTCTCCTCCAGTTCCCTTCAAATCCCTCCTTTCTTCCGCTCTCTACGTCCGGATGTAGTTTTTATTTCCTCCTAGTTATTAAGTTGCAGGGGAGATATATCTCTTTCAAATCACTTTCACCCCCTATGGACGGAATTATGAAATATAAGCGTGAAACAAAATACTGCTACTATATTAGTTTAAAAAAATGCTATTCAAGTTTTTAAAAAAATTAACTTATTTGATAATAACATTTAATTTGAAATGTGACGTATTTTTTGTATATATTTAATTTAGAATAATACTTAACAATGTAATTTATACACAAGGTATACTTCAAAATTATAGATATATAAATATTTTTTTTGCTCATATGCCTTTGATATAGATAAAATACAGTTACAAAATATATATATATATATTTTTTTTTTTTTGTTATTTTGCATGTGAGCTTTAGGTAGCTCTAGAGGTGTCCCTGTTTGGACCTACCATAAAAAAACAATGGTGCACGAATGTGATGCAAAATATCTGACGATGCATTAGTTTTTGAGAATAAATCTTTAGTAATTTTAATGAGATTTATGAAAAACAAAAAGAAGACAAAATTTTTTTAATTTTTTGTGCCGATAGCAATATTCTGCGTATAAATATTGTATATTGTCAATGGAGAATACTAAACAATCATACAAAATAATTATTGTTACATCAAAAGTAGTTCCACTCTTTCAAAAGAAATATTTTAGAAGAAATATTTACCTTTCAGAAGAAATATTTACCATCATTACGTACTTTTTTCAACTTTACAATACGATGACGACGCATTAGTTTTTGAGAATAATTATTTAGTAATTGTAATGAGATTTATGAAAAACAATAGGAAGACAAAAATTTTTTAATTTTTTTCCCGATAACAATATTATGCGTATAAATATTGTATATTGTCAAAGAAGAATACAAAACAATTATACAAAATAATTATTATTATGTCAAAAGTAGTTCCACTCTTTCAAAAGAAATATTTTGGAAGAAATATTTTCCTTTCAAAAGAAATATTTACCTTCATTGCGTACTTTTTTCAATTTTCCAATTTTTTCTTCACATGACAGCTGAAACTATTTATTTCAGAGCTCCACCAGGCACGCCATAGTCAGTGAATAGCGTCACTTATTCATCTATTCAAATTGTCTGACAAACCGCCAAAAGAGAAGCAACTTACAACGCACTTAATCGGAGCTTTACAATTCTGTCTAGCGTAGCAACTAAATTGAAGAGCCTCTTAGAAAGCAGATATTTCAATGACTTTGACGCGTAAAAAATTTGACTCGCTCGTCCATAGAGGGTTATTGGTGACATTCGTTAGTCAGTAGGAAAGAAGATAAAAATAATAAATGGCAGATAATTCGACCATTTTTTTCAACTTCAAACTTCCTTTTATTACTTGCTTTAAATGAACCGTCTCTTGTTTTCGGGGTGTTCCGAACGACTTCTTTCTTTAATTATGAACTGCATTTCGGGTAATGTCCCCCATTTCCGCTCCTTGATTTTCTAATTGATTGTTTTGATTTTAATAGGTCTTATTCACTATTGCATCCGCATTCAATATTAGAGTACTTGGGCAGCAGTTTTCACGGTCTTGGGTCGCTGTCACGTATACTTAATGATTTTGTGTGATAAAATTAAAAAAAAGCCCATTGTATTGTTATCGCCATTCTTCTCTGCCATTTTTTGTCAAATATCATTTACAAAAGAAGATACATCTATAATAAGGAAAGGAGTTAGACAAGGCTGTCCTCTATCACCAATAATTTTCAATGCATACGTCCAAGAAGCAATCGATAGAGTAAGGAAAAATGTTGATGTAGGAATCAAAGTAAATGGGAAGAAAATAGATATGTTACGATATGCTGATGATATTGCCATAGTTGCAGAAAAGAATGAGGATTTAGAAATTATACTTAACGAGATGGAAAGAATTCTTAGAGACCAATATGGAATGAGGATAAATAAGCAAAAGACTAAAGTGATGGTATGCGGTGCTCAAGACTGCTGTGAACCTGTAAGGATAAGAATAAATGATGAAGAACTAGGACAAGTTACAGAATGCAGCTACTTGGGAAGTAAGATAACAGAAGATGGAAGAAGTAAACGAGAAATTAAGAATAGAATACAACTAGCTTTACTAGATAATAAAATATAATAGATAAAATAATAGATAATAAAATAGATAATAAAATAGCTTTCAATGATAAAAAGACTACTGACTTGTAAAAATGTTAGGTTGGAAGTAAGGAAGAGGGTTATGAAAGCTTATGTTTGGAGTGTGGCCCTTTACGGGTGTGAAAGTTGGACTATCGGGAAACATAAAAAGAGCAGACTAGAGGCCCTAGAAATGTGGTGCTATCGAAGGATGCAGAAAATCAGCTGGCGAGACAAAATCACCAATGAGGAAGTGCTGAGAAGAGTACAAGAAAATAGAAGTCTCTGGAGACAGATACAGACAAGGAGACTTAAACTAATTGGTCACATTCTACGATGCAATGATTTTATAAAATTAATAGCTGAAGGTTTTATTGAGGGGACAAATCGTAGAGGACGTCCTAGATTAAGCTATATGAATCAGGTCATCAATGACTCTGGATGCGTCTCATATGGTGAAATGAAGAGGAAAGCTGAGCAAAGAGCGGAATGGCGTGCTATTGCCAACCAACCCATGGGTTGATAACCGAAGAAGAAGAAGAATCATTTACAACTCCAGCTTCTTGTCTACCTGCATTCTAAAAAAAGTTCGGGGATCAACTTGATACTTGACTCCTGTTCCTTGCTTTTTTGTTTTCCTACACTCTCTGTCAGCCTGTATCCGTCTCCAGGACGACATCCCATCATAAGGGAACCAGCAACCCCCACAGCTCTCTTATTTCAGACGCCAACGGTCTCATCTCGTTAGAGCGAGTCAAATTTGTTTAGGCCCCTCAACACGGAAGCACGGAACGTTGCAGATGATGGTTCTCCAGTTAATTCCGAGACCTTGGGAAGGGTTTATTGCACGTTACGAGCTTTCTGCAACACGGTCTTGGACGTTTCCACGGGACCCAACCCACCTCGCTGTAACGACAGTAACGGACCTTTGAATTATATCTTCATGCACAGCGTCGTAAGCGTTTTGCCTTGGAATTTTATGGTTGTCCTATCTTAAAATGAGTTAAAATGTGTCGTTTTTATTAAAATCACAGCAACTTGGAGAGAAAGGTGTCCATTGCTTTATTGGCACATCCAACAAATTCATACCTATACACGCTCTCTTTATTTATGCAGAAATTTTAGCGTGTAATTTTCCACGTTGAGTCAAATGCGAGGGTGGGGAATTTTAGTGGAAGATAGTGTTTTATTTCTGTATGATTTAGGTGATTTTTTCGTGAAAAATTTTGAATAATATGCCAAGTGTAACCAGATAATTGAATGGTGGTAAAATAACCCATTTTGCCATTATTTATTTTAGGCTTTGGTCAATTTCTGCAGTACTTGGAGTCAAGATGAATTAGTACCGTATAAATGGCGCTGCAGTCAGTTATTATGACTGGGAAAGTTTTCGTAAAATATCGTCGAATAATCTGCCTCTTTATTATCTTTTTCTTATTTCCTACTGCCTAAATAATGCCACCATAGAAGTGAATTTTTACGATATTTTAAACTAACACTAGAAGTTTAGTATTATTCTTTGTGACCGTCATACACGTTAGATCTCCTTGAGGTGCATAAGCGAGACATCACTCCGCATAGTATTGACTTCTGCCTCATTAAAATGAAGCAGATCTGATCTTTCTGATATTTAAAAATTATCAACGCTTTTGATTTTACTGATAGAGGTAATTGCCCAAAATGTCAGCCATTTTCTATGGAAAATTCTACCACTAAGTATGAGCTCCAGAGAGATTCTATTAAAAATAAATAAAATTGAGGCATTACTTAATTAAAGGAATTTGTCATGTAAAATGCGCCAGTTCCTTAATAGCGTGTAGTTAGTAGGTACGTTAATTTTTTTCATGTATATATGAATAAATCATTTGTCCCCGAGGTAGCTTTTACGGGATGCAAAATGCTTCGGAAGGGTTTGCTCTTGTAGGCTTCGACGTCAAATATATGAGTCAAACCTGAAATTTCAAACTTCAAGTAAAAGTTGAAACCTTGTGAATGTACTATAAATTAATTACCGAGTTTCTGTTGTTTATAGCAAGGTTATTGCGCCATCCATTGAGGTATATGGAAATGGCGCTACGTCATCAAACTGAAGCCTGATAACCGAAATAACAGCCATGTTATGCAACCCTGCTCTTTATTTACTCTCCTATGGATAGCACGAAGGAATAGACGAATTAGCGGATGTAAAGCATGAATACCAACCGTATGTTTGAAATTTATGACTTGACGCTCATGAAACACATACCGGCTGCTTAATGCTATGGATTGTACTGAATTTTACCCTAGTTTTGAACGGGTATTCGGATTGTTATTAATTTCGATAAATAAACAAAATGTGAAAGGAGAATGCATGTCAAAGTAAATACATGCTGGTTTATAGTAAGTGATCGATGGAAAACATTGCAATATTGCAAAATTAGTGCGTATCCCGCAAGCGCTAGGGGAAATTGAGGGGTTAACAAATATGGCGGACTGACTTCAGCTTTTAGCATTGGCAACAATAGCTTATGCGCCCTCTCTCTATACCTAAATGGCGTCATCAGTATTACAATAGTTACTTGTTGCTTTTTACAGTCCCTTGAATTTTTGTGTACAAATTGAATAAGTTATCCATTATGGAACTATCGGAAAACGACGTTGTAACTAATACGTTGATGTACTTGCCTTCAAGCTCTTTTTTTCTGGCTGTGCGTACACTTTTTCTATTTTAGTCTTTTTTGACCCTGGTCCCAACGAGGTGTGTTCCCTCGGTTAACGATAGTCACAGCTCTAACGATAGTTGAACAATCGGACAGCATTAGGAGTCGATGAATTCAGTGTTTTCAGGTTCGGGGTCGGAAGGATTTCGTCTCGGATTTTTCGCACACTTTGGAGTTTTTCTCCTTTAAGGTAGTTTGAACGAAATATCGTTTTACCTACAAATCAATGAATTTGGTCTCAATTTAAAGAAAAATATATCAACCCCCCTAACAACACCAAAAATTCAACCCCTTGCCGCATTACTCTCCGAGATGTTTGCCAGAAAATTCTAGCCCTTTTACATGGGAAATGGTACGCATATGCACTCCAGAGGGACCTTATGTTAAAAATGCGGCATTTCCTGCACTTGGATCTCGTAAAAAATCAGCAGTATGCAGTTTGTGTGTTTTATCAACTATTTTGAAAATTAATCATATTGTCACCACAGCAAATTCTTCGGGATCACAATAAACCTTCCGTTTTGAAGGAGTTTCAAACGTACCGCGTGAGAAAAATGAGTCAAGTTAAGGATTTATATGGATATTTTCATTTGATTACTTACGATTTCTGTCATGTAAAACTATATTATTGCACCATTAATAATGCAATATTTAATTGATGTGTCCTACAGTTAGTGAAATTAAAACTAAATATTCATTTCTTGTCTCACCGTTGGTGAAATTAAAATTTGTAAATCGAATATGGTCTCTATTATGATTAGGGAACTATCTCGCTCGCGCTACCCTAAGTTGCCTTTCGTTGGTTTGCGAATCCTTTCATATTTAGCGAGCTCGCGGATTCGTCCTGAGAAAGGAATAGGTATGTATACGTGCTCCTTTTCCCCTATCCCCGTCGCCTTCGCTTCTGCTCCTTGTGTCTCTCTTCTCTCTTTCTCTCTCTCTCGACCGTACTGCGCCGTCGAATTTCTCGCGAGTTGCCTGGGAGACAAATGAAAGCGTCGAAATTCCAACGCGTGCGCCTTCCCTTCTTAATGCGCTTCACCTTGTTTAATTGGAAACACTGAGGGTGAGGGGAGGGGGCGTGATAAAGGGGGTTGGAGTGGGGAGGGAGGAATAGAGGAGGGGTGGGGAGAGTAGGAGGTAGAGGAGGGAGTGGAGGAAGTCTAGGGAGAAGAGAAGTTTTTCAAATGGGTCGAGATATAGTTGTGGAGATGCGGGATGTTGAAGTTTCAGTACATCTACATCTACGTGATACCCTGCGAGCCACCACGAGGGTGTGTGGCAGGTGGTGAGGATCACCAAACATGCACTATTGACATGCAAGTAGGATATTTAAGGGAGAAATGCTAGATAATAGGGTCACATGGAGCTAGATGGTTTGTATCTACATAATAAGGAAGGGATTATTGGTTGTTATTACATGCATCGTGCACTACAGACTACTCTAACTATATTTCACCTACCTATCCCTTTGCTACGCTGCCTATTGTTCTCTCTTATGGTACGCGGAAAAAATGACATTTTAAATCTATCGGTACGATAATCTATCTCTCTAATCTTGTTAATATGATCAAACCTTGCATAATACGCAGGGGTTCTCAATATATATCTAACGTCATCTGTGATTAACTCTGTTTCGAATTTACTTAAAAGGTTTAACCTAAATTATAACCTGCGTTCTGATAGTAATTCCCATCCTAGTTCTTCTATTAAGATCGTAACACTTATACAGTTATCTTAACGGCCTTTAACAAACCTAGCGGATCTCCTTTGCAAGCGCTCTAATTCTTTTATCATACCATATCACCAGTATCGCATTGCGAAATTACAGATTATCAACGTGTTTACCAATATGTTAGTTCGCAGGTGTCCGCGGCGTTGATCAAATGATTTCAACATTTCTCGGGTTGCATCCGCGCCATTTGTCGTTCAGCACAACAGTTTCGCCAGCTATCCTGCTGGCGTCCTCAGGTGAAGAATGGCGAGAAGGTTACAATACACCGTACAATTCGAAGATGCAAAAATAATACCCTAGGAAAACAGGTACTTCCCGAGAATAATAAGAGAGGCTATAGAAATCGTAAAAACACCAAAGAATTTTAGCAGAAAAGATGGATACCCATTGCACAGCGCTTGGAAGCGAGTAGTAAGATTCCCGCGCAAACGCGACGCTGCTCCATGATTGGCCGGAGCATTGATCGCTTTTTGGCGCCTAACTTGGCCTATATATAAGGACGGACTAGTATATATAGTAATAATATATATATATATATTATTTATGCAGAGACTTATTCAGTGTTGACTTTTAAATTTCTAAGATTTGTTATTTCTTTGTGTTGTTTTGTTTTATATTGTTAAGTTTGTGGCCTGGCGGTGGTTTTAGCGGGTTTCCCACCGTCCTAGGGCGAATGCCGGGCCAATGTCTTCCCGCTCCTGTTAAATTATTCCAGTGACTTCCCTGAAGAGGCGACAGCCTAGAACGGGGTCCACACCATTGTTTTTGTTATTTGTTATACTTGTATTTGTTTCGGTGTGGAAATAAACATATTTTGACTTGACTTGACTCCTCACCTACGCCTACCCCGCGTGGGGCTCCATAGCAACGACAAACCTAAAAACCGTTACAAGACTGCAAAACAAAACACTCCGTACAATAGCAAATGCCCCATGGTTCGTCCGTAACAGCTACCTGCAAGAGAACCTCAACGTACCTGCCCTAGACACCCACCTCAGAGAAATAGCCACATCCTTTAACAACACCCTAGGAAAAATAAATAACACACTACTCGACCCCCTATGGCAGTATGAAGAAAACCCCCACTTTAAACATAAACGACCTAAATCCTCCACCACGCGTCCCCCACTCACATAATAACCCCCTAACACCCTGATCTCTGCAACATAAGAACCGCCCTAACAACTGATATAGTCCTAATGATACTGCCACCATAAACCTTAAACCAGCGAAAGCTGAAAATCGAGAAATATGCCCTCATAATGCAGTCCAAATCGTGTCGTTGTGTCGCCATCCTTCACCTGAGGACGCCAGCAGGATAGCTGGCGAAACTGTTGTGCTGAATGACAGCTGACGCGGAAGCAACCCGAGAAATATTGAAATCACGTGTCTACCAATAATTCTGGATTTGGTAGAAAATTTTCGACAGTACTGTTTACTCCACCTCAAAGTCTTTGTTGTTTTTGTGACCGTTAACTTTGTTACTCTGAGCAACCAGACCATGACCTTGGTTGCATATTCTCCTCGGTTCTTTTCCTCTCAGGCAAGTTTTGATTAGCGTCACTTATTTCCGAGGTTTTAAAGTAAAACTCTTACCCTCAAAAAGAAGTTTTGCCTCTTTGTAATGTTAAGTTACCACACCTACCTTAGTTTAAGAATGAAAGAGGTGTGGTTTATGCAGCAATAAATTGAGAAATAAATTTACATAAAGTTTTGTTCTTACTCATTTTTTTATATCTCTGAAATTAAGAGTGATATCGTACAGTATTTGTTTTTGAGGAGTTATATTTCGACAAATATTCGGTAGCCATCTTGAAAATAAGATATCGTTAGCATAGATGATAGCAGAATAAGAACAATACATATCTTATGCATCGCTGTGAGAAGTTTCAAATCTCCTCAATCGATATTAATAATTGAAATTCGGTGTTTTCATTGTGATTGCAGAATACTTCTGAGAAAATGTTTGCGTTATTATAGCTCGGTAACTAAGGAGTTGCGACCCCATGTTTATATGACAAAAAGTCCTTAAAAATCACTTCCCCTACCTCCTCCAGAAGTTTCGACTTTTCCTCCTGAATCACCCTGTATACAGCTTTTTGAGCCCCATCGACGTTCGTGGATTAAATTAATTTGTTTAAATTAACTTATTTGTGATTATTACATTATATAAAGTATGAGAATTAAGACAATGATTATAATTATTAAATAAAAGATAAGTCATAAAGCTTACCTAAAGGGATTCTTTCGCATTTAAAGTATTTTCAAGCGCAAATAAATATTTACACGTGCAAAAATGTTCAGCCAAGCAAGCGCTAAGCTATTTAAGCGAGCAGCGTTGATGTATTCATGCTAGGTTCGGGTGAACGCTCTGCTGTTTAAGAAAACTCTAAGATTAACGAGAATTATATAACCTAGGCCAACCGGGAGCTTCACGGGAAAATATAATTAGCAGAAGAAAAAATGCATAATTACCGGACTCCGTCAATGGAAGCAACGCCGAAGATATCTTTGTCTTGTACTTCTTTCCTTCGTGGCAGAATTCAAGGTTAATTAACTCTTCTTCTGTCATTATTCATTAACTAAATGCCTGAAAATGCCTTTGGAGTTGTTTTTAAATATTTTAAAACGAACTCGTCTGCTCTGAACACACCTTAACAACCAACCATGGATCATCGCTGATTCCGCGAGCATAAAAAAATTTCGCTGTTAACAATTGCGTCCGCTGGATCCAGTGAACTCGTTAGCGGAGCGGTCAGTGCCGAGTAGCGCTTTTTGCTAGCTTAGCGCTTGCTTGGCTGAATGCACCCAATGAGACCTCCTCCAACTAAGTTATTCGTTGTTTACATTTTAAATCTCTGTCTGTTGTCATGTGACCGTGATTCCACCGGATGCGATGCGATTTTATCGCATAGTCGATATGCTACTTGTTGGCAACATAGAAACCAATCTATTTTCTCTGTGAGTGCGAACCTCGGTCGACTACTACGACTATCGATCCCTACTGCCATTCAAGTCCGTGCTTGCACATCGGAGTGTCGACTGTTTGTGACTTGTAAGGCTACTGTCATGGAAGTGACTTCCATGTGTAAATCCGCTTTAAGATTCCGATGGTTTACATTTACAAATATATGCATTGGAATACTAGTGGTTCAGTGGACTTCAAAATATCAGCCCCTCACCGAACTACTCTCCGAGATTTTCGACGAGAAATTCCAGCCCTTTTACATGTACGTGTAAGCACTCCTGAGAGATTTAAAAAGATGAGGCAATTATAACACCTAGATCTCATTAAAAAATTAACAGTGTGTAGTTTATATAGTTTCTCGACTAGTTTTGAGAATAAATCATGTTTTCACCGCTGTAATTTTTTTTGAGACTCGCAGAAAAACTCCCGTTGCGAAGGAGTGTTGAACGCCAGTGAGGAAAAAATGAGTCAAATCAAAGACTTATGTGGATATTTTTAATTGAGTATCTAGAACTTCAGTCTAAGAACAAGTACTTTTTTTGCACTATTAATTATGCAGTAATTAATTCATGCTTCCTACAGCTGTTGAAATCAAAACGTACAATTCGAATATGGTCTCCATTATGACTAGGGAACTATCTCTCTCGTACTACCTTAAGGCGTGTGGAGTTTAAGAAACGAGGAGGGAGCGTGAATGTTGAGAAGTAGTGAGTTATAGTGGAGAGAGGGGTGGAAGGCGGAAAAAAGACAACCCGGAGAAGAACACGCGACCGTGTAGCACTTTGAAGATAAATACTTTTAAGATAAACTAAAAGTGTTCGTCTAAGGCCGACTTCATAGGTCGGCGGCGGCGGCGGAAGTGGTGGTACTCATCCAATGAGGACACTTCTTAAGAAATCTTTTAACGTCAGACCGATGAGCTGTGCTATGATGGCTAGCGGGGGCCGCAAATATTCAGCCTGACTGAATCTGGACTGAATTCTGTGGCGGCGGAAGCTGGCCGAGTAGCGGGAAAACCCACTGCATTTCGAAAATGAATAATCTTTGATTGATTAGCGAGCCCTTCTATTTCAGTAAAAGATTCTTTAAGCGATGCGTATAATGTTTACGATATATTTAGGATGTTGAAAGTATAATTTATAATGGCTTTAGAAAATATGGTCTGGTATCCAACGAAAATAGCCTTCCTTGAGGTTATATAGCATCAGTCTAATCAGTCTATATAGCATTAATCTACTAGCGTTAACCAGAGAGTGGCTTCAATCAGCCAATTGGCAAATATAAGGCAAAATATTAGTTATCCATTCTTGATGCTGCAACCACGGGGAGAAAATTTTCAGGTTGTGGCTATCGTTTATTGCATGTTCGGGCAGTAGAGCTCATCACGATTAAATGCTGATATGACATTGCCTAACGAGTTAAACAACGACCAAATTATGTCACTCGCTCGACTGTAAGGATCAAAGCACAATATAATTCTTGCGTTGAGTGGCAAGGCTTTTTCTCAACTCATTTGAATAAACATGTATTTCAGATTGAGGCGTTGCACGGTAGCTTGACGAACACGGTTATAGTGAAACTGCTACCATCAAATAAGCAGTAATAAATAATTACATACTCATGTTTAACCAATTCCATCATTGTATTGCAGGAATCATTCTCGAGGGTAAAATAATTTTGCTTTTTCCGATGACATGCAAGTACTGCAGTGTCAATGTTATTGTACGCGTACCGCCTTTCATTTGTTTTATCTCCGCCGACCTATGGAGCCGGCCTAACAACCTATCTCCCTTTCCCTCCTCTTCCCTTCTTTTTACTTTCATACCACTCTTTCCACTTCCCTCCCTCTCCTCCGTCCACCCTCCCCTTGCAGCCCCTCATTCCCATCAGTTTTCAGGCCGTTCTCCCCCAACTCTTGAAACCAACACCTACCGCTCGCACCCAGATACTCTCTCTCACACTTCACCCCACCAGTGTTCCCACTCATTATACCCGTATCTCTCCACGGACCCACCTCAGCCTTATCTCTTTCTTTCGCCTCAGGAACTAATAGCGTCTCCAAACCCTCCTTCACCTTCCTTAACCCTCGTTTTATTCTCTCGAGCCTCCCCTCCCCTCCCTATGCCCCTTTCCAGCAGCGTCGAAAACTTGCCTTTTCTTCCTCCCTGTCTCAAACATGCCCAAAACCAACCCTTTATCCACTCCGCGTAGTCCTTTTCGTATGCACTCAAGTTTTATTTTTTTCCCCCGACTTTTACGCAAACCACTTAAAATTTACAGTCACACGCGACTTGGGCCTCGATAAATTATCACCACAATCTTCATCAGGTGATGAACTCTTGATGAGGATGATAATAGTTAATCCTAGTCTGGTTAGGTGCTCATCGCCTGGTGATGATCGATGATGCATCGAAACGTGGGTCGCGTGTGGTTGTAAATGTTTTGGCGATTCGCGTTATAGTTTGAAAAATATAATTAGTTGGCATGTAATGCCACAAAGATTATTCAGAGTAATTTTTTCCGGAGTGCATGTACTCTCTTCTTGCTTTTACTTCCACGCTTCAAGTGCAACGATGCTCCTGACTTCGCTTATGAAGGGTGAATCACGCAGCATCGATCCGCGAGTCGAAATTGCGTCAGGTCCCCTTTGAACGCACGGTCATTCGATATGACAGCATGGAGGAAAAATGCCCGTGACTGCAAGGGTACTTAGTGTTACGGCATGATTGCATTATCCACCAATGCGATGGGTAGCATAGATGCTCATATTTACCTAGCACTGTACACTGAAAAGCTTAATCTGACTACTGACTGCATTCAAAATCTTCACTAAGGTTCAACTCTTGGGACACTTTCCATTGCTGCTAACGTTGGCTATTGGAAAGCTTCAAATCCTGGTTCATACTTTGTTTTATTGCTGAAAAGAATAATGAGTGTCAGTTTCGAATGTCCCATCATCTCCTGGCTGGAGCCGTTACATGGGGCGACGCGTTTATAACGTCTAGACCAGTGATTTCCAAAATGGGCGCTACCTCCCCCTCGAGGGCAGTGCTTTTATCTACTGAGGCATCAAGGGGCGCTGGAGGCTGGACCCTTACCGAACATACATGTCCGAGGATGAGTGAACTATCTCTCAATTGGATTTCAAGTTTACAGTTATTTAATAACAATTGTTTTAGCTTTATTTTTATAAATAGTTTTCTTTGTTCATATAGCCAATGATTTTAAAGCTAATGGTTGGGAGCATTGGGTTAAGGTTTGTGGCTGGAAAGTGGCTCGAAAAAGTTTGGAAAACACTGGTCTAGACTCTTAGAGGAGACGATAAGACCACGGCTAAAGCAGGCGAAAAGTTTTTCGCTGCCTTACGTTAAGCGAATACCAGACAACCATGTATGCAAAACATAACTTATTCAACATCATAAAAGAATTAAAGCTACCTAATATAAGGTTCAGTAAACTGAAATGACTTAAAACTCAGCCACAAGAGAAATGGATTTCACAACGTGAAAAATATATGTACGTGGCACGTTTTCAAATCTCTCGTCTACATGTGCAAAATACCGTGCAATACGACACTCTGGTGTGTGGTACGGAATGGTTCCACACCAGGCATGCAGCACTCATCTCAGTTCAAATCAGAACCGCGAATATACTCTGCGGTTTCAGGCTTGATGGAGTGGAATCGGAACATAACTAAGTATGAAAAAAATAGGCAACTTCCACTGTGAAAAAATTTATTCCCCGGAATGATTTAATAAAACGGAATAATTTTTTTCTCAGTGGAAGTTGCCTATTTTTTTCATACTTAGAACCGCGAACTTTCCCCCGGCCGCTGGACGCAGGCCAAAATCAGTCAGGTTGACAATGCGCGGTCAGACGAGAAACTAGGAGAGCGCGTCGTAGACGAGCGCGTTACCATGCAGTACACTAATAAAGGTATAACTACTGGTTAATATTATGAATGTGACTAATAAATAGTACTACAAGGTTCTAAACCATGCGGCGACCTATATCATGCCGGAATTTTCATGCGAGGTGAGTTGTTAATAATAATGTTAAGACATTTAGAACAGTTGCAAAACCTACTTTACCTAGTGAGGGTCAAAGTTTCACAGGAGGCATTTGTCGCAAGTGTTATGGTCCCTTTTTATGGAAAAATTGTCATTTTAAATCTATTGCTTCTACAGTCCATTTCCTAGATTTTATGCCTGTGATCATTTTCAATCGCTTTTATTACCAGTTTGGCTCCTGCAAAATATTTTGAACGTCCGGCAAAATATAGTCTACATCAGCTGCTACTAATATAAGTTGCAGTTTCAGGCTTAACTTTGTGGAAACGCGACACATGAAATAATTTCTCACTTTGTACATTCCACACTTTACGCTCACATAGTGTGGAATATACAAAGGGAGAAATTATTTAAATTACTACTCTCTGGGTGTTAAATACCCAGGCAACCCTACCCAAGGGTTAAAGTATGTACAAATGAAGGAGTGGTTATTATCCAAGCCCGTCTACTCAGTGTAGGAGAGCCTTGGTTCTAATCGTCATTTATTCGTGTAGTTGTTCTAAAAGTTCAACATTTAACACGGCGCAATTTTCGCTGCGAATCAATCCATGCTTTATAGCGCGCAAGGAATTGCCTCCTCTTAAGCGGATTAAAGACCTTTGCCCATTTGCCTTTCCTTAACCCTTTTCCCCTTCGCATCATTACGTCTGTTCTCATTCGTTCTTTGCTATTCATCCCCCTTACTCCCCCTCCCCCCCCCCCGAGCCACTTTACGGCGTCTTCCGGAGTTCATTCCCTCTCGGGTCTACGAAATTTACCTACTTTCAACCTCATCTCCGTCCCTCTTCATTCCCGTCTCGTGTGTTCGTGCTTGAACAAAGAGTTGTGCAATTACCGAGCGCTCATGATTATCTGCGCCCCCCCCCACCTTATCCGTCTTTTGTCGACTCTCCTTAAGTCGCGAAGTAATTCGATGATCTTGTCAGCGCCCGAGGTTGGCTAAGTCCAAGAACACTGCATAAGGACGGAAAAACTCCCATCTCGACTCTGTTGCCAATGGAAGCGTAAGAATTGAAGTTCCTTCCACTTTTGGCCGCAGGCTGCGCTGTTTAAATAATTGATCCTTATAGCAGACGTCTCTGGGCTAACTATTCGTGTTTTTACGTCTCCTTTTTCTCCGCCAGTACGATGATTTATACTGCGAGTAATACTTTAAGGCATTGGGTAGTAGATTTATGTACCTAGGTACCGAGCCATCGACGAGAAATCTCGCGAAATAAATAAATGTCACCGAAGGCGTACAGCATTAAGTGATGTGATCGGTGGATTCGTATACCGAATTCCACCCTAAAATTTGTAATTTATGATGTAAGATAAGGGAAATGAGTGCATTGAAATAATAATGAATGCATTTTATACGAAAGCTAGTTTATTTCCGGTTATTCGGTGCCAATTTACGTATTTCGAAACCTCCGCTAGCGAAATCAGCTGATGTGGTTGGTCAAACTTCCGAATAGAATCTTCGCAAGGTTGTGCTTCCGGCGGGCTAGATATGAAAACAAGCCTACAATCCTATATCGCCATGAATGTCATAGCTTAAATTGACAAAACCAACTAATCATCGTGAATCATTTGGCTCCATTAGCCTGGTCTATCTCTTACCTCTATGGAGAATTAGCAAAATATTCCTGTAGGAGTCGAAAAAAACACATCAGGCACTTAATTTCACCATCAGGCACTTAATTTAAATAATGAAGGGCAACAATCGCCACCTACGTCTCCTTACATTAGCCTTAAACAAGCTTTTGTTCTTTACGCCGAGAATCTTGTTCCTCCTCCTTGTATTCCCGTACCCTGTAGAGCACCCCGGCACAAAACAACACCGCAAACCCATTTTTAACCAAATTCTCGTCGTTTTACCGCACGTATACACTACGGACTCCCTTCACTACAATGCACTTCTCGTTGTCAACAAGGATCCATTTGGTAACTAAGCCACCTATCGGAGGGTTCTGGAACGCTATTAACCTGCGACAGTAATTTTAGCAAAAGACGGTCGAAAGCGCATCAAGAGTCGCGTCCTTACGCAGTGTTCTCGGCTAAGTCTTTAATTTAACATCTGACTCGCGGTTTGCGGGCATGGGAGAGTGAAAAACTTCGCCGCTGACGGTCAGAGGTTGAATTATGGACAAGTTAAGCTTGATAGCGATGTTATTTTACTTTTGATATTCATTTTATGGTGTCCGGCAGTAGCCCACTTTATGGCTAAATGTTTTTGGCGAGATATTTTTGGAGGGGTGACTGCATGTAGTGGTATTTAAGCCGAAAATACAGCGATAAAATACGTTGATATCTTAATGAAAAAAAGCCTGGAACCGAACCACGAACCTTTAGCTTTCCGGGCCAATGCGCAGACCACTACGTAACCCAGGCTTAAGTCAAAGGTCCGTAGTACCGTTTCCGGTCTTGGCTGATTTTATCTCATGGCAATTTCAGCCAGTAACTACATAGCTGAATGAATGGAAAAGTTTTTGTACGTACCATTTGAAATATAAAGATTCACTTGACAACAATCTGGCTCTCTACGATATATTTATTGATTATTATCTTCGGGAATTAGAACTGTTTCGAAAACACCTCCAGATTTTTAAGTAATCATTCTGGTTTCTATCGTTTACAGGTCCTGTTTTGGTTTATATAAAATGAATTTTCTCTGAGTGTCTTGAGCACCAGTTGTTTTGCTTTTCAAAGCTCAATAATCATAGTTCTCAGACAATTAAGGAGTGGAATATATTCAGCAGGTTTATTCAGGTTTATACCATATCAGGTGTCAGACAGGTCGGTGTAAGGATTTCCTCAAACTAGTAATCACAACGTTATCATGACACTGAAAGGCGTTGTTTGCGTGAACTTTAAAACATAAGCTAAAAAAACTCTATCACGCCGAGCGACCTCTAGGTAACATATAAAAGAGTTTTCTTTTTCGTCTATGATTAGGTTTCTTTACGTCTACATGCCCTTGTGACGTCAATGGTACAGCTTTGCAACGAAAATATCGCTCATTCGTAACGTTTAGTTTCTGACTCTCCCACGAGTGGGGTAACATGTGAAATTAATGCATATAGTGGACGAGAAAACCGGGGGTTAAATAAAAATAGGGGGTTAAATTAAAAATTACTCATTTTTATAAAATGCTATTATTTATAGTTTTTACGTAACTACTGTATTATTATTGAAATGAAGGATTTCGGTATCATTCGAGCGGTATCGTCTCATGTAGCATCAGTAATAAGCGTAGAACACCGTCCTAAATGTATGTTGCCTGTGATAAATGTGGTAAATTAATAAAAAACATTATGATTTAAGGTGTTACCGACTACATTATCGGAATAATCATCTTGAAATACAGTATTCAACCATTAACTTGATTACTCTCCGTACATGAACGCATAATTTGTTATCAATTGCTTTACGAAATATCATGGATCAATGAGAGAAGGATCACATGCCCGCAAAATTTCCATTACGAGATGGAAAATAGTTCCATCTGTCGTCAACCACGCCCGCGAGAACAGCTAAATGATGATTTTCGCCATGATACAAGATAAAACAACGCAATCTTTGTTTTTTCTTTTGTAGGGGACAAAAAATCATCAAGAAATATTTTAAGTCTCGCTGAAAATGAACGGGAGCATTCGCATTATCTCCGAGATGGAAATCAAGATGGAGTAGCTTTATGTGCATGTACAAAAGGATTCCTCGAGAGTTAAATATTTCCTTTTAGCTTGGCTCCAGTGAAGAAGATCCATCCTTTTCTCTTATTTTTCTTTCAGCAAGACTTTAAGGCTCTCAGCGGCGTCTAAGTGATGACCTTTCAAAATTTGGCTTCCCTGAAGATCCTGATTCGCGTATACTTTAAAAATATCACTCAAATGAAACGGTAGCCCATTATTTATGCCATCTAAGATTTTTGTTAAATGCGCTTCTTTATTCGAGGACATAGGAGTGGGCAGGTGGTAAGGTTAATAACGCGCAGGTTAATAGATCAAATGGTAAAGGAGGTAGTAGATGGCGCCTTGAAGCACAATAATGTGTACTGTTTTTTTTTTTTATTTTTTTTACATTTTTTAAAATTGATCCACCTTACGTGGCATCAACGCACAATTTGTCCATTAATGTTATGAATAATGTAGTCCTTTTTAAAAAATTGTTTCCATTTCTACAAGTGAATCATTCAGTTGTCTCGGGCGTAACTTCATAGAATTTACTATACATTGTAAATGAATGTGGATGTGGAGAAGGATGGAAAAAGTAAGATGGGTAGATAAGATGAGAAATGAAGAGGTTTTGAGCAAAGTGAAAGAAGGAAGATCGCTCCGAAAGGAAATAAGGAAAAGGAAAGGAAACTGGTTGGGCCATGTGATGAGAGGGAAAAGTATAATAACTGTGGCACTTGAGGATTCAATTGAAGGAAAGAAAAAGAGAGGAAGGAGAAGAATTAAATTGGTGGATCAGGTGAGGAACAACAGCTATGATGAAGCAAAGAAGGAAGCTCGGAACTGAAGCGGATGGAGACAGCAGTGGTGTACGGGACCTGCCAGCAGGCAGAACACCAGATGATGATGATGTAAATGAAGTACTTTGTTGTTTTGAATGAATTTTATTTAGGATGACCCGGGTCTCGGCGTGGCACGTACATCATCACCTGAATTAACTCTCATATTATGAGGAGAAAGTAAAATTATTTGTGGAATAATAAAGTTATTTCAATCACAAATGAATCATTATCACGACGCGGAAAGTACGCTGCTTTTAAATATATTTTCACCGATTGGACTGCATTAGTGGATCAATTCAACATGGCCAGTTGCACATTTTAAATGCACTGTTTGTTGATTTTCGTTACTTGTGAGTTTTTCTCTAAGTTAAATTGTCGGCAAGTTTTATTTACTTACCTCTTCGCAAAGCAGTGATGCATGATGATTTTCATGTGTACGTCCAGGTGAATTATCATTTACATGGAGGTGATAACTGTGTCACGGCAAGTTTCAAATTTTCAAAGTTGTTGTCGAAACTGTTCTTTTTTCATTTGCCAAAGCCCAATGTAATGTCTGCTAATATGTTAATACGACGGTAATTATGGTACTGTCTAATTATGTACAAATTGGACAGTAAAATGTCTAGTCTTTCTAAATCGTAAGCTTATTATGACAATGTTAGTTAGCCTAGAAATGCTCAAATAAAGCTCTGGGTACCGCGAGACAGAAACCACAAGGGATCTAACTGGTGCATTGTGCGAACACAAGATGGGAAGAGTGCATGCGAAAAAGAGCAGCAGTGTCGTTGATCCAAAAATTCTTAAGGTAGTCCGAGCGAGATAGTTCCCTAGTCATAATAGAGACCATATTCGAATTATGCGTTTTAATTTCGCTAGCTGTAGGTCACATCAATAGTATTGCACTATAAATGGTGCAATAATATAGTTTTGTGTGACAGAAATTGCAAGTAATTAAATGAAAATGTCTAAATAAGTCTTTAACTTGACTCATTTTTTTCGCGCGCGTTGCGTTTGAAACTCCTTTAAAACGGAAGGTTTTTTGTAATACCCAAGAACCTACTGCGGTAACAATATGATCGATTTTCAAGTATAGTTGAGAAAATATGCAAACTACACGCTGTTAGTTTTTTTTTACGACATTCTAAGTGTTAGAAATGCCTCATTTTGCATATAATGTCTCTCTGGAGTGCATACACGTACCATTTTCCATGTAATAGGTTTGGCATTTTTTGTCAAATATCTCCGTAAGTGTGGTAAGGGGTTGAGTTTTTGGTGTCATTAGAAGGGTGAGATATTTTTGTTTAAAATGAGACCAAATTTTTAAGTAATATGTTATTTCGCTCAAACTACCTCAACGCACTAATTGTTGCTTTTCATCACTAGTGATTTTTTCTCTTAGTTAAATTATCGGGAAGTTTTATTTACCTACCTCTTAGCAAAGCAGTGACGCATGATGATTTTCATGTGTACGCCCTTGTGAATTATCATATACATTGTGTTGATAGCTGTGTCACAGCAAATTTTAAATTTTCTCTTTGATCTCTGGAGAAGAGAGAAGGCATTTCGCCAGCATGGAAGAAGCACCACTAGACAGGAACCACAAGGGAACTAACTGGTGCATTGTGAGAACACAAGATGGGAAGAGCGCATGCGAAAAAGAGCAGCAGTGTCGTTGATCCAAAAATTCTTGAGGTTTTGTGCATTAGGTACCTTTCGTAAAACACCCCTCCCTCCAAAAACCTCTCCAATATACAGGAAGCTGCTCCACGGGATACCGTGTTAATGCTTTTGTGTTGCGGAATATGAGCGAGTTTTATCCGTCATTTGGTTCCCGAGTGAACAGCTATACGAGGACAAACTTAAGACGAGGAATGTGGGAGGAGAAGTGAAAGAGGGGGAGGCTCGACTCAGGCTGGCTGCTGAGTGGAGCACAAAAGCCTGTTTAAGCTGCGTGCTACTTCTTGGGAGTGGACCCAAAGAAGCATTTTGCCCCGCTCGAGAGAGGAAAACCACGTGAGAACGCGGCAAAGGAAGGATGCGAAAGAGATGCAAGTCTCCGCGAGGGTACTTTTGGAGATGAAATGTTAATTCTTAGGAGGGAAGGATTAAAGGAAAATGGAAGAGTCGAGGAAAAATGTATGACTGCAAACGTCGCAGTCCAAATTTTGCTCGGCTTTGAAGTAATGGTATTTTGTGGCAGCCCTTGAAGACTATTCCCAGCACGGCAATGAAATGCCTGTCTCTTAGAGGAGAAAAACAGACGTTTTTGGGTAGCATGGAGTGGCATGTTAATTACACAAAATGTGGGAAGGCAGAAGACTTTGTATTCTTAATTCTTGAGAATTATCAACCTCCTGAGGAGTGAGTTGAAATTTTTTTACCCACCTACGAACATTATTTATTTCTCCATGCGGACTAATGCGGCATTTGAGAGTCTATAAATTGTAATTTTTGAGTGTATGGCAGTCAATGCCGCTAAGGTAACCTCACAGTTTTGCTACTTTTGTTTGTGAAAGGAGCGCGGTTATCTTCAAAATTTTCACATGTTGGAATTAAATAGCCGAGTGCGTGAAAGTAACTATAAAAATTTTCGGGTACCACGACTGAGAACCGGCTTCGGTGGAGCTAAAATACAAATTTTTATGTCGTTTTAATGGTCGGGATACATTTTTAGTAACTAAGTCGGCGATAACATGTAAAAATAAGTGCATAGTCGCTTGTTTTATAGTCGAAATAACCAAAAATGTAGTGACATGAAAAGTGAGACTTATAAACCAAAAATGAAACTCAATCAACGTAGCCACCATATACATTCGAAGCCATCTTTCAGATACCGAGATATAAGCCATGTTATACAATACTTTTCGAAGTTTTTGCCAAAAAATATAAGCATATTTCCAAGGGAATATGGCTTGACTGTGAGCCCCCGAGGGACGTTACTCGAAAATAATGAAGTGCCTTCACACAGATGGCGACGGAGATAAAACGGTGTACAGATTAAAAACAAAACCCTCAGTGATGAAGGTTTTCTCAACGCACGGACCGGAAGAGTTATACCTTAGCCAAGGTTAAAGCTTTATCATCATTGTGTGAAATTCACAGTGGAAAAATGGACTGGAAATCGAACCCAGACCCCTCGATTTCAGCGGAAGAGCTGAAAGAGCCTGGATAGCTTAATTGGTTAAGAGCACTCGGCGCAAAATCGAGGGATCTGGGTTCGATTCCCAGTCCACGCGAATAATTTTGCCACTGTGAATTTCCCACAATTGTGGGATCACTAGCGGGTGACTCCGTTGAAGTAACTGCGCGGCTAGTTCCGTGGTTCTTCATCATTGTGACATGCCATTTATGACAAATTTAATGGATGAGAGTTGATTAACAATAAAAGATATTAGACCTTACCCCCTTGGAAAAAGATATAAGTAGGGATGTAAGTGAGAGTAATTGTCTAGAAAGACCAACGATGAAATACACGAAGAAAATAATGAGTGATGTCGTAAAAGAGAACTATGAAAGGGCTATAAGAAGAACGGAATAGGGTGCGGTGTCACAGCTTCTCACCACTTTTTTTTTGAGTGACGACTGCTGATGGTTGTAGGGTATGTTTTGGTAATTTGGCACTTTTTTGCGGGTCAAAATGACAAAAAAAGACAGTAAAAATGGAAGGAAGAAGTGCAGTAGTTCTTCCTAAGAGGTTTGGGCGAACTTTTTCCAAGGTCTCAATAGACACCTCATGAGAATTGTACTCGTATGTTAGAATTGAAAAATTGGCGATAACTTGAAGCTAATTTTGTGATATTTATGTAACTAAAATAGATTTTTTAACTGCACTTCTCTGTAAGTACTTAAATTCATGTACATATGGGTCTCTAAACTTGACTAAGATATTTTTTTTTAGTCCATACACTGAGAAAACCTTCACCGCTGAGGATTTTTTTTTTTAAATTTTAGATCGTTTTATCTCTGACACGGTCTATGTGAAAAAAATAATTTTTTTATGAAAAGCGTCTGTCTAGGGCAAACAGTAATACCGTATCCCTTGGATATTTTCTTCTATTTTTTTGGCAAAAACTTAAAAAAATTATTGTGATGCATGGCTTATACCTATCTCGGCATCAGAATGACGACTTGGAATATACATAAGGTGGCCAAGTTGACTGAGTTTCATTTTTTGGTGATATCTCTCGCATACTACCTTGCCAAGTACTAAGATGGATGCAAACTTAGGCAGAGAAAAAGCGATAAGAACGGAGACATTTAAGACTTAAGAAGAGAACGGATAACTTGCAGGAGCAGGCCATGGTGTGACGTGAAAGGGAACGAGGGTGACATGAGATAATCTGAGGGAAAAAAAAACCACGTCGAAAAACGAACTGTACAAGTGAAAAACTAAATCCTTTAAGGCTCTTAGCTTTGCGGAAATCGGCGAGTGATAGACGCCCTTGGATTTCCGATCGTTGTAAAAAGAAATCGGAACCGAACCGCGAAATCTACTTAAGATAAAAAGTCCGGACGGAGTTTAAAAGTTTTGAATACAGACTTTCCTGAAGTATCGACTCACCTGTAATCAACCATTGTAAGTCTATTCGCTCCTTCATGTTACTTGAATCCCTAAAAACGATTTTATTGATTACAGTTTATGTATCGAATTCGGTAGGAGCGGTAATCGTGGGTTATAGAGTGAACATTTTTTAAAATTTCTCATTAAGTCAACAAATAGTACATGAGCCAATGTCATGCATCTGTTTATGCGCTGGAAATTATCGTACAGGTGTTGATGGAAATAGTACAAGAACTATATTATGATTTTTTACAAAATTAAAGCATCTTGTTGTTAGATATTGCAGCATGGATTTCGAACTTTAAACGAACCCATAATGAAATGTGTGTATTTTCGGGTATATGACTCAACCCAACCCCTTGATGTTTGTTTGTTACAGTTATTATAATATTTGCTTTGTTTCGTATTTAGAAGAAAATCGACACGATTGTGTAAACGAATTAGTACCGAATTTACACTGCCATGTGTCATGAGACTATAGGCTAAAATAGTCTTGAATTGCCGAGAAATGAAATTGGTAAGATGCATTATTTTAAAATTTTATCGATAGATATATCGCTAATGAGAACACGCGAGCAAAGTTTTACGCTTATCTAACGATAAAAAAAAACCTTCCAACAACAATAGAGGGGCGAGTAATCTACCGGGGAAACTACGCAAACCAGGCAATATGTTTTCAGATCCCTGGATTTTCATCACCACGACTGCAATTTTATGCCTTGTAATAACCCTGTTTTCACATTTCGGTGCTGGAAAAATGGAGCAATAGCGCAAATATTTGTGTTTACAGTAAGTACGAATCGCAAAGAAGGGAAAAATCTCTAACTTGGCTAAAAAAAAGAAAAATATTGGCGGAGCAGAACTCGAAGAGATGGTAGGTTGTACGGAATAGCTCCAAAGTGGGCGCCATGCGGTAGTATCCCACCTTTTGTAAATCGTTTTTTTGAGAGTGTAGAGAGCTCCATAGAATTTTTTAAAAAGTTTTGTATGCTCAAGCTGGATGTCATGCTGTCTTCCCTTGCCGAATACCGAACGCCGTATATCCCGCCGGGTCCCTTCAGTCCACCTAAATAATACTCCCTTCTCTGCCTTGATTGCTCCTTTGCAAAATCATATGGAAAATAGGCAAATATCTTGTCTTATTTTAGAAAAATATCGTTTCCCCTTTAGGCAATTCGAGCAATATATTAATTTTCATAAAATTCGATTAATTTGACCTCATTAAATAAAAAAAGGCATCATATTTACAATGATAGTAAAATATCAGCCGCTTATCTCGATACATTGACGAGGTATTAGTCAAAAGTTACCATAAATACTACTCCAGAGAGATTTTATGACACAGATAAAAGAATTCCTCTCGCACAGATCTCGCCAGAAATTAAACTTTGTGTTGTAAAGCTGGTAATTAATATTCAACCATTTTTTTAAAACTAAATAAAGCACTCGCCGCGGAAATTTTTACTTAATCACAAAAATCGCCGGTAGTATGGGCGTCTTCATCGTGCGGCGAGAAAAGATAATTCAATTCGAAATCTTTAAATGATCGTGTATAGCTAACCTCTGGAAATTAGGGCAATATCAAACTAGTGAAGGAATTGTCTTCGGCCTTGGCAAACCTAAAATACCCTTCACCTCTTTCAATAAAAAAAAAATGTGGCCTCGGACCAAACCTACCCATTTTAGTGCTGTGCCGTCTGTGAACTACTAGAGCCTTATGACCCACCTTTCAGCTCAATATCTCAATTTATACGGCAGTTATCGTGCGAAGAGACAGACAGACAAACGAACAGACGGAATAACAGACGGACAGACAGACAGATGGACGGACATAGCTAGATGGACTCGTAAGGTGATACTAATGGTTTCTATATATACTTTTCCATGCCTACCACACCTCCTTCAATGCTTAAAATTTCTGCTTTGACAAAATTAATATACCCACAGCATGTCTTGGTGTAGGGTACAATAAAGTTATTTCTTCTTTGATGTTACAATGTTGACTTCATGCGTTTACATTTATTATATCAAGGAATTAAATTTTAATCCGGGAACTACCGTGAATAGGCGAAAATATAACTCAAAACTACCTTTATAAAGGATCTGCCTTGAATTAATCAATCGAGTACGAAATCGAGACCACGTGAGTGATCAAACCAAGCACAAGCCGCAAGCAGATCCGCCTATAAAAACAAACTGAACAACGCTTTAACCTCTACTAACAACGGCTTTCTCTTTTAAGTCCACCGGTGACGTTCCTGGTTTGAAAGTCGTGAAGTGGCCGCTGGGCAGCGAAATCTTCGAGCCTTGTGCACAGGGATGGAGGTCGGGTCTTACGAATTTGTCGTATAAAATCACTTAACTACCTTCGCTTCTCACGGAGGGAGGGTATATATGTACGGACACGTCACCACGGTACCTAACGAGGAGTGACCGGCTATCTGGGTGATTCTTTTTTTTTACGCCCAATGAATATCCCCGCCCCCTCGCGTACCAGAGACAATAAATCGACAAGCACCTCGATCGTAAAACTCTGTCAGTAAAACCTTTTGTGAGGGGGAGAGAGAGAGATGCATAATTCACCCCGGACCACTAAAAACTTCACTTCCACCTGTAGCCAAAAGCGGCCTTCGCACGGAGCGGGAAAAAGACTTACAATGGACGCTTAATAATAAAAAAAACTTGGTATAGTGGTATGGAAACATGGTGAAAGTCACCCTCCCCCGCGAAGTTTGGCCTTCATAAGGGGGAGGCTCGTGTGGCGGAAGGGATCGGCTCAGAAGCGGATAAAAGAGCACGTACCCATGGTGTTCAACGCTGCCAACATAACTGTGTTCAACTTCATAGAGTCAGAAATCTTCATCAGCGCGCTCACAAAAATTTTTACGGCTAGAACCAGGGGAGTGATGTTTGAACCATTCAGGCATATGGAGAGAAACTGAGGTCTGACTATCGAAATAACAACCACTTGCTCTGCTGTTTAGCCCTGCTCTTCATTTACTTTTCCGTGGATATCTCGTCGGAATGGACGAATTAGCGGATATAATATAAGATAAGATAAATTTATTTGCTCTGGGGAGCACCCTTGGAGCCTGAAAAATAAAGGTACTGGCTACTGCTCTGTTAAAGATCAAATCAATAAGCAGTTTGTTCATAAGAATGAGGAAAACAAAGATTACAAGACGTAATTTACATAATGTTAGAGAAGAATTGAATATGCAATCAATATGCAATGTAAAAAAGCAACAACTAAAACTAAATTACATTATGAAAACACATTACATGAGAAAAACAAAGATTAGAAGACGTAATTTGCATAATATACGACAAGAATTGAATATAAAATCAATATATAATATAAATAAACAACGACTGAAACTAAGTTACATTATGAAAACAAATTAAATGAGGAAAACAAAGATTACAAGACGTAATTTACATAATATACGACAAGAATTGAATATACAATCAATTTAAAATATACAGTATAAATATACAAGAAGTGAAAACAAAATTAGCAACAAAAAGCAAGAATATCTACCATGTGTTTGAAATTCAAGGCAAGTTCCCCATGAAACATGTGATAGCAACTATTCTACGAATTTTATTTGATTTCACAACATTTTTTCATCGAGAATGGGGATTTTTAATTTATTTAAGTAAATTAACAAAATAAGTTATGAGAATCGACATTACAGAAATAAGTGCATGCTGATTTATAGTAAGTTATCGATGGAAAACGAAGTGAAATTGCAAAATTAGTGCCTTAGCCCGCAAACGCTATGGGAAAATGAGGGTTAACGAATGATGGCGGTAGCCAGAACGAAGGATGGCGGACTGGTGCGAGCGAGATAGTTCCCTAGTAGTGATATTGGAGACCGTGTTCGAAGCATAAAGTTTGGATTCAGCAGCTTTAGGAAGCGATAATTAAATATTCCATAGTTAATGTTGCAATTAAATACTTTTAAATGTCTGAAATTCTGAATAATTACATAAATATATCTCTAAACAGTTCCTCACGTATTATAAACCTATTCTTCTATAACTAAAGGCTCCGCCTTGTTGGTGCAATCAAATGGCCCTGTTTTCTGCTAATCTCTGAAACTGCCGATAATTTTCCGTCCCCATCAGTTATTGTGCCCTGTTCAGGTACTGTAACATTGGTCTTCCTCTACCTTTCTTCCCGAGCACATTCCCCTTCATCACATTGACAAAAGATCTATTGTGTCTCAGGAGATGTCCTAAAAATTTTATATTTCTTTTTTCTATGGTGTTGAGTAGGGTTCTCTTTTCATTTATTTCCATTATAACCTCTTCATTATTTTTCTCTTCGTACAGTTTATCTTAAGCATCCTTAATAAACCTATGTAGGGATGTAATTGTGCTGTGATATCTCAAGACCCTTGCCTTAAACCCTAAAAGAATTTCATCCACAAATGTCAAACTGCTCTTCAGCGAAACTATTCTTAAACATAATGAAGTTAAGGTAGTTTGAGCGCCATATTTTCATAGTCTCAAGGAAGCCGATATTCTAAGTACAAGTTGTAATTTCAGCAGCAAAATTTAGCATGAATTAAATGGTGCAATGATATACTTTTACATGACTGAAATTCTAAAAAAAATAAATTTGATTATTTAAAAAAAACCTTCAACTTGATTCATTTTCCTCACGCGCTACGTTTAAAACTCCTTATTAACGAAAGGCTTCTACATCTGCAACTACTTATTACCATGCAAGCTATCACTAGGGTGTTTGGCAGGGGGTGACTTAACACCGGGAAGAACTACGTCGAAGAAATCTACTTTCACCAGCAAGAACCACACTATCGGTGTGCTACAAATGCAACAGAAACTATAAAAATAATCCATGATGTAAGTACGAAAATGTGGGAACAAGAGTCATGCAGGGAATGTGCAAAACATGGCTTAGCGCTACTTGTCAGATTTAGAGAAATGCATTAGGGTGCATGTAAAATAACCAGCTACACTACCTGTCGACTAACCTTATTCAAAGTTTGCTGCGATTCCGAAAAAATTGCTGCGGCTACTATATGATTCACTTAGTAAAAAGTTAAAAGTAGTTGAGGAAACGTACAAACTACTCAATATGTATTTTTTGGCATTATCTACGTGTAAGAAATTCCTCATTTAAAAAAAATAAAGTCTTTATGGAGTGCATACTTAAACGTTTAATATTTACTTATCTTGTTGTTTTGATGTTTATTGATAATTGATGTTTATGTTGTTAGGGAGTTGTTGATGGGAGGAGAGAGGAGATTGTTGAGAGGAAGGAGAAAGGGATTAGTGGCTCTAAGTAGTGAGGAAAAAGAAACTGTATTTTTAAGAAACTAAAGATGATTTTGGAATAAAACAAACGTCTGACGTTACAATGCACGTGCCATTTCCCATGTAAAAGGGCTGGTATTCTTCGTCAAAAATCCCGGAGAGTAGTTCGGCTTAGGGCTGATATTTTGGTAATATTGGAGGGAAGAGATATTTTTCTTTAAAATGAGACCAAAATTCAATGATTTCTAGGTGAATGATATTTCGCTCACATTACCTTGAAATGTATATACTATATCTTCTTCTGGAAAAAATCTGACCCCTTCCGCGTGAGTCGGATTGGATGTTTGAGGAGGCGACTGACAGCTAAGGTCATATGCGATATGGTAAGGGAGGAAGGGTGGATAGAAACCTGGCGTCGGCATTAGCCTGCTCTTAACGAAAGGCGCAAAGGAGACCACGGGTTAACATCTCATCCGGCAGATGGAGTATTGTAATTGAAATGCCCTCCACAAGACACTGAAGTAGAGATCGGGTTTCCTATGAAAAACACCCTCATATGCAGGGATTTGAACCCTGGCCGCCCGTATGGTTACCCGTCCTCTAGCCACCACACCAACCTGATCCCCTCCGCGTGATTCATTACCCCTCATAATCATTAGTCAGGGCATGCATTATTGTCTCTTCAGCTTACGTAATTGCCATTTCGGTGTCATCCACGTTGCTATGTCAGCGTAAATTTGATTAAACCCGGTGAAGGCCGCAGGGGATCTCCACCCAACATTAGTTCATCAAGCAATTAATGCTGCGTCTCGCGTCTTTACGGCCCTGCAAGCCATGAAAGACGGCGTCGCTGTCCCTTCGAAGCAAGCGGCCGCTGCGTACAATTCCTCTCTCCAAGCCTCTTCCCGTTACACTTTGTACACGGACGGATTTTGTTAAATTGAGGGATCACTTGAGAAAAATGTCCGGACAAGCTATCCCCTGAGCTCCCAATTACGAGCTTAACCACGTAATTGTCAGTATTTATATTGAGGTCTTCAGGGGAAATAAAACCGCACACTGATAGATTTGTTTGCTGTCTTCTGGATGACAATCCCTAAGGCCAGGTATGTACGTGATGAAATTTCCATTAACCTAAATTTTACGAATATCATAAAAATTTGTAATCAATCCGTGTAAGCGTCAACGGCTGGCATAATCATATAAGCGCTTTTGAAAGGTGCATAAAAGATAGGAAAATTTTATGTGATCCGAAATGCATCTCAGTGTCTGAACGTCACCGTACTTTCGGATTACCGTGTATCTCTTCCCTGCTGCACATCCGTTGCAGCAGCGGGGAGAATATTATACTCATTCAATATCTTCCCCAAATAGGAAATTTAAGGATTATTTCCGTCATTTCACGCTCAACCAGCTCGATGAACTTTCACATGCGTCGTGATGCTGGTCACGATACCGTTCCGTGACTTCATTCCAGCGATTTCTCGATGACGGAAAACTTAGACTTTGTTAAGACTGCTTAATGAAATGTTTAGTTAGAAATATTTTCATTGGAATACGCTGTATGCTGGTCAAATTTTTGCATGTGTATTTTAGAAAATAAATTACTCATTTAAGTAGTATTTGGTTACAATAAATATTCCATTTTACCAACTCCTCATTTTGGCATACCAATGTTGAAGTTTATGACGTTGTAAACTCGATGAAATTATGTGTGAGGTTAAGTCGTGATGAATCATTTGGTCTATTAACATTTTTCTAATGATCGTGCATAACATTTCTGAGTCATAACAACAGTGTGGCTCTTTTCTGAATGCTAATCAATCCAAGCCAAGACGATTGACGGTTACTAGGCAACAACTTTCTTTCTCATTTCTAGAGAAGCAGGGGACTAAGCATAACCGTCAAAATGAGAAGGAGAACTATCTCAAAAGCTTTCGTATGGCATACTATCTGTTGTTTTAGTTTCAGAAAGGATATTAGCCGATGAATTTTACGTTTTACTATTACAGCAGATGACGATTTAAATAATTTCAAAGTTAATTGTTGAATAACTTCCTCCTAGGTTGAAACAACGTATGATAACCGACACAGTTACACTTTTCAAAATATTACACTCGGCTTATTTAATTTAACTTTTGCTAAATATCGGTCCGGAGTGCTCGGCTATAAATTTAGAACAGCAATCAATCATTGCTACATGTATTCCTGTAGGAAAGGATTGTTAAAAATAGATCTTAGATACACTTGATCTTTTATTCCAGAAGGTCAAGCAATCAACTGTAGCTCCACACTCTTTGCTCGCTTACATTCTTGTGGTGTTCAAGTTGCTAGAGGTGTTGAGGGCATTAACAAATGACGCGACCCTTCCGTTGTCACGTTTATAAAGCGTCCCTCGTTCAGTTGACAGTCGAGGTGTTACCCAGGAAGCTGTTGCCCTACTTAACGCTTTTTGAGCTCAACTGCAGGCCACGTGGGCAAACATCCCTAAGTCTCTCCTCCCGCGTGGGTGAATATGTATAGAGCGTTTCATGTTTAGTTGACCCTAGAGTCCTAATGGAAAACAGTGTTGCCAACTTACGCTTCGTGTGATGACTACCAGTCCAGTGAGGAAACCATTTGCGACACCGCGCTAGATTTAACAAACTTACTCCAGAGACTGATTTATTTCCTCATCGGAGTTATGGAAAACAGTGTTGCAAAGTTGCAGTTACGAATAAATTATATTGTTGTCATCATTATATTATATTATAACATCATATTCGTTACATTATTATTATCATTTCGCGTGTATTTCATGCATTGTTTTTTTGTTGGTTTTGCATTAGATTAATCTGTCTGTAGGCTTTTGCAGGTTTTTCATAGTCTCCTTCATGTGTCGGTGTTTTCCTGCAGTAGGTTTTACTCGTCAAGGATATCACCTCCTTACCTCCTTACGTTTTTCCCACAAATGTATGTATCTTTCTTCACACTAATTTCATGTTTAATTTTTTTTGACGAGGGGTTAGATGGAGGAAGGGACTGCCTTAGTCTCAATCTCGCCCCAATAATGACGCCTTATCATAATAATAATAATTATTATTATTGGAGGACTCCTAGATATCCAATTAGCATGTCTGTATGTTCATTTTCGTGTATTTTGGCAACGTCGCACTTTCTCGACCTCATGCAGAGTTGAAGAGGAAACGAATCTCCGTCGGAACCCGTACTGTCAACTAAATGTGCAGCGCTCTTATAGACGGAAGATGATTATTCTGCAAAAAGAACACCTGCGGCTTCACGTCTATAATGCTCGGATGAAATGACCGGAGAAGCCATGAATAGATAATTTCAGTCCACACTCCGCATGCTGCTTCTGCATTAATTATTGTACGCAACCAGGGAGACGAGGAGCAGGCGGGGTATGGACGTTAGAGGGATACCACCTCTCTTAAGTTCTCGAGAGCGCCTTTAAAAGTCTCGGGACTTCCTCCGCATGCCCAGAAACTACAGCTCTTTCTCCTCTCACTCTTTATTCCCTCTCAAACACTCCATCATAAATGTAATATCCCTTTCATCGAAATTTCGCAGCGTTCAGTGGTTTTTTAACAGCATCACTTTCGCGATACGCGGCTCATACGGCGAGGGATGGGGGGGACGAAGAACCACCACGAGCACGAATACCTCGTGAACGTAAGGATGTCTCCAGAAGTATCCACAAGTATTTATATACGGGGTGTTTCAGGATGAAAGTTTGATACTTCTGGAGGAGGTAGGGGAGGTGATTTTAAGCAATTTTTATCATAGCAACATGGGGTCCCAACTCCTTAGTTACCGAGCTATAGAAACGTAAACATTTTTCCAAAAGTTTTCTGCAATCACAATGAAAACACCCAATTTCAATAACTATTGTCAATTAAGGAGATTTGAAACTTTTCTCAGTGGTGCATAAGATATCTATTTTTCTTGTTTTACTATCGTCAATACTAACGGTATCTTATTTTCAAGATGGCTCTCGAATATTCGTCGAAATTTAATTCCTCAAAAACAAAAGATGTACGATAGCGCTCTTAGTTTCAGAGATATAAGACATGTGTAAGAGTAAAACGTTTACTAAATTTACTTTTCAATTCATTGTAGCAAAATTTACATCTCTATCTTTTAAAATACGGAAGATATGGTAACTTAACTGATGTTAATACAACGAGGCAACAAATGTTCTTGTGGATAAGAGCTTTAATTTGCTTGAATTAATTTAAACATCGGCAATGAGTGACACTAATCAAAACTTACCTTTGAGAAAAAGACCCGAGGAGAATATACAGCCAAGGTCATGGCCTGGTTGCTGAGAGTTACAAAGTTAACAGTGACAAAGACAACAAATACTCGTCGGTGGGGTTAACAAGTTAACAGTTTCTCCCAATCTCGAAATCGTTCATTGACTCATACCGCTCATCGACAAATACATACAAAGAAATGAAGGAAGAAAGAACACATAAAATTGACAAACACAATGGTGGTGTGAAGATGTAAAGATGGCCGATTTCAAGCGGAAAAAATTCGACTGGACCCGGCATCGAACCACGAACCTTTGGATTTCGCGAATGATTGTATGGCCTGAGTGGCTCATTTTCTATTTGAGTTAGCGTACCCCGAAACGCCTGTTCTATATTTTTCACTACCATCTGTGTTCTTGTGTCATTCTATCCTTTCGCCTTCTGTGTGTGTCATACTCTCTCTGCCGGTGGGTGAAAAGCAGCCCTAGTGCCATCTATTGGCCGCTCTCGTGGGTCATGCCTTGGGGAGTGTTTGTTCATATAAAGCCCCCGCCGATTCCAGTGGTTACTTAGTAGAATGAGTAGCTCAGTGGTGTGAGCAGTGGACGCGAAATCCGAAGGTTCGTGGTTCGATTCCCGGTCCAGTCGAATTTTTTCCGCTTGGGATCGGCCATCTTTACATCTTCACACCTTTACTATTGTGTTTGTCAATTTTATGTCTTCCTATCCACTTTCTTTCTCCCTTTCTGTAAGACATTTATTTGTATGTATTTGCCGCTGAGCGGTCTGAGCGAGTGAACGATTGATTATATATGAAGACCCCAGAAGTCAAGGGGTATAAGTAACAAAATCGCTGCTTTGAGAAAACTTAAGTCAAAGTTGAAAATGTTTGGTACAACCCACTAAGTAGTTACGAGGCATTACTCGAGATAGCATTACCTGTCAAGAAAATCACTTGGATCCCTTTACCACCTAAAAGATTTATATTTTCACATCTCATTCCTGTACCTAACTTATTTCTTTTAATGTCACTTAGACCCCTTGAATTTTGGGGTCCACATATGTAATAAATATTCAAACAGAAAGGTATAAAGAAAGTGGATAGAAACACTTAAAATTGACAAACACAATGGTGGTGTGAAGGTGCAAAGATGGCCCATGTGGGTATATGTACATAAACATATATGAGGTAAATATCGATATATATGTTTGTGTGTGTGTGTATGTACATATACCTACACCACCACCAGCGTTTACGGGCGCCATAAGCTAACCTTTATGTAAGTTATAGTTAGGGGGAACGGACGTAATATGAAGGGTAGGTTGGGAAGGGAAAAGGGATGAGGTAGGGATGCCGGCAAGAGAGTGGTAGTATAGAGTGGGTGGGGATGAGAGAGAGAGAGAGAGAGAGGGAAGTAGATGAGGATCCAGGGGGTGGATGGAGAAGGATATGAAGGCGGCGCAGGAGAGGAGGAACAGGGTGTGAGAAAGGATATTTACAAAGCGCGTGGGAGCGAGAAGCCGTTTCATCCGAAAAGACTCGTGTATTACCGAGGCACACAAAAGATTAAAGCGTTGATAAATGCGGCCAAACGTAGCCGGCGGGTGGAGAGTAATAGGGCAAGAGATTAAACTGACGTACGGACGGGCGGGCGGGGGGGGGGTAGGATGGAGGAAAGGGTGACAGGGGATGGGGTGGACCATGAAAGGAGGAAGGTTGCGAGGTAGGAGTAGGATAAAAAGAGTAGAGAGGGTGAGAGGGGGAGGAGGTAGATGAAGAAGAGGGAGGAGAAATTGGGGACGTGGCGGTGGAGGAGAAAGATAGGGAGTCACGTGGAGATTATAAAGGGAGCTACGCCTACCCACTCCTCTCTCGACCAACCTGGAGGACGAAAGGAGGTGTATGAGGCAAGGATGTACAGTTCGGCGTCTACTAACGCGGGAGTCCAGTGGGTCGGGAACTGTAACACACTTATCCGATTGATCCTACTGCGGGGGAGGTGAAGGAAAGGGAAAAGGCCGCGGTACGGACCGCCGGCACCCGACGATTACAGTCGGGTACGTCACACGAAACGCGCAACCCCTGGCAGTCCGACACCAATGAGGCGGATCGCCGTCGAAAGGACGACAATGGGCTTCCGCCTTTCCCCAGGAGTCGTGGATGTTAGATTCACCCAGCAACGTTTGACGAGTCGCCGTCAGTCTTCGCTTACGCGAGAACTTACAGCACTTCTATAGAGAACCGGAGGAGCCCGTTGGCTCCTCCGGTTGGGGATGAGGTATCTCCCGGCTCCCTTTAGCGCTGGGCGCAGCGCGGTCAGTCGGCGTACGTCATTAGAGTGGTGTCCTCGGACCAATTCTGGTCAAATATAGGAACACCCTCCTTGGTAGGCCTCGCACAGTTAGTCTTCGATTTACGTCGGAGATTTAAAAAATTTTATTACAAGTAAGAAAAGCACGTACAGCTATGGTGCCATTTTATAGTGGTCATGTAACAATTTAACAACACTTAAGGACATATACAAGCAAACTTAACAACAGGGTACAAGCAGAAATTTTGGAAATGTATAAAAAAAAAGAAAAATAGGGGAATGACTACTTAGGTGAAAGATGCGAATGAGAAAGTCTTATGAAGGATTTAGATGAGAGTGCAAAAGGATCGATCTGGGAAGGGAGGGAATCCAATAGAGAGGAGAGGCGGAAGAAAAGAGAACGTTTATTGACCAACAGTCTGGGAATGGGTGTGTGGAGTGAAGGGTGAGAAGGGGTGGGGCGGGATGGAACTTTGAAATTGATAAAAGAGAGCGATTCACATTTTTAAAATTACCAGAAATGTTAAATCGTTCGCTGAGTTTGTGAAGGAGGAGGCTATGGTTAATGAATTCAAAAGCTTTGGAAAAATCTAGGAAAATGGTATCTGAGTTTTATTATTAATGGAATTTACAGCATTATGTTGAAAAAAGCCAAGTTAGTCAAGCATGAACGACCCGGAAGACAACCATGTTCATTATCAGAGAGATGAGGGGATGTGAAATAAAAATGTCTGTTGAGGATAATTTTCTCACAAACAGAAGAGCGAACTGGGAGTAAAGAGATAGGTCGATAGTTTGATGCTTCATTTTTTGGATGCGTGTTGAAGAAGTGCGACGTAGGTCGAAACAACGTGAAACGGATCCAGATGTACGTGACCACTTCGATCCCGCGAGAAATCAAGGCGTTAATTTCAAAATTCATTTTTTCCCTTTATCCAGGAAAAATAGCTGTTTCAATTGGGATGATTATGCCTCAGTTATCAAAAAACTAAATCGTATGCAAATACGGTTAATTTTATTGGCATTAAATAGGGAAAAAATTTCCGGCCACCCTTGTCAGGACGGCCGTAACATCAAATCAGACTTCTACATCTACATAATACCCTGCAACGGCGTGTGGCAGGGGGTGTTAGATCACACCAGCCGTGTAAAGATGTAAGTTTTTGGGAGATGAAATGGTGTCATGTATTATAGGAGCGTAATTAGTGGAACTCCATTTTTATTGTGGTCGCTTCTTGTTCGCGGAAAGAACGAGTTTTTATACCTATCTGTTCGGCAGTGTATCTCTCCTATTTGATCGCATCTTTCGAACCTAGACATGTAGTGTTGCGTCTAAATTATATCCGTGGTGTCGCTCTGAAACACACCAGTTCTGAATTCCTCAAGCGACCTAAGCCTAGCGTGGAGCCTGCGAGTCTCTAGGGGCTCCCACTTTAATCCCTCTAAAAGTTGTGAGACACTATATGTGTTTTCGTAGCTGTTTTTAACGAAGCGCGCTGCTTTCCTTTGTATTTGATTAATTTTTTTGGTTAAATCTTTATGACCGGGGTCCCAAATGCTTGCGGGGCGATTCGAGGTGTGGCCTAACCAGAGCGAAGACTTAAATCGGATTGACGCATATTGAGGACTTACTGTATATATATTTTCCCCCTACACATATATTCATATAACTTCGTACCTGTTCGATATTTATTTATGTGCATGTATGAAGTGTGTTTGTGTGTGTATACATGTATACATATATGAGGACCCCTGAAGTTAAGGGGTCTAAGTAACGTAATCGTTGTTTTGAGAAAACTTTAGTCAAAGTTGAAAATGTTTGGTACAACCCCACTAAGTAGTTAAGAGGCATTACCCTAGATAGCATCACCTGTCAAGAAAAATCACTTGGATCCCTTTACCACCTAAAAGGTTTCTATTTTCACATCCCATTCCTGTACCTAACTTATTTTTTTCAAAAAAGTCACTTAGACCCCTTGACTTCTGGGGTCCACATATATTATCTTCTACCTTCGAGTACTCTGAAGAAGGTGGTTGTGTTGTGCCACCGAAATATTAAAAATCGTGCGAGTTTCCTCTCTTTTTCGTGTTTTCCTATGTTTTTGTTGTTAACGCCTTTGACATCCGGTCACGTCACCTCCGTCACATTATGTACGGTGTTTTTTTTTCGACTGCCTGCTGTAATCCTCACTTTCTGGTATTCTTGCAAAGCTTGGATTTCATGGGATGAGAGTAAAAGTGGGCGTAATGCAGTGACTGCGGGGTGTTATGTTGGGAGATATTAACATAATGCTTTGCCAGGAGATGTTGGGTGAATAGGATCTCTCAGTGAGATGTGGAAAAAGTATCATGTGAGGTGATATGAAATATGTGTGAACTGTAGAAGGTTGCTCAATATACGATTGAATAAGATACGAAATCATGGGATAAAATAAAAGCTCATTTAATTCAGTTAGAAATTTGCTCCGATAAAGCTAAATGGTGCTGTTACTTTGTTGTTGTTGTGTTAAAGGTTGTACTTGTGATCATCGAAATAATTGTCCACCGAGGCTAAGATGGTTTCAGGAACAGGATATTCAGCCTCACATACGAAAAGAGGAAGAAGTATGCCTTACTACTCTTATCAGTCCACTGTGTGAAGAAGTCAACTGATAAATTCGAAAAATTTCCCTAATTTTTATCAACTTAAATGTTTTATTGAGTTTCACCTGTTTGCCTGGATCAGATCTTGTATATAATATACTGATTCCGGCGTTATAAGAGATAGAGTTGAATACCAAGTCATTGAAAACTGAGCATTGGAATAAACAATAAAACCTTTTTCCTTAAAAAGTCAATGTATTATTCATGCTGTACTCTAAGAAGGTAGGACTACAAACCAGGAAGCAGTATGTGAAAACATTCGCGTGGAGCGTGGTACTCTATGGATCGGAATGCTCGAACCATTGGAAAAGCTGACCTGAACAGCCTTCGAAACTTGGTGTTGGAGGAGAATGCTGAAGATCAAATGGACGGACAAAATAAGTAATGATGAAGTGTACAGAAAAGTAGAAGAGAAAAGGACCATACGGAACGCCATATAGGAAAGAAGAACCAGGTGGTTTGGACACTCCCTGAGACAAAATGGGTTTGTGAAGAACATAATTGAAGGCAAAATAGAGGGAAAATCCCCCAGAGAAAGACCAAGGAACAAGTTCATGGACCAAATAAAGAGGAAAGTACATAGGAAGAGATACCAAGAGGTAAGGGAACTAGCATTAGCATAGGGAAGGGTGGAGAACTGCAGTCAACCAATCTTAGTATTGAACAACCAATGAATCTCACCCGTCCAAATACAACAAATATGAGCGCCTTACCACATTGCTTTCCGAGATTTTGACGAAGAATGCCAGGTCTCTTACGTGGGAAGTGATACGTGTATGCAATCCATAGAGACCTAATTTAATGAAATGAGGAATTTTTAACCCTTAGATCTCCAAGTTCATGGACCAAAGAAAGAGGAAAGTACATAGGAAGAGATACCAGTAGGTAACGGAACTAGTGTTAGATAAGGAAGAGTGGAGGGCTACAGTCAACCAATCTTAAGATTGAATAACTAAAACATAAATATTCATGCTGTCCCGGTAAACCGACTGTGGTATGGAGTCTGCGGTGAGATTTACGTACAAGAAATGTTAACCCTTTGAGTGCGGCTTGACGTGATTTCACGTCATGATTTTTTAACGCTGGTGCTGATGACGTGATATCACGTCAAGGGTATCGTGTGTGTGTTCCAGCTTTCACTAGGGGGCTTCGTGAAAGGTGGAACACTCACGGTACCCATGACGTGATATAACGTCATCAGCATCAGCGTAAAGACAACCATGACGTGATATCACGTCATGCCGCAATCTAAGGGTTAAGAAACTGCAAGTCAAGGCAAGGAGGGGATAGGGGGAGAAAGAGGAGTGGACACCCTCAAGGTTTCCCACGTTCCGAGGCCACGGCTGAGGTCTCCCGGGGCGACACGCAAATAATTCCTGGACCAAAATGAATCTGCCGGGCGAAAATAAGAACGAAGATAAAAAAGTGGCGGGTTCCATTTTAACAAAACGAACGACTGGCCCACACACACACACACACACACACACATTACTGTTCTCTTACTCCCCCTCTCTCCCGAGTTCAAAACTCGGGGCTCGCGTTATTTTGGTCGAATTTTCGCCGAATCCCGAAAATGCAGGGGTTTATATTTTTAATCTGGAACAATATGCACCTGGGATGAATACACGCCGTGGGCCAAAATAACGAGAAGCACGTTTGGAAATAAAAAAAATGAACGCGTCCACGCCCACCTGCTGCCTCGGCGTTCTAAACACACCCACCCTTCCTAGGGTCACAATGGAATTCAACCGAAATTTGCGTTTTGTATTTTAAAAATATCTTCAGCTCAAAATACAGAGTGTTGTGAATTGGAGACAAGTCTTTTGACTCCGGTTCTGAATGGGCATCTTGATTTAGACTCAGCTCCCTAGATGGCATTTCGATCTGTATTATTTTCATTCCAACATATGTATTCATTTCTCAATCGAGATTCTTCCTAAATTTGGTCTCCAGAATGCTCTTAAGGCAGTTTTTCTTTCCAACTCGTGCAATTATTTGGTAGCTCTTGATTCCTTTCAATTAGCTGTTCTCTTGATTCGTTCTTGAATTATAAGTAGTGGGGACGAATAGACTTTTAAAAGATAAGCTTTATCGTTCTCGTGTGCTCATCAGTCCAAGAGTAACCCAAATAAAACAGCTCTTTTCATTTTTCTTAACTCAGAATTTTCTATTCCTTATTTGTATCACAATATTAACTGCTTTGAAAGGTTGATGTGGTAGTATCATTCCAGGGAGTATTCCTGTGAATTATGTGGTTTGATGACAAGTCAACTTGGCTTATTCCTAACAGTTTATCTCTAAAATAATTTTCCCGCACTGCTATGGAGAATGTGCATGGAATTTTTTCCAGCTAAATAAAAAAGGCCGTGATAATTAAGGCATTACCACTTTTTAGGTAGTTTGAGCAACCTAAAAACCAATATTTGGTCTCATTTTAAAGAAAAACATCTCACCCTTCCTAAGATACAAAATATTAGCCCCTCACTATAGTAATTTTCGTGATTTTTCACGAAGAATACCAGCTCTTCCACATGGGGAATGGTATTTGTATGCACTCCACAGAATTATATGAAATTATGAGGAATTTATAACACCTATATATCATTAAATATTTAACGAGCGTAGTTTATGTTTCCTCCATCATTTTTTAAAATAAATCATAATGTCACGGCAGTAACTTTTTCAGGATAACAAAAAACCTTTCGTTTTTCAGGAGTTGTAAACGTACAGCGTTTACAGTAAACGTAAAAAAAGAAGGTAAGATAAAGACCTATAGGTATTTTAATTTAATTATTTCGGATTTCAGTCTTTTAAAACGATATTATTACGCCATTAATAATGCAATATTTGATTCGTGCTTCATTTGGCTGCTGATTATACTTCGAATATAGTCTTTCTTTTGAGGAGGGGAATATTAAACTCAAACTACGTTAATTTATATGTTAAAGATTAGTTTCACTGAGGGGCAACTTGACATTCGCATACGAAATGCCTCTTGATATCATAGCAAGGATGTTAAAACAATCCTTGTACCTTTCCAATAATATTTATTAATGTACTACGCGTTTCGCAACTTGCTGCATCCTCAGGTACAATTGTTTACATGTTATGTATTGATAGTTACGATATTAACTAACGCCAATAAGCTGGGGGGGGGGGGTGTTTGGAGAACAAACTAATTTTTAGCTGGAAAGGTAGGGGAATATAGGTCTATATTATAGGGCAATATTATAAGCTTGTAAGATGTACGCATTAAATACATTGTAGAATAGTACAATTGTTGTTTCATCAAGCATCTGCTGGATATTAAAACAGAAACAACAGTTGCACTATTCCACAAGGTATTTAACTCGTCGTACGCATTAAAATACCTCGTGGACTTGTGCAATTGTTGTTTCTGTTTTAATATCCAGCAGCTGCTTAGCAAAAAATAATATTAGTGTAATTTTCCACTAATATTTAGTGAACTTTGGTGGAAAAGTACAAGGATTGTTTTAATATGGATTCAAGTATAAAATAATTCCACGAAGTGACGCCTGAGAGTGTAAAGTTTATATCAAGCTCGCTTGCTGCATAGGTTTGTAACACATGTGGGAATCTGTTTATTTCTTTATTGAGTTATCGTTTAAAACGCCAACAGCAATGTCTATTATTTCGGGCTACGACATACTTCGTCCACCACGTAGCATTTTCATCGCTGGTCGGCGATATAGTTCTCTCTATCTTGTTACTTGCGCAGTGTTTTTTTATTACCTAATAAGAAGTCTTTCTTTTTCTTAAATAGCTTTGTTTCTGTAACCATGTTCTTTGCTGACCACTTTTGGAGCGTCGGTTCAAGAATTTTGCATCGTTACGCTGCACTCGAAATGTTAAGTATTTTGTACTCATTTCAATGTTGAATTATCAGTCCACCCGTGTCATTCAGACCTTAGGTTAAGTGGCGATGACATTTGAAGGCGACCATCAAGTGTGTTTCGACGTACTTATCGATCTACTCACGCAGGAAAGTTGAGTTCCGTGACGTCATTTGACTCGGCAGTAATCTGCCGCACCGTGTTGATTTTACCGTTCGACTATCGATTAAAACATCGAGAGCAATCTTTATTCGAATGGGCATACGGTCGGGTGACGTGAGAATAAAAAAAAAAGAAATTAAGAAAAAATTCCCATCATTTCGGCCGCTGCTAGCGACGCTCTAAGGCGGTATCATTTCCCTTCACCTTGTTTATTGCGGAATGCGCGCCTTTCGTTTTTTTTTTGATAACCAAATAAAACATCCCCTCCCCCCCCCTACCTCCCAATCACTCGGTCGACGCACCCTTTCTCGGAATTGCGGCGGCGCTGTTGCCGATCCTCTTTTTTTGTTTATTTATTCATTTATTTTATTTTTTTACAGATCATCGTCCTCGTAGGCGAATGTCGCCTCGTCGTAATCGAAAGTGGCGTTCGAATTTCTTTTTTCTTTCTTTTTCCTTATTTTCTTTTGGAGGAAAAGGGAAGAGAGAATGTGAGTTGGGCAGGTATTTGGTGTTTCTCGTGTATCATTTTCTTTATATATGCATTCATTTTTTTCTCCGAATCGGTCGTTAATAATGCTACGGATGGCTGGTATCGGGCGATAAAAAAATAGACATTTCGTGAGCGAAATAGGAATATAAAATGGAAATGACTTGGATGTTCATTATTTTTATTCTTTATCTCATTTTTTTGCGGATGCCGCGTAATTATTCTAGAAGAGAGAGTTTAGACATACCCGCAAGAGATATCTAACTTTAAGACGAATGTAAGGAAAACCACTAAAAAAAAGTTCGTTCAGGATGGTTTACAAACATTTCCAATCAATGCTGCAATGATATAAGGTGCGACATCACTCGCACGAGTGCATATACATGTACATCTACATTATGCCCCGCGAGCCGACGCATCGGCATGTGGCATGGGGTGTTAGGTCACCAGCCGTGTAATGGTGTAAGTTTTTTTGGAGATGAAATGGTGACATGTCCTATGAGAGTGTGTTTGGAGGAGCTCAGTTTCTATTGTGTGTATTTAGTGGAGCTTGATTTTTATTGTGGTCGCTTATTGTTCTTGGAAAGAACGAGTTTTTGTACCTATCTGTTCGGCAGTGTATCTCCCTAATTTTAGCGCTTCTTTCAGACCTAGAGATGTAGTGAGGAGTCATGGTAATATTCTCTATGTCGCTCTGAAAAAATATCAGTTTGAATTTATGAAGCAACCTAAGCGTAGCGTGTAGCCTCCGAGTCTCTAGAGGCTCCCACCCTAACGCCTCTAAAAGTTGTGAGATAATATATATATTCGCTCGTAGCAGTTTTAACGAAGCGCGGTGCTTTCCTTTGTACTTAATTAATTTTTTGGCTTAATCTATTTGACCAGTGTCCCAAATGCTCGCGGCGTATTCGAGGTGTGCCCTAACGAGAGCGAAATATACTCCAAGGGGGTGCAATTCGCAATGAAAAAAAATCACTTGACTTGACCGGGATTCGATTCCAGGCTCGAATACTGGTTAAATCATTGATTTTTTCATGGTGAATTTCACCCCCTTGGTGCATATGCGAGTGATATCGTACCTTATAATTTGCACTTGTAATGATTGGAAATTTGTGAAGCTCGTCGTTATATGAAACGACAATATTGGGTTTCTACCGCGACATTGGCTTTGTAAGCACGAGCATTGTCTCATGTGCTACAATGTAAACTTGAGGCGTGAACATCTAGTTCGCATTCACCCCCCCGCCCCTCGAAAATTCGCCTTGAAGGAAGCCTGGCGAGGTGCAACTGGCTAACACACCTGACCGGCGATTGTGAGATTCGGGTTCGAATCTCGGTCAAGTGATTGTGTTGATGGAGAATTTCACTCCTTTTTTTACAATCTTTACTTATCGTAAATAATGTAGGAAGCAATGAAAAGGTGGTTTTGTCGAGGAAGTATGCTTGAATGATATGAGGGTGAAATAAAACAACTCTTAACTCCCAGCAACATTAATTTAAGGATTATGAAATTGGTATTGAGGACTTTTGTTGTTCTGCTCTATTGTAGTGAGAGCTGGACAATTGCAAAGAGAGAGAAGGAAATAATGGAGGCATTTGAAGTGTGGTGCTATAGGAAAATGCTGAAAATACCCTGGGTGGTAAGAGTCACGAACGAGGATGTGTTTAAGAGGATAGGGGAAAGACGGTGTCCACTCAGAAGGCTAAATAAGAAAAGGAACATCTGGATTGGCCATATTCTCCGACACGAAAGCTGAGTTAAGACCATACTAGAAGGTACAGTAAAGGGGCAGACCTAGACTGGACTACCTGGGACAGTTGATGAAGGAACTAGGTTGCCAATCGTACAGAGAAGTGAAAAGATTGGCCCAAGATCGGATAAAGTGGAAAACTATTGTAGACAAATCCTAGGATTGTAACCAGAGAAGAGAAGGCATGGGCTGGAATACCTGAAGCGTAAATTGAGGGATGGCAAAAAACGGAACCGGGAAGTAATAAAATTCAAAATTAATCACTGGTCGTTCTGTCTTAAGATTGGTTGACTGCTCCACCCTTCCCTACCTAATGCTAGTTCTCTTACTTCCTCGTAGCTCCTCTCATGTACTTTCCTCTTCACTTGGTCCATGAACGTATCCCTGGGTCTTCCTCTGGGGACTTCTCACTCTATTTTCCCTACAATTATGTCCTTCACATACCCATTGTGCCTCAGAGTGTGTCCAATTCATCTGGTTCGTCTTTTCTGTTTGTCGTTTCATATTGTACTTTCCTCTACTTCTCTCCTGTACTCTTCATCATATTCAGAATATCATCAATAAAATGGTTCAAGATAAAAATGGAAGTAGGAGGAGATATGCTACCTTACAATTTTTAGATTGATTATAGCTGTGTAAATTTGGATATACCTGCTTCATTGGACCATTACTTCGATGCATAAGGGATCAGGTAGCAGTGTTGTTTCAACGAGCTTACTTTTTTTTAGAGATTTGGACCCCTAGTACTCTGCAGTGGCACATTGATTGTTTTTTTATGACCGTGTGCTGTCCATCCTGCTAACCTCTACAAGAGTAGGAACATGTTATCCTCATTCGGAATGTCGTTTTTAAATAATTTACTCGTGAGGAATACGCTCATACATGTTTCATCTCTTGTATTTTTATCAATATCAATAAAATTCCTATTTCTGTGAACGGTGAAAGCAAAATTGTTTGCGTCTTGTTTTCGATAGAGAGAAATATTGATATGATGGGCGAAAATGTAAATGGAAAAGTTCACTTCAACTATTTATCCGTTCCTAAAATTTGTGTGTTTAATCGGGCATGTTTCATTCTCATTTTATTTTCGTTGCAAAAATTATATTACCGGGTCTTTCACAGAAATAAAAAAGCTAAATTTTAGTTCTTTTTTTTGCGAATGTCGTCGCGTATCAAGTGTTTATACTCATCAAAACAATTCAAAGTGAGTGAGACTTTGTTTCTTCTAACAATCATCCAGCCTGTTACGGTCGGGTTTGCATCTCGTCCAATGTATATTTATCTCGTTCCTTAAATATTATAGCTACTTTCTCCTACATTCAGATGTAAGATAATATGTGAGTGAAATGCGGTTGCAAACTCTTTACATCTGAAAAAGCATAAGTTTCATGTATCTAGTCTCTAATTTCAACGAGTTGAACGTTTCCACTGGTCAGCTTTTGGTATCATTTGAACAATCACATGTTTAAAAATAATCTTAGAGTTTATCATAGGATCATGGGATCTCAGTATCTTCTTGAAAAAGAAACTCATTTTTAAATAAAAATGACATTTAAAAAAGTCGAATTTTTATGATAGCAGTTTATGCAACGAGTTTAGTTGCGACGTTAGGATTAGCGAAGTATCATTTCGCCCGGAAATCAATGAGTTTGGTCTCATTTTATTGAAAAATACCTCAGCCTTCCAAACATACCAAAACATCAGCCCCTTACCGAACTACTTTCCGAGATGTTTGACGAAAAATTCCAGCCATTTTACATGGGAAATATGAAATGCATGAACTCCAGAGAGACCTCATTTAATAAATGAGAAATTTGTAGAGGTTGATTCCTTTTTTCGGGTTTTCCGCCGCGTTGGTTCATGTTGAGGACAATATTTCGCCGGCTGTCCTGCTGGCTTCTTCAGGTCCATGTAACAATTGGGTTTGGGAGGCGCCGTATTATGTAGGGTCGTTTTCGCGACTTTTTTGTGGTCCCCTTCTCTGATTGGTCGGAATCGTTTCTTCTTGGAAAAGTGCTTTCCAAGCAGCGGAGAGTGGGTGACCGTCGTTGACGAAAAAATCCGAAAAAATGAATCAACCTCTTATCTAAGCCCCGCAGAAGCCTTCATCAGAACTAAGAAATTTATAACACATTGGTGTCGTTAAAAATCTACATTGTGTTTTTCGTATGTCTTCTCAGCTATTTTTGAAAGTAAGTAATCATCTGCGGCTTCACTTTGTGGAAGTGAGTAATATCCATGATAAAAACAACTTTGTTTCAATGCACACAATTTATTATAAATACTTATTTTACATTGTAAATAGTATCTACAATCAATTGTGTGGATTGAAACCTAGTTGTTTTTATCATAGATATTTTTGAAAGTAAATCTTATTGTCACGGCAGTAATTTTTCCAGGATAACAAAAAAATTCCGTTTTTAGGGAATCTCAAACGTACCGCGTGAAAAAATGAGTCAAGTTAAAGACTTATAATGCTTTTTCATTTAATTTTTTATTATTTCTGTTATATAAAAGGATATTATTGCAACTTTTATAATGCAGTATTTTTTTGTTGCATTGGCTCCCGCGGTTTTCATGTGTCTTGGAAATTTTCGGGTTTTCCCCTACGTTGCATCATTTTTCTGGACGACCGTTTCGCCTACATTCCAGTCAGCTTCGTCAGATCCTAATGAACGGGAAAATTTTCTGGCTCTGGTCCGTTAAATGCCCGTTGTGATCTAATCCGGAGCGCTCTGATTTGCTTAGGAGTCGGACGGTCCTGATTATTTGAAAATCCAATAAAAATGCAATATTTAATCCATGCTTCATTAAGATGGTGACATTAACGCGTATCCTTGGAATACTGCCTCCATTATGACTAGGGAAATGTGTCGTTCAATTTCACTCAAGAGGCAATTTACATAAGTCGATTTTAACAATTTGATGTCCAACAGTATGCCCATTACTGCCCCCATCGATCTTAAAAGAGTCCGTCAGATCAAAGGGCACCTAGCGAGCCACTTACGAGATTCAGTTGTGTCAGGCGGAGAATTATGGAACTTTTTTATGATTGGCCGAAAAGGAAATGTACTTGATGAAGATATCTGTGGAACTTAGCATGTTTATTTACTTTAATGTGTCCACACTTGGTCAGTTATGCCCTGCTTAGCCAAATGACACTAGTAAGTGTATAATTGTTGGTTCTTACATATTGCACGTTTTTGTTATCATTCATTGCTAACTATTAAGCGAGTATTTTTATGGTTGAATAAAAAACACTTGGTAATCTCCCACAGGCTTATTTTCTGGCACGAAGCGATTCACCACACTGTGGCATAATCATTTACATCTACGTAATACCCCGCGAGCCGCCGCATGGGGGTGTGGCAGTGGGTGTTAGGTCCCCAGCCGTGTAAAGATGTAAGTTTTTGGGAGATGAAATGGTGACATGAATTATAGGAGTGTATTTTGTGGAGCTCAATTTTTATCGTGGTCGCTTTTTGTTTGCGGAAAGAAGGAGTTTTTCTACTTATCTGTTCGGCAGTGCATCTCTCTTATTTTATCGCGTCTGTCAGACCTAGAGATGCAGTGAGGAGTCGTGATGATATTCTCTATGTCGATCTGAAAAACATCAGTTCTGAATTTCTCAAGCAACCTAAGCCTGGCGTGTAGCCTCCGAGTCTCTAGGTACTCCCACCTTATTCCCTCTAAAAGTTGTGACACACTTTATGTACGCTCGTGGCAGTTTTAAACGAAGCGCGCTGCTTTCCTTTGTATTTTATTTTTTTTGCTAAATCCATTTGACCAGGGTTCCTATCGTGTTGATTTCTAGTTAGGAAATATGTCGATCAAACTAACTCAAGGGTCAATTTTCACCTGACCGAAGTCGATTTCAATAATTTGATGTCTCCTTATCCAATCTCCGTCTCCCCTTGCATTAGTAACTTTCTCATCTCCGGGATAGATCGAAGCAGGGGTCCTTTAATAGGAATCAGACCGCTGGATCGAAGTCGGGAGCGATGCGGTCTTCTCAAAGCCTCGAGAGTTTCCGAAGCGGAGCCTCTTGGTGGTAGAGGCGGTTGGGGGAAGCGGCAGGAGGGGGGCAGTGCTGAAGCCGGGAGGAATAGAAGTGGGGGGGATGTGGAGTTAATCCCGGCCTCCTCTAAGTCCACCCTGTTGGCCTTCCTCTTCCGTCCGTCATGGGAGAGCGCGACCCCTCGTACCAAGGGGTCATTTCAATTTCCTCCGTGAGGGGGCGGGGGAAGGTGTGGTTCATCGGCCGATCCCATCGATCAAGTGATCACTCCCCCCCCCCTACGAGGGCAGGGGCGAGGGGGGTCGTCTTCTAACGGCTCCCACGCTTGTACGGCGACGTCGCTGGGGATGCGCGATGCGTCTGCTCTGCGTACTGCTGCCACGTGCTGGAGATGCGATACACTGATCTCTTTGACTGTCGGAATATCGCATCGCTATGATAGATTCCGATGGGGAGTACGGAAAGAATGATTCAATGATTAGGGAAAATCATTGAGGTGGATGGAAAGTGCGCTTGCTATGATGATCAATGCTAGAAGCTGTGACGAGCACGTGAGTCACATCTTTTAGGATTGAATGGCGGTCAGGTCACGTCACTTGAGCACGTGACCTGTCCGCCAACTCTGTAAACCCCGATTTTCCTTAAGCGCTCTCAAGCTGACGCGTTGATTTTGAAATTTTACTATGTTTTTTATTGATAACTCACTAGAAATAAGCATGTATTTTATTTTTTAACGTTCTCCTTGAATATATTTTTGTTTATCATTACTAATATATATATAATGTCTAAAAATGTAATGGTGTTTGTCTGTCTGTTGCTCCATCACGCAAAATTTACTGGACCGATTGAGCTGAAATTTGGTATGTAGATATAAAATATATTTGGTTGTAACTTATGTATTATTAAAAAGCCCTCAGGGCCCCTAAAGGCTCGCCCTGGTGGTCCATGCTTAGCATTTGGTTTGGTGCAGTGGTCTCAATTTTTGCCTTTTAAAAGTAATTTCACTCAAGATAGAGGGCTGGGATTTTTTTAATCGGATGGCTAAATAAATTAAGTTTCTAATTCTTTCAATAGATTTTCTTTTCTGCTTCACATTTGTGTGAAAATCATGCTTTTAGGTGAAAAGTCTCGCATTTTCCCCTAAAATCAACTATAGCATATTTCCTCGACAACCAGATATTTCATTTTCAAAGGATATTCACGCCCATAGCATTTAAATATCACTTTTTCCTGCAGAACCAATAATAGCACGTAGAGAGAACTTCTGTATAAGAAAGGCCCAGAGTCCCAAGGGCCCCATGATAGATTGCTTCGTGGGGTTTTCGATAAGGTTAACGCATATTCACAAGCATAATATTGGTTGTCAACGTCCAGCGTGTTTACTACAACGAACACAACGTACAAGACAGGTTACGAACAACGCACAAGATGGGTTACGAACTCCTCAAATGACCACGCTGACTGTATTCTTCAAGCTTTGTGGTTTTCATGCAAAATAATACCAATGTTTTTCGCACCCTTTGAATTTCAGCGGGTACCTTCCGCTAGTTCGAATTAATGATACTCTGCATTCCCAGGGATAACTGGTAAATCGAGTAGAATCCGTCGCTTTAAATCGCCAGCATATGTTTCAAGGGTAACGTGCCTTGTATTGAATTAAACTTGATTGTACGTGATGATGACGCGTTAAGCGTCGAAACGCGTTGTGCAAATAAATTACCTAGTGGACAGTGCAAAGTTTTTTTTTTTTAATTTTAAGATGTCAACTTTTACAAAAACCACTCGATTTATTAAGACAACGACCCAGGTTTCAATGTGCATTCACATTAAAAAGGAAGATGATGTGAATGCACATTGAAACCTGGGTCGTTGTTTTAATAAATCGAGTGGTTTTTGTAAAAGTTGACATCTTAAAATTTTTTTAATGATGGAATACCACCAAGTGAGACTGACGAAAGTGAGTGACAAAGTTTTTTTCTTTAAAAAGTGACATTTATGTTCCACAACATATCGCCGGATAGCGTTGAATTTAATGCACTTGCTAAGTTCCTCAGATATCTTTATCGAGTGTATTTCGTTTTTGGTCAATCATTCAGGAGTTCCATAATGTTTCGCCTAATGCCAGTGAATCTTGTAAGTTGCTTGCGAGGTGCTCGAGCACGGAATTTCTAAGGCAGTAGGGGTCGATGGGGGCAGTGCTGGGTATACCGTTGACCGCGATTTCCTCGAAGATATTAGGAGATTTCTCGGTAATCTCTTAATGGAAACGTTTAGCATTCTGCATTCTGGAGAAGGTTGTGCAATTATTTAACTTTTAATTCCTAATAACCGACCATCGTTTTAGCACTGAAGCAACTACGCCGTAGCCGTAATCTTGGTCAGTTATTAGAAATTAGAAGTGTCAATAAAACCTTGTATTTGACCACTACTCACGTTGTATTCTGTGGAATTGACTTGCTTTTATTTGCCTATTTGTTGCATTTCCATTCTGCGATGATATCTCATAGCTCCCGGTGAATCCATAATCACATCACCGCGAGCCGGCCTGGAAAATCCAAACGACAAGTATATTTTCCAGAGAAAAACTTCTTCCTTCGTATATAAGTATCATTGTTTCCTTTGGTATGTATTTATTTGATGTAGATTTGTAAAATGATGCTCTTGTGACTCTTCTTGTATTGAAAAACTAGGTATAAGTGGACTTCGTTGAAATGAAGGATGAAATCCTTTAAAACGAAAGGTGCCAGCGGTGGTAAAGTCTGTCTAAACCTAAGTGTTAATCGGTAAAATTTGAAATAAATACTATTTCGGTATTTTCATGACAATTAAGTTAAACTGGCTTCCACGACATATAAGGTAGTTTAAGCGAAATATCATTTTACTTAAAAATCGATGAATTTGGTTTAAATTTTACTTAGAAATCAATGAATTCGTTTTAAAGAAAAATATCTTGCCCTTCTTATGACAACAAACATTTAACCCCTTACCACATTACTTTCGGAGGTATTTGACAAAAAATACCAGCTCTTTTACATGGGAAATGGTACGTGTATGCACTCCAGAGAGACATTATTTGCAAAATGAGATATTTCTAGCACTTAGATGTCGTAAAAAAATTAACAGCGTGTAGTTTGTATGTTTTCTCAACTATTTTTGAAAAGTAATCACATTGTCACCGAAGTAGGTACTTGGGTATCACAAAAAACCTTCCGTTTTGAAGGAGTTTTAAACGCACCGCGCGAAAAAAATGATTCGAGTTAAATACTTATTCAGATGTTTTCATTTAATTACTTACAATTTCTGTCATTTAAAACTTTATTATTGCACCATTAATAATTCAATATTTTATTGATGTGTAATACTACAGCTGGCGAAATTAAAACGTATAAATCGAATACGGTCTCTATTATGACTAGGGAGCTATCTCGCTCGGACTACGTTGAATCGGATATGTCGCACTTTTTAAGAAGGAGAGAGGGATTCCATCTTTCGGAGGACATGAATCATTACGGTCACAGTGCCAACGGGGGGGCACATCCTCATTCTTGTAGTTTTTTTGCGTTCCCTCCTCGCAAACCTGGCAAAAAGACGTCATTGATACCTTTTTTTTTGCTTCCACGAAGGCCGCTTTCCTTTCTCCGAATAGTTCTATTATTTCGCTCGGAATTCCGGGTTTCTGGAAGTGAAAACAATTGCCCATCTGAGGCAAATGGGAGAGAGAGGGATTGAGGTGGACGGCGGAAACTTTTTCAGAAGTTGGTTCCGGAATACTCTTAGCTTTTTAGGTAGTTTGAGCGAAATATCATTTTACTTAGAAATCAATGAATTTGGTCTCATTTTAAAGAAAAAATGTATCTCACCGTTCTAATGACATAAAAAATTCTACCCCTAACCACATTACTTACGGAGATATTTGACAAAAAAATACCAGCCCCTTTACATGGGAAATGGTACGTGTATGCACTCCAGAGAGACATTATTTACAAAATGAGGTATTTATAACATTTAGATGCCGTAAAAATACTAACAGCGTGTAGTTTGTATGTTTTCTCAACTATATTTGAAAATTAATCTTATTGTTACCGCAGTAGGTTCTTGGGTATCACAAATAATCTTCCGTTTTAAAGGAGTTTCAAACGCACCGCGTGAAAAAAATGAGTCAAGTTAAAGACTTGATAAGAAGATATTTTCATTTAATTACTTACAATTTCTGTCATATAAAACTATATCATTGCGCCATTATTAATGCAATTATGTGTCCTACAGCTGGTGAAATTAAAACCTATATTTCGAATATGGTCTCTATTGTGACTAGGGAACTATCTCGCTCGCTTTGCTTCCGTCTTTGATCATGACTTTTTTTTCTAGGTTTTCCACAAGTTGGGTCTGTGTTTGAAATTCTATATTATATGTTTTGAAATGCAATATCCCCAGTGTGCATCCATTGCTGAAAATAAATGTGGCTTTTAATTCACTGAATGCAAAATTTTCTTATTTGGCATGAAATGGAAATTCCAATTCCCGTGGATATATATTTGGTCCTTCGTGTGAGTAACTACGGCCACCCTCTAGATTTATACGACCCGGGCGGGAAGTTTATTTTGAAAGAGCTTATGAAGGCTTTGGGGGAGAGCACTACGAGCAGTCCCTGCTTATCAAAATCTCAGTCATATGTCGAGTGAAATACCTGTATAACACCACTCACCCATATTTCCGTCGCCTTTGTCCATTTACTGGCCGAACTGATGCTTTTAATGTCTGTTTGTTGATTTTCATCAATTTTAAAGGTTATATCTGTGCAGTAATTGTTTATTTTCAACAAACAATCCAACATCATCTCGAAAATGACTGCACAGGTATATAGTTCACGTCCTTGTGGTACGTTTTCGGGGATTCAGCGAAATACTTGTCGTTAATCCTCTTTTCGTCGCAATTTTTGAAATGGCATCCTGAAAATTGAGCTGCAGGCATTACAGATGTGGGTGTGGGGAAGGATTGAGAAGGTGAGGTGGATGGAGAGGAGGACTAGCGAAGAAGCAGTTGAGATGGTGGGCGAGGAAAGGAAACTTCTGAATGAAATCCGGGATAGGCAATGTAGGTGGCTGGAGGATGTAAAAAGGGGCGATGGGTTGCTCAAGAGTGTGATAGAGGGAAGGATGTTGGGCAAGCGGGGAAGGGGAAGAAAGAGATAACGTGTCATCTACATCTACATCTACGTGATACCCTGCGAGCCACCACGAGGGTGTGTGGCAGGGGGTGAAGATCACCAAACATGCACTATTGACATGCAACTAGGATATTTAATGGACACATGCTAGATAATATGGTCACATGCAGCTAGATGGTTAGTATCTACATAATATAAAATGGATTATTGGTTGTTATTACACGCATCATGCACTACAGACTACTCTAACTATATTTCACCTACCTATCCCTTTGCTACGCTGCCTATTGTTCTCTCTTATAGTACGCGGGAAAAATGACATTTTAAATCTATCGGTACGAAAACCTATCTCTCTAATCTTGTTAATCTGATCAAACCTAGCATAATATGCAGGTGTTTTTAATATATATCTAACGTCATCTGTGAACAAATCGGTTTCGAATTTACTTAAAAGGTTTAACCTAAATTTTCACCTGCGTTCTGATAGTAATTCCCATCCTAGTTCTTCTACCATGGATAGGAAGATGAAGGGTAGGTGTGCCGAGACGAAAGGGATATACTAGAGCGAGATAGGCCCTTGAAAGTGTGAAAAACCGGGAGGAGATTCTCTGACTTTCATTAAAACCTACCTTGACCGGTAGAATACTTTTTAAAATACCTAAAGGAAAAGTGAGGACTGCTTAAAAATAAATTCACTGTGATCATTTTCCCTGACTAGTTTAATACACGGGCGGTTTCATTGTATAGGTGACGTCATCAAACAGTGAATGATCGAGAGATACATTTTTTTAGGGACTATGAAGTTTTGCAAAGTTGAGCGAGAAAGGGCCAATTTCATCAGGGACCCAATCTAACTTAACCTCTCGGAGATGACGTGTACTTGATGTGGAGTACGCGGTACATTTGGGGGCATGACTGCGAAGTCCGTCTCTTTCGGTAAACGAGTCCACGCGCTTCGCGCTAAACGATTCTCGTGCATGCGAAAATCGTATCGTGCCTTCATTCAGTTATCTTCAATTCCGAGGGGGGGGAAGTGAACCGGGAAAACTGGGGTTTGCTGACAGAAAAAAAATGTCGCGGTTGAGTTGTGATGCGGGATTAACCCCTCCGAATAAAAGACAGCTTAGCGGCAGTGCTCTCCCGTTTCAGCCCCCCCCTCTCACACTCTTTTGAAATTCAGATTTATGAGTCCATGACTTGTTCGGCTTCGGCGAAGAATTTCACGCGTTATTACTCTTCATTATGTGACATCAATGCGTCCAATGTGGTGTGTGTTCTCTTCGGATTCCTGCGATCTTTTCTCCATTCCTATTGAGGCCCATTTCAGTTTCACATAATGTTTTTTTTTTTTCAAATCACTTTTTTTTCCCTGTGACCTCATGAACATTTTTAGGGGTAATTTCGCGCTTTCGTTGCGCGCGCGTTGAATAAATCAAATGGTTTCCTTTGTATTAATTTGAGTCGAGCTGATTCATTTATTCATCCCTTTCACTGCTGCGAATGTACTTATACGCCTACGCTCCGGGAAGCTTGTCGTGGTTACTTGCCAGCCCTTGGATGTGTTAAAATATGCCACACTCTTAAAAGTCTTTGAGCGTCTGTAAATATTCTTGTAAATATAAAAGTGATAGTATAAATATATTTACACCTATATACTACCCTGCGAGCTGCCGCATGGGCGTGTGCAAGGGGGTGTTAGGTCTCCAGCCGTGTAAACATAGACGGATACAATAAGTCAGCCTGAGGATTGAATCAATGACGAAATATACATTAAAATTCTTATATATATTGCCTTCTCTTCCGTCCTCCAAAATCATATACCTATTTGTCTTCCCTCTAATATGCAACCAACCATTTTATCACCTCCTTCTACATGTATTCAACAGCCGAAGAAAGAAATAGGGGTGGTAATTTTCAAATCGTGACAGATTAGCATACAGTACGCAATAGGATAAATTCTGTACAGATGGAAACGACTGAATTTTTTTCACACTTTCACAACAATGTCCGGTACATTGTTGTGAAAGGGTGAAAAAAATTTGTATATTCGTCATCGATACATTGAAATCAACCCCGAGCGGGCCTTCGCACATCCCCTTCATACCGGCTGAGAGATTGTACATCTACGTCTACGTTATACCCTGCGAGCCACCACGAGGGTGTGTGAAAGGGGATGAAGATCACCAAACATGCACTATTAACATGCAACTAGGATATTTATCGGAGACATGCTTGAGAACAGGGTCACATGCAGCTAGGTGGTTAGTATCTACATAATAAGAAAGGCGTTATTGGTTATTATTACATGCATCATGCACTACAGACTACTCTAACTATATTTCACCTACCTATCCCTTTGCTGCGCTGCCCATTGTTCTCTTATGGTACGCGGGAAAAATGGCATTTTAAATCAATCGGTACGACAATCTATCTCTCTAATCTTGTTAATCTGATCAAACCTAGCATAATATGCAGGTGTTTTTAATATATATCTAACGTCATCTGTGAACAAATCGGTTTCGAATTTACTTAAAAGGTTTAGCCTAAATTTTAACCTGCGTTCTGATAGTAATTCCCATCCTAGTTCTTCTATTAAACTCGTAACAATTATACAATTATCATAACGGCCTTTAAAAAACCTAGCGGATCTCCTTTGCTTGTACTGTCCTGCACAGAATACAATATAACCTACAATTTCTTCAGGGGCTAAAATTGTTCGCCATAAATTGCATTGAAAATGCTGGTTTCTTTTTCCTTGTCTTCCATTGTTATCAAACATGATGAAACACCTTGAATAGAACCCCAAGCTATTCCCAAAGTGGCGGCAGGTCATTTTGAAACATCAATATACGCTTATAAAATTCCTCGGACGAAAGTCCGAGCCATAGCGGGGGAAGGCGGGAACGAAACTTTTCCTAGCCCGAACCGAAATCGGGACGGTTCCTCTTTCGTTCCTACGGGTTTTCGTTCAAAATATTTTCGTTCCACTTCCGTTCCGGAACCGCTTTCATTCCGAGATTTTCGCGTCTACTTTCGGTTCGGTTCCGTGAACCGAAAATTCATCTGAAGCCACTCTGAACCGTTCCGTAACCATGACTATAGTTTCGGTTAACATCCCTGAATGTACCCACAAAAGAGGAAACTGACTTGGAAAAGAAAAAAAATAGGGATGGCAATATTCAAATCGCATTAGAATACATTTTTTACGGATGAAAACTGTTTATTTTTTACAAAAATACAATTTGAACAACGTGACCCATACAAGAGGAAACTTACTTGAAATAAGTTGAGATTGGTTCTAATATATTTCTTGTCATTAACGACCCCGTTTACAAAACAATAAGAGAGGAATGTTGATTCAATTGAATAATTTTAACACTGGAGGAGTCATAAGGAATACATTCATGAGTATTTTTACAACCTCTTTCGTAATCAAGCTGAAGCTGTGGCAGAATTTTTCTAGCAATTACTGAAAAGTGTAAAGATGAAATTGTATCGCTGATATCGATTTGGAAAATTTTCGACTGTATACAGTATAAACTACAGTAACTAGACAGATATGAAAAGAAAAAGTTTCAAGATTTTGTCTTTTCTTCTTTCAATTCCTTTTTATTTTCCATTCTCATTCTCATTGCTGATTTACCTGACACCCCTTGCCTCACAGCAGTGTGGTGCTTCACAGCGTTACAACCAGATGTGTTGCTAAAAAAATTCGATGCATCTGAAACCAATTCTACTCAGTTTACCGCGTTGAGAATTTAATTAGTTGCTCTTCACTCACTTAATCCATAGGATAGAATGGAAGGATCACTCGTTCTATATTTTTTTCTGAAATCTTGAATATAAAATCTTTGAAATGCGTTTTATAAGCTGGAATGAAAGTATATGAGGGTTTCCGGGCTGGTTTCACTCTAATTCAGTCTCGAAAGTGGATATTTTAACGCGGACTCTAATTTAAATTGCTCATATTACAGCAGGAAAACGTAAATTTGAACGAGAAAGCCTATTCACGCTTTTAATCACAATTGTTTTGAAGAGTCAATAATTATAATAGTAATGATTAATATGATCTGGGAAATGGAATTTTAAAATTCAGGCATCATACCGCCTGATTTTTGAAGTTATTTGCGAATCACTCCCGTAATTTTCGTCAGAATGCTGTAGTTCCATATAAATGGCGCTGCAGTCGGCCCCCATGGCTGGAAAAATGTGGTAATAAAAAATATATACTTGGAATCATCAGCATTTTTGGACCGTAACTTTGGTTTTTAAAAGGTAACCCATTTTTTTCAGCAAAGGCATGATTTTTTAAAACTGAATAAATAAAAATGTGTACTTCAGTATTTGTCTTGACTCATGTAGTCGAGCGGGAACCACCCTAGGTTCCAATTTTTCCCGTTCCGAATCAACACCACTTCGACACCAATTAGGTGGATACATTTTTTTGCGATCAGTCCCCATGGAGACGGGATGGGGGATGGGGGTGTGTAAAGGGGGTGATTAGCTTCTCCAAGTTTTGACCTCCTCCAATTGTGTGACCTGCCCGAGCTCTTCTCACCCCTTGACCTCTTCTCCCCCGTTCACCCCCGCCGAGCGACGTGGTCATTGTACCGGCTGTCCTCCTCCCTGATGCGTCGTCGTGTGACTTCGTGCACCACGGGGGAGGAACGTGGGTGAGGGATGGTGGAGTGGGGGGGCGGATTTGACGAGGGGAGTGGGGTGTGCCTGAGGGGATTTGCGGTGGACTTTGGGGTTGGATGGGTGGTTGATGGACGTATGTGACGAAACGGGCGTCATGTCCGCGGGGAAACAAGGGGCGTGGGGAGGATGTGATACTACAAAACGCGCTCTCCGAGAGATGTACACGGACGCATCCCGACGTCGCCGCTGTGAAAGGCGCGAGCGTGGAAATTAATTATTAAATAATTTAGCGGACGCACTCAAGTGAGCGTTAGAGCGGGACCTGAAATACCAATTTGCGCGCTCTATCGGGGTGAAGGGGATTGTATAGTTTGGGTGGGACGACGCGATGACCGGAGAGCACCCTTGTATCGCGGTAAACTCGACACTTGTCCCGCCTCGCGATAAACACGAATTTAAAAACGAATCAACGCCTGCGTGCGTTTTTTTTTAAATATTCAACGCTGTGCATTTGTTCTCCGGGACGCCCCGTTGACTTCTCTCGATGGCGGAGAGGCGAGAGAGCGCGCACGAGAGTGTTGTATGGCAAAGCTAAACGCGTTATTTGCGCGAAAATCCTCATTTGGTGCTCAGAGTTTTTGATCGCTGAATCATTCATTCATTTGGCTTTTTTTCTTTTTTTAAGTCAGTGAGTAATTTTTATTTTAAATATCTACTCCATTATATTACATTTATATTTTTATGAAGAGGTGAAAGTTTTTGGTTCCCTCTTGAGATAAAAAAAACTGCTGTGGCAACCGTCTTGATAAAGATACATGTACTGCCAACGTATTGAATGAAATTATATTTATTTTTGAATTTCATTACGGTTACATTTTTGTAGGTATATATTGTTAGTTTAATTAAAATATTTAATTAAAAATTCATGTAAACAATTCCTTCTAGATGTGTTTATTTTTTATCATAGCAACGTTTATTTATCAGATTACTATGGGATTGTTATAAGTGTCAAGTTGTGTACAAGTCACATTCAATGTATAATTTTTCTGCAGTTACATAAAAATATACTGCTGTTTAAATATTGCACTGCGCTTCCTTTTCTGAAGTATAAAACTAGCCTACATGTAGTAGGGAACTATGGTTTTACAGATATTAGTTGAAAGAAACTATTAACAAAATTAAAGGACGTTAACTGCCAACGTAATATTTTTTGCACCACCAGTTGGATGTCTTCATCAGACTTGAACTTGTGGCCTCCAAGGTGTTTCTTTAACGGATCAAATATGTGAAAATTAGATGGTGCCCCAGCTACCGGCACTGCCTCGTACTACCAGCGTGGAAAGACTTCAAGAACTGTGTCTTTTCAATTTTCCAAACGATTAGAAAGAAAAAAAATGATTTTAAATGGCCCTTTAGCGGTTTTCATTTGATTCTCCCTCGTATTTCTACGAGTGACGTGGGATTTTGGCGTGCGTTTTGCGTAAAAATGAAAGAGTTTCAGGCGTAACTTTGTGGAAATATTCAATATCCATACTGGTAAAAATGAAAAACTATAAATTCCACTTTTTTCGGCGAGATATAGTATAAAAGCATATTTAACAATGATACTCAAACGATATCGTACTGTCTACCAAATTTATTTCAAACTCTTGAAACACGTGTTTCAACTGTCTAGCAGTCATACCTGATGTCTTACCTGATGATGACTGCTAGACAGTTGAAACATGTTTTGTAAGAGTTTAAAATAAATTTGGTAGACAGTACGATATCGTTTGAGTATCATTTTTAAAAGCTCTGTAATGAATTGCCACACTGATTTTATGAACACCGACCATGGCTTCAACACTTTATGTCATTATCAAGGTACAAAAACGTGTTTACTTGTTACTTATTATTGTTTACTTTTTTCTTGTTTACTTGTTATTCCGTCACTTTGAACCCCCCCCCCCCCAAACCTCTGTATGTCCCTTCCCTTACCCTCTCCACCGTCAGAACCCAACCCCCCCACCTAAGTTTGTTTTGCTAAGGGGTATATATATATGAGAACCCCAGAAGTCAAGGGTTCTAAGTAACAAAACCATTGTTTGGAGAAAACTTAAGTCAAAGTTGAAAATGTTTGGTACAACCCACTAAGTAGTTAAGAGGCATTACCCTAGATAGCAGCACCTGTCAATAAAATCACTTGGATCCCTTTACCACCTAAAAGATTAATATTTTCACATCCCATTCCTGTACCAAACTTATTTTTTTCAAAAATGTCACTTAGACCCCTTGACTTCTGGGGTCCACATATATAGTCGGAAAGTTAATTTTTGTACCTTGACTATGACATAAAGTGTCGAAACCAGGGTCGGTATTCATTAAAACAGTGTAGAAATTTACTGTCGAATTTTTCCGTTGTCTCGGGCGTGAATTCGTGGAATTTGCTCAACATTTTAAATGAAAAGTATTACTTAGTTATTCCGTATAGATTTATTAACTGGATGACCTAGGTTTCGACAAGGCTCGTCATCATCAGGTGATGATGACCTGATGATGACGAGCTTCGTCGAAACCTAGGTCGTCCTGTTGATTAATCTATGTGGAATAATTAAGTTATACTTTTCATTTACGATATCGAGTTTTTCATTTTGACCAGTACGGTGCGTTTTGCGTCTGCGATTTTGCGCGGGTGTAAGTGCTATCTACGTGCGCCTACACGCACGGTGCGTGTCTCATTATGCGGCGTGATGCCTCTGTGGCCGCGCCGGGGGGAAATTATTTTCTCGCCGACCCGACAGTCGACCCATTGTGTCGACTAACTCAACTCCCTCCTTCCCCCTCCTGCTTCGACTCATCTCTCCTTGTCTGTCGGCGGCGCGGCGCCCTGCATATGGATATCGAGGCGAGCGGTTGGATTTTCATTGAAGGCGGGGCGAGTCCTACCATTCCGTTCCACCATAACCCTCCACTCCGCTCCATATTCCTCCCTATAAACACTCAGAAATTTAATCAGGTCCACCGACGTGCCTTGCGTATTGTATTAAGGATCGTATCCGTTTGAACCTGGTGGGAGGTTATGTGTAGTGTGTGATTATTAAGTTACAAACTCACCTGAGACATAACGCGCCTACCCCCGAGTTGCGAAGTAATTCCTCTACCGGCAACATCCTTACTACCTTATAAAAACGTAATGGTGAAATTTAGTGAAGCGTTGGCTATGAGAAGTTGGATCTTAAGTGATCACAATTCCCAAACATTGCCGTTATATATTTCATTATCGCGTTCTTAAAACCTATTCTCTTTCTACCCCAACATCTTCCCTTCTGTCAGGGTATCGAGTATCCCATCGTCTATCATTGCCTTCTCCAACCACCCTCTCAACCTTCCCTTATCTCTTCAAGAAGCGTCCTTTCCTCACTCACCATATCAAGCTCTTCAGCGATGAACAGTTTGCCACACTTTCTGCACATTTTGCTTTCCTTTCAGTTTAATCCGACTGTCGGAAGCAGAAAATCTTTTCAAATCGGTGAAATCAGAGAGAGGTGTCGTTCAGTCGTTATTGGCCTCACCGGAGACTCTCCAGACGTTGAGCGTTCGTAAACGGCAATAAGCTGCGCGATCAGTTATTGCTGCATTTTCCCTTCGATGGGGGACCATTTGGGGAAATGGACCGAGAAATGCACCTGGGTTTCGAAGTACGTCTCTGAACTGATGAAGGCCAAAGCGGCCGCGTCCGTAAACCCTGTGGCGAGCAACATTTCGTACATTCCAAACGCTTCCCCCCTTCTAGGGATTGGAAAATCGACTTCGATTTTAATCGAAAATCGATAATCACACTCCGATTTTCGATTTAATCGTAGTCGACTTTTTATTTTGAAAAATCGTTCAAAATCGATTCTAGCCGATCGATTTTCGATGTTTAGCTTGCTACAGCATTTGAATTTTGCCGCCTCGCTTTACTCCGCTGCGCGCTATTTCACCCTGCATCGCTGGTGGGGGAACCTTGGTGGAGAGGCAAAGTGCTTCGGACACCGGCAGGTTGGAGTTGCCAACTGTAGGGCTGCGGATTTTTATTACAATAATTCCAGTCTAGGCGGGGACTCACGCTCGGAAGTAATACATTGGAGACCGCGAGACGAAGATTCGAAATGATAATACGCGTTGACATTGTGTCTTTTTTGTAAACGATCTCTCAATAAATCGCTTCAGAGCACTCGTCTTCTTCAAAGTAGATTCGCCCAGTCCGAATATCGTTTCTACGCATGGGCTACTAAATTATATGTAATTTCCTTGTTATATTACCTATATGTATATAAGTATCTGGTATGGATTATTACTTTCCTGCATACCTCATTAATATCTTTAAAATAATATATTGTATTAATAAATTTAACCGTCTTCAGTTCTTATCCCTAGTGCTTCCATTAACCCATATTACGAATTTTGTTAGAACAGCACATCCGTATTTCAGCAGATAATTACTTTACTATTTAAAAATTTCGGTTTTTCGATTATTTTGGGCACAAAATTGAATTTTTAGAAAATCGATTTTGAAAACCGAAATCGAAAGTCGATTAATCGAAAATCGATTCTGGATTCGCATTTCCAATCCCTAACCCCTTCCATGCATGCCTTTCAACGAAAAGCTTGAGCCCTTAGCGTTGTCTCACGGGTATCATAACTGCGTCGTGTTCTTATTGCATCGTCGGAAGTGCATCCCGCAAAGCTCATGGTTCAAATTAGGGATGAGGCGATTCCACTTTTTTTCAATTCCGATTCTTTCAAATCGATTTCCGATTCTCGATTCCAATTCCATCTATTCATATTCCTAAAACAGGTGGGATATTGATATACCAGTAGCGTACGACTATTATTTAAATTAAAGTACAGAAGACGATGGGTTCGACTTACAATGGGTTCGACTTACGATCTGAGCTGATTTTGCGCGCGCTTTTTGAAATTTCATATTTCTCCGATTTTGTTTTAATTTTCAATATGCTTTAAATATTGGTTTAATAATATTTTAAATAATTTTAATCCAGGATATTTCGTATGCATTGGCTCTGACACGTACACTGAATGGATTGGCACTGATGCTCTTTAAACCGATTCCTCGTCCGGAAATAATTCCGATTCAACATACGATGGAATTCGCTTTACGATCGGTCCTCCGGAACGGATTAATATCGTAAGGCGAGGGTCAACTGTATTGGCTGAAATAAAATAACAAAGACAATCAAATCGCTCAAAAAGTATGTTTATTGACATGTAGTAGCAAATATATCCTCAGCTTATTGTGGTAGATGAAAAGTACAAATTGATAGCCTACACCCAAAATTACTGAGACAAATATGATTTGATAAATAAAATTTGATTTGAATATTTATCCATCTGGAATCGATGGAATCGGAATCGACTTTAGGCGATCGATTCTCGATACCGTTCCCAATCCTGAGAATCGGTGGAATCGAGAACCGACATTAGGATTTGACTCATCCTTAGTTCAAATACCAATGCCTTAAACAGAGTCATTGGCAACGGAATTGATCTTATATCTTCGTCATTCATTAAATCATTGAATATCCGAAACCTTTCTCCCTATTTTAAATAATTTCCATGCATATGGTTGTTTTATAAGCTCATAAATTATTCATTGGGTGTTTTTAACAAAAATTAATCAGAGGAAGTTATTCTTTTGATTATTCTTAGAGCAATCAGCTCTATTAGCAAAAGCTTTCACGTATTTCAGAGGTGTAAAAATACTCAAGCTTCAATTGTTGTTTGCTACTTTTATTGTACTTTGTTGTTAAACTTTTCTCACAGGGTCCAATGCTGAACTGTGATTCAATATTGTCTATTTGTTATGAAATAAGTATTTTCATAGACAGGGAAGCCTCACGTTTCAAATTAAAAGAGGAAAATCATACTTGACAGGGGAAAATAACTGCAATTTTTTTATATTATTGCTAGTATCGCACATGCGATTGTTTTGTCATTTGGTAATGGTTGTGTACCTCAAAATTGTTGTGAATAAATTTTTTTGCATGCCTAATCGCGATATTTTTTCTTCTTTGCAGGTATGTTCCATTCCTACGCACTAATGGCGATGTTTGTTGAGATTTTTGTGAGTACTATTTTTTTCCTTCTCTATCCCACCAATATGTTTCGCGTTGGCAGTTATGGATATATTTTTTTCGTATATCCATGAATCATTAAAAGGTCTAATTTTTTATTCATGGCATCGTTAAAATTGTTTATGTTCTTTTCTGCTTTTATCCAAATCTTCTTTTTAGTCTTTGCTGATGTATTTGCATAACTTTTAATGTAACCCTTGTGAATTTTTAAAATATTATTTTTTTTTAAATATCGATTGATTCGTGAAATATGCAGAAGCTGTGTTGTTAAAAATTTTCAACCCTAGTTCGAATGGGTGTCATCTTATTTTACTGGCTAGGCAACCCTCATATTGGGTGAATAAAATATGTTTATGAAATGGCCTGATTAATCGGAGCTGGATCGTGAATAATGCTAATCTGTGTTTTTATTTTTGACAAATAAAAGGTTTGAAGTTTTTGGTCTGAGAAATTTTGACCCAAATTTTATGACGTCCTCTAGCAATTGCAATAAAGTCTAATTAAAAAAAACATTGAAATATATCCTGTAGAACTATCAGTTTTGGAAAAACATTTCCACATAATTCAGTAATAACATCATTCGATATATCGTGATTGATATGTTGTCAACAATATCTTGTGCAATTCTGTTGATAGTTTGCAGAAAATACGCTCGTTGGAATTATTTCTTGAAAATTGAGTTTATTTTATTGACAATTCTCAGCTCAGATCTTAGTGGTTTTATTCTTTAGGATAAAGCATTAACAATGCTGTAAATGAAAGTAACTTTGTTAATACACGTAAATATTATTTAAGACCACCCGGATTTCGACGTGGTGTGATCATCCAGTCTAAATGCCATTTCTAAACTTGGGTCGTCTTAAATAAATTTTATGTGGAATAACAAAGTTACTTTCATTTACAGGGTCGAGTAAATTCGACGAAGTAACGCCTTAGATAACGGAGTATTTACAATGCGGTTCTTGTTGTCAAAAAATAAAATTATTCTGTTTCCAACGGCTGGTCCATTTATAATAGGAACACATTGGCTACAGCCGTTACTATTTTTGATATTTCTTTACCATTGCCGAACAAGGAATTGGAAACATCCTGAAATTATAGAGTTCTGTTTCAGCCAAAGATTTTCTTATGAATGCATCTGCTCATATTCTGTTCACTACTACTTTTTAAAAGTGTTCAGTTACAATGTTCCTTTCCTACTCCTTCTTCTGCTCTCCTTTCCTTAGGAAATTTTGAATTTTTAGGCTTGTCGTGTTAGCCATTAGCTGAGAATCATGTCTCACGTTTTTGTTGGAATTTTCACGTCTGTGAGGTAATTTTACTCGTGCATTTGTTAACCACAGCCACGTGTCCTGTCGAATGTGTTGCGTATAGTAATTCATTTTTATGAAATGAATGTCAATTTTGAAGAAAAATGCCGTTTTTTCGGTTGTTATTGATTCTGAGTTGTAAAATTTACAAAATGGTAGAAATATATTGCTGTTAGTGACCAGTGACTAGAAAAATTGGTTCGGAAAGTTGTTTCATGATTCTCTCGCGGAGAAACATCCATTGAATTTATTTCCGAATAATTTCGTGAATGTTGTCTGTACTGAAAGACGAAAAAGGTATTCGAAGGGCGATACTGGCGGTGAGGTTGTATCCCATGACAGTACTTTCGGCATGCTTGGCTTCGTCAATGGTGATTTTCATCACTGTCAAATTTCAGAGATAAAATAAGTAGCCAGAAAAATCTTGCTGAACTGAGGATTGAATGACGGGCTCTGGCATGCCGGGTTCATGCGCAGACCACCATGTCACGCCAGAAATTAGGATATCAGGACGTTAGAATGAGAACTGTACAAAAACTTACCGATCAGCTGATAGGGCACTCGAATGAATGAATTTGTATATATACCCTAGAGTTGCTGGAAGTACGCGCTAGTTGTTTTAAGTTACACTTCCAGCTGCTAATGGCAACAAAACACTTTTCGCCTTATGGAGATATACACTGAAAGCGAAACTCTATAAAAACCATAAGGTCATGGGAACACGGACTTAGAGCAAATGATGCCGGACTGGTTGGCAAGCGAAGCAAGAGTTATACGGATGCAATTCGCGCATTAGGCTATCGCGGAGAGATGCATTCTTGATTGGTTTGGTAGATTCTGTAGCATTTGTAGAATGTCTGTGGTGTGGTGCAAGCTGGTGAAATTTAATCACTACACAGTTTTGCTTGTTGGTGATAATTCATGCCCTGCAATACACAGTTGATGTGGATTGCAGGGTAATATGTAGATGTCACTTACGCTTCCTTATTCTCATGACACCTTTTGTTATCAATGTAGGACCACATGCATTACTTCTTGCGTTAATATTTATATTATCCTTGGCAGTGATTCTGCCGAGGTAAAAAATGTATCTTATGTTCATTCCGAGTTATTCCATGTAGCACATATGTCGCGATGCTCCAGGAGCTAACGAGGAGTGCGTATGACGCTACACTTATGCTCGTATTCATAGTTGTATTCCTAGGGGTTACCTGGGTATCCTCTAGCCAGGTAAAACCTAGGGGTCCCCTTCGCTAAGAGTATCATAAATCTTAACTGGGTAACACCCAGCCAGGGGACGCCTGGGTAAGAGATTTGGGAACAAATCCGCGGAAGAATACGTATGAACGGTTCTGCTGAATGGTTGTCGATGTTTTCGATGCTCATTTTTCACCGTAACCAAGCACGCTATAAACAATAATATAGTGTACTGTTACACGGTGTTGAAGAAAAATGATTGCAGGAATATGAGCGAATGTTTACAATATTACTTAAATATTTATGTAATATGAATGGTGAGGAATACGAGGGTGGTTCAGTAAGTACCCGTGTTTGTAAACAGATGACGTTACTATGGAAAGTTGTTGATATTATCGTGTACTGCCATTAGTACAACAGTATCAATTCGTCCCACGCATGTGCAGTAATACTGCGTTAGGGGAGCTTTGGGTAAGCTTCGTGCCTTACCCAGGAAATCGACGGCCTGGGGGAGGGTTTGGGGACGGCAGTCCCCTGGATAAAGACTATGAATAACCATTTCTGAGCCAAGGGGTTCCCCCTCGCCTGGGGGACACCCAGGTAACGACTATGAATACGGCTCTTAGTGTTTCGTATTTTCGGGATCTCCATCTGTGTTCGTCGACTTTGGCCGACAACGGTTCCGATAGCCCTCCTGGTACCGTCTTCAGGTCGAAGGTGGAAAGAAGCTGTTTTGCCCACCTCATATAGTGCTGGTCATACTGGCGCCCGACTTTGTGCAGTGCTGCAATTGGTCGGAGCGGATGACCCTTCTCCAAAGTCGGCCGAGGTCAACAAACGTGGATGTAGAACCCGAAAGTGCGGCACACTAATAGACAATGCTGTGAAAACCTTCGCTTGGACGCAATACTTATTTTACTTTATTCTTTGAGGAATGAAAAATGCTGATCATGATGACTCAACCCGATGTGTATTCATAGAAAACTATAATATTGAAGGTGGTAACTATTGATCCATATTTCGCAAAGCGCGTTGTTGCTTGATCTGTTTTTTAAAATAGATTTTTAAGAGGCTCGTTCACACTATCCCGAAAGATCACCTGCTGCAAACCTCTATAGCGAGAATTTTAGTTTTTTTCAGCTATGTTTGAAGTTTGGAGCAGATATCTACATCTACATCTACGTGATATCCTGCGAGCCACCACGAGGGTGTGTGGCAGGGGGTGAAGATCACCAAACATGCACTATTGACATGCAAGTAGGATATTTAACGGAGATAAGCTAGATAATTGGGTCACATGGAGCTAGATGGTTAGTATATACATAATAAGGAAGGGATTATTGGTTGTTATTACATGCATCATGCACTACAGACTACTCTTAACTATATTTCACCTACCTATCCCTTTGCTACGCTGCCTATTGTTCTCTCTTATAGTACGAGGGAAAAATGACATTTTAAATCTATCGGTACGACAATCTATCTCTCTAATCTTGTTAATCTGATCAAACCTAGCATAATACGCAGGGGTTCTTAACATATATATCTAACCTCATCTGTGAACAACTCTGTTTCGAATTTACTTAAGGTTACTAAGGTTTAACCTATATTTTAACCTGCGTTCTGATAGTAATTCCCATCCTAGTTCTTCTATTAAGCTCGTAACACTTATACAATTATCATAATGGCCTTTCACAAATCTAGCGGATCTCCTTTGCACGCGCTCTAATTCTTTTATCATACCTTCCTCGCACGGATCCCATACACTAGCGGCATATTCTAAATGAGGCCTGACAAGTGTAAAATAGCTTCTTTTTCGTACTCTCTCATCGCATTTGCCTAGAACCCTTTTTACGAATTCTAATCTACGGTTTGCTACACTAGTTATTTCCCTGATGTGTTTCCCCCATGACATGTCTTCAGTGATGGTGACGCCTAAGTATTTAATTGAATCTACGTTACATATTTTGTTTTCTTTGATGCAATAATTATTCCGGGGAAAGCCATTCTTTTTTCAAAAATTCTTAATCGCGCATTTCTTCAAATTTAATTCTAGTTGCCATCTATCACACCAATCATCAATCGCATCTAAATCCGTAGCTAAAATCTGTCTGTTAGCTAAAAAGATATCATGTTGTGAACGAGGGAAGATCGCGTGTGAAAGCGCTTTAATGATTTTTAGATGCGCGAAACCATTTGTTTAGTTATGTGAGGCCATGTTATTTTTGATGTGATGCGTTCGTCTTTATGGTGGGTGAGTTGGTTATTCTCGTTCCGGGCGTTAAATTAATGAACCTTGATTAAATTATTCGGCGTGTCCCCTTCGTGATTCGGTCAATAAGAGCGTCCGCGAGCGTCCACGTGAATTTCGTGCATTGTGGGTCGAGGTCGAAAATTTCGCATTTTAACTCCGCTCTGCGAAAATGCATTTGCCAGTGGAAATTCTAAATACCGAAGTACGCCACTTCAAAATTAACGACGATTCCCCACCCGTACATTTCTGTGCCATCTCTACCAATTAGCTCGTGGCCAAGTCATTTATAATCCGATGTTTTTTTTGCAATGCATGTTGCAAGTTTTCCACGCGCATATTATCGTTCTTTTTACTGAAATGGGACTTTTGGGAAAGAAATGGCTATTTGATTTTTACTCTTATGGTCCAGGTTTACAGTTTCCCCAGCTTTTTTTTTAAATGTTTTTGCGTGTTGTTCATCATTATTCCGTTGGTGAAGCTACATGCGATGTGGCCCGCAATGCTTTCACACTTCCCTATAGGAAGTATTTATTTTTATCCTCTTTCAATGTGCTTTTAAAAGAGTGATAAGTATTTCATCCTCGGGACTTGCTGTCTCTGCCGATATGATTGATGATTTTTCCTTACGTTCCCGAGAATAATAGTGACTATTGCATTTGTGTGCTTTCTGAAATAATGGTTATGTGTGATACCGTTCATATATTGCTTGAAATAATGCTCTATTCTCCATAAGAAATTTATTTCCTGTCCGTATGTGGTCCCTTGACAACTCAGTGTATTGTATTGATGTGTTACCCGTTAATGCAAAATGATGGGTTTCAGGATTACGCTGGATTACTTTATACTGAGCTGCTTACCTAGCCTAAAGCCGTTCGATTTTATTATTGTTCACCCATATGTGTGTTAGGGCAATTAATTTAGTTAAATAAAGTAGATATGATTGATGTGCCATCACGAATTTGTTCAAATTTCATAAAAAGAGATATTTTCGATTTGATTTTGCCAAAAATGTTTCAATATTGTACGTTTTGTGGCTGATAAATGTTGTTTTTCATGCGGTTCGTCATCAGAATATTATCTACAGGCTATTAGGTTATGAAATTTTTCCTACTTTACCTGCTTTTGAGTGCGCTGGTCACTCTTTTCCGTATGTGTCGTACCATAAAATATCGAGGCTACCGCTTTGCATCACCGGTTGTCTTTAAGTATGAGTTAATACCAGAATAGCTTCGTTGGAGCTTATGCTTTATTACGGCTGCAACCGTCGCGTCTCTGCGGTGGCAGAACAGGAAAGTAATAGGATTGAGTGCTTTCCCGGCGTGGTGAATAGAAATGGAACATTCTGGAAAAAACCGCGGTAATTTTCGTAAATTATCGTGATAATTTACCGCAGTCCCTGAAAATTACCGTAATTTTCGGTAAAATATAATGTGTAATATTCAGCATATGTATTCCGGTATTTTTCATACCGATATATTCAAAATTTCTCACTATCTTAATTATAAATTAACGTACAACTCATTAGTGGAATATTATTACTTTTGGGATATATGTAGGACTATCGTTTTCACGGTTTGAACAAAAATTTCTCAGAGCAAAAAAAGAACGCCGAATTGCGTGTGCGCTGCCGTGCTTTTTTTTGAGGTTCTCTCCATGTGTAATACGTCATTTGTAGCAGTAGTAATTGTGTAGATGCCATTAACCCCTTCTATTGCTGTCGAATTTGCTATTAAATCCTCCAATAGCTATTAATTGCAGATAATTCAAAATTACCGGTAAATTACGGTGAATTACGGAAATGCGGTATTCTACCTCAAATGAAATTTGCGGTGATTCACCAATCTCTAGTGGTGAAAGGGAATATTTCAACCGTATTCCACCACGGATCAGATTTACGGTGTCTGACGTTTTGATGAATTGCTCCTCTACCATCAGCCGAATACCGAATACTAGAATTGTGGAGGCAATTCTTTCTGTCATCCGGTACCTCAGTAAAAAAATTCCAACCAAGTTATTTAAACAAGCGAATAAAAGAATCCTTAGCGTCAAATCCAATTCTTTTCTATTGGGAGCAAATATTGGTGAAAAAAGGGAGACCTGTGTGCCTTTCTTATACAACTTATTTATCCCTCTAGGCCGTAAGGAGCATGTATGCTGAAATTTTTTCCAAACGGTGGAATGGCTTAGAAGTCTGTGGCGTAAAAACAAACGGAATTTCTATTTCAAAGATGAACCTAGGATGGACCATTGGAAAAACTGACCAGAATAGACTAGAAACCTTCGATACCTAGTGCTGGAGGTAGATGCTATAGGGAAAATGGACGAACACAATAGGAAATGATAAATTTACCGAACAGTTAACCCTTTCGCAGCGGTAAAACTGCAGAGACGTTCCAGCCCCTGTGCGGCGAAAAAGTGAAAAGTAACCTACGTTGGCACAGAAAGTATGCCTCTCGTTGCACCTGCAACTTAAATGTCACTCAAGCTCCCGGGATGGGATTAGTACAATGTATAACAATGAACTTAGGTGAATAGCATTCGCGGAAAAAGAAAGTTCGGTAGCGTGAGTGGGAACGACCAATTGCCAAAGGAACTTAGGCCGGCTTCATAGGTCGGCGGCGGCGGGGATAACGATGGATTTCGCCGCGGCCGGTAGCGGTGGACCCTTCATAGGTCGGCGGCGAGAAAACAAATGAAAGGCGGTAGGCGTACAATAACATTGTCACTGCAGTATTTGCATGTCATCGGAATAACCAACATTTTTTTACTCTTGAGAATGATTCGTGCTATATAATGATAAATTTGGTTAAAGATTAGTATGTAATTATTAATTAATGCTTATTTGATGGTAGTAGTTTCACTATAACCGTATTCGTCGAGCTAACGTGCAACGCCTCAATCTGAATCACATGTTTATTGAAATGAGTTGACAAAAAGCCTCGCCACTCAATTCAAGAATTATATTGTGCTTGGTTCTTACATTCGAGCGAGTGACATATGTAATTTGGTCGTTGTTTAACTAGTTAGGCAATGCCATATCAGCATTTATGCGTGATCAGCTCCACTATCCGAACATGCAATAAACAATAGCCACAACTTGAAAATTTTCTCCCCGTGGTTGCAGCATCAAGAATGGATAACTAATATTTTGCATTAATATATGCCAATTGGTGGATTAAAGCCACACTCTGGTTAACGCTAGTAGATTAATGATGCTATATAACCTTAAGGAAGGCTATTTCCGTTGGATACCAGATCATATTTTCGCTAGCCATTATAAATTATACTCTTACCATCTTAAATATATCGTAAACATTATGCGCATTGCTTATAGAATCTTTTACTGAAACTGAAGGGCTCGCTAATCATCCAAAGAGGATTCATTTTTGAAAGGCAGTGGGTTTTCCCGCTTCTCGACCAGCTTCCGCCGCAACAGAATGCAGTCCAGATTCAGCCAGGCTGAATATTTGCGGCCCCCTCTAGCCATCATAGCACAGCTCATCGGTCTGACGTCATGATTTCTAAAGAAGTGTCCTCATTGGCTGAGTACCACCACTTCCGCCGCTGCCGCCGACCTATGAAGCCGGCCTTAGGAGCTACGTTCATAACAGTCAACCGGGCGACCGTAACTGCTAAGTTCGTAGCAGCGAAAGGGTTAAAGAGGAAAGGACCTTATGGAACACCATACAGAGAACACCTACGTGATGGATTGGACACACCCTGAGGAAAAGTGGGTTGGTGAAGAACATAATTGAAGGCAAAACAGAGGGGAAAGTTCCAAGAGGAAGACTCAGGAAGTTCAGTTCATGGACCAAATAAAGAGGAGAGTACATAGGAAGAGATATCGTTGGAGGTAAAGGAACTAGCATTAGATTGGGAAGGGTCGAGGGCTGCAGTCAAACAATCTTAGGATTGCGCGACCAATGATGATGGGATGAGCCTAGATTTACCCAACAAGTCCTTGTACTTAATGAGAGATATTAAAGCCGCAGAGGAAAGAAATCGACATGAGCTGCCTAAAAAATAACATAATCCAGTAGTAAATAACATATATTTAAAAAAATAAAATAGATCTTCTATTGTAAATATTAGTATTTATGAAAACAAGAGGTCGAGAAGAACTTAACTTTAAGGAAAATTTAATGTATTTCACGTCCGGTCAACGCTGGGGGAATTAAAGCTAGTTAAAAGAACAATAGTAAAGGAGGAAGAAGCGTGAGGCTCTGTGGTGTGACCCTACGTACACTCCTGTGCCAAGTGGCCTCCTTGCTTCCCTTGTTCTCCCGCCTCTCGCATTACAAAGCGAGACGGTCGCTTTCCGGAACGCTGAGCGTTAAACGCGGAATAAGAGGCGACGGAGAGCCGACGTGTCTAGTCTTTTATTCTCTCCCTCCACTACCTCCTCCCTCTGCATTCATATCTTCTTCCTGCGCTCTCTTCCCCCTCTCTTCACTCAAATTCTTCTCATTCCGCTATCCCCCATAGCCTCTATATCTTTTATTCCTCCGCTATTTTCCTCCCTTTCAATATCCCTTAGTTCAAGCGCGCTCCAGTGTACTGTAGCAGTAAAGTGAGCACTCCAGTATACTGTAGAGGACCGTACACTTGAGCACGCTTACTCGAGCGCGCTCTAGTGTACTGTCCTCTACAGGAATATAGGAAGGAATCAGACTTATTACAATCAAATAAATTGATTGTGGTGTTGCGTTGTAGAACGACGAGAAGGAAAAGCTCATGATTAAAACGATGTTCAGTAAGTCCTCGGTATGTGTCGTTTCGATTTACGTCTGATTCGATGTTACGTCCATGCTGGCAAGGGTCGTCGGAAAATTATTCTTTGCATAATGCTTATTAAAGAGACCGTATGTGCATATGCTTACGTTTTTTGATAACTGAGACATAATCATCCCATCTGAAATAGCTATTTTTTCCTGGACAAAGGCAAAAAACGAATTTTGAAATGAACGCCTTGATTTATAGCGGGATTTAAGTGGTCACGAATATCTGGATCCGTTTTAAGTTATTTCTACTTACGTCGCTCTTCTTCAACTCGCATATCCGACGTAAATCGAGGACTTACACTATAGTGTTTCAAAACTTTTAGAGGGATTAGTTTGGGTGCCTCTAAGAGACTCGGAGGCTGCGTATTAGACTTACTTTGTTTTTTTTGCTTGAAAGATTCTGAACAGTTGTGTTTCAATGCGACGCAGAGAATATCATTTCGACGCCATCTCTAGGTCCGACAGAAGCGACAAAATAGGGAAATACATCGCTGAACAGATAGGCATAATCATTACACGGCTGTTGGCCTAAAACCACCTTCAGTCTCTTGCAATTCCCTACCTAGAGTTTCATCAGATGTGCGAAATTCTACAGAGAAAAAAAATCATTCGCCTTGACCGGGATTCGAACTCGGATCCCTCGATTTCCGGCTAAGTGATTTAGCCAGTCAAGCTACCGAGGTGTCCTCTTCCTATGTGGATTTTAGTGACCTTTACGGGACCAGAAGTTCTCGACTGCCGGACGTACAATGTAACAACCAGTCGCTACAGAGCGCTAAGCGCCACTGCCCACGAGGAAAGGTCGTACTTTGAACACAAGGTCTGGTCCCATAAAGGTCACTAAAATCCACAAGGGTAGAGGACGCCTCGCTAGTTTAATTGGCTAAAGCACTCGGCCGGAGTTCTTGGGATCCGGGTTCAAATCTCGGTCAAGGCGGGTGATTTTTTCTCTGTTTTGCACAATTTGCAATGCGGGTGACTCCGTAAAAGTGGAACTCCCGGGGGATAGTCCCGGAGAGTATCTGTTCATCAGCTGTGTTCGCTGGCATCAGTTTCATTCAAGAATATGTTTTTAATGTTGTCTGCTGGTTACGACGTCTATAGCGTCATTTTCAAGACAAGCAGAAGGAGAAATTACAAATGTGAACCTTTTATAATAACTCAAGTAAGAGGGGGTGGGGAAGGGGAAACATGGGAGAGGAGGGGGTGAGTAATTGAAGTTTACCGGTTCAGAGAAGGGAACAATGAGGGAAGTGGAAGGAATATCAGTTGATGAAGAAAGAAGTCAGATTTTAAAACCACGGTCGAAGTTGGAGAACAGTTTAGCTCCGTTATATCATTTAAAATAATAATTTCAGGCGAAAGAGAGAACTTAGTTATTCCTAAGAGTTCTAAAACATCCAGTTTAAAACCTTTGTCAAATACATGTAATAAAATAATATTATTGAAATCGCACTTGTGTTCCGTTTCTATGAGGTGCCTTGCAAAAAAAAAGTTCAACACTCTTTTTATGTTCTTCAATTCGAGTTCTAAGTTTCCGGTCCGTTTGACCCGCATACACATCATTCATATCGTCGCACGTAAGAGACATCGCTTTTTTCTTGAGGAAAGTCTTAAGCACTAAAAAGCACATTTCCGGGAGAAGTAGGTAATAGGAACGCACTTCATATTTCCATTTCAAATTGAATCACTATGGCAACTTTCCACACAAATTTAAATGACAACCAGCTATGGTTTCAGCACCTAGTGCCATTATCAAGGCAAGGTGCTGATAGGCAAGGAGCTGCAAATAGGCAAAGAGCAAGGAGAAGGTAAGGTGCTGACCTAGATAATGGCACTAGGTGCTGCTACCATGGTCGGTTGTTATTAAAATTTGTGTGGAAAGTTACCATTGTGTTCCATTTTGAAATGGAAATCAATTGCTTCCACAAAGTTAAGCCTGATACGCTTTTATATATACACTCCATATTTATTTGGGAGAGAGAAAGAATTGCATTGCATCCTCTCCCACGTTTTCCCTTCTCCCACCCGTTTTTTCTTGAGTTAGTAAAAATGTTCGCACTTGTAATATCTCCTGTTTGTCTTGAAAATGAGGCTATAGACGTCAACACCGGTAGACAGTATTAAAATATGGTGGAACTGTACATCGTTCTTAATATAACTTGTTCATTATTATAATCAGATGAATAGGAGAACAGGAATATTGTTGATCATTCTCTATAATTTTACGCTTATCGGTATTTTCCGGCCTGCGCAAGTATATATGTATTCATCCTTTTATGCATAAATGTCTCCCTGATTCCGGGAGGTCGATTTTGATCCATCTGATATGTTGAATCCATTAGTTGCTGTTTTTGTTACACAATGCTTGCAGTAATGAGATCAAGCGCCTCAGATATCACTCTATCCTCTCTGCCTCCGGAGTCCTGGTTCCGCTTGACTGAAGATTTGATTGAAGATTTCGCGTGGTGATAAAAGAGTCGATTTCTGTTCTTAAAGTGCGCAATGGACAGTTTCGGGCTCGCTCGTGTCGCTGGCTATCTCTCGAGATTATCTTCAGTATTGAGCGACTCGCTGTTAGTGGTGGGTGCGAATGGGGATGAAAATGGTGTGCCAAATGGAAAATTATAATCATTGAGGAAACGATGGACGTGATAATGGAGAGGAAGAGGATCATGGGAGAGTTTCGAATGGAGCATCTAAAGAGATGCAAAGGAGAACATGTTAAATATCTTTAAAATCAGATGCAAAAATCCACAGAGAAACAAGTCATTATTCAGGGCTGAGAGCCGAACCCGGACCCCTCCTTATCAAGCCAAGTGCTCTAACCACTGAATCTATCAATTCTCGAGTGACGAGCTTAGGGTAAGCGTGGGAGAGATTAGCGAAGAGCATGTATTTCAGACGGTAAGAAGAAAATCAGAAAGTAAAAAGATTTTGCAAATTTTTGCATATTTTGTGGAACCATTTGATTCGACCACAAATCTTGGAAGTTTTCTCGGCAGCGACAGTGGTTCACTTGCATGGTTACTTTGTGTGTTGTTTTATGTATGGTACCTCGTAAGGAAACCGCTCCATGTAGACAGAAATTCACTGAAGAAAAAATCATTCGGTAGGGCAGAGGGTCGAACCCAGACCCTTCACTGATGCCCAACTTTTCTTGGCAAAACCATATTCAATTCATCTGCAATAAGATTATTATGATCCTGTTTCAGCTAAAAATTCATAAAAACGTTTTGCCCTCTCATACCCGCAAGCAACTTGTATCCTCGTTAATATTCCCCCATATTGACTACTGCTGTCTTGTTTATCATGACCTAACTGAAGAGATTAATACCATGATTCAACTGCAATTAAATATATGTGTCAGGTTCATTTATGATCTAAAAAAAGATGATCATATATCTCCTTATTTTGCTAGATTAGAATGGCTTAAAGTCAAAACAAGGAGGGAATACGTGCTTGCCTCTTTTTTTTATACAAACTATTCAAATGTCAACAGCCTGAACATATTATGCAATTTTTCCAGCCTAACGAGAAAAACCGAAATGTAGCGACCCGAATGTCACCAGATTTTTTAATTGTCCCACTTCATCGAACCACTACACTCAATGCATCTTTTTCTGTTGTAGGGACAAGGATATGGAACAGTACTCCTGAATCAATAAAAAATTCTAATTCGCCGATGGCTTTCAAAAAGAGATTGTTTAACAAAATGCTATGGCAATAAACAATTTAATTCATCTCTATGCTTGTTTTTTTCTATCTTTGTTGCCATTATTATTTCATTTATTGATTGTATCCACTTTTTCTGTGTATATCTCTCTGTACTCGAGCTCTAATATCAATGTATACTTTTTGTATGATCTTAGTGGACCAAGTGGTCCAAGAACAATAAATATTTCTTTAGTTTGGTTCTAGGAAATTATATTGAACGTCCGACAAAAAATAGTGTGCATCAAACTTTTGTAAAAGATGCAATCCATATTTTCCCCTTCGATCGGATTGAGGTCGGATCCTGATGTTGGCATCCCTGCGGAGGGCAGGAGAGCGATAGTCGCACGTTGGTAGTCGAGGCGTGAGGCGGAGGCGGGTGAACTTCCTCTGTTCTACCATTCCCACATTTCTCTTCACCCCGACGCCGGCAGACAGTGTCTCGAGCAAACACAAAGACCTTTCGGGAATGCGGCTAGTGTGATAGCCCCTGGGGCCAATGGTTCCCGAACTGCGCGTCGAGAACCCTCCTTCGTGTGGCGAAGGATTGCGTCGGCGAAAGGCGTCAGAAAATTATCAAAAGGAAGATGAAGAGGGAGGACGCAAAAAATTATGATTTTTTTACTTTAAAATTATTTAGATGATTCTTTTTCGTGACCTCTTTTTTTATTAGTAGTATAAAGTTATTTTCCTGGAGCTTTTTTAGATTTTTAACCCCTAAATTTATAACAATTGACCAATAAAAAATAAATAGCAACGAAGGTATCAACAAAAAGTCATGCAAAAGGAACTCACTCTCTGAGGTAGTAACAAAAATCAATTCTGAACATATTTTTTGAAAATGTAAATACCTAATTTGTAAACTGTACTCATTTGATTGTCAATACAAATATTAATTTTCATTGTAGCCCTGGTGAAGCATAATAAATATGCAAAACGTTGGCAAAAGAGGAACAGACTAAAGATGAATTAATGACCTAAAAGCTCCAGGAAAATAACTTTATATTAATTTAATATTATTTTTCCAACAAAATGTAGTGGGGCCGATTGGCAAGACTTAATTTTGCTACTCCGCTTGGTAACTTTAAGTGGATCAATGAATCAACGAATTTATTTCCATCGATTAATGTGGCTACAACATTGATTCGGTTTGGAAATTTTCAGGCCAACGTTATCCAGTAAATGCGATCAGTGTATACATAAAAAAACTTTTATTATACAGAAATAGTCATTACTTACTTCAAAATTAAGTAAATAAATACAAAAGAGCTCAGTCTTTGTACACTATATGCCGCTTCCTGCAGCGTTTTTAACATATCATTATGATTTTTTTAAATTCTAAGACTATACTTTAGAAAATATTGTCATAAAATTAATTATTAGCAATCAGTTGCCCACTGCACAATCAAAATACATATTGCCATGGACAGATATTTTAGAAAAATATCTCAATAGATACTATAATTACTACATTTTTCATAGATTAATTCAATAATATAGGAAAATAACTTCATAAACAAGTACATAAAGTTATCGACACCATTATTCTAAATTCCAGTCTAAATATTGCGCATGGAATTCACATTTTTAATGTGAGATAACCAATTTTTGACCGCTGTATTTAAAGTCTTTACTGAGCTACATTTCTTTCTTTCAATTGGCAATTTGTTAAATAGCGTTGGCCCTAAAAATGAAAAGGAGTTCTTAAATATTTCAATTGGCAATTTTTTAAAATATCATTGGCCCTAAAAATGAAAGGAGTTCTTAAATATTGTCTTATTAACTTAAGGATGCTTGAAATATAAATTATCTTTACCTCTTGATTTATAAAAAAATTTTCGGTTCCCCTGTTCCCACTCTTCATATAGAACAATCTCAACACTTTATAAAGGAGAAGATTTTGTAAAGGTTGAAATTTTTATTCAATATACATATTTTCAATATTAAGTCTCCTCTTGTGATTTTTTTATCAACCCCAAATTCTGTTTTCCTCCTTATTTTACCTCAGGAGGACTAAAAAGTTCTCATAGTGCTACTATTAACCCTCTTTTGTGAAACGAGCAAATCTATTGGCTTCAGCTTATTGGACAAAAATGTAAAGGGCTGATATATCGGATCATGTTTCAGATGAATCCCGAAGAAGTGACAGATTTTATTGCTATATAGTGTTGTGTTCATATCTCTGTGAGAAATTCTCAATCGCCGGATCCATAATTGAAATTCTGTATGTTTGTCGGAAAATTTGTATGGTTTTTCACTCTGAGTTGAGCCATCCAGGTCTAATAAAGTTAAATTCCTTGTACATCCTCACCTTTTAATTTTTTTATTCTAGGTGCCTCACTGCTCAGTCTTACTTTTGTCTTCCGTTCAATTTTAGTCTTCAAATTTCATTTTTCCTGAAGTTATTCTCTTCTAAAGCTTCTAGAAACTGGGTTGGCACATCAATACATACCATTCAGCCAGTATTTCTGTCTTAACCTGGTTGGGCTACCTTCCCCGTTCGAGATTGGCGCTACATAATGGGATTACAATAATTGTGTTGGAGTCTAATTTTTCGTCCATCTTCAGTGTTCTTTAGCATCAATTTTCTCCACGTTAATATTTCACGTTTTGTTAACTGTGCTTCTTCGAGGAAATCACGTGCTCGTTACATTTCGGATGTCTTTGATGACTATTCTTCGTTTAAATCTTATCTACGTTGATCACATCTGGTTATTTTAGTATTCAATTCTTTAGAATGATTGTACACTGTATGCATTATTATTAACTCTCTATACACCCATTTTTTTCGACCACCATGCGCAGCCGTTTCACATTTTACCCCCCTCGTGGGAGAATCAGGAACTAAAAGTTACGAAAGAGAGATATTTTTGTTATCAAGGTGAACAATTGATGTCACCAAAGCATATATATATAGGTAAAGAAACCTAAACGGAGACGAAAAATAAACTCATTTATATGTTACCTCTAGGTCACTCAGCGTGATAGAGGGGAAACAACAATGAGCTATCATTTATTTCTGTATTCTGTGCTATGAAAGGATTGTACAGGTTAAACATTTTTATAAGCGGTACCTATAACTTTAATGCTGGAGAAGATTCATTCAATTTCTGCCTTATCTCTTGCATTCTGCGTCCACGCTTCTGCATGCATAGAGCCCGCTTTCATTTATTGCGCAAGGCATTTTTCCTTTTTTTTGATGCTCTTGTCGTGTTTCGCTTCCTTTCCTGTGTATGCTTTTTCAATGGTTCCTCTATTCGTCTTGTCTTGCGGTTGTCTCACACAATTAATCTTCCTTTCCGGATGACTTCCCGGTATATTTCAGCCCTTTCAACGTTGCTTCGCTTAGTGAGTTTGTTTTTTTTGTCCCTCTTTAAATACAATGGATATAAAACTTTGATTCTCCTGTTTTCTACTAATTCCGCTTCCAGGCCTTTTTTTAGCTCTTGTAAAATTTTTATTTTTTAAATTGTAGGAAAAATTTGAGAAATAAAATTGTTTTATGCTAACATGAATAAACGATATTCCATTTTCGCTGAAAGCTCGACTCTAGACCGTGGTGATGAAAATGGTGTGGCCTTGAGAATAAAACTCAAAAACCGGATCAATGAACTTCTTTGGTTTCAGAAATTGATATTGTTTGTATCTTTTTGTATGCACTAGTTAGGAACGAGAACTGGTGATGTGTTTACAATATGTAGGTTTGTTTATGTCGCGGTAGTCATTGTGTGGTTTTATGTTTAATACATCCAGGTTCCCCTTCAAAGAGAAAACGCGAAACCCCATGATATATGTTTCTGGTATTTCCGACGAAACGGGGTATTCGCGTTTTCTTTTTGATTTCATGGTTTTTTGCCTATATAATGAGGCGAAAATCGCCGTGTACAAATGTGTACTTCTCCCCACTTTATTGTGTGGTAGTGAAACATGGGTATGTCAGGATAGACATAAGAGTAGACTAAACGTCGTGGGTTTGAGTTATCTGCGGAATGTTTGCGGAAAAAGTAGGATATATAGGGTCAGGAATGAGTGGTTAGTAAATGAATGTGGGTTAGATGTTCCAGTAATGGACATATGTATACGAAAGGAGTGTGCTTTGTTGGTTTGGCCATATCGAGAGAATGGATGAGAGTCGAATAACGAAACAGATATATAAGAGTGAAATGAATGGTGCGAGAGGTAGAGGTAGGGCGAGAAAGTTGTGGTTGAATGTGGTAGAGGAAATTCTTAGGAGGAGGAATATTAGGCGTCTTAATAACAGGAGGGCGTGTATGAAACAGTGTATGGGGGTAAATGAGGCAAAAGATGATTGCAAAGATAGGTCAGTAAAGAGGAAATTGTTGAAGCACAGTTAGGCGTACAAGTGTGTGTTTGTGAGTGGAACTTTGTGACTGAGTCTACCCTGGAAGGGAATGGCGTGATTGGTATGTATGTATGTATGTCATGGTTTTTAACCCATTTCGTGTTTTACGTATCATTCAGTCTTTCATTAAATCTGTGAAAAGTATTTTGTTGTGTTATTCCGGGGTTTATCTTTTGCTTTACTTATTATATCTAGAATTGATCCGCGATTCATTGGCTATGATTCATTTAGATTTGTAAGCAAAAAGTAATTTTATCGTTTGAATATTCATTTAATTAGGGAAAAAACTATATTTTTGTATTAAAAATTCAATTATTTTCTTGCTTGCGTGCTTTACCTCGTTTTAAACGTAAGTCAAACCTAGACGTACTCCCGCCGTAAAACTTTTTGAAATTTAGTTTGAGTATTCAATCTGTGTATTTAATCTTCAGATATGATGTTTGATCATTGCGAATTGATAAAAAGGTTTGAGATTGAAGTGAAATTGTGGGACTTCTATTGAATTTAGTATTTGTTTCTTCTGGGTGTAAAAGGAGAAATGAGTCAAATATTTATTTTACAAAATTACTTACAACATCCATTAAAAGTTGTGTTTCCTCTCGTTTTATCCTGCTAAAATTCCAAGCAAAAGATGAAATGGTTTTGAACTTTTTTCAGGGAGTTTGAACGAGAACCTTCTGTATTAGTCATATTAGAGACCATAGTCAAAGTTTATTTCATATTATTGCAATTTTAAGAAGAGTAAATTGGGTATAATGAAAAATCTAATAAAATTTAAATAACTTGGTGACTTTGGTTGTAATCTCAATGATTAACTAAACGTTCATATTCGAGGATTAAGCTTTGCTTTCACGTTTCTCGCTGTACGCTGAACATGTTCACGCGGCCGACGGTTTTTTGCGACTCTATTTTTAGAACTACGGTGAATAATAAATTTATATTCTACATATAAATTTGAGGAATCTTCCGGACTACGAGATGTCTATAACATCCCTCTGAAGCTCATAGCCCGGAGGGAAATGTCTTCTTATTAAAAAAGAATGACTCGAAAAGTGCCGAGTGAATTAAATGGCCAATATTTTTAGCGTAAGATAGAAAAAATATTGTACTTATGGGGAGGTCGAATTCGATAGATTTCATTTTAAGTGATGCCTCGTTCAAATTACCTCAGGGGTTTGGAGCGGTTCTTGCTGGGGCACACGTTTGCGCGAACCTTTGGCCTCCATTCGCGAGAGCTGCACCTCGATTCTGTAAATGTCATAAGCTTCATGAGGGTATAATAGGAAGGTCCTCGGATGAAAAAGTCAAAGAGAGATGCTACTTCGCTCTGATTAGTCCACAACTCGAATACGCCGCGAGCATTTGGGACCCTGGACAGAAAGATTTGACCAAAATATTAATAAAACACAAAGAAAAGCTGCACGCGTCATAAAAACTGCTTCGAACGAACGTATAGTGTTCCATAACTTTTAGAGGGATTAAGGTGGGAGCCTCTAGAGACTAAGAGGCTACATACTGGGCTTAGCTTGCTTGAGAAATTCAGAACTACACTTCGATTCTGTAAATGTCATAAGCGTCATAAGGGGGATAGCTATGACGGGCAACTTATAACGGCTATGACGCTCGAGCGATTCTATAAGCGAGCGTCAGAAGGCTTATGACGCTACGTTGTGACAGGGAACCAAACTCACCTATTCGTACGTTGGTAGCCCTTCGTAAACGAGAAGAACCAATGGAAATCACCGATCCATCCCTTCCTCCCATCCAAAAAATTGACTAACGGCAACCGTGGAAACTATCGTCTCCCAACGATCAACAAACCACATCAAACAGCCAAGAATTATTTTGAGTACCTACTTATGTAAACAATAAACGAGCGTGTTTCATGCTTGAAAATAAATAGATTCTTTGTCTTAGCATGTTCCTTATTAGAGCTTAAGAGATAATATTGTGAAATATAATTAGCAGCTACTCTGCATGGCCCATAATTTGAACCCAATCGCGTAATAGGGATAAATTTGTCGAACATTCACCGTATGCGTTTAAGGATCCCGGGGAGAGGTCTCGAAGTAAATAGTAGGTCAGTGTTTGGAGTAAAATACGGTATTATTTTGAAGAGGTGTGAAGTTTAGATTTTGGCCCATCGGCTTCAAGTCTACCTAGAGTTTCCATAATCGTCCGTGTGCAGTACGTGTAGTTTGAAAGCTGTAATTGTATGATTATGCGTGCAAATGAGTGGAGTTAATGGGAGTAATGTCCACACATATCATTTATCATTTTTTTAATAATCTTTCTTGTGCAACATGTGTAATAATAGCAAGACGTAAAGTAAATATAAATATTATTATATTCATATTTTAAAACGAAATGAGAAATCCGCCGTATAATTCAGAAAACATACCAAAGTAACATATTAGGTACCTACATTTACAATCCATCGCATGAATCAGAATTCTGTATTGAATAGTTACTCATGCTTAACATAATATCGCGATTACTCCGAGCAAATTCCACAATTACTGTAATGGTAACTACAGTTAAAAAACGTATAGAGATAGATTTCTACAGTCGGTGACTAAGTTATGGACACACACACACACACACAATGTGGTATAACTTCGTGGTTGTCATGTATGCACATATCTTATATGATGTTTAACATAATACTTTACATGTATTCGTGCAAAATTTAACGTGTGCACTCAAAATTAAGAATCATATTTTAAGTACAATTTTTGAATTTCACATTTGTAAGAATAAATTTCGATGGTATTTTACAATTTTTCAATGAACAATTGCCGATACTTGATTTGATATCCTTCGTAGTTGATGTATACTCGTATCCTACGACTTTATGACGCCTATGACGGGGGTTTTCAAGCGTCGTACGATTTGACGGTTATGACGGACTTATGACGCTTATAACATTTACAGAATCGCTCCTTTTCGCCAGCCGTCATAGCTATGACGCCTGGCACAGTTAAGAACAATAGTTATGACGCCTATGACATTTACAGAATCGACCCGTAGGTGTTTACCCTAAGGGATAACTACACTGAAAGAAAAGGTCGGCAGCAGGAACCCGAGAATTGGTTGTCGTAACCAACTTCGTTGGATACTGGGGCGCCATCCAATTAGTTAGCTGTGGCAGCCATTTTTAATAGACACGTCGGAAATGGCTGCACTGACCAACTTTCTTGGTTCCGCTGCCTTCGTAGTTGGGTCTCACATCCAACTGTAGTGGAAGTAGCAAGTGATCGCTATGCTGTCAAGACTATGCACTCTCTACAGTTCTTGCTTGACTAGTATTGAATATCAGGTGCAATCTTAACATTAAAAAACATAATATAATCAATATTTTAACAAAAAATTAAACCAGAAAGACAGAATCATAAATGTTACAACAAAATATCTGTTCTTGATTGCCATGCTTACGTTTAAATTTATCAATGAGACAGTTCAGGCCCAGTACGCTGAGTAATTCTCTTGTTTTGTCATCCATGTAGCCCTCCAACAAAGATTCAGTATTCAAAAAACCTCTTCAGTATTCAATGAAGGCTGATACAATATTCCACACCCACACGCGCACTACAATAACAGTAACTCGCACGAACACGGGATGTGCCGGAAGTGAAAATGGCGAAGTAGCCCAGGTTACCAGGAACGAACTAGTTTGAGAATTTATCAATAGAGCACTTTGAAGTAGAAGCTTAGTCCGGCTGACAATCGTACTGGTTGTCCGATCCAACTATTGATAGAGAGGCTTCTCGAATGAGGTGTACGAACCAACACGGTGGTACGCCGACCAAGTTGTGACTATCTAATTAAATTGGTTGGTATGTCCAATCATCTTGACTATCGCATCGATAGCAGTTGATATTCAATCCAACTTTTTCTTATCCAACTAAAATTGGATGCTTCACCCAACGTCTTTTTTGAGTGTAGTGATATATATAGAAAAAAGTGAAAAATCTCCATTTTATCGATTTGGTGTGGCAATTCAGTGTTGTTTTCACGCGTATCTTAGTGCAAGACGAGAGATATTGTACGTAAAAACTTATTCACACATATGCAGATCTTCTTCTTTGGACAAAATAATATTTTCATGTTATTACAATGGCGACTAAAAAATATTAAGGTGCCATACGAGTCTAGGATTCGAAAAAAATATTTTCAAATCTAGTTTTCGCCTAATTCTCGGATTTCGTGCCAAAAACTGTCAATATACCATGAATAACGACCATGACTACGATGCTGCAATTATACCAAGGATAAAATTCCATGTTTTCTATGCATAATTGAAGTATTACATTTCTTTAACGTCGAAAGCTTGATTCCGCAACATTTTCTTATCGTGTTAAACCATGAAATGTCACAATGTTTACGTGCCAGACGTAATAAGTCTATATAACATACCTATTTCGTAGAAGGTATAGCTTTCTAGGTTATGCTAAGTCATAACATGCTATAACTTAGGTTAAAATGTGAATTGTAATTATTGAATCATTTAAATTACTTCGTGCATAGTGAGTTCCACCCTGTAAACCGATGCGCTCAATAAAAATATGGCCCTAATATTTTTTTACTTTCTTTTAAATTTTTTAAGATTAGCACTCAATGACGAGTATCACTCCAACCACCTTAATCAAGTCAAAAATGTAAAACTGTACCTTTTGTATTATTTTCGTTACCATCCGGTTCCGGAAACTTTTTTTCTATAACTGTTAGTTTGAACGAGTTAGTTCCCAAGTCATAATGGAGATCATATTCGAATTATACATTTTTTGCAGCAGCTGTAGGAAGCATGAGCTATATGTTGCATTATTAATGGCGCAATAATATACTTTTATATGTCTGAAATTCTATGTAATGAAATAAAAATATCCATATAAGTCTTTTACTTGAGTCAATTTTTTTCGCACGGTACGTTTAAAACTCCTTCACAACTGAAGGTTTTTTATGATCCTGAAAAAAATGCTGTGGTGACTATTTGTTTATTTTTTAAAAGAGATGAGAAAATACAAACTACATACTGTTTATTTTTTAATGAGATCTAAGGGTTAGAAATTCCTCATTTCATTAAATTAGGTCTCTATGGATTGCATACACGTATCATTTCTCACGTAAGAGGCCTGGTGTTCTTCGTCAAAAATCTCGGAAAATAATGTGGTAAGGCGCTGATATTTGTTGTATTTGGACGGGTGAGATTCATTGGTTGTTCAATCCTAAGATTGGTTGACTAGAGCCCTCCACCCTTCCATATCTGATGCTAGTTCCCTTACCTCCTGGTATCTCTTCCTATGGACTCTCCTCTTTTTTTGGCCCTTGAACTTATTCCTGGGTTTTCCTCTGGGGACTTTTCCCTCTATTTTACCTTCAGTTGTGTTCCTCACTAACCCATTGCGTCTCAGGATGTGTCCAATCCATCTTGGTCTTCTTATCTCTATGGTGTTTAATATGGTTCTTTTCTCTTCCACTCTTCTGTAAACTTCATCATTTCTTATTTCGTCCGTCTATTTTATCTTCAGCATCCTCCTCCAGCCACTAGTTTTGAATTCTTCTAGCCTTTTCTGGTCAGTGAGATAACTTTGGTGACGGAGACGGGTGAGGATTTTTCTTTAAAAAGAGACCAAATTCATTGATTTCTAGATGAAATGATATTTCGTTCTATCTTAACTTGTGATGTTATCAAAATGTGCGCCCAGTGTTTCACGATTGTCGGTGCTGTCTCCTTTTTAAGTCTCCAGCATCGCCACAATTTCCCAGTGGTAGACTGCTCACCAATCCGTCCCCGTTGGAAGTGGTGCTTCCTCGCACGCATCAAGTGGGAGCTCGTCCCTACCGCATTGGTGCGCCCTTCGGCATGGTTGAGTTGTTGGTTATTAAGCCTTTGAATCGATCACCCCACTGTCCCCCCTCCACTCCTCGCTGTCCTCTGCGCTCACCCCCTCCTCCTCCTCCTACCTCCCTACTCTACTCCCTCCGCTGCAACCTCTTCCCAGTCCATCGGAGAGTGGGCGATGGGAGGCTGACGGATGGACGACCTTTCGACCCCTTCTTCAGACGTGGCGGGCTGGCAGACGGGATCATTGTCCATTGTCTCTCGCTTCCTTCCTCCCTTCAGTCGGTCGCTCGTGTCCGAGTCGGACAGACTACGTGATTCCATCACTTCTCTCTCCGCCCATTTATCCCGAGTAGTCGTCCGCGGCCTACCCGGTCTTTCTGCCGCGGGATACTTCGAACCTTCGCGGAGCGGGAAGGAACAACGGCCGTGCATCTAACTCTCTCCTTTACTCCCTCGAGGGTTTTTGTCGGAGGAGAGGGTTCGCTTCCTTCGTGCAGTCTGGCCGGTGCATCGAGGCTTCAAAAGCGTACGTCTTTCATCCGTCACCTTCGTAGAAACCCCATAGGCCCTATTCTCCCTTCCCATCTGTGGATTCGGTGGAGGATATTGATTTTATTATTTGAACTCATTAACTCAACTCACAGACACATATCAATATGAAAGGAGATTTAAAGTATATATATCCTTAACAAATCTTATTGGTGTCTGCTTTAAGTTAGAATTCCAAGTGTTGTGTAAACAAACTTGCCCTCCATGGCAACTCAGCTCATTGTTTTTCTTTTCTTAATTTAAATAATCGTTTTGTTAATTAATTTAATACTTCAACAGAAGAGACTTTACGTGATTTATACAGGCATAATTTGTTGAAAAAACCATCTGTTTTGTAAGATATTCTTGTCATCAGATATAAAAAATATCTAATGTATGTGTCAGCTGTGTAAAGGGTGTTTAGTCCTAAACGGGAAAAAATGGGTAATCTTTTTTGGCAGGTTAAAAAATGAAGAGCTTTTGGATAGTGCAGTGCTCTCTGTACCATACAGCATCTTTTAATTTTTCTAACCTGCCAAAGACGATAACTCATATTGGCCCATTTGGGACACCCTTGACTCCGTTGACACGGAAATATAGAGTGTTTCAGGGTTCTGCGTCATTTCTGGAAGTAATTGGATCCATATTTGTCGATTGGACATTTGCTAATTCTTACAAACGGTGCAACAGCAACGCAAGCATATTTGCCCTTTGTATTTTAAGTGTTACCATGAAAATGCAAAATGCAGTAACCTATTTCAATTCAAGAAATAGGAAACGTATTTCACTTGTGTCTAACCTTTGCTCTTGTATTTGTATGTTGCCAATCATGCATAATCATACACTTAATTGCCAGACTGCACTGTCCATATTCATTTGCTCTTTTCATAGCAACAGCAAAATTACTTGCTGGATAAATCTTTCCAGGAATTGCGTAACTAATGGAGGTAATTATCATGGAAACGCCGAGTAAGCTCATTCTGCAAATCTGGCTCTTATCATCTTTCGTTTCTCTTTTATTCCCGCTGCCTACTCAGCCAATCCATCTCTAAACCTTACCGTGGAGTTCACGTTAAAGAACGAGGGTGACATCAAATACGTCTGTGTCACTCATCTGTGACATCAGAGAAACTCTGTCACTCACCCGTCCCGTATCACTTGTCGTTTGCGACTCATCCACGGCAGCATCGTGCACGTGTAGCGTCTGATTCATTCAGGGATTTCCTACTTGGCTTTAATACTTGCGATCTATTTTTCTTTTAAGTAATCATGCAACTGTATTCCATAAGCCATCAGCGGGTTCTATAAATGTATTCCAATGCAATTCATTATCTTTCACTTTCACGCAGAAGAACAACAGTTTCAATTAATTGCGTTTACAATGTGGCACTGTTTTCATTAACGTGCGGAATTGATGGAGTAAAAATGTGATCTCTAGGAAAGGAAATCAGATCCTAGGTATTAAGTATGAAATAGAACGGTGAAAGTGAGGTGAAAGGGATAGAAAAAGGACGGGAAAGTGGTCGAGAACTTTGAGTAAGGTGGAATAATTATGGAGGACATTGGAAAGAACCAAATACGTCGGTTGTGTGAGGTGATGAAGGGCTAGGGGATGCTGAAGGCCATGATTTAGTCAAGGATATTGGGCAAGTTGCAAGGTGAAGAAAAAGAATAGGTTTTATCGACGCGACGAAAGCAGGTGAGGATCGAATTTGTGGGGATGCGAGATCTCTGACGTCCCATCCTAGAGATTCTGGTTCAAATTCAGACCGCAGCGGAGATTTGTACATAAATTCTCATCTCGACTTTCGTTAAATTCAGTCCAATGCCGACACCGAGTTTCTCTCCACCTCATTGCTCATCGACGTTTCTCTTATCTGCCAACCTACCGGTCTTTAGAGGCACAAAAGATCGTATATGTCGGTCACTTTCCAAAGAAAACATCCAACTCGAGGTTTGAAATAAAAGTATGAGGACAAAAATTGAGGAAGTAGAGCAATTTCGTGATTCAGGTAGTCCTTGGGAGGAAAATGGGAATAGTCGTGGAGACATTATTGGGATAATTAGGCTAGCGAATGAGGCGTTCAGTGATAGGTGAGAGATGATGACAGAAACCTAACGCAAGGATGTAAGAGATTGCTGGCGATGATTTTAACGAGGAGTATTGCATTGTTAATTAGAGCAAGTGGATTCCTTCACCTCTTTCGGATGAACCACAACGTGGGCGGAAGAAGTGCAACGGACGTCAAGCGAAGAATAACCCAAGTTAAGAAGGCGTACACGGGAAAAAGACAACTGCTGTGCTCAAAGATGATAGGACTACGGGCCAGGAAACAGTATGTGAAAACATTCGTGTGGAGCGTGGAACTCTATGGATCGGAAGTATGGACCATTGGAAAAGCTGACCAGAAAAGACTCGATGCCTTTGTAACTTGGTGCTCTAAGAGGATTCTGATGATAAAACCGACGAACAAAATAATTAATAACGAAGTTTGCGGAAGAGTAGAAGAGGGAAGTACCACATGGAACACAATATAGAAAAGAAGAACCAGATGGATCGATAAGCTCTCGGGTTTTCAGCTAAAATTGGAAGAAGTAATGTGCACAAAATGCAAATTTTTTTTATAAACAAAATTCTGATCCATCTTAAAAATGACGGATATTAGAAGATATTACATTCCGGAAACGTGGTTTTCGGAGGCGGCCATCTTGAACTTTCGGGTAGTTTTTGAAACTGGACACCAAGTGAAAGTGTGGTAGTGTGAATTTCTCATCTTTGCTAAACAGTATTTTACCACCTATACTCGATATCTTTTTAAATTTCCCAAGGTTGTTACTGCGCGGGCGATGTTAAATTTAATTAAGAAAAAAGAAACGTTTTTTTCCCGTTCCCGTCTCCCGTTACCCAACCCACCCCTGCGAGGCGACCCATCCAATTGTTATTCTATAACATAGTTACGAATGTTGAATTTATATTAGAAATGAAGTAATGAGGTATCCCTCTGGTGGATAGTGTTGAAACTCAGCAATATGGCGCAAAACTCTGTTAAAATATGTGAGAGAAACGTGATATTCAAACAGTTTGGAACGCTCTAATTGTGAAAGTACGCCAATGAAAGAGATATTTAAAGGAAAGGCAAAGTTTAAGGTTTAAAACGAGGTATTAATGACACCTATAGGACATTTTGGAAGCGAGTTATGATGGAAATTCGATGGACCTGTTTCACGGAAATTCTATAATGAGAAAATAAGAGCCTCAGATCAGCAATAGTTTTAAATGTTACTTACCTTCTACCTAATTGTGCCATAGGGGTCATGGGGATTTGGGACGTGGGGCAGCAGTCCCAGGTGCAAGTACTCATGCAGCGCATACAACATAATGCAATATGCACTCCTTTGCATTGCCATCCTTAATGGACCGCAAGGGCTTTACTTCTAGTGCATACATATCCTTTTTAACTACCTACAGGATCAGTAAGCCTGTGTAGCGTAGTGGTGTGCGTATTGGCCCAGAAGGTCAAAGGATTTGTGGTTCAATTCCCGGTCCAGGCCAAGCTTAGAAACAGTTTAACAAACTTTCAAAAATACCTTTTTTTTGCTATTGTGTGTTGAAAAAGCCATGAAAAAAATTGGCCTGTACCAGAAATGGAACCACGAACCTTAGACTTTCCGGAACAGAAACAGTTCATCAAACTTTCGCACCAGTTTACCAAACTGTTTCGTAATTCTTTTTATTAAAAACGTCGTATTTCCTTATGAAAATAAACTATCTCTAAGGGGTGAACTTGACCTCTGTTGGTGCTAAAAGTTCTGTCATGAAGTCGGTACTTTTAATGTTAAAGTAGTCATAACGTATTGTATTCTAATCCATGCTTTCTCGAAGTCTTTCAGTGGCGTTCGGAAACGTCCTGCCTTCATTTTGCCCGGCGCAGAAGAAGTCCTTAAGTCCTCCCTCTTATCCCCTCGGGAGAAATTTCGTCTCAGTTTCTTTTCTTCGAAGCTCCCATCTCTCACAATCTTTCTTCCTCTTGACGAGTTTCCGCAGAAGGAGGCGAGCAAGGCTTTCTCTCCTTCCGCTATAGTTTTTGAGAGATATTTCTTCCCTCTCCTCCGCCTCCTCCTCCCGTCCTTTTTCCCGCCTCCTCTTCTTCTTCTTCTCCTCCTCCTCTTCCCACCAGTTCCCTTCCTTCCCCTTTTACTCACCCGCCCTTCTTTCCTCCCATCTTCGTCGCTTCTTCCTCTCCGCCCGACCGTGGCGTCGAACGCGTCAGGCGGGAAGGCCCCAGACGTCCCAAATGGTTTCCTGGCCCCGAGGAGGATGGGGAAGGAGGAGGTGAATCATCTCGCGCCGACGGATTCGAGAGGACTCCTCCTTCTCCTCTCCCTTCTACTTCTCCTTCTCCTATGCCTTCGCCATTCGGAGAGAATTTTCCTATATTTTTCTCCTTCGTTCATTTTCATCTATTATCCTTCTAAACCTTAAGGTAGTTTGAGCGAAATATCATTTTACTTTGAAATCAATAAATTTGGTCTCATTTTAAAGAAAAACATATCACCTATCTGAGGACACCAAAAATTCTACCCATTACCACATTACTTTCGGAGATATTTACCAAAAAATACCAGCCCTTTTACATGGGAAATTGTACGTGTATGCACTCCAGAGTGAGATTATTTACAAAATGAGTTATTTCTCACACTTAGATGTCCTAAAAAAACTAACAGCATGTGGTTTGTGTGTTTTCTCAACTTTGTTAAAAAATTGATCATATTGTCACCGCAGGAGGTTCTTGGGTAAAACCTTCACTTTTAAAGGAGTTTCAAACGCACCGCGCGAAAGAAATGAGTCAAGCTAAAGATTTATTTAGATATTTTTATTTGATTACTTACAATTTCTGTCATATGAAACTATATTATTGCACCATAAATAATGCAATATTAAATTGATGTGTCCTACAGCTGGTGAATTTAAAAGGTATAATTCGAATATGTTCTCCATAATGACTAGGGAACTATCTCGCTCGGACTACCTTAATCCTCCGTCACTCGAGCAACCTTGTGGCGCTTGAATGTGATTACAGGCCAACCGTGATATTGATTGAGCCTTAGCTAATTCATTATATTTGCTCCAACCAGACGTTATCGATAAATAATGTTTAGCGGAGATGCATCTACATCTACATAATACCCTGCGAGCCGCCACATGGGCGTGTGGCAGGGGGTGTTATGTCACCAGCCGTGTAAAGATGTTAGGTTTTGGGAGGTGAAAAGGTGACGTGTATTATGGGTGTGTATTTAGTGGAGCTCAGCTTTTATTGTGCGCGGAAAGAGCGAGTTTGTGTCCCTATCTGTTCGGCAGTGTATATATCTAATTTTATCGCTTCTATCAGACCTAGAAATGTAGTGTGGCGTCAAAATAATAACCTCGGTGTCGCTCTGAAACACACCAGTTCTGAATTTCTCTAGCAAGCTAAGCCTAGCGTGTAGCCTCCGAGTCTCAAGGGGCTCCCACCTTAATCCCTCTAAAAGTTGTGCAACGCTATATTTTCGCTCTCAGCAGTTTTTAACGAAGCGTGCAGCTTTTCTTTGTATTTAATTAATTTTTGGTTAAATATTTTTGACCAGGGTCCCAAATGCTCACGGCGTATTCGAGGTTTGGCCTGACCAGAGCGAACATGCATCTTTCTTTTACTTTTCCATCCGAGGACCTTCCTTTTATACGCTTAATAAAACCTAGTTTCTTTTATGCTGCGCCACATATGTTTTGTATGCGTGTTCCCCGCGATATATCAGAAGTTAAGTAAATTCCAAACTATTTAACAATATTTGAAGATTTTATGTTTACTCCACCCACGGTGTAGGTATGGCTTTTGTGTGATGACTTTCGCAGGAAGTGAACAGCAGGAAGTGAAAGTGAAGTGGAGCAGAAAGTGGTGCAATTGCTAATATTTAGTTCTAAACCCCTGTCGTGGCACCACGAATGAACGTTGTTATGGTACGATGAGAAATGCGGAGGGTAACTAGAATGAAATTTATCACTCTAGGAAAATAAATATTATAAAGTTATTGTTTAAAATATTCATATGCAGTTTTACTTATTGCGTATGCATTGAATTAGGTAATAATAAAAAAACGCTTATACTTCGTACAAAAAATAATTGTAATTATATTTGTGTGCAAAAGTTAAACAATATTTTGCCTATGAGCCGATATATCGGCCCTCTGCACTTTACGCCTGAGATGCCAAAACCGATATATCGGCCCGCCGCACTAAAAGGGTTAAGGTAATTCCATGATATTTTACTGTATCTGAAAATTTTATGTTTACTCCACCGGCAGTATAGGTATGGCATTTGTGTGATGACTGTCGTAGGAAGTGAACTGCGGTGCATTTACTAATCGCATATTCTAACCCCCTCTCCTGGCACCACGGAGAAACTTTGTTTAGGTCCGATGACAGAACTTCAAAGCCCGCATCTTCGATTATTTAACGGTAGACATCTCTATCGTCTGCAAATTGTCTTTATTTACTGCTAACTCGAGAACGTAGATCGTTAACATACATAATGAATAAAAAAGGGCCTACAAAGATGCATGTAGTGAGTGGAAATACAATAAGTTTAAATTACGCTAAAGTTACTTTAAACTTATCCATAGAACAAGGAAAACTGTACTATTTTCTACAATTTTTTAGTGTCTACGTGGCGTATTACAACTCTACTGCATCGTATGGTACAATTGTGCCCTACTAGGCTAAAAGGCAGTAACTGCATCATTGTTGGATCTCTAGTGTTCGACCCTTCATTTAATATATGAAAATTTCGCGTTCTTTCCGCAGTCAAAATATTATTTTGAGAGCAAAAATCAAATAATTTACGGCACTTTTTTTTTTTGCAAAAATCATTATTCCAGAGGCCTACGTGTTATCCAAGCGTTTCCGGACGTGATTTACCATTAAGAATTAATTCAGTCACTGATTGACGCATGAGTGGACCGCAGTCGCAAAAATGTACATTGTGCTTTTATATGCAAGAGGTTATTTCGCCTATTGTTCCACACCAGAAGTAGCCTTCGTTTTCTTTTTTTTGTCCCTATAAATAAGAATCTGCTGCGTCGTCAATTTCTTGCGTCGTGTTTTGAACGAGGTCATTTCATTCCTCTAATTTCTTTTTCGTCCAATTTCTCACGTCAGGCGACTAATAAAGGACGTTTATCATTTCGGCCCTTGAATCAGCTCTTAAAACATTTGTGGCGACTTATCGTGGTACAAAAGTCTCGATGGAATTGAGGGATTTACCGTGTTCAATAATAATATCATCACTCGCTTATTTAAGGCATTCTGCTTTCCTTTTTGCTCGAGTGTTTTTCCCCCGCGTCAGGGTTGAAAAAAGAAATACACATATCTCGTTTCGTGGCGTGATATAACAGGGACACGTTCTCCTCTTGAGCCTTCTTCATCGAGCGAGGGAAATTTTGTTTTTCTCCGGGTTCCGCGCACACTCAGTCAATCTCGGCGGGAAGGAAGTAATCAGCTGATGAAAGAATCAGTTTTTTTGCCCGTGGTTCTTTTTTTTTGGCGAGTAATCAGGGAGCGAGGGACGAAGAGTCAGGCGCCATAGTGCCTCAGTTCCCACTCGAAGGAAGCTTGAGATGGACTCGCAGAAAGGCGGAGAAAAACTGTTCGGGGAATCGGTGTAGTTGTGAACGCTGAACTAAATCGCTGGTTTTAATTCCTTAAATGCCGACTGTAAATCTTGTGTAATACCTGTCGTAACGGCTCTAGATGGCCGCAAATGGATGGATAACGTTTCAAATCCCAGCTTGAAGTGATTTCTATTGTTTATGAGCAGTATTGAGGAAAGAAAAATGATGTAGCAGTTGTTTTCATTTCATTATTCGCTCAATCCTAAGATTGGTTAATTTCAGCCCTCCAGCCTTCCCTATCAAATGCTAGTTCTTTAACCTCCTTGTATCTCTTCCCATGTATTTTCGTCTTTGTTTGGACCATGGACTTAGTCCTGGGTCTTACTCTGCGGACTTTTCCGTCTATTTTGCCATTAATTATGTTCTTCACTAACCCATTGTGTCTCAGATTGTGTCCAATCCATTTGGCCCTTCTTTTCTTCAAAGCATTCTATTTGGTCCTTTCCTCTTCTACTCTTCTGTTAACTTCATCATTTCTCATTTTATCCATCCATTTTATATTCAGCATCTCCCTCCAGCACCAGGTTTCGAAGGCTGCTAGTCATTTCTGGTCTGGTTTTCTAGGGGTCTATGCTTCCGATCATAGAGTACTATACTCTACACGTTGTTTTAATCCACTCTTTTCATCTTATCGACCCTAAATGAGTGTGAAATTTGCCACGAAAGTAATTATCTTACAATCGGGGTCAAAAACACTTCTCTGCATGACTCCCCCATCGAAATGAACCTTGAATTGTGATGGGGCGGTGGTGTGGAAAGAAAGTTTTATGGAAGAATTGCTCTCCCCTGAGCGGGTGAATTTTAGAAAACCTTAGTTTGAGATATTAGCGGCGGAGGAGTACTTAATATGGTACAAGATAATCGAAGAGTTGACTTTGTGGAATTTAGTCATAGTACAGTAATTATAACATTTTAATTTTCCACATTATTTTGTTGTTTAAGAAGCCTGACCGGTTTCAATGTAAGAGCATTATCTTCAGAGGCATAATACCAAGTTAAGAGATGGTAGCTTTATATATAAACAGGGTACCATAAGGGGAAGGAAATGCGGAGGTGGTTAGGGAAAGAGGGGGCTTAGAGGGAGGAAAGGGTCAATGTAGAGGGGGTGGAGGGGATTAACAAAGCGAGGACACGGGGAAATATAAAAACCAACCGCGTCAAAAGTTAAAAGAGAAGGGGAAAGGCACGGTAAAAAGGGGTGACAATTTATCCGGGATAAAATCATTTAAAACCCTATGACTAGGTTTTTAAAAGCTAAAACAATTTCAAAGTTTTCCAAAAATCCAAATTAGCATCTTTGTTACAAATGCATAAAATTTTGAGATTAAAATTAGATGAGTGGTTACATTCAAACAGATGTTTATCAAACACTGAGTTGTTGTCGTGGTTTATAAAGCTTTAAAAATGTTCAGACATTCTTGTTTTAAATTTACGGCCAGTTTGACCTACGTAAATACAATTCATCCGGGAGAATCACAACCAAGGGAGTTCACCCCGCTTCTCTCCAGATTGTCATACCCTCCAGAATGTCTATTGTGATTCTCTACAGATAAATAGTGTGGAAAATCACAAAGTTATAATTGTTATACTACTTATGATGGATATCTTTTCCACATTTTTATGTTTGCGTTACAAATTTTTGTCTCAAAACTATACTCTTTATCACGATATTATATCTTGTTACTCGAAGTAATATTTTTCCGGCAAAAAAAAGTCTAGGGAAAAGTCTAGAAGGCAACAGGCAAAAAAAAGTCTGGTCCTTCAACACTCGGATCACCAATATTGGTAAATGTAAGTATTTACAATGCTCAAGACAGAGTCAATTCTGAAAAAGGCTATACTAAACCCAATTCGGATTGATTCAAAGAGTTAGTAGTTATTTAAGTCTGCAAGTCTCATCAGGATATTTGAATTACGCTGCCAAAGAGAAAAAATTATAAATCTCAGAAAAGAATCCGTATTATTATGACTAAAAACAGTTATATTTTTGAAGTAAGTAGAAATAAAATCTATGTACTATTTCATATGAGACATTATGCGCTTTTTAAAGAATCCTAGGCGTAACAATTTAGTTGCATTCCGCTTTTTTGTGCCTATTTTGGGGCTTAGCATCATGCAATAGAGTCATGTTTGTATTCCTTAATGTTATTTTTGTTGAAGGTGTTTTTTTTTCGGCTGTGCTTCGAAAAGGCGAGAAATTCTCGCGCATTGTACTCAAATTAGTGTAAAAATATGGCGCACGTGCCTCTCAATCACGGAATCTACTTGTTTTAGGTTTAATAACTCGCAGGCAAGAACCGCGTCATTCCGTTATTAAACTCCCTTGAAGTTTAATAGTAATTTTTTTCACGAAAATATCTTCTCTATTGGTATATCACCTGCGCCTATAATAATAATTTTTCAAATCAAGTCAATTGAAGGAAATTCTTGCTTCAATTGCTTTCGAAAAGAGCAAAAAAATTCAAATCATTCCCAATATGAATCCATTGCTGAAGAGGATACACATACAAAACGTGGCACAGAATTTAAAAAACTAGGTTTTGTAAACGTATAATTGGAAGTTCCTCGGATGAAAAAGTTAAAGAGAAATGCTACTTCTCTCTGGTTGAGCCACACCTCGAATACGCCGTGAGCATTTGGGACCCTGGTCAAATAGATTTAACCAAAATAATTAATGAAGTACAAAGGAAAGCAGCGCGCTTCGCTAAAAACTGCTACGAGGAAATATATAGTGTCTCACAACTTTTAGAGCGATTATGGGGGGAGCCCCTAGAGACTCGGAGGCTACACGCTAAGCTTAGGTTGCTCTAGAAATTCAGAACTTATATTTTAAGAGCGACACAGAAAATATTATCATGACTCCTCATTACATCTTTTGGTCTGACAGATGTGATAAAATTAGAGAGATACACTGCCTAACAGATAGGTACAAAAACTCGTTCTTTCCAATACGCACAATAAAAATTAAGCTCCACTTAATACACTCCTATAATACATGTCAGTTTTTCATTTCACAAAAACTATCATCTTTACACCGCTGGTGACCTAACACCCCCTGCCACTCTGCCTTACATCGGCTCGCAGGGTATTTTTATGTAGATATATATGTGGAAGACAGTTTGTTTTTTTCTGCCGGGTTAAACGCATCTCCGTATTTTCGCTCTGCTTCTAATTTCTGGGACATGAGCAAATATTTTTAATTAGTTTTTTGTAATGAGAAAGAAAGGAATACGTTCGCGAAAACTTTGTAGTCAAGTGGTGAAAAAATATGCTGGAGTCTTTCCCATCCTAAGGTCTTTTTTTGTGCCACGTATCGATAAAAAGTGCGCATCGACTGGTTTATGCTCGGTACCCTTACTGCCAGCCTTGTTAGCGGAGTAGAATGAAAGCACCTGGAGTACCTCAGCACCATGCCCGCCCGGAAAAGTTGGCCGTGCAGAATCGGAATGTTCATTAGTGAAGTTAATTAACTCTTCCATTATTTCAAATAAAAGAAACGTCATCTCAAGTCGAACTACCGAATGTCATGAGGACAAATATAGTCAGTCGTATCACGCCAGTGGGTCAACCATGTTGTGCCATACCACTCAGTTGTGAGTTTCTTTTGTTTCGAACTGATTGAACCCTTGAAACGACCCTGCTCTTGTTTAAATGAGCGAGTGTCGTATGGCACGTGTGTATCTCCTTGAAGATTAAAGGGAGTTTTTTCACTATTGTCTTTTTATTGACATCGATTGAGTGATATTTATTGATCTTTAGATAATTCATTATTCTTGCCTCAACCATGACCTTTTCGTGTAGAGATGTAAAGCGGATATGCATGTAATTAGTGCTTATACAATGAATTTATATTATGCTAAATTTACTTTACTCGTGTCCATAATATAAAGAAAAATTGTACTTTTCTACAATTGTTTAATTTGTACGACGTGTTTCTTAGCTCTTCTGCATCATCGAGTACAATTGTTTTTATCATGTTTTGAAATACTAAATTATTACTGGATTACTGAATATATACATCCGTAGCCGTAAGAGAAAGGGGGAAAGGCTGAGGGTGTAGGGGGAGAGGGAGGGTTAGATAGATTTTGTAGGGGTTTTAAGGAGAGGGAAGTGGGGAAGGGGTTGGCATGTTACTGTGCCTACGATGTCGCTGTTTATTTTTCCTGTTGACCACTAAAAAATCTATGTATTTCCATAATGATACATTTATTGTGGTGATGTATTTATAATGACACCCTACGGATCGGAAACAAGGACGATTTGAAAAGCTGACAAGAAAAGACTAGAAGTCTTCGAAACCTGGTGCTGGAGGAGGATGCTGAAGATAAATCGTACGGACAAAGTGAGAAATGATTAAGATTAAAGAAGAGTAGAAGAGAAGATGATAAAATGGCATACCATAGAAAACAGAAGAACAAGGTGGATTGGACACACCCTGAGACACAATGGGCTTGTAAAGAACATAATGAATGAATGAATGAATGGTTTGAATGAATGGTTTATTGTTTCTCTGGGAAACCCATAAGAGCAAAAAAGAAAAACAATTAGTACAGAAAACATTCTGCTCAAAATACAATAATTATGAAATAAGCATGGCATAAACACAAGAGCAATTGAAAACAAAGGTTCTAACAAAAATGAAATTAATCAACACAAAGATTATTACATCTCAACACAACAGTGCTACTCTTTAAATATTCGTACAATTTCCTCTTAAAAGATTCCGGAGTGGAGGAGAATTATATTGAGGGGGGTAATGAATTCCAAAACTTGGATGCTACAATCGGGAAGGAATTTAGGTATTGGTTGGTACGGGCTTGGGGCATGTGGAGAAGGTTTAGGTCTGCCCGAGTTCTTCTGACGGAAACAGTAGTTCTGAGGGTAAATAGGTTGTAGAGGTACTCAGGCATATGAGTATGAAAGAGGGAGAACAGAAAACACCCCAGGAACTCATAATCGAAGGCAAAATAGAGGGATGAGTCCCCAGAGGAAGATCCAGGAATAAGTTTATGGACAAAATAAAGAAGAAAGAACGTAGGAAGAGATACCAAGAGGTAAAAGAACTAGCATTAGATGGGAAAGAGTGGAGGGCATCGGTCCTGCAATCTTAGGACTGAACAAACATAGAATGAATGGTGATTTGGTCGTCTTGAATTTTCACCCGATCAAGCCTGAGAATGTGGAATTCTGCATAAACTTGGGCAAATTTTTATCGACTGGATATACTATTTATGCAAAGGCCGACCGAAATGATTCCATTTAAAATCCGGGTTCATTATGTACTCCTTTTTCGTCATTTATCGAAATTTTAAACGGTCATTAGCTCCCACGGATAATGCCAATGGATCTTGTGCGGTATCCGGAAGTCCGCCCGACCCAGCTGCTCGAGTTGTAATTGGTGGGAATTTTAAGCCAACCGGGAAAAGGGGAAGGCCGCAGAGAAAACCGGCCTCGGGATTAGACTACTCTTATCCCATAATGGCGCCATTTATTCTCGGTCAAACGACGGCGTGTGACATGCGGCGCACTGCACTTGAACTCTAATGGACAGAGCGCCACCGCGAAAATTCTCTCCGGAATAGAGAGTACCTTTTGCTTTCCCAGGCTAGGTGCATCAGTGCACTTTCAAAAGCGCAAAGTACTGCAATATCATACGGAACAATACTATGGCAGAAGGGGACATTTTTTTTAGCTTAAAGATTTCAGGTTTATCCATGTGAAAATATATTTTCGACGTGACTGAGTAAAACGTATCTATTTATTGCTGTATGTACAAGTTAAAACGAGTTTCAACGCTTGGGCGACATCTTCAGGGTCAAATTTATTTCTGAAGGACATTTTAAATTATGACTGTTAATAGTGGCTGCTGAAAAATTCTGCTTCCAACTGAATTTGCACAACCTTTTGGACCGGTATAAAATCTGTTGTTTCGTAATATCTCGGTACGAAGACCTATTTTTATACGTTTTCCGTCGATGACTCTTACTTTAACCGACTGACAAACTTGTACCAACCGACAGTCTAATGTTTTCCACAGAAACCGACTTCCCACATGATATCAAGCTGGCATAAAGGCCACAGCAACATTGTTCGGCGATAACTAGACTATATAACAGGGCCCATGATTTTTTTTGACATGGCTTGAATTTGTGCAAGGAAAGGAAGAAATGTTTTAAAGAATTCGCTATGAAATTGCCCAGCAACTGTAACCCTGCGTTATATTATGTATGCAATTTATTTATTTCGGGTTTGACTCTTTCGCTTTTATTTCTAATTATTTTTATAATACCATTTTCTCCTTGTATCTAAATTTTTACATTGTGTGTACGTTGCAAACAAGTTGATGAATCATTTGTAAAAAAATATTTTCTTTCGATCGTGTGCGGGAAAAGGGGTGTAATTTTGTCTTGAAACATTAATTCTTAAAAACGTTGTCGTTGCAGCATTTTAACATTCCTTTGGAGCCTGTTTACTAACCGTAGAAATCGGTTTTTTAATGAATGTATTTGTTCTTCGGACCTTTTATGTAGTATGTGGGTAGCAGTTATAAACGTAGCATCTGCCCTTCTCAGCGGGATCAGGTGGTACTTAACTCTGGCCACTGTGATATTTTTTCCCAACTTTTTAATCCAAGAGTCCAGTAGGGATTAGGTCGAAGGCGATGACTTTGAATTGTGTCTCTTTCTACCCCCGGGAGTTGTCGGGGATTACCGAACTTCGTGAATAATGGGGAACTTTAATTAATTTGTGCCTTCTATACTATTGCTTCCATGTGCCCCTGGTGTTTTCAAGGGTTCTTCCATAGCATTTTTGAGTGTGTGAAAATATGAATGCATGATAATTGGGGTGGAAATAGGTTTCCCGCTAATGTCAACATTTCTGCATCACCAACTAAATTCTAGTCTGCATGCTGTTGCCCACGAGTGTTCCGGAAAAGGGATGAAGCCGGAAGCGAAGTAGCTGAAACGTTCCGCACTGAGAATGCTAAGCGGAGTCGGGAGTTTTCATGGAAACCACTCAGCAGTATTTATACTTCCCCATCAGGTCCATTAGTCGAGCGTGAAGATCTAGCCTGCATTAGCCACTGTGTTAGCTCGTAACTCTATGAAAGCACGCTTTGCAGCCATTTTGCACCACGTTACAAACTGGGTATAGGCACTATGTCTTTTCCACTCTCAAAGTTTGGAGCTTGCAATCGTCCAGACACCTACAGATGCTTTATTGCCATCTTTTTCTAATGTGCGAGTATAATTTATGTAGCCCAGTTTGGGCCTTGCATTCGAGATGTAATATTTCTTCAATGGAAAACATCCGGGTGGGTTAGAGAGAAATGCAGAGTATGTGGTTGGAGGAGGTGTTATGAGGGGGTGATGGGCTGCTTAAGGTTGTGATGGATGGGAATATCGTGGGTAAGCGGGAGAGGAGAAGGAGGACGAAAGATTTTACGAACTGGATGAGAAAGAATAGGGAACTTGGAGAAGAAGAATGAAACAATGTCAGTAGATCGGGCCCTGCTTTCGTAAAGATCCATATCATATTTTTTATTTAAAAATCTACATCAGATCTACAAAAATCTACAGTAATGCAATCGTGACATTGCTTACTCGCAGATTTTATTTAATTTCTGACGAGAAGAGATAATCGCCGTGTGGTTTTAAAATGGATTATAACCCATAGTAATTTTTGAATAAAACTTACTCTTCATACTCTGGAGTAAACGTGGTGCAAACTTCAACTGTAAGTTTTCGAAATCCTTCATCGGTTTGATAGGTAAGGGCAACATTGAAGGAATTAAAATGTGCCTTCGGCCAGGTTGAAAGGCTTACTTCCATTTACGTTTGCCACAAATGATATCAAAAATTTCTTTCCCATGATCCTCTGAAACATATATACAAAAGACTGACACCAGATATTTTGCATTTGATGATAGCTTGACAGCCGAAACCGGTCGGTTACTTTTAAATAAAATGTGGAAGTTGCAAACTTTTTCTTGATCATCACCTTAAATGGTAGTTTTCCTAACTAAGAAAAATGTTTATGGTTAAACATTAAAACTATATTAACAGAATTAAGCGAATAAATATGGTGACATGATTTTATCCGGGACTTCGACTCTTTTTTAACGTCGGACTAATGATGTATTTTATATAACGTAGATTTAGAATATCTTCCAGGAGAAGAAGATAACTACTGAGTATTAGGGCTATATATTGTGGCCAATAAGCATCGTTAAATGATATTTATCGTGATAAGGTTGTATATATGAGTAAAAAATAAAAAATAAATAAAAATTGTTTCCCTTTGGTGTAGTTTATAGTGAAACGTGCGTTAGCTGCGTAAAATAAGATGTGAATATTTATATAATCACAAGAGAAGTAGGGAGTTGATATGCATGAGAAAAACCGGAGGTCTGTTTACCTCCGGTAATCGATTGCAGTTCAGTTTGGAGGAGTTGAGTGAGCATTTTAGATGCATCATAGAGAATAAAGCGTCGAAAGGCGTTATCCGTATGCATGAATGTATGAAACACGTGCAATCTTGCAGGTGCAGACAAACACTCAAAATCTGCGTGAGGTGGATCCCTGTCAAGATTTTCTCTCACTTCCATGCAATCGTGACTTTGTTTACTCGCAGGTTTTATATAATTCCTGACGAGAAGAGATAATCGTTGTGTGGTTTTGTCATGGATTGTAACCCATAGTAATTTTTGAATGAAATTTACTCTTCATAATCTGGAGTAAACATGGCGCAAATATTAACAGTAAGTTTAAAATAAGGGCAACATTGAAGGAGTTAAAATATGCCTTCGTCCACATTGAATGGCTGAGATGTTACATTTTCATGGTATTTTTGAATGCAAAAAATTTGTTCATTTTATTCGGGAGACTATATTTCTCCAGTTTTTAATTATCACGTCTGTTTGTAATAACCGAAAGTATTCACAATCAATAAATATCCATTGTAGCTTTGAAAGAGCTAATGAGTAATTTTTAAACTTAAATGATGATCTCTCTGGCATCTTTTGACATCTCGAGGCCTATTTATCCAATGGAAAAAGGTGATTTAATGAATGATTAAGTATCGCAGTTTGTACGCCAAAGTAAAACAAAAATCTTAGCCTCTCCCTAGCTCGCCAATTTTCAAATTACAAGATCGCTTTTATAATATGAAGGTGAGACATTTTTAACTCGCTGTTCCTTCGAGGTTATTTTTTTTATACATTTGGGTCGCAGCATCTCTGAGGGAACTTCAAAACGCATTACGTCGCTCTCTTTTTTTTTCTCCCCCCTCTCTTTTCGGAAGGCGAGGGGGGGGGAAGAAAAAGATAGCTCCGCAAAAAGGTTCTCGCGGACGAGGAGATCGAAATGGAACGAGCCTCCGATTTCAATTTGTGCCCGCGACATCATCGGCTCCGCCACATTCCTCCCGAAAACCTCTCCCGACCTCTCGTTTTATATATATATATATTTTTTTTTATATATTTTTCTCGCGCTCCGAGAAAGCCAATTATCGGAAGAGGGCGAGAATTTTCTTATTATATTCTCGTTTTTTTTTCAACTCCCTTCGTTTTCTCTTCCCCTTACAGTTTCTGCTTTTTTTTATAATGGCACGTCAAGTTGGAATTCGAATAGATGATATACGATAGCGAGAGCAATAATCAAATAATAGAATCGCTGATAACCTCCTCTCTGCGATGAGTTTCCTCCTGTTCCACTCTTCTCTCGTCACATCCCTCTATGGTTTCGCTTTACGCGCTCTGTAAATGCTCCGCGTTGCAGGGCTGGGCGTTTTCTTTTTTTCGGTTGTGGAAGACGGGAAATGTCACACCCTTCCCAGACCTATGCTCTGGTCATCTCGAGCCTCTTCCTAGCCCCACAAATTGCAACGCCGTGTTGAATTTCTCCACCTTGATAATGAACACAATCGAATGACCTTACTACTACGCTCACTCGCTGTTCTTTCGATTTCCTACATTTGACGAGAAAGTCGAAATGGTAAAGTTTGGGATTTTTTTATCATCCAAACGATCAGACCAAATTAAATGCTTTAGAGTGCATCTGAAAGCGTGTTTGTTTCTGCGTTGAGTGCTGTACCCGCCGTCATTTTAGAGAACACAATGGTCCCTATCAAGTTTCAGTTAACGATTTCGCTACGCAGTGGGCAGTTTTTTTTTAGATTTTGACCAAAATTGTACAATTTCAGCTGTCTCGTCGTGCTGTTCGACTCTTGCTGCTGCTTTGATGCGTTCATGCTGGTTCGCCAGTTGATTTTTAATCGCCATTACAACTTGACTCGGCATGACTTTTATGGAGCATTATCTTTCCATCGTCTTAAACGACGATGCGCCGCTGCCATTGAAGTAGATTGGAGAATGAGGTAGATCTCCCCATCCCCGATTACTATGGTGGCCAATGCTAGAAGCTGTAACGTGGGCGTGGCCTGTCCGCCATCTTTTTTAACCCCGTATTTACTTTTGCACATGCAGACTGACGCCCTAATTTTGCAATTTATTATGTTTTCCAACGATAAATTACTAGAAATAAGCATGCGTTTACTTATTTAGCATTCATTTTCTTTACAAATATAATTTTATTTATTTAAGATACCTAATAATAATCCTCGTCCCCTTCGATAACTCAAGTAAAATGGAGTTGAGCCAATAGAACTAAGTGGCCAATATATTTTATAGAAGTTACTTGCCTTAAATTTAAAAAGATGGCCATCCTTGATTTGTATCCGCCAATTTCTCCTTTTCTATCGTGCTATCCAAAGAAAAGTAAGGAAATAGCAGGAATAAACAATATGGTTGTTATTTTGCTCGTCAGGCTACAATTTGATGACGTAATGTCGTATCCATCTACCTCAATGTCCTTCCCCGAAAATGTTTTTGATTTTTTTCTCCTTTAGGTACTGTCTTCGTTCGGCAGTGAGCGTCTTAGACTGTGTACAATAAATTCACTTCTTCTACTTAGAAGTTGTCATTGAACAGCCTCGCTGTACCGCTCTCAGTAGGGATCTCAGATCGCATATCTGTGCATTTTGGCGCTATTGAACAACGACGATTTAACGATATGCGTTGGCGAAACGTGAGGTTACTGACCGGTAGGTGGCAATCTTTAGGTAAACAACCTAGACTCTTTCTTGGCGACAAGTTGAATGAAAACTTTGTAGTTGAGTTGTCTCTGCGTAGAAGACTAAAGCTACACTCATATACAGCATACTATCATTGCAGGAAAACAGTAGATTGACGTTGCAAGAAAGAGAATGTGAGTCGTATCAGCCAGACCAGGACAACTTTTAACAAGAAAATCTAACTTCTCACTTCCACCAACATCAGTTTGAAACTGAGAAAAATCCTTCTGAAGACGTTTGTGTGGAGTGTGCTGCTCTATGGCTGTGAAACGTGGACGTTCGAGAAATCAGGAAAAGTTTGGATGCGTTACAAGTGTGGTGCTACCTTAGAATGCTGAAGATTCCCTGTGTAGACAGAGTCACCAACAGTGAAATGATGATGAGAAAACTACATCCGTGTACAAAATGCTATCGTAAGAGTTAAAACACTTTGGAGTTAAAATATGAGTTTAGAGTTAAACAACGCAACTTTAGAGTTAAAACGCAAGTTAAACAAGAGTTCGATAAAACTACTTTCCCATATTTTCCAGTCTTATTAAGGACCAAACTATTGAATATGAGAATGATTATTTGGGAACTTTCCATGGAAAGAAGACGTACCTATCACCCTGTCTACCTCAAAGGCCACATCCAATATAGGCGAACCTGACCTCTTCCCGCTTTTCCAACCCACCGCATCAAAAGGCGGTTTTAACGTTGCCTAGCGTTGCGGCCTCTCGTGGGTGACTTCTTTGACTTAAGTTTTGGATCGTAACCCAGTTGAACACTGCCCTCTGCCCATAGTCTTCTCTTCTTTTGTTAACTCTCCCAGCGGATTCGGGTATCTACTCCCGCGGGGTAACTACCTCCGTCTCGGGGCAGGATGCTCTCGCTTATATCCGAGCGTGGATGGTAGTGGTAAAAGGGGAAAGGGATGGGAAAGGAAAGTAGGCGAGCCACAGCCCCTTCGAGGCCGACACCAATGAGGTCAAAAGGATCTCAATTGGGCCCCCGCCTCCCTGAAGTGCTCGTATTAGTTTGGTTACCCAAACAACTGAGACGAGTGGCCGTCGGTCTCGCTTTCGCGAAAAACCTACCGCACATCTTTGAGAACCGGAAGAGCCCGTTGCCCAAAAGATTGGGATTAGGTGTCTCCCTGGCTCCCTTTCAGGGTTGACGCCGTGCGGTCTGCCGGAGTACGTCCTCGAGTCGGGGACCACCGGACCCATGGAGGGTCAATTCGGACCAATTGTGGTCAAAGCGTGGGTACATCCCTTCTCTCAGTAGTCCTCGTCAACCCATTGTTATCTCCCCCTTCGCCCCCTCCGCTATCTCGGCCTTCAGCATTCCCCTATCCCTTACTTCCTGTGTTACCTATTATGCCTCATCCTAATCTCCGCCATAGGTTTATTCTCCGCATTCACCACCTGCGACGTATTTTATCTGGGAAATACCTTAACTTCTGATACATCGTGTGGAACACACAATATATTTATATATTTATTTATTAAAACGCCATAAACAGCAACTAGAGCCTTTACAATGGGTTTAAATAAACAAAAAATAAGCTATGAAAGAAAACAAAATTATATAGTAAAAACAATAATCAACAGAAAGAAAAAGAAAAAAAAACAATTTTGTGGTATGAAGGAAGAAAAGGAGGACACAATGCGTTTAAGTAAGAAAATATGTTGCGTGTGGAGAAAAGGTCAGGGGTAGGGTGATTGTTGGCAAGGGTATCGGAAGTTACCATATTTTTTCTCAAAACTGACATGATTTCGGCAAGAGTTTCAATTATCAAGGAGGTTTATTTTAATATTTTTTTTAAGACAGGGCTATGAATATCAAATCGGAATACGGGAGTGGGGAGTCGGGGTAAATGGGGTGAGGAGTGGGGGATGTTCATTTGGAGAGTTCGAGAAATCGGAAGAATTCAAAAGAGTGTGCACCGAACTCCCTGACCTGCTCAATGACCTGACCCCTCTCTTTCCTTTGTTCCTCCGAGTTGATAGAAAAAAGTGCCCAATACCAAAATTAAAACGAACACTTTGATAATCGTACGTAGAGCCGATCCATGGAGGGTGGTGAGCAAAAAAAGTATAAGCGAATAGCGCCACAGGCTTAGCGCACCGAATAGCGCACAGCGTCATCTTCTCCGGTAGTGGGTCACATTAAACATAGCATTTTCAAATTCAGTAAAATATCTTGGAATTACCTTAACTTCAGATATATCGTGTGGAACAAACATACAAAACATATGCTGCACAGCATTAAATATAATAGGCTTTGTTAAGTGTATAATAGAAAGGCCCTCCGATGAAAAGTAAAAGAGAGGTGCTACTTTGCTCTGGTAAGACCACACCTCGAATACGCCGCAAGCATTTGGGACCTTGGCGATAATTATATAACAAAGAAATTATAAAAAACAAAGAAAAGCTGCGCATTTAGTTAAATACTGCTACGAGCGAACATATAGTGTTTCACAACTTCTAGTGGGATAAACGTGGGAGCCCATTGAGACTATAGGCCACACGCTACGCTTAGCTTGTTTGAGAAATTCAAAACTGGTGTGTTTCTGAGCGACGCAGAGGATATAATTTGGACGCCACACTATATCGCTAGTTCTGACAGAAGCGATAAAATAGGAGAGATACATTGCTGAACAGATAGGTACAACAACTCGTTCTTTTCGCGCACAATAAACGACCACAATAAAAACTGAGCTCCGCTATATACACTCCCATAATGCAAGTCACCATTTCACTTCCTGAAACCTAACATCTTCACCCGACTGATGTCCTGACACCCCCTCCCACACGCGGCGGCCTGACACCCCCATGCCGCGGCTGGGAGGTTTGGTGATAGAAACAGATGCTAAGCACTTCCTTGTTCACGCATTTTTTTCACTCAGTACGTTTCTGAAAAAATTACTCCGGCGAGTGCTCGGTTTTTTGTTACAAATTGATTATACCACATACAAACTACGCACTGCTAAATTTTTGACGTGGTCTTGGAGTCCTACTTCTCTATATTAATTCTCTGATAAGGGCATGCACGAACTATATCCCATGTAAGATGACAAGTATTTGTTAGCAAATACAAATCTCGCAAAGTAATGCGGTAAGGGAATGATGTGAGATATTTTTCTGTAAAATGAGACTGAGTTAATTGTTATCTTGGTTTAGTGATCTAAATACTACCTTGCGATCCGCCGCATTGGCGTATGGCAGGGGGTTTTCGGACACCAGCCGTGTAATGTTGTATGTGATAAGGTTTTGGGAGGTTAAATGCTGACGTGCATTATGGGAGTGTATTTAGTGGAGCTCATTTTTTATTGCGGTCGCTTATTACGCGCGGAAAGAACGAATTTTTATACCTATGTGTTCGGAAATGCATCTCTATAATATCTCTAATAAGGTATTGCGAAGGTTTATTTGGTAAAGTTAACGAAAGTCAAGAAATTAACGAATAATTTAGGTACACTAACACACAAGGAAAGATGCGATACGATATTTTTAATTCCGATATCGAATAGGCCGGTCCCCATCCTACTCACCGCACCTCCAACCCAACCCGTTCCCTCACACAGCCAACCGACACCTTTTCCTTCTCTATCAGAAACTTTTCCAATTCCCAGGCGCGCGCGGTATTCAAGGAAACCGAACTAACTGACGGAGAGCGAACCGCGGGCATGTGGCCAATCGGCGTGGGGAGGGGGTGAGGCGGTGAATTCGGTTAAGGCGGCGGAAGGAAGCAGGACTGGAGATGAAAGGTATACGGGGGAGGTGGTTGCCATGGACGTAGCGCCCAAGCAATTTTCATCACTGTAAACCTCGCAGGCCGCGGGGAAAAAGAAAAAAAATAACGAATCCGCCGTCCAGCGGGAGACCTGACCAGCTTCCAACACATTCACACCGAACACACACACACACATATACGGATCTCCCTCCAACTCGAACTTGTTCCCCCAAGTTCTTTAACACTTTCTCAGAGGAGGATTGGCGGCGCCTCTTTTAACACGCCGACTCCCGGCGCCTTTTGGGAAAACTTTGGGATGAAAATACCCAAGTTCAAACATTTCGGTCACGTTATTTCTCGGGGCACGCGAGCGGGAAATGGAACATGGTGAGAGGGTGTGAAGGGGAGAGAGGAAGGGTTACCAGGAGATATTTAGATATTTTTTTAGAAATTTATTTAATCAATGTACAAAAGGACTCACAGTCCTACAAGAGTACAATACAAACATTGGAATATACAAAGAAGTAAAGTAAGTTCAGTTCCCTCAGCAAATAAGAAAAATTAGTCAAAAATCAAGTGCACCATCATGAAAACATAAAAATAATCAAAAATAGTTTAACAACGTAATCAACCGGAACTCAGAGACATAAAATATTTTCGAGCATGGTTGTGGTAGGTTCTTTATGGCAAGGGAAGTTACCAACCTTATAACTAATATTTATTTATTTATTTATTAAAAACGCCAAAAACAATAACTAGAGCCTTTAAAATGGGTTTAAATAAACAAAAAATAAGTTAAGAAATAAAACAAAAATATATAGTAAAAACAATAAGCACAATAATCAACAGAAAGAAAAAGAAAAGAATCAATTTTGTGGTAGGAAGGTAGACGAGGAGGACACAATGCGTTTTAGTTGGGAAAAAAAGATGTTGCGTGAGGAGAAAAGGTCGAGGGTAGGGCGATTGTTGGCTAGGGTATCGGAAGTTACCATATTTTTTTCTCAAAACTGACCATGATTTCGGCAAGAGGTTCAACTATCAAGGAAGTTTTTTTAAATAATTTTTTTAAGACAGGACTGTTAATACCAAATCGGAATACGGGAGTGGGGAGTCGGGGTAAATGGGGTGAGGAGTGGGGGATGTTCATTTGGAGAGTTAGAGAAATCGTAAGAATTCAAAAAAGTGTACACCGAACTCCCTGACCTGCTCAATGACCTGACCCCTCTCTTTCCTTTGTTCCTCCGAGTTGATAGAAAAAAGTGCCCAATACCAAAATTAAAACGAACACTTTGATAATCGTACGTAGAGCCGATCCATGGAGGGTGATGAGCAAAAAAAAGTATAAGCGAATAGCGCCACAGGCTTTGCGCACAGAATAGCGCACAGCGCCACCTTCTCCGGTAGTGGGTCACATTACACATAGCATTTTCAAATTCGGTAAAATATCTTGGAATTACCTTAACTTCAGATATATCGTTAGGAACACACATACAAAACATATACTGCACAGCATTAAAGATAGTAGGCTTTGTTAAGCGTATAATAGGAAGGCCCTCCGATGAAAAGTAAAAGAGAGGTGCTACTTTGCTCTGGTCAGGCCACACCTCGAATACGCCGCAAGCATTTGGGACCTTGGCGATAATTATGTAACAAAAAATTATAAAAAACAAAGAAAAGCTGGCACTTCGTTGAAAACTGCTACGAGCGAGGAGAGGAGGACACAATGCGTTTAAGTTGGGAAGAAAAGGTGTTGCGTGAGGATAAAAGGTCAAGGGTAGGGTGATTGTTGGCAAGGGTATTAAAAAATGAAGGTAGGCGGTAGAAAATGGAACGTTGGGAGGTGGAGAGACGGAATTTGGGTGTGTGAAACAGACTTACATCGCGAGTGGTGCGGGTAGGGATGCGGAGTGAAAAACAGGAGAGAAGATGATCAGAGCGGAGGGACCCGTTCATGATAGAGTGAAAAAATTTTAGATCGGAAATCAGCCGGCGATGTGGGAGATGTGAGAGACCTAGAGGCAAAAGAATTTCAACTAGAGAGCTGTGTCTAAGGAAGGGCACGCGATGCCGGACTATGGCTAAAAAGAAATTAAGGGGGCGGTTGAGTATTTTAAGTGTAGTGGGGGACGCAGTTAACCAGGTGGGAGAACAGTACTCAATGATGGGCAGCACACAACCAAGAAACACAGATTTAAGGGCAAAAGGGTCGGTAATTTCATTAAGTCTGTATAGAATCCCCACTATGGACATAGCTTTTTTAGAAATTGAAGAAATATGCTCACTAAAGAGGAGCTTTTGGTCAAAGGTGACCCCTAAATCATTGAAGGAAGTGACGGAAGGTACAGGGTGTTTGGAAAGTTGGTAAGTAGAGGAGATAGTATTGTGTTTTAATGTGAAGGACATAATAGCGGATTTACCTGGATTAACACGTAGTAACCATTTTGCGCACCAGCTATCAATTGCATTAAGAGCGGACTGTAACTGAAGTGAGTCAGCCTTACTGTCCACATTTTTAAACACTTTGTAATCATCAGCGTATAAGAGGATGTTACAGCCCAAGGGTAAGATGTCATCAACTAGAACATCCACGTGGAGTGCAAACTTTAATAACCTTTGATGGCGTACATAACAGAAGCAGCAACACTAGCAATCGTACAGCATCAAAACAAACTCCGTCATAGAGACGGATACAGAAAACAATAACACTCCGAAAACAATACCATTACGAATGATACAAAAAACATCATTTATGTTGCCATATCACTATCGTATTACAATGGTGTTGGAAGGTTTTGACAGAGATGCAGTCATAGACTGTGGATGGTAAACTGTTCCACAAAATGACTGCAATTATCCAGAAAGCACCTCTTTCTTTATCAGTTCGGTGTTGAGGGACTCTCAGCGTAACTGGATTCCTGAGAGGGCGACTGTGAATGATGTGAACTAAAGAAAGCTTATTGTACAGATAGGAAGGCGTCTTAGTATGCATAATTTTTTTTTAGGAGAGGGTCTGTTGAAAAATTTGAGAGTATGGGTTGTGTTTTGAAGGGGTTAAAGGGTGACTGAATCCAGTGCCAAGAGTCCGGTAGACCACACCTCTGCCCGCTTTGCGCCAAACAGAAAATCAACCGCCTTTTTAGAGGATTTGTTGGCGCAGCTAGGAGACGGTCAAGGATGGCGCTTTGTGCCAAAATTTCCCCCCTCCCACTCTGTAAAAACCACTCTGCCAGAAAAACCACTCATCGGCAAAAAAACTCGCGAACGCCGTCGCGAATATCCCTCGCGCATTGCTGTCTCGCGTTTCGCTGTCTCGCGTTCGCTGTCCGCGATGGGACAATCAACTCACTTTTATGCAAGGACTAGCTGACCCGTGCGAATATTTCGCACAGTATGCAGCTTCTTCGTCTTTCTTCCTTCTTTCTTCCTATTTTTCTAACTGTCGAATATTTCGCACACTTTGCAGCTTCTTCCTTCTTTCATCCTGTTCTTCTACCTGTTTTTTTCCCATGGACAATTATATGTTATTTATGTTTGTGTTAAAAATACATAACGTAAACTTAAATGGTAAACGATCACACTGATTGCATGTAGAGTGTAAACAATCTAACTAAACGATATGTTAATAGATGCGCCTCCTACAGTCTTTTAAGCACGTAACCATAGCCAACATATGAGTTGATTATATTGTCAAAAGATGGCCCTGTATCATTTTTTAACAAAAACTTAAATTTTAAATCATTTGTCTATTTATCGTCGATAGCGGGGAACATAAGCTTTAAAACGATGTTTGAATCGTTAATTTTGATGAAGAATTATGGGAGTTATGGCGTTGCGACAGAAAAACACATTTGAGAAGTAATATATATGATGATAAATATGAAATCAAAAAGTTTTAATTGAATTGACTTACCAGATGACCATTCACCCATGTACAATCACTATGTGCATTTCGTACTATTGTCATTTTAAACCTTTTTTTGAAGTTTAGAATAATAAAATGTGTGGAGTCGATATACTTCGAGCGAGTAATCGACATGGAAAAATCGAAACTTTTAAGTCAAATTAATGGGTAAATAGTGAAATTTGAGATTGAGATTGTATTTTTCGTCAGAAGCCGGTGATTCAACGTTTAAAATGATACCTCATTTATCACTGTAGGTGCAGTATTAACGGAGCATATACGGAATGACAGAAAAAGACCTTTCTGTAATAATATATATGATAAGGATTTCCCGTACCACCCCTCAACTCCTGCATCGTTCAGCTGACTCTCCTCAATCGCCTGTCGCGCCGTGTTATCGTTGCGCCCGCTCTCTTTCGAACCTGAACGCGGCCGGGAAAGGACGTATCTGTTTGGTTCCAGGTGTGACTTGTGTTCGTCTTGTATAGACCAAGTTAACGGTATTTAGCCTACGGGTTTGTTTTCTATTGTAATAATTGTCGTTTTATAAACGCTCTTACTTGAAGTTAATCAAACTGGCTAAGGTGGTTGTCATTTTTCTCTCATTTCCGCCCACCAATCGCAGTCAATTCACTCGCGACGTCAAGTTTTAGTGGCTTGCGTTGCTTTCTACATCCTTTCCGTCGTCGCAATCTTAATTAAAAACGAAAACACATTTAAATGGAAAATTTTCACATTAACTGCCCCGAGAAATCAGTCCATCCATTCGGTAATTAGAGTGGTTTAGCATTAATGAAAAATAGAATTTGTTAAGCGTATAGCAGGAAGGTCATGGCATGAGAATGTAAAAAAGAGATGCTACTTCGCTCTCGGTAGGCCACATCTCGAATTTGTCGCGTCGATAGGACCTTGGTCATAAATATTTAACAAAAAAATTGATAAAACAATAAGGAAAGCTTCGCGCTTCGTTAAAAACTGCTACGGGCGAACATCCAGTAAGTCCTCGGTATGCGTCGTTTCCATTTACGTCTGATTTGATGTTACGTCCATGCTGACAAGGGTCGTCGGAAAATTTTTCCCCGTTTAATGCTGATGAATTAGACCGAATATGCATATTATTGCGTATTTTGATAACTGAGACATAATCATCCTATCTGAAATAACTATATTTGCCGGGATAAAGGCAAAAAAAGAATTTTGAAATGAACGACTTGATTTATCGCGGGATTTAAGTGGTCACGAATATCTGAATCCGTTTTACGTTGTTTCGACTTACGTCGCTCTACTTCCACACGCATCTCCGACGTAAATCGAGGATTAACTGTTACAGTGTTTCAAAGCTTTGAGAGGGATTAGTTATGGTACCTCTAAGAGACTTGACGGCTTCACACTAGACTTAGTTTGCTAGAAAGATTCTGAACAGCTGATTCGAGTGTCCTCGCAGGGTTAAAAACCTACCCCCCGGTTTGAAGCTCTTGCTTATCACCGGGATGGGTAAGTTGTGGAAGGAAAGAGTAAAGGAATGGGAAGGGTTAGCGAAAACGCAGCCCCTAGGCGGCCGACACCATGAGGCGGATTGCCGTCAAAAGGACGACAACGGGCCCCGCCTCCTCCTAGTCCTCGTAGCTGTTGGGCTCCCCCAGGAACGTTGGACGAGTCACTGCCAGTCTCGCTTGCTCGAAGACTTCCCACACATCTTTAGAGATACAGCGAAGCCCATTGCCCAAATTTTTGGGATAGGGTGTCTACTAGGCTCCCTTTTTTGGGTAAACGTCGTGTGTTTGCCGGAGGTTCGTCAACGGATCGGGGCCCCACCGGACCAATTATGGTCAAATGTGAATTCTGAACAGTTGTGTTTCAAAGCGACGCTGAGAATATCATTTTGACGCCATCTCTAGATCTGACAGAAGCGAAAAAATAAGAGAAATACATCGCCGAACCGATAGGCATAAAAATTTGTTCCCTCTGCGCGTAATTAGCGACCGCAATAAAAGCTGAGCTTCACTAAATACACTCCCATAATTCACATCACCGTATCACCTCCCAAAAACCTTATCCCCTACATCAATACACGGCTTGTGTCCTGAAACCCCCTTCAATCTCTTGCAGTTCCGTACCTAGAGTTTCATCAGCTGTGTTCGCTGGCATCAGTTACCTACAAGAATTGCAGCTTTCCTTTGTATTTGATTTTGTTTCGTGGATTGAATATTTCTGCTCAGGGTCTCTGATGTCCCTGGCGTATTCAAGATGTGGTCACACCTGAGTGAAAGAGCATCTCTCTGTACTTTTACTTTTTCATCCAACGACATCAGTAATATTCGCTTGTTAAATCCAGCTTTATCAAATGCATTGTAAGAGGGCGAAAGGGCAAATTGAATTGGAATTTCTCCCCTTACGATCGGCAAAGTGCTCGAGGAACATTTGCCCAAAACAAACCGGCTCTCTCTAGGGTTTGGAGTGGCTGAGTCTTGCGTGTTCGAGGGTATTCGGCGCTGTTGGTGGTGTTTTCGGAGAGCCATAAATTTATTCATCACCTGAGGATCGACTTCTAGGCACCTCCAGGGTTTTTTCTTGTCGCTGCCGGAGTGATTGTTCCCCTGGCGCGTCGGTTAAGGGGTAGGAGTAAGATATACACCTTTGAGTCGATCGGGGTATTGGAGGAGGGTAGTGTTGAGGGTAAAGGGTGTATGTATGCCCACCGGGAAACCCTTGGAAGCGTCCTTTGGGTGGAAACGTCATCGGTCGACCTCTCAATACTCAGTGTCGTGTTAATGCCTGCGTTTGCTGTTCAAACGCTACCTGCCACTACGGTACTTGCCGCCATAAGCGTTGTATGCCGCGGCATATCATAAATTTAAAAAATTTTGCTAGCGTTAAAATAATTTTGAAGATAAACAAAGCATTAGTAACGATTCTGAAAAGTACACTTTTACGTTCAGTAATTTTTAAAAGTGTATTCATCCCCCGAACGCTAAAAGCGAACGCGTAGTCCGCGCGGCAGGCGTATTTACCCTGAAATTTACTTTTGTTTGACGAGTTCCACCATTGAGGGATATGGAGAGGGCACTTGCTATACTGGCCAATGCTAGAAGCTGAAGCCTGTCGGCCATCATCGTTAACCCTCATATCCCTACGGCGCCTTTAGGCTAATGTCCAAATTTTGCAATTTTACTGTGTTATCCATCGATAACTTACTTGAAATCAGCATGCACTTACTTATTCAATGTGCAATTTTTAATATTTTGTTTGTTAATTTTAATAACTAGTAATCTCCATTCCCTTTTTGAACAAGATTTTTTGTAATATCCAGTAGAATCCGTAGAAGTGAGTTGTTAACATATATTTCACGGTCACAAGCCTTAAATTTCAAACTGATGGTTGACATTCTTGCTTAAGGTAGTGCGAGCGAGATAGTTCCCTGATCATAATAGAGACCATATTCGAATTATACGTTTTAATTTCACCACCTGTGAGACAGACGAATTGAATATCGCATTATTAATGGTGCAATAATATAGTTTTACATGACAGGTATTGTAAGTAATCAAACGAAAATATCTAAATAAATCTTTAAGTTGACTCATTTTTTTCACGCGGTACGTTTGAAACTCCCATCAAAACGGAAGGTGTTTTGTGAAGAATTTACTGCGGCGAAAATATGATTAATTTTCAAAATAGTTGGGAAAACACACAAACTACACACTGTTGATTTGGAAAGAATAGAGTAAACTTTGTTTTTCCACAACGAACTTTAATTACTTGCGACCATGGTTTCGACAATTAACGTCATCACCACCTGATGATGACGTTAATCGTCGAAACCATGGTCGCAATTTATTAAAATTCACTGTGGAAGAACAAAGTTTACTCTATTCTTTCAAAATGTTTAGTAAATTCCATAAAGTATCGCCGGAAACCACCTACTTCACTGTTGATTTTTTGACGTGTAGGAAATTCTTCATTTTTTAAAATTAGGTCACTCTGGGGTGCATACACGTATCATTTCCCATGTAAAAGGGCTGGTATTTTTCGTCAAAAATCTCGGAAGTTGGTTGTGTAAGGGGCGGATATTTAGGAACCCTTGGATGGGTGAGCTGTTTTTCTTAACAATTTAACTAAATTCATTGATTTCTAGGTGAAATGATATTACTACCTTATCATCCACTACATCATCTTTTCCTCCTTGCTATCAATAGTAAAGTAAGGAGAGAACAAGGTTAAACAATATGGTTGTTATTTCGGTTGGAAGACTTCAGTTTGATGACGCATTGCCCTCTTCATACACCAAAATGGGTTCAACGGACTACAATGAGCAGCGCAATGACCGCTGTATAGTGAAAGGTCCAGAAAACCCAAAGCATTTGTAAAATTCATTTTGTGGTTTAATATGAATTGCGGCTCGTAGCAACGGTTATTTGACGTAAGACTATTTACTTTCAAGTTTGATACGTCAATGGTAATGCAGTGAAAATTTCGTTGTGTGAAGCGGGGACTTGCTTGGATAATTTTTTTACAATTTAATAACTCAATTTTTTAAATTTGCATTGCATCAATTTTACAATGCGTTTGCGGATAAGTTTTAGAGTAGTTGAATATAATAACGCTAAAAATTCAAAATTCTTAAATATATACAATAAATCCTCTATATAATAACAGGTATATCCTGCTAAGCCTATGGCTTGTCAGCAGGAGCTGTTTTTAATTAATAAATAAATTCACAACATTGATTAGTCAAAAAACATTTAAAACATTGTTAAAAACCTGAAATGTAATAAAAACACATAAATACACTCAAAGACGCAACTAAAACATTTGAGCAAGTAGCATAAGTACAAAAGTTTTTTTTTAATTAAACAAATGTATACAAATGTAAACTAAGGTACAAATGAATCTGCACGAATGCATGAAAGAAGGAATCAAAATAACTCCTGATCTTATTTCGTGCTTGCTCGTTTTTGCAATATCTGTAAATCCTTCTGCACAAAGCAATTGCATCTTGTAAATAAAAGTAAAAAAATATGTAAAAAAGTAAAGAAAATATTTTTAAAAAATATGTTAAAAAATTATGTTAAAAAAATTTGTAAAAGTTAGCGATTCTATCTCTTTCTAGGAGTAGTGTGGCTGCATGTCGGCAAGTTACGGTGGCCATGTATGATCTTTAATCTGAACTCAGAGATTGAGAGTGTCACATCGATAATTTATGATGGACAGTGAATTGTGTTCTCCGTCAAGCGTTTGTCTAAGTTCAGTGAAAGATCCGAGCGTCGGAGGGCTGTGAAATGGCCGAGTTTTTTTTTCCAGAGCCATCGAGGATAAAACTTTTGCTGCCAGCGCCTGCACGCCCCACTAGCCAACCCCTCTAGGACAGGCGCTCGTGTAAAAAAATTGTTTCCCCCGCGACGACACAAAAAAGAAGCTGGAAAAGTCCAGAAAAATTTATGGAAGGGATCTTATTTATTTTCCCCATCGTTCTTGTATTGTCCCGCAGCCTTGTGGGGACAGCGTGTGCATGCTCCATATTAGTGTCAACAACATCGTGGGAGGTCGTATCCCTTTCCCTTGGGCTAAACACTCCGCTGCGTTGAAACTTGCCTGGAATAAAGCGGGAAAATGAAACACAATGGATTGAATTAGGATGGGATTACTTAGGTTAGGGTAATTTTTTTATGTGGGCGGTGGAATGGATTTGATTATGTTCTCTCCTGCATTCTGTAAGCGAGATCATTTTCCGTTGCCGTCTTTTTGTTGACCTTTTAGGGAGTTGGAACGAGTCACAATTTCACGTAAAATTCTGTGAATTATGCATCATTGAAAAGAAAAAGATATCCTCTTTTCAACGCTATGAATATGTCAGCCACATACCGTAAAAATGTTCGAGATGACAGTTAAGGTTTTTCGGGATCTTCCGCGAAGTTTCATTTTCATAGATGACCGTTTCGACGTAGACGACAATTTCGGTAGAATTAAATGTACACTCTTCTGGTCTGAAAAGATATCCAACAGAATGATTCTCCAGCTCTCGGGTTCTCACCGCATAGGAAAATCGGTGTAGAAATAAGCCGTCCGGTTATCGGCGATTGCTGAGCGAGCGTGGAGCAAACCTGGCCGCCACAAAATCAGTTTTAACGCGGTCAAATTGATATCCAAGGAGAAAAGATATTATTCAATACTGGTTAGGGAATCCATTGAAATAACTAATGTGAAGGATAACCATAACAGAGAAGACGGCTACCGCCTATCCAATGCATGGAAGAGGATTTGGCGGGAAGACAAGAACCAATCACAAAGCGCGGAGGAAAACAGATGGCCATATATTAACGCGGCGAAAATGATGCCCCGGCACTTCGACCTGAAGACGCTCGTTGGCACACGGGCAAAACCGCTGTCTCAAAAACAACCTACGTCGTGGAATCCCGAGAAATAGAGAAGCATATAATAGTCCTTCACAGTTAAACGCCGATGGCGGACGAAAACTATAGTGGACGGTCGGATAGGTATCCCTCCGTTGATAATCACACATGGACTCCATTTTAGGGAAAGAACTCCATCTAACAACACACGAAACATTCACGGGGGAGAATTGATTCGATATTTGGGAGTTACGGGAAAGGAAATGAAAGGGAAAAAGAGAAGATATGGAAGGAGATGGAAAGAGATGCATGCCGGACGCTTTGATATTGGAGTCGCGATTGTGTGGTGAAAGGTGGTGGGTGTTCTGGGTCATAAATGGTTGTTTGGTCTGTCTGCGGGACGCGTTACTGGCGGGGAAGGTTATGGAAAGTGTGGATTGCATAAACATTCTACCCTGCGAGTCACCACTTGGGCGTGTGGCAGGGGGTAAAACTAGCCGTGATTATAATGTAGCCGTGTAAAGATGTAAGATTTTTGGAGGTGAAATAGTAATATGTACTATGGGAGTGTATTTATAGGAGATCAGTTTTTATTGTGTTCGCTTAATGTGCGCGGAAAGAACGAGTTTTTGTACCTATCTGTTCGGCAGAGTATCTCGCTTATTTTATCGCATCTGTCAGACCTAGAAATGTAGTGAGGCGTCATGATAATATTCTTTGTGTCACTCTGAAACATACCAATTTTGAATTTCTCAAGCAAGATAAGCATAGCGTGTAGCTTTCGAGTCTCTAGGGGCTCCCACCTTAATCCCTCTAAAAGTGGTGATGTGCACAATATGCTCGCTAGTAGAAGTTTTTAGCGAAGCGTGCAGCTTTTATTTGTATTTTATTGATTTTTTTTGGTTAAATAATTATGACCAAGGTCCCAATGCTCGCGGCGTATTCGAGGTATGGCCTCACCCGAGTGAAGTAGCGTCTCTCTATTACTTTTTCATTCGAGGACCAGCCACGGAAAAATATATATGAACGGTTCCGCTGAACGGTTCTCGATGTTTTCGATGCTCAATTTTCACCGTAACCAAGCACGCTTTTAACAATAATATACTAATACTGTTTCATGAGTTGGATGAAAAATGATTGAAGAGATATGACAGAATGTTTATGATACTACTTAAACATTTATGTAATATGAGTAGTAAGGAATAAGAGGGTGGTTCAATAACTACCCATGTTTGTTAATAGAAGATGTTACTATGGAAAGTTGTTGATATTATCGTGTACTGCCATCAGTACTGTAGTATCAATTCGTTCCACGCGTGGGCAGCAGTACTGCGTTAGGGGAGCTTTGGGTAAGCTTCATGCCTTACCTAGGAAATCGGCGGCCTGGGGGAGGGTGAGGGGACGGCAATCCCTTGAGTAACGACTATGAATACCATTTCTGAGCCAAGGAGTTCCCCTACACCTGGGGGACTCCCAGTAAACGAATATAAAATGAAATATTTGAACAATATTATTCCTGGGTTAATTGAGAAGAAAAAAGTTATTTGAACAGATGCCGTCGCCTTGCCATTAAGGAAATTTATTTATTTATTTATTTATCTTTACTACCCCGAATACAGCACAATGGGCCAGTTTACGTCGGGTGAATAACAGTAACAACGTACGAGACACAAACACCCATGTCCTGGGCAGAAAATATTTTACCCAGGCGGGACTCGAACCCGCGACCCTCGGGTTGGCAGGCGAGGACTTTACCCCGCCGCCACCGGGGCCGAAATGCATTTTAGTTAGATAAAAATAAAATTCTCCAATAGCCGTAAAAATGGCACCACTCGTCAAACATGTACCACAAAAATACACTTACTGTGTTGGTTTGCGGGAAAGGGGATTCCACAGCAGGGACCAACCACAGCCTCTCCACCAGAATACCCTCCTGTGATGGTTTACGGGAATGTTACTTCCTCGCCAGTGACCAACACAGACACACACACACTCAACCCAGTTTGGGATCCTTTTCGAGGGCTAATGGGACCCTGATAAGGATGCCTGGGTTATAACCTGATATCCTTCATAGGGCTAATGGGACCCTACTAAGGATGCCTGGTTATTACCACAATCACACACACACGCACTCAAATCACTCACTCACAACACACAGACGGGCCCAACTTCTGGGAGAAATCGCTCAAAAAGAGCGTGGTCAAAAGAAAACACAAAGAAACAAACGAGGGTGAGCGTCGGATACGCGTATTTCGGCCACAAGGTGGCCCTCTTCAGCGAGCTGAAGGGAAAAGCACTTGCAACACGAGGTTCCCCCAGCCAGTGGACGCCTGGGTAAGAGATTGAGTAACAATCCCGCGGAAAAAATACATATGAACGTTCTCGACGTTTTCGATGCTCATTTTTCACCGTAACCGAGCGCGCTATAACCAAATATGGCAATGTCAAGTAATGAAGCCGGTACATTTACAGAAACAGAAAAAAAGGTGTTGTGCGGGTTGGTGGAGGAGCATAGAAGGAAATCGGAAGAATGTTTATGATATTACTTAAAAATTTATGTAATGTGAATGGTGAGGAATACGAGGGCGGCTCAGTAAGTACCAATGTTTGTAAACATAAGAATTTAGCATGGAAAGTTGTTGATATTATCGAGTACATTATTACAGTAGTATCAATTCGTCCCGCGCATGGGCAGCAGTACTGCGTTAGGGGAGTTTTGGGTAAGCTTCATGCCTCATCCAAGAAATCGGCGGCATGGGGGAGGGTTAGGGGACGGGTGTCCCCTGAGTATTGACTATGAATACCATTTCTGAGCCAAGGGGTTCCCCACACCTGGGGGATACCAAGGTAACGACTATGAATACGGCCCTGAGTCTTACTTTAGAATAAAAGAAGGTTATCGGGCACGCCTAAAATGAATGTTCCTCCTCAACGGGCTCGCGGGCAGCACTTTGATGAACACCGCGATAGGGAATATTGTTTGAGGTGCTGACTCCCACAATCCCCCGCGAAAATTCGTTCTCCCCCGTTCCGCGGTCCATTCCAATACTAATAGCGGGCCGAAAACCGAGAAAAGAAGAGAAAAATATACATATTGAAAGGAACGTCGGGGGAAAAGTGTTTGCCAACGTTCTTTCTGGGGAAATTTAAAGGTATATTTATTCATGCGTGTTTGGTGTGTAAACCTTGCGTATTTCGAAGTGTTGGACGTTGTCACTGCGATCTGAATGGGTATTATTCGGTACAACGACGAGTTTCTTGGCCCCAGAAATCTAGCCCTGCAGGAAATCTTTCAATGGTTTATCAGTTCTGCCGACCATGGTGCGTTAAAGTGAGTAGATTATCTTTCAGCCCTTTCACAGCGAGATCTGGTTCTCAACAAGCGTTCTTAGAAAATGTCATTTTACAATGAAAAAACGAGTCATATTCGTATTTTTTTCTTCGTATTCGTGTTCTTCATGCGCTCACTTGGTTCAATTATACCGCACCAGAGATCGTCACTGCTGCGTTCGAATTCGGTGATGTAACATGTGAGACTTTCGGCGTCCGTCGCGGCCAAAGAAAAAGTTTTTTCAGGGTTATGGACTAAAGTGGATCATCGCTGCGAAGCACAAATATTTGCACATCTACCTTTGTCGACTACCGCGGTGAAAGGGTTCAGCATTCCTGTAGGTTAGTATTCTCGGGTAATACGTCTTACTAGCTGACCTGTGCGTATATTTCGCACAGTATGCATCTTCTTCTCGTTCCTTCCTTCTTTCTTCCTGTTCTTCTACTTGTCGAATATTTCGCACAGTATGCAGCTTCTTCCTTCTTTCTTCCTTTTCTTTTATCTGTCGAATATTTCGCTCAGTTTGCAGCTTCTTCCTGTTTCATCCTTTTTTCTTCCTGTTCCTTCTACCTGTCGAATATTTCGCACAGTATGCAGCTTCTTCCTTCTTTCTTCCTTTTCTTCTACCTGTCGAATATTTCGCTTAGTATGCAGCTTCTACCCGTTTCTTCCTTCTTTCTTCCTGTTCTTCTACCTGTCGAATATTTCGCACAGTATGCAGCTTCTTCCTTATTCTTCCTTCTTTCATCATGTTCTTCTACCTGTTTCTTCCCAAGGACAATTATATGTTATATGTTTGTGTTAAAGATACAAAACGTAAACGGTCACACTGATTGCATGTAGAATGAAAACAACTAAACTATGTGTTAATAGATGGCACCTCCTACAGTATTTTAAGCACGTTACCATAGCCAACATATTAAGTGATTATATTGTCAACAGGTGGCACTTTATCATTTTTAACAAAAACTTAATTTTAAATATTTTAACAAAAACTTTCATTTTAAACCGTTTGTCTATTTTTCGTCAATAGCAGGGAACATAAGCTTTAAAACGATGTTTAAATCATCAATTTTGATGAAGAATTATGGGATCTATGGCGTTGCGACAAAAAAACACCTTTGAGAAATAATATATGTGATTGTTTTCTTTAAGACGACTGATCGTATGAGTTCGCCCCAGGCTTAAAATAAAGGGTTTTTCATAAAGCTTGCAACTTTCCATTGTATTGTATTTTTCTTTTTAGGTAAAATCTTTCTGTTCAGGGCCCCAAACTCCCGTGGCGCATTCGAGTTGTGTCTGGCAAGGTTGAAGTGGCACCTCTTAATTCACTCTTCCATCCAAGGACCTTTCTTTTGTATGCTTGATAGTTCCTAGTTTCTTTAATGCTTTGTTGCATATGTTTTTAATGTGTGTTCTGTATGATAATTTTGAAGTAATGGCAATTCCAACATATTTGACTTTATCTGAAGGCTTTATAAAAATCCTTAACCCGCAGTGTGGATTTATTGTTTGCGTAATCACTTCTACAAGAAGTGTACTGTGGTCGAACTTTAGAGTCACATTTTCTACCAGCTGAGATAAAATCTAAAAAGAGAAATCGATGCAACCTAATTCTCACATTGGAAATGAATGTCTTTTTTTATTCAGTCAACACAGTAGTTAATCCACCCCATCAGATGAGCAGTAACGAGTTTCCCTTGTTGGGGAACAATTTTCTAATATCGTTGGTTTGGCATTTCAAAGGTGAATAGGATAACTTGTTACATATTTTACGTGGACGTTTTCGACAATACAAATTCGTAGATAAGACTCAAATGAAGTATATCATTAGAAATCGATCACAAAAAGTCACAATTTTTGCTGAAAATTTGGAAAAAATTGTACACTCCTATTTTGTTACAGCTGGTCGAGTGATTTTTTGCTTTTGTGTCGGGCGGCGTAGTTGTCCTCGGCTTTGAGCGTGGTTGCTGCAACTGATGGAATGCATTTGGCTGCGCCATGCCCAATCAAGACGCATTGAGTGAAATCAAATCTTGTTAAAAATTTTCTAACAAACAAGTCCTAATAACGAATTATATCTTTTGCGAATGATGGCATAAGAATACATAAATTAAATTGTCTACTATGTCCTGTGAGCTAGACGACGAAAAAGTTTCTTAGTGAATTCCACACTTAAAATTTTATTTCCGACTTAGGTTTCGCCTGAAGAGCAATCATTTTTTCACCTCGAAAATGAGCGAGAATAAGACAAAAATCTTTTTTTTCACCTTGAAAATGGATGATGTGCAGTCGAAACCTAGGTCGGAAATAAAATTAGAATTGTGGAATTTACCGAGAAACTTTTTCATGTTTGCAAAAACCTTCCACGAAGTTACGCTATTTTACAGTGAAATACTTAAATTGTGCTCTGTAAGGCGGTATGCGGTATTGGCGGCGCTAGCCTTGTATTGACCTACATTACAAGAAGAGAGTAATTTATCCGCTGCATGTGAGGAACGACGACCTTGCAGAAATTGACACAACGAAGAGAAACAAATTTTATAACGACTTTGGTGTGAAAGTTAAAGGTGAATTGGGAAATCCGAATGCCGACGCAAAGGGAAATATAACCCTCAGGTGCTTCCTCTCGTTTTCCCAGGTTTATTTCGGTTTCAAAAACAAAAAAAAAACTTTTTGGAGTTCTTCATCGAATTTTCGCCCGCCCTTCTTAGTCTTGTTTGCTCTCCTCCACATTCCTTTCCTTTGTGAGGGTGGTCTAACTCCGCGAGTCAATATTTATAATTAACTCCTCCATTTCTGAATGATCTCGATTAAAACGGTGGAATTGAGGCTCGTTAATGAGGCTGTGGAATAGTGTGTTGCGATAATCCATGCGAGGTGAACGCGATAGGTTGTTTGAATGGGGTCAGTGGATGATGAGGGGGAATATGTATATCATGGCTTTAATTGGACCTATATTTCATGTATTGCGCCCCATGGCATGTTTTTTATTATGAGTATGATGTTATGTAATGATAAATCTCCATGTAAAATGCTAAGTTTGTAAAACAAAGATGGGATTTATAACTTTGTCTTCGATAAATTGTTAAAACAATAGTAGCTTATGGATAATTTTTATGGCCTACTAATGACCATAAATATCAGTGATGAATTTACGGAAAGATATGGAAACAAAAGCGTACATAGAAATATGTAAAACGTTTACCAACTGTAAACCCTTCAATATTCTAGTGATTGCTTCGTATAACATGGTCAAATATGGAATTGGGGTATGCCACATGTATTCAAGAGGTCGCAAGTATGTTTTTACATGCCTATTTAACTCTAGGTCTGACTTTCTTTGATAAAATATTCGTCATATTTTGTGATAGTCATTTATTGAGCTTATTCTAGTATTGACATAACATTTCTTCCTTTCCCTTGAATTTTATTTACTCATCAGATACGCACTATTGTATTCACATTGTATTGTATTTACTTTTTTTCTAAGACGTAAAGACGGTAGCTTAAATGTAGAGTCTCATTCGGAGCTATGTTATTGCTCGCATACAATTATAGTGTATACATACTGATGGATTTCATAGTAACGTGAGGTCTAAACGGCGGTGTAACCATCAGTTAGAAAAATCCAAAACTTATTTTTCTCATAAGGAAGGGAAGTACATATTTTTGTACTTTTGAATCATATCGCTTTTCTCTATACAACTTTGGGTCAACGTGTGCAAAAGGATCCTTAAATTACAGCAGTATTTACCATTGGTGAAAGAAAGAAGAATTTTTTGGTCCATTTTTCGTTTTATAAACTCGATCTGATCTTGTTTTAGTTGTGAGTATTACGACGGAAAATAGAATGAAATTTACTATTTCTAATTGTGATGTTTGAAGTTCAGATTAGAGTGAGATCTAGTTTCAAATTCCAAAATTATTCAATTGTCCACCATACTTAATGTATAGTTTTGGTAAGTTTAATTAACGAGTAGCTTTTTAAAGTGCTTTTTAATAATTTAATACGTTTTTTAATTTAGATTTTTATCTTTTTTCAGGTAAGGACTTTTCCTTTTTTTTTGGATTATTTCGGTGGAGATGTCAGAAACTTGGAGGTCACCTGTTTCACCACACCAAAGGTTTTTTTCTTAGATCTCTTACCAATAGTTCTAGATACTTTTAGTGAATATTACCATGTGTAACTCCCATATTTGTGACATCCTTTGTCTTTCTAAGACGGGGGTGTGCTGTGCAAAGGAGCCTTTTCATCGTCGTGATTGTGGTTTTCATGTTTTCTCTTCATCGTTTCGTCGGGTGCGTATCTCTGAAACAAAGCCAAATATATCAAAAAGGGTGACTACAAGGTGGGAGATATTCAATTGGCTGTGCCTACTTATCACTTAATACGAACTGGCGCGTGAAATTAAACCTTTGCACTTAGCTTGACATGCTGGCAGTGCAAATCAGTTTTATGCACCAGATATTTTTTGTGGTGTACGGGTAAACGTGATATGGATTTTTACGAATAGAGGGCCCTATTAACGCATGATATTTCGTTCTTAATCTCAGCGCATGTCCCACTCTCCTTCGTCTCGTCCATAAAACCTTATCTCTTTCTTGGGGTATCGTGTTGGTGCGGTGACTAGAGTACTCGCCTACCACACGGGCGGCCAGGGTTGAAATCCCCGCTGAGGAGGATATTTTTCAGAGGAGACCCGATCCCTACTTGAGTGTCTTGTGGAGGGCACTTCAAGTACAGTACTCCATCGGTCGGATGATGCGTTAAGCCGTGGTCCCCTTGGCGCTTTTCGTTAAGAGCAGGCTAATGCCGACGCCGGGTTTCTATCCACCCTTCATCCCTTACCTGTCCCCTATGGCGCAAATGACCTTAGCTGTCCGTCGCCTCCCCAAATATCTGTACGTTAATAATCGAGTTGATTATGAAATGAATATCAAATGCGGCAGAGATATGCGTATAAATGGATTTGAATTGCCCAAAAACTAAGACGGAACGATGCGATTTTTTTCACAATTATCTCTAGTTATCGCTAATGAAAACGCATGCGAAACGTTCCGCGCAAATCGGTAAAGAAGCGAAAATCATGAATATTTATACAAAATCTCTCAACCTCAATTACCTTCCTAGCTTGAGTTTTTGTCAAATTAATGAATAACCAATAACCAAATATCCAATCCAGTCTTATCTCTTTCTTCCTTTTCCCCCATTTGCCCGACATCCTTCCCTCTATCACGGGCTTGAGCAACCCTTTGCCTCTCATTACCTATTCCAGCCGCTTACTTGGTATTTTCCTAAGCACATTCAGAAATTTCACTTCCTCGCCATTTACTTTCACTTCTGTCTTCCTTTCCGTCCACCGCACTTTCTCCATTCTCCTTCACTCTCGCATCTCAAACAAACAACATTGGTATTGATTTCTAAGTAAAGTGATATTTCGCCCAAACTACCTCCATGAGGGATACTTTAGTTAAAATTAATTGAAGAAGTACATCCACATATACAAAATACCGTACAAGCCACCACTAGGGTGTGTGGCACGGGGTGATTCCACACCAGGCATGCAGCACTCATCCCAGTTCAATCAGAACCGCGCGCGTTGCCACGAATGCCAGGCGCAGGCCAAAAGCAGTCAGGACAGCGGTACGCAGGTAGACCACACACCAGGAAAGTGTCACGTAGAGGAACATGCTACCATGCAGGACACTACTCAAGATATAACTACTGGATAGTATTATTAATGTGACAAATAAATAGCACTACAAGGTACTAAGACATGCAGGAATGTATCATGCTGGAGATTGCATGCGAAGTTTTTTATCTACAATTCATGTTAAGATACTGGGCACTACTGAAAAAAAACCTGTTTAACCTAGTCAGTATCCTAGAAGTGATCTATAAAAACTATTATGGTCCCGTAAGTAATATCCTTACAAGTCGTCTGCGTGAATCTATTTGGTCAGATTCTCCAGCGTTTACGCTGAACTTATAACTTTAGGTAGGGAGAATTCAGTAGCCTTGAGAATGGGTAACGAGTCGGAACCCGAAACGTCGGCTGCCTATGAATATCTTACCCGGTGGCGAGCCCGAGAAATGTACACTAATATTATTCGCCGGGAAAGTGTTAAATCATACATTTAGGTAGGGAGTTATTTTCCTATGGGAGGAACGATTTACGTTTAGGCTAGATATACATTTTACTTCATCGGTCTTGTGTGAATATTCCTCCGAGGTAGGATTCCGTTGCTCTGAATCTCTCTTCTTTGTGTGTCTACTGCATTTCGCTTCTTTTTTCCGCACTCGAGTATTTTCATAATAATAACTAGTGGTTATTGAGCGAATTTAGGTTTGTAGGGTCCTATTCTACAATCAATTGATTTGACGAACACAATTATCCATGTCCTGGGCAGTGAATAATCTACCCAGGCGGGATTTGAACTCGCGACCCTCGGGGTAGAAGACGAGGACTTTACCCCGCCGCCACCGGGGTCGGTTTCTTTTGTAGCCTCTCGAGAGAGTCTTCATAATATGAGAGCCATTGCGAAAGAGATGGAAGCGGCATGAGCGAAATGACCTTAGCAATGGTGTTGCAGTATGGTGGACGTTAAAACGTAAAAAATCAAGGTCATATTTTTGAGTCTAACGCCTATTGTGGTGCACTTTCGAATATACCAACCACAAAAGGGAACGGGGTGATGATATTTGCTTGTCTATGTATCTGAAATGGCTTCCCTTTTCCTACCTATTCCAGCCCGACCTTACTAATTTGCAATTTATAAAAATTTCGCGGTTCGATCGCTAAAAAAAAAAAGGGGAACAAATATTATTTGGGAGACGACATGAATACAGATTGTATTTATGTGGATTTCTGTTCATCCAATGCAAAAAAAATCCTTGCTGGCTTGAGAAAATGTAAATTAAAATCGTGCCGATTGTCATTGGGAACCGCGCGAATCTGCGGGGAAATTTACCGAAGAACGTGAATGCTGCCGTCCCTGATGAATTTTACTTCGCCCAATTCCGCGACTCGCGTCCCTGCCTCATTCCACTTTTCCGCGGTAAAAAAAATTAATAATGAATTCGAGGCCCGGCTTTCTTTTGTTTTATTGTCTTCAGCCAGTCTCCCGCGTGATGTACTGGATTCGTCGTCACCATACATTGTTGATGAATGGTACTGTAAAATAGCCTGTGGGAGGACAGGGTAGGGAAAATGGATTCAAATGAATTAGAGTACTATGGCCGTTTTCGAACTTGGCAAATCAAGCAATCTTGCCTTGAAACCTAGTACGCATCGAAAGCTATGACGTCATGGACGCGTCATCACCATGCGCTTATTCACTAGCTATCGAGGAAAGATACCAAGTCAACGAAAAAGGAGACTCGTTATGCTTGCTAGGTTTTAAGTTAGAACTCGGGGTGTCATAATATGGACTTGTATGGAAAATAGAAGTGAAGAAACTTTCAAATGGATACTATTTTATCATTACTACATATATTTGTGTGATATCTATTATTTTTTTCCGGGAAAAATTGATGAATTTGCTATATTTAAAGGCTTTTCAAATGTTAATATACTGATAAAAGATTTGGTACCTAATAGTTGTGTGAATAATTCCATACATTGTAGATGTGCCGTCCTTGTTTACTTCATTGAACCTACAAAATCTATCTTCCTTACTCTGGAAGGAAAAGAAATGAAATAATGATGAAAGAACGAACATCATAATTGTTAATAACGTTGAGCATTGGAGGGATTTCCACTGCATCCATCAAAGAAGGGGGACAATAAACCATTACAGTAAATGTAATTTGTTTTAAGCTTAATTTTGTTAGTTACAACGCGTTAACATATTTATATTTTATTATTATTTATATATATTATATATATTATATATTTATATATATATATTTATATATTATATATTTATATATATTATATATTTAACAAATAACATATTTATCAGTCAACAGTCGAAGATCGTAGGTAGTTTGTTCGGAGTGTAACACATTAATATATTGTCACGTGTTTTTCTAATATGGACTAAAAATTTTATAATGCCTTTTTGTGAAAAAAGACGTTGATTGTGGTGAAATACATTGAGCGATATGTCGTCCACTTTAGCAGCCCCAAGTAATCGAAGCATAATAGTTAATCACCATATTATGGTATATGAGAATTATTTTATTAATAAGCAATAAGATTTAAAAAATAATATTCTCTTTTAATTTGTCGTATAAGGTTGGGAAGCATTTTAAAGAAGTAATGGACTTTAATCACCCACAAAAATTATGGACACGGATGGCGCTTTTCGTATGTTTTACGAGATGAAGGCCGCATGGTGTCTCTTCCATCGTAAATGGGCTACGAAAGTGTCAAGTAAGGATTTCAATTTGCTTGCCTAGGAATCAAGATATCTTGATTTCAAGTTAACTAGGCGTTTGCCAAGTTCGAAAACGACCTATGAAATCTATAGTAAATTGATAATTTTTCTAGTTGAGCCTATTATCATTACTATTATACTTATTTCCTATACCTCACTTTACGTTCCCTGCTTGCCCTTATAATTTCGATTTTTTTCTGACTCATACAGAGCAAAAAATTTCATCTTCGTTTTTCACACTATCATTAAGGTGATTTGTTGGATCCCATTTTTCGTTACATATGCGTGTATGAGCATAGGGGCAACAATAGTTTCTCTTAAGCTGGGATCTAACCCCTTTAAGCCGTAGTGGAAGTCTTTACTCCAGCTTTTTGTTGTGGTATTATTAATAACACACGACTGGTCCTTATCCTTTTAAGCCAAGTGAATAAGTTTAATATTTGAAGCAGAATAAGTCTTTATCCCAAGACAAGAACGACAAGATGTAAGAATAAATTTTTTTTTGGAACTAGCGAACGACTTAAACAGTAACAGTTATTCAATACCAATACGCACTGACATCGCAAAATACTTCAACTTTATTTTCGTGATAGCGAATATAATATGAATTGCCATCTCTTCAGTTGGGAACGAGGCGGTGGAGAGTTTCTCCGTGTCTTTAAGTTCATCTACTTCCACGCAGAACGCAACAGTCTTGAATGGCCAATACCCGTAACCATTTGCTGTAGTTGTATTTAGGGTTTATTAATATCTGGTATCAACTATTCAGTGGTCAGAAATTTCTGGAGAGGTTTTCAAATACAACTAGTGAACTAAATCGAGAAAGGAATGGTGGATTGATTCAATGATTACCTTGGAGAAGTGTTTTACTATAGTGTTTTGGAGTGTTTTCCATGCGTATTGATATTCACCCGTTGATGCTCACACTATGCAACACAACAGCAGTTTCCTTCCTTTTGTTCCAGACGTGCGCACTAGGCAGAGCAATTAAAAAGAGATTAAGAAATTGTGCGCTGGTATTATTTTGGATAGGGAAATAAGTTCGATAATCGCATCCTCAGTTGGTTTAATTATTATTATTATTTTTCATAAAAGGCGTCCAGAACGGATCTTTTCAATGTTTTAATAACTTTTCCGTAAAAATCATGCATTTTTAGAATGACATATTTCTAACGAATTTGGTTGATATTTAGGGGAAATGTTCGTGAGAATAGGTCCATCGGTTTTCCTTCGTAACTCGCTTCCCAATTAGTCGATAGATGTTATTAATACCTCCTTTTAAACGTTAAATTTTTCATTTCCATAACATATCTCTTTCATATCTGTACTGCCATAATTATAGTGTTCCAAACTGTTTGAAAATCTCGTTACTCTGACTTATTTGAACTGCACTTCGCGCCATATTTACTAGTTTGAACACTGTCCACCAGAGGGGTATCTCATTATCTAAATATCTAAATATCATTTCTAAATATCATTTCTAATATATATTAAGCATTCGTAGTCATATTATAAAATGACAACCAGCTGAATAGCCTCGCGAGGGTGGTTTAGGGGACCGGGGGCTGATGGTTTTTTTTTTGGTTGAATTTCACATCGCCCGCGCAGTAACAAACTTGGCGAAATATAAAAAATATGTCGCATATTGATGGTATATAATCTATGAAGCTAAGATGGGAAATGTACAATCGTTCCTTTTCTTTATCAATCGTGTGTTCCTTTATGTTCCGCTCAGTCCCGACTTCCGACGCTGTGAATAGGAAGCTCCTAGCGGCAGAAAAATGTGAGTGAAACTGAATCATCCTAAATATTTGAAGTCGAGATTTATTATTATTACTAGTTGCGTATGGACTCTTGTTTTTATTGGATCACGCAAAGCATTATGACTCATTTTTAAGTTTCTTTCTTATCTTCCACACTTCTCTCATTCTTTCTCCGTGGATTCTCTTTCTCTCTTCCGTCCATTTTGTCCCTGGTTTCTTTGGGACTTCGTTCTCTGGCATTACGTTCCACTGGTGTATCTTATTTCTGTTGGTGATTCTGTTTTCAATTTCTCTAGGGTCTATTTTTGCTTTTTCTAGATCTTCTCTGACTTGAGACAACCATGGTATTGTTGATTTGACACCTTGTAAATATGTGATGACCTTTTTGATGAGTCTTGTCGGTGGGAGTCTGTTGATATGTCCGAAAAATTGCAGTCTTCTTTTTCTGATATCCGCCGCTAGGTTGGACATCTTCTCCGTAGTTTTCCTGGAGTTCAGCATATACCCTTCTTCTGTTAATTTCGGGCCGAGAATTTTCCTCATGATTTTTCGCTCTTCCTTAAGCATGTTCTCCATATCTCACTATGAATCGAAACTCTTACGCTTCATATAAAAAGTGTTATGGAGTCGAGATTTATTATTTTAAAAATGATAAGTTTTTCACGATAATTTTATCGCCCATCGAGGAGAAAAATAAGTTGCTCTATTTTTGATGACATTCATTTCATTTCTCACCGAATGTGATCAAAAGCAAGTTGACCTCTACCTTATTCAGACCAAGTTTTTTACAAAAAAAATATGTATTTCCAACGCTTCTCACAAACAGACAACTGGCCGTCGTTTTCGTATATTTCTCGACGCTTCCTCAGAAAGCATCTTTGTTGAAAGCAAACCATCCATAATTTGTTACATCCATAAAGCAACTGTACGTCACATTAGTCCATAACACTACTATAATAATGATTATTGATGAGAAATAATATCAATAAAATATTCGTTAGCATGAATAGAATCCGGAAAATGTAAAAATAATAATTTCCTCTTGCTTATATCATTAGAGTACGTAATCACCACATTAACTTTAACCATGAGCAAGGACAGAGGGCTAGTGAAATTGTGATTCCATTCATCTCAAGAAGATGGACTCAAGGACTCCTTTTATTCCTCCTCATCTCCCATGCCACCATTCGAATATATTGATAGATAATTTATTTTGCGCTGGGGAATTGTCCCTTGAGTACAACAAAAAACACTACCAAGCAGTTTGTCAAGGTTCCATAACAATAATAGAATATTCAATTTTTTTAGCATGAGAAGTTTTTTTGTACTGATAAAACGTACAAGATGACATAACATTTGGGTGATACATGTATTTTTACATGGAGGAGACAAAGAAAAACTCATTTTCCTATTAACATATTATAAATACGGTTTTTAAATTTGTTCAGAGACTACAGTTTCTTCAATTCTTCAGGTAGAGAGTTCCTCAGTTTTCCACGGGCAGCACGGAATGACTTTTGAACACAAGGACCAATTTAATTGACACATTTTTGAATTTGCCTCAGACATTGGACGGGAACTTTGTTGTCTTAAATAAATTATCGTCGTGAAAAAACTTTTTCTCGATAGTAATATTGTAGTGAGTGAGGCTTTACCCAAAAGTTTTTAGTCAGCTATTGATAATACGGAAGTTTTCTGAATTATAAATGACAAACAGTTCGTTCACAAACGAAAAAATTACTTGGTTTTCTTCCACTGATTTATTTTCTATGTAAAAAAATGTTTCTACAAAACGGTGTCATCATCAGGTACACTGTTGTGTCGAAACATGTTTTACCAAAAAAATGAATCAGTGGAAGAAAGCCAAGTTATTTTTTCATTTGTGAATATCAACTTCCACACAGCTGAGCCTCAAACCACGGAACATACGACAGCATATTAAAACATTCACGCGGAAAAAAGTATTTTTTCCAACACTATACGCTAGAGGAGAGCAGTTGTGGTTGTTGTTCCTCATGAACTCTTGCAAGAGGAAAATTGTACCGTTTAAAGCGGCAAATTTTATCAATGTCTGAATGACTTTACGGGAATTAGAGCCTGCTCTATTTCCATTCAGGTTTAAAATTAATGGTTGAAGGCGTAACTTTGTGGAAGGCTACCACAGACATGACAAAAAAGAAAAATCTCTTAGTAAATTGCACGCTAAAATCTTTTATTAACCGACCTGGATTTCGATTGCTTTGCAATCATTTTCAAAGGTGAAATTGATTGCAAGGCAATCGAAACCTAGGTCGGTAATAAAAATTTTAAGTGTGGAATTTAGTGAGAGATTTTTTCCTTCTTGTTTTCTTTTTCGTCATGTCTCCATTCAGTTTCTTGTACATTCTATGATACATTCGTTTGTACAGTAAAATGTACCGTGTAAAGCGGCCTTAATGGAGGAGGAGGATAAGGGCGCTAATGAATTTCAGAAAGGTTCCACCCCATTACAAACCCAAACCATCCATCCCCTACACTACTGCCATCACTTTCTTCACTCTCCCGAATCTCTCGCAGCCGACCTCGTTTCGAAAATTCGTTCCACTTTCGATTTTCCGCCCCATATCTCTCTGTCTATGTGTCTCTCTCTCCGTGTACATTCCTTGCCAACACACTGACGATTCGATCGATTGTCATCCGCTTTCATTTGGGGAGTCCCCGGGTCCTCTTTTTTTCATTAAGTTTTGCATGCTCTTTATTAAGCCGGGCACACTCACACGCCAACTCGACTCTCAAACGCTTTGGCCGCCACTATCACCATTTGGGTCATATCCTCTCCCCCTCCCCATCCCCAGCGCAACTGACCCCTTCCCATCTCCCGCTGCATCGTCTCGCCAAACCGCACTCCACAATTCGTTAGGTTTTCATCCCCCGAATGGTTTCCTCTGGTTCTCTTTATTGATTGGTATGAAATCTCTCTCTCTCTCTCACTTTTCATATGTGTACTACCTGACCCGTGCGAATATTTCGCACAGTATGTAGCTTCTTCCTGTTTCTTCCGTCTTTCTTCCTGTTCTTCCTTCCTGTTCTTCCATCTGTCGAATATTTCGCACAGTATGCAGCATCTTCTTGTTTCTTTCTTCTTTCCTCCTGTTCTTTTACCTGTTTCTTCCCATGGACTATTATATGTTGTTTATGTTTGTGTTAAAGATACATATTGTAAACGGAAACAGTAAACGGTCACACTTATTGCATGTAGAGTGTAAACAATCTAACTAAAGGATGTGTTAATAGATGGCGCCTCCAACAGTATTTAAGCACGTTACCATAGCCAACATATTTGTTGATTATATTGTCAACAGATGGCACTGTGTCATTTTTAACAAAAACTTTAAATTTAAATTTTTTTAACCAAAACTTCAATTTGAAACCATGTGTCTATTTTTCGTCAGTAGCGGAGAACATAAGCTTTCAAACGATGTTTGAATCATTAGTTATGATGAAGAATTATGGGAGTTATGGCGTTGCGACAAAAACACCTTTGAGAAATAATATATACGGATACTCTCTCGCCTCTCGAATTAATTTCTCCCGTATTCCGACCCTCCTCCCCCTCTCCTCGCCTCTCTTACCCCCCTTCCTTCAATCACTTCCCTTCTATGATGGCGGAGAAAAGGTTTATTTGCGCCCGCGTGGCCAATTCGGTCAATCCTGCCGGTGTCCGCAGAAATTTTCCGGTTTTCCCGCTCACCTTCCCCCTCAACCGTGGCCAAGGTTTCAGCTGCCGACGGGAGAGGGTCACTGGAGAGAACGTTTAATTGGAGAATGAGAGAAATGTCAGTCGTAACGCATAAAATTCAATAATATATGACTCGGTTTGTGGTAAAAGACCTTTCATAGAGATGCCATTTTATAAGTCACTTCTCGCTCCCGTTTCTGCGGAATACTAAAAACACTGCGAAGAAACATGAGATGAATTAGGAAAATAATTATCTACACTTAAAAAAAATGCATTAATAAATTCCTGAATAAATAATGACAATACCAACTATTCTTTAATTCACAGATTTTTTTTATTGGTATAACTTGTTTCAACGCCACTTTGTCATCTTCAGGTACCTTTTTACGTCATTTTTTTATTAGTTTCAGTACCTTCAGGTCAGCTTTTTTATTGGTACAACTAGTTTCAACGCTATTGCATCCACTTCAGGTACCTAAAGATTACGCAATTACGCTGAAACTAATTGTACCTATAAAAAACTCCATGGATTTAAACATAGTTAGAATTGTTATTATTTATTGAATAATAGACATCCACAATATTACGCTTGAAAGGATTGAATTCAACGAATACCTTTGCAATAGTTTGATGATTATTCATGTTCAGTAACATTAAAAACAGTAAAAATGAATTCTTCTCGGGTCACAAACCAGGTCAGCGTTTCCATACTTGCCAATGTTTCGGCAGGTGCATCCCGTAGAATCATCAGGGCTGTAAATTACACCAAATCGGTCAGCTTATGTAACCAGCTGGGCCGGCTTATATACCACACCGAGAGATCAGGTAACCGCTGATCGGTGCTATCCTTCTATGCTGGTTATCCCTAACATTCTGGATGGCTCCGAGAACGCTGATCCAGTGCGTAACCCGAGAAGAATTTATTTGCATGTATATCAATCTTCTTATTTAAAATGAACAGTCACTTATTGGGCGTTCAATCCTATGATTGGTTGACTGCAGCCCTCCTTCCTTTCCAATCTATGACTAGGTCTCTTACTTCCTGTCACTTATTCTTAAGTACTTTCTCCTTTATTTGGTACGTGAACTTATCCTGGTGCATTCTCTGGGGACTTTTCCCTCTATTTTACCTTCAGTTATGTTCTTCACATACTAATTATGCCTCAGTGTGTGTCGAATTTACCTGGTTCTTCTTTTCTGTGTCGTTTTCCATTGGTTCCTTTCCTCTTCTACTCTTCTGTAAGCTTCATAATTTTTTATTTTGTCCGTCCATTTTATCATCAGCACCATCCTCCAGCACCAGGTTTTGAAGACTTCTAGTCTACTCTGATAAAAGAACAGTATCCGAGCCTAATTCCTCTTAAGGCCTCTTTACGCGGTACAATTTATTGTACAAACGAATCTTTGAATTCCTTCATGAAGAAAATTGTACCGTATAATGCGGCAATTTATATAATTGCCAGAATGACTGAACGGGAAATAGATCCTGCTCTAATTCCGTTCATTTTCTTGTACAATTATATAATTGCCAGAATGACTGAACGGGAAATAGATCCTACTCTAATTCCGTTCATTTTCTTGTACAATTATATAATTGCCAGAATGACAATGGGAAATAGATCCTACTCTAATTCCGTTCATTTTCTTGTACAATTATATAATTGCCAGAATGACTGAACGGGAAATAGATCCTGCTCTAATTCCGTTCATCTTCTTGTACAATCAATGATACATTCGTTGGTACAATCAATGATACATTCGTTTGTACAATCAAATGTACCATGTAAAGCGGCCGTTATACCGTTCGTAAATGATTGCCAGACTTAAAGACGATGAGTGCGGAAGTCGAACAGCGATATCTTTCAATCAAGTTTTTTTCTTAATGATTTTTATCGGTTTCATCACCCCACTCCCCCGCGGAAAAATTCGTCGCCCTCGTCTCTAAATGGACCACCAACTCCTCCTCCACCGTTCCGATCTCGTACATCCCCATCCCCCCGTCCCGTGGTCTTCCCTTCACAGCCCTACGTCACTTCCCTCATCTCCAGCGACTCCCCATCTCCCTCGGCCAATTTTTGAACTGAGGTGGGAAACTTAATTTTTATTTCCGAAACATGCGCTTGAGGAAAATATTTTATTTCTTTTGCTCTTGTCCGGAATTTAAATTTTTAATGCTATATTGCGAGTGTCTGTGTAAATGTGTGGCCCTATTCCTTTTTTGCAGTTCCTCGTTGTCGTTCATGTATTATTCCTCTTCTTTTTTTCAGGGTAATTTTCTTTTCTAATTTTGATGCGTGATATTTCGTTTCTGCCAGTGAAATTGATATTGAAGATACGTGTCGAGGCTCATCTCGCTTTCATGTAATTATCGCTTCGTAATGTTATATTTATGGAGCGTAGCGTTGTGTGGGGCAGAAACGTGGACCCTGAGAAAGGAGGACGAGAATAGGCTGCAGGCATTTGAGATTTGGGTGTGGAGAAGGATTAGGTGGTCGGAAAGGAAGACTAACGAGGAAGTGCTGGAGATGATGGGCGAGGAAAGGAATCTTTTGAATGAAATCCGGGAAAGGCAGGGTAGATGGCTGAAGGAGGTAATAAAGGGTGAGGGGTTGCTGAAGAGTGTGATAGAGGGAAGGATGTTGGGCAAGCGGGGAAGGGGAAGAAAGAGAATAGGTTTCATGGACGGGATGAAGAAGGGTAGATCTTATGCAGAGACGAAGGTAGATATATTAGAGGGAGATAGGCCCCGGAATGTGTAAAAGGCCGGGAGCGGATTCTCTGACATTCAACAAAACCTACCTTTACCGGTAGAATACATAATAATGAATATAATAACGAACTTGGACTCGAAAGAGACGGAAAAGCGGACGAAATATTAAGACCTGCTGTTCGAACTTCGGCAGATGTACTCTGTAAAACTAGTAGTCCTAGTCATAGGTGTGCTCGGTGGAATCAAGGGCTCGCTGATACAGAGCATCAAGTGTATTCCTGCTTGCGTGGCGGAATCACTTGCAGCCCGCATGCAGAAGGCCGGCCTCTTGGGGTCGCTCCGTCTGCTTCGTGCGCACGACCCGAACGCAGCGTAGCCACTGATCCGATGGGTTAATCGGAAGTGGCTACGAACTCTGCCCCGCCCCTCTCGCGTTCTCGGCCATTATGACGGCAACGAAACCCAATGTTAGCCGGGGACTCGGAGGGGAAAGTTACAGAAGTAATAACAATAGTAATGTTATATTTGACTAATTGCGCCTGAAAGGTATTGAAGCGAAAATTTCTGATATTCAATTTAACCGTAGAATCCTATTTTTTCCATTTATATGACTAATCAATCACTTATCTTTTGTCCGTTCAACATTACTGCTCTTGTGTTTCTCCGCTCTCGGTAAACGTATTACCAATCCCTTATTTTAATTGCGTGGAATTGTTTTGTTTTAATTAAGTAATGAATATTCTTGCTCTTGGGTCGTGATTGGTTATCTTTCATTCGTGACTCGCGGAGATTTCATTGGCTTTAAGTGACCTTATTAAATGAAAGGATGATAAAATTTGTCATCTCCATGCACAATATCAACTTCGTCTGTTGCGCCATCAAAGGAATATGTCTTATTCTGCGATTCTTGCAGTTTATTTAATCAATTGTACGCTTATTGTATTGGACTGAGGGCCAAATTATAATCCGAACTGTGCAGTAATGTCGAATTACTTCCTGCGGTACTGCTTAATTTTTATTGGTCGTGATTATTGAAGATGGGCAAATCCCGTTTATTTTTAGAAACTCGATCACTCTGGACCGGACCTTATTGGGACCAGTCCCTTTTTACAATTGTGTGAAATTGACAGTTGAAAAATCATTCGCGTGGACTGGGAATTGAACCCAGATCCCTCTATTTCACGCCGAGTGCTCTAACTAATTAAGCTACCCGGGCGTCCTCTCCCACTGAAATCGAGGTATCTGGGTTCGTTTTCCCAGTCTAGGTGAATGATTTTTCCACTGTGAATTTCACTCAATTATGTGATCGCTGGCGGGCAACTCCGTTGAAGTAACTGCGCGGCTAGTTCCGTGGCCGTTTCTTTTCATTCTTTATCAGTTCCTAATGCATTAATGACAATATTTTTATTAGCATGTTCTTGATGCTTAAAGAATGGGCAAAACTTCATATACTTAGTATACTATAATGACGGCGCTAAAGAATGTTGGTTGTATTAAAAGATGGAAGGTTAAAGAATGGAATATTATCAATTTATTGCATGGTTTTGTAAATAGGTTTCATTTAAATTAAAAAAGTACTGCAAATATTACCACTTGCGTCATCAATGGATGTTTGGGGAGGCGACCGACAATGAAAGTCATATGCGCCAGAGGGAATCGGTAAGGGAGGAAGGACGGGGAGAAACCCGGTGTATTAGCCTGCTCTCGACGTATTTATAATTATAATCCATTTACGGTTGAATATTGACGATCACTGTCTTAGTCGCTTTGATTCGTCTATGAAAGAATTGATGGAGCGAAGTGTCACAGAGCGGACAGCAATTTTGACGCAGTTTTGTTGCTGTCATAGTATTCCATTACGTTTGAGAATCCAAGCATTCACCTTAAGATTACAAATTGATGTATGATTCTTATCAGTGTGCATCGAACTGCCATGTATATTATTTCTTGCTCTTATACAGAATCAATGGGCCTCACTGCTAGTTTATTGTAAAGCGCTCAGAGAATATCGGCAAATATAATTCTAATGATGGTTTTTCTCTCAATCCTTGACTGTTACCGGCATTAATAATCTTAGTAAAAGGTTTTTTCTGTACATTATCAACATCAGCTTCGTTTTTAAGAAATAACTCGTGCGATAATGCCTAGAGATTACAATCATTGACGAAGGAGTAGGTACTATTGAATATAATTGTTGCTATCCATATCCAAACCACGAACTACGGTACAATGAACGATTTACAGTCATGGTTCTTGCAAGTCACCGCAAAAGGTGACAGGTGTGGTTTCAAAGAACTTGAGGATTATGGAGAACGTTTATCTTGTTTCTTTTATTCTCTAGAGCGTAAACACAATGACTTAAACTCGGGCGCACGCGCTATTAATTTTCGCTAATCTCGTTCCAGGTTCCTGATCAGCATATTGGATTCATTAAGATGTAATGCATACTTTCTTTCATTCGGTTATTCGCACCAAAACAGTTTACCCCGCGGGTTAAATCCTCCCGAATCCAGGATTTAACTTAAAATGTGGGAATACGGTCAGGAGGGCTTCAATTGTGTTTTACGGAGACATTTTTTGCGTGTAGGGACGTCGTAATTTAATCCTCTGGGTGTGTCTTAATGAAAACTATCCATGTGCGCCCGGCGTGTTATTTTTGTTTTCATTTTAATCTCGCCTGGTGCTTTAATCCAATCGAGCGGCAGCTTTTCTCCATCCCCCTCCCTTTCTAGGGGCAATTATTTTTGTTTCCGTGCCGTCCCGCTGTCTGAGGTTCGGCCATTTTCATCGCAAAACCTCCGCCCCCAACAAAACACCTGCCCTGCCCTCTGGTGGACAAAGTCGCTCACAGAGGTCGCTGCGGGGTATGTTTAACAATCCACAGTGCACTGTAGCCCCGGGATTCCGGTCGGGGGATGGCTTATTCCCTCTATCTCCCCGCCCGGCGCAGTTACGAAGTAGAATGGATTGCGTTTTCGTTTCCCGTCATAAAATATCGACCGGAAAAGCGTTCGAGATCGTGCATTTATGGTTACGATCGCGCATCGTTGCGGCTTAGGTATGCAGCGGCGGGGATTAAATCATTTTCGTCGGTGGAATGTTTCGGCCGATAAGCATTTACAGCAGTTCCGTGCCTCATAATGTTTCCGCTAAATTTCTACTCCTTTTCCTACCTCGTCCCATCCTGACTCGCTGTCGAATCCGGTTTTGTGAAATCCGTTCTACCAAATGAATTCCAAAGTTATCGTATGGTAGCGCTTTGATGAAGAACGTTTAAAAGTATTTACCGCGATGATTGCTGGTACTTTTATTCGGATCTTGGCAAATTTATTTTGAGACGAAAATATATCCAAAAACCTTAACGAATGGAATTTTAAATACATATTGCTCATACATCCCAATTGCATCACCGAAATTTTGTTTTATGGAGGACTGCGATATATTTTTCAAATTTCATACATCATAGTAAGAATTTGTTTATTTTCACTTTTTGGTTTTATACAAAGTATACAAAGGTAAAATCTGACATATTATTACATATGTATAGGTAACTACAAAGTATCAATAACTGTTACGAAACCATATAACAAGAGCAGGTCATTGAAGTGATTTCGTCTGCTAACACGTGTTGGCGATATCAAAGAAAATGTATTTAAATACACAACTAATTATAATAGAGATTTCGGTGCATTTAAATCATAATATTCAGGGAATTTAAATTTCTAAGCGCACTCACTATAAATATATTTAAATATATAATTAATTATAATTGAGATTGCTGTACATTTTAATCGTAATATTCAAGCAACTTAAATTTCACATTATTCAAGCAACTTGGCGTCAGAAGTGAAAAACCAAGGGAAATCAAAGATATGAAAACTAAACTCTTTGTTTTTTCACCGACAACCATAGTTTCCAAATGAATTGTGAAAGGTTTGGAATATTTTCGAATGAAATATGAAATTTTTCGTATGCACGGGCCGTTTGAACTTGTTGGGTTGTAAGAATGATTCACCGGTATAGAATTAACCCAAAACATTTGGTTTTATAAAACCTGGAATTGGTGAACTTCGTCGGTCTTAAAGGCTGAGAAAAGTGAAAAACAGAGATCATTGTTTTTATTCCTCTTGTAAACGTTTACAATTTTAGCTGATGCATTATAAATAAACTGGCGGAATACAGGTACCTCTGAGGAAATCCTTCTTTGGGGGTTACAATCGAGATTGAATTCAGAAGGGCAGACGCCGATCATCAGCCATAGACGTAGCCAGGGGGAGTCAGGAGGGGGGGGGTTTGCAGCTGCCCCCCCTGGACGAAGTATTTCATACCAAATCTGCTATTTGGAGCCGTACAGGTTGTTGTCCTACCCATCCTCTCCCTCAAGCAGAAATCCTGGCTTCGCCCATGGGCTGTTGTGAATACCTGCAAGCTTTGCACTTGCATTCTCAACGAAGTGGTGAAGTTATCTTTATAACTTTGAGCGTTCATATATTAATATGCACTTTGTTGGATAATCGTTGCTTTGTACAGTGGGGAAAATCACTCGATAATCCTTTATGCTCATCGGTGCCTCGATGAGCTTTTGATATTTTTGCTTCAAAGCTTCAATGCTGAAGTCAAAGCTTTCCGGAGTAGGTCTTCTGGGGGTCAATTTTTGAAATGCCGTGGTGTTTTCGAGAGCGAAATTTACAGATTTTCCCTCCGTTATGTTGAAGCTTCGCATGCTATACCTACCAATGCTTCATATATAAATTGTCATGCAGCATTTATATCATGTGAGAGGACTCAATAATGCTGACTGCACGAAACTATGGAATAACAGTGTTACTTTCGTATCTTATTCTATTAAACGAGCAATTCTTGTATACATGTTAATATTTATGTAGATATGTAAATATTTATGTGGAATATTTTCTCGAATACTACCAAATATACTCTCCTAAATGTCGGTATGTAAGGACTTTCGGGTTCAATGAATCCATTGGACTAAAGGCCTTAGGGCTGCACAGGCCCCAAGGCCCCCAACATGGGCCCCTAGTTTACTCGGAATGAATGCAAAGGTTTATTTGCTTACTTTTTAAATTATTTGCAATCAAGGTGATAGGGTACATTTTCTCAGTCAGATGGTAAATAGAGTTAAATATTTAATTCTTGCAATCGAGTTTGGTATACTCTTTGCTTTCGCTTAAAAATTGCGTTTTCAATGACAAAGTTGAATTGTAACTTTTTTTCTGATTTCAACAATATATCACAACGAGACTATTATGAAAACGGGCTGTTATGTAAACAACTCTAATAATGGTACCAGCGTTTATAACGAAATGATGAAACATTCAAATGAACATGATGAAACAAACAAACGAAATCTTGCTCACATGGAGGTTTTCCTCGTCAGTTCTTCATAAATTAAGAATCATATTTACGATGTACCGTGCAATGCTCGATCCCCCGGTACTAGCATTAAAACCATCACGGAATTCAAGAAATTTGTCCCCTAAGATTGTCGAAATAAATTCACCCAAAAATGTATTTACGCTCATTCAAGATTTTCATCTGCGAACAATGAGGAAGGAATATCTGATAGGGTTCCCTGAACCTCATTTAAAAGAAAGTTTGCCTTGGACCGGTGCATCGCTCCTAAGAGCTTTGAGTCTCCGGGGTGACGCAGTGAATGTTGCGAAGGGAGAACTCTTCGGCCGGAGACAGAAGAAAATAGCCTGCGCACGTGTCTTCGTCTTTAGTCAGGAACGGTGCCAAATTTTCAGCCGAAGGGAAGATGAGAGGGGGGGGGGGTCACGAAAACAAATTACATGGGAAGACACGTAAAAACTTTCGGATGATTACTAAGAACCCTTTTGGATGAGGTTAGGCAAATAAGTCCATTCTAACTTCCTATCGTTGGTAACTACTCGTGTGTGACATTGTGAAATAAATAACTAAGTTTAAAACAACCATGTATACTTCATACATACATGATTCAAAAGCCTCACCGATGTAAAAGTTTTCGGGACAATCACTGAAGATGACACTGGTTAGGTTTTGAACTAAAAGTAAGATTTGTCATCATGTTATTTTATCCCATTAACTAGTTCTAAAGGAGTATTAAATATATAATTTGTGCGTCTAACCCAAGCTTTTCTGTCCCCTTCCCATAATGAGAACAACAATCGCGATTTACCACAAATATTTTCTTGTTATCAATTCTATCCGTTTCGACTCACAGAGTCATCATCAGGTGTGAGACCTCGTACCTGATGATGTAAGTCTTGTACCTGATGATGGCTCTGTGAGTGAAAATCGTAGTACTGGTAATAAAAAATTGTGGAAAAGTGCGATTGTTGTTCTTATCATATCAAACTTCCTCTACATAACGCCTGAATCAGTGAAACTTATTATAAATTGTCCCATCTCAGTTGGGTAAACAAGCACTAGCTCTGCGGTGTTGCTCAATTCCTGCAAAGCCAGAAACAATGGATTTTTTCCCCGAAAAAAGGTAGATTTCTTGAAGTATTCACCCTTTAGAATACGAAAGTGTTCACAGGCAATGTAAATTAATGTCTTATGAATACCAGCCTAAAGTGTGTATTTTTATCACTCTGTGTTTGAAGAATCTACTTTATTAAGTAGATACCTTGTAACCCCAGAGCAGGATTTCTTCTTGGGTACCTACATTCCACGAAATATTTATGTTAATATCAGTTGCAACTTGTCCGAGTTGAATAAAAATATTATCAGTCTGAAGTCGATAGATGTGGTCTATGAATTTGTGATATTTAATTCCTTTATTTCAAGAAGGATTGTATTTTACCGCTCAGTACTTGTAGATATGATTTTGGGACTTTTTTTTCTACGTTGCAGCATCTCCCGGAAGGAGTCAATTTAGGAAAATAAATTGATGAGCAATTTCTTATTTGACTTATTCCTGAAGATGCTACAGATTGGCGAAATTATTATGAATAACTATTTACATCAATCTCAATGGATTGCAGTGTTCTAAATTTCATATTCATCCTCGAAAACATGATCATTTTTGTAACTATCCTGCCGAAAATAAAACGTTTGTTCTCTGTTAAGACTTTTTTCATCGAATATTTGTCTTCCCTCACAACCGATATAATATGGATACAGGGATATCCTAATGCATTGCTGGCGTACTGTACTGACTCCACGGTTCCGGGGAAAAATAACGTACGCTCGGGTCTAGGCAGTTTTAGGCAGGAACATTGCCAAAGAGGCAGCATTCTGAGGAAGGGGAGGTATGAGGAAGAAGGAACGAAGAAATTAGATAGAAAGTCTCGTAAAAACTCTCGGACAATAACGGAGAACCCAGTAGGATAAGGTTAGACAAATAAGTCCATTCAGTTTTTGGAGACTGCTTCCTTTTTCCCTGGGAAAGGGATCGACCGCTCGCTCTTGGGAGACGTTGCCAAAAGACGATGAGGCCGACTTACATATTACATAAAGGTACACAAGCCCGGGGGATCGTCTTGTCTTGTTGGCCGGCGGCGACATGGCAGAGTATCCTCACATGCGGATAGGAGGTTGTGAAAGAAGGGGGCACGGTTGCGGTCCTTGTGTTTGGGGGGGGGAGGGGATTGCCCTGTTTTTTCCGCCCGCTTGTTTGCCTTAAGAGAGAGCGGAGAACTGCTATGGTCCCAAGACGAGTCCCTGTGGCACACGAGCGGAAACGGTCCGCGGCCCGCCCTCTCATTTTCTCTCGCTCCGGATTACAGAGCGCGCACGCAAATACCACTGGGAGACTTTGGCCCCCTTTGGCTGGAGCGGGATGGTTATCTGTCCTCCCGTGTTCATCCCCAACCCCCTTCCCGCTCCCCCCCCCTTCCTCCCTTGCACTCGCCATTATCTCCTCAACGATGACATAAGCCATCGTCGTCTCGCCTCCAATCCGGTGCCTTGGTGCGGCAACAATGGGCTTAAAACCACACATTTTGAATGATGGCGTTCTTAATCCTCATCCTGCCTCCCATATCCTTCTCCCTTCCGTGTATTCCTCCAATTCTCTCTTTCACCCCTTCTTGGCTCTCTGTCTTCCCTTCTGAAAGGGGGTGGTTTTTGCCGAGTTAATTTAATTGACGCCGTGCGCGCTGTGGTGGGAGTGAGGTCTGGCGCGAAATTTCATCCTATTTGCGATGAGGCGCAAGGAGCGTTTACGTTTCTCATAATGCGCTTGGTCCGGCGGATACTTTAGCCCTCTCAAGAATATTCAGAATTTGAGAGGGAAGGGTTGAGTCGCCCGTTTCCCCAGGGCTCCCGAGTGTGCATTTCTCCAATCTGTGTACATTTTAACATCCCGTTGCGCTGCTGTCGCTTGGTTCATTTTTGGCTGTTGAGCCATGGCTGCTCATAAAATTGAATGAATCCGGCATCGTTATAAAAATAAGATATAGCAAAATATCACAAATTTTCGAGATAATTGCCATAAATGAAAGCCGTTTCCATGGGTTGCGGGACGGTTGTGCGCTGCGTAGAAATGTCATGATCATAATGAAAACAGTCTGACTCTTGGACTGTCGGTGGATGTTTCGTATGTTTTTAGAAATGTCACTCAGTGCAATAATTTTAATGGAATCACAGAAAATGTCTTAAATATATATATATTTTTTCTATTAACCAATTGTGTCCCAGAACTGATGCTATAGGACTTGTTTTGACATGGCAAATGACGAACTCTTTTTCCATTTTCACTGTTACATTGTGATGTATTACATCGAAAACTGTCGAGTAACTCATTTACTACGGAAAACTTGCAAATACCTTACCCGTAGGAGTAACGAAAAGAAAAGAAAAGTATGTTATAATTTTATAAAAAGAAAATATAATTTATTTTTACCTAGGTTTATACCCATTATGTAACTTTGAAAATGTGGCACAAGAGTCATGCAGGGAATATGTGAAACATGGAGAAAGGCTTCTCGGGATTCCATCCGGGATGGAAGGTCCATTACCAACTCTTCGGCCGCGCACGCTGCAGCCGTCCTCAGGGTGATGAGATGACTATGAGTCAAGTCAGTCAAATAATGCTTATTTCCCATAACATAATGCATTGCATTAATCGGGCCCTGTTTTAGGATTTCTCCTCTTCAGGGTGAGATTAAGATATTTACAGATTCAATTTTAGAAGGTGCTGTTGCATATTCATAAAACAGAAGAAGAAACAAAACAGTGCAAGTAATAGTCTTCAGACATTTACAAAATATGGTTTGAGATATTTGGCATTTGTTTCGAAGTGGCGTATGGCCTGGAATTCGTCCTAAGATGAGTTGTCCCAAATATACATTGGTCACAGGAGGCCAGGAGCCGAGCCATTTTCCCGCGCTTTCTTCTGATTGGCTCGTTGTTCTCGGGTTTCCTCTATTGACTTCAAAATGGGTTTCCATGTCTAGCTTAGATGTAAACCGCTGTCCCGGTTGAGTTTTTTTTCCAGTTGGATCACTTGCTTCCTTGACCAAACAGTCCCAAAAGCCTGTGGTCCGGCAGAGTAGTTCCGTCTCTTCAAAGTTCACTCTATGATGGTGGATGAGGCTGAGTTCCGCTATGGCTGACTTCTGTGGCTGTTTCAGGCGGATACAGCGTTCATGTTCCTTCAGCCTTGTCTCCACGGTGCGCCCCGTCCCCCCCACATAAGCTTGACCACACTTGCAGGGAATGCGATACACTCCCGGGGTCTTCTTGCCTATGGAGTCTTTCACTTTGACTAGGTTGTTGAATAATATCTGATGAGGTCTGCGGATGGATTGTATTCCATGTCTTCTAAAGATTCTGGATATTTTTCCCGAAACTGTGAATACATATGGAATGCGTGCCCTGACCACTGCCAAGGCCCTCTTCAGGGCCATCCCTTGGGGAGCCTTCCTTAGGACTTGATTTACGTCCTTCCGGGAGAACCCATTTTGATTGAAAGTTTTTTGCTGATGAAGGAGCTCCTGGGGAAGGTTTTCCTTATCTGCCATTGTCCTGGCACGGTGGAGGAGTGTTGTGAGAACAGCCTTTTTCTGGGAAGGGTGATGGTGACTTGCGGCGTTCAAATATAGGTCGGTGTGGGTTCTTCTTCCGAAAAACGCCGTGTCCAAGTGATCCACCCCCCTTTCATCGGATTAAAATCTTCGATCATGCAAAATATGGTGTTAGCGCTACTCGGCAGATATAGAAACGTGTATTGGGGCATATGAATGAATCAGCTACACTACCTGTCTACTAACCTACATTTACACCTACGAAATACCGTGCAAGCCACCACTAGGGTGTGTGGCACGGGATGATTCCACGCTGGGCGTGCAGCACTAATCCCAGTTCAAAGCAGAACCGCGCACGTTCCCCCGAATGCCAGGTGCAGGCCAAGAGCAGTCAGGATAACGGTACGTAGTCAGACTAGAAACCAGGAGAGTGATTCGTAGAAGAACATGCTACCATACTGTACACTACTCAAAATACAACTACTGGTTAATATTACTAGTTCGTCAGATAAATAACATTACAAGGTACTAAAATATGCAGGAGTATATCATGCCGGAGATTGCATACGAAGTTAGTGTCTAAAATTCGTGTTAATATATTTAGCACTACTGAAAAAACCTATTAAACCTAGTCAGTATTCTAGAACTGATCTATTGCAACTATTATGATCCCTTATTGTGCGTGGAAAAAAATGACATTTTGACACTATCGGTTCTGCGGTCTATTTCCTTAATCCTATTCCTGGGATCGTTCCTACCATAATAGTATGGGTCTAGCAAAATATTTTCAACGTCTGGCAAAAAATAGTCTACATCAAACTTTTTTAAAAGATTTAACCTATATTTCTCCCTTCGATCGAATAGAGGTTCCCACCCTAATTCCCTCAATAATTTTTTAACACTTCTATGTTTATCATAACATTTTTTAACAAATCTAGCTACCCTGCGCTGTATTTGGTCTATATCTGAAACGAGTCCTACTTCGTAAGGGTCCCATATACTTGCGGGGTACTCCAATTGGGGTCTCACGAGAGAAAAAAAACATCGCTCCTTTACTTTCTCGTCACACTTTCTTAGTATTCTTTTAATAAATCTTAATTTACAACTTGCCTGTCCACAAATTTCTCGTATATGCTTCCTCCACAAGTCCTGAGTAAGGGTCACTCCTAAGAAATTCAAGATTCTACCTAATTCGAAGTCTTAACGCAGTCTTTATGGTCTCTTGTTGATGGAGAAGGATGGAGAAGGTGAGGTGGACGGAAAGGAGGATTAACGAGGAAGTGCTTGAGATGGTCGGCGAAGAAAGGAAACTTTTGAATGAAATCCGAGATAGGCATGGTAGATGGCTAAAGGATGTAATAAATGGTGATATGTTGCCGAAGAGTGTGATAAAGGGAAGGATGCTGGGAAAGAGGGGAAGGGGAAGAAAGAGAATAGGTTTCATGGAGGGGATGAAGAAGGGTAGATCGCATGCTGAGGCGAAAACGGATATACTAGAGGGAGATAGGCCCCTGAATGTGTAGAAAACCGGGAGGAGATTCTCTGACATTCAAGAAAACCTACCTTTACCGGTAGGATACATCGATCGCGGGAAAAACGACATTTTTAACCCTTCTGCGTGTGGCAAACTATGAGGAAATCCTTCATTAGACGCAGAAGAGGCCACTTTCACGGCCATAGGAATATTTGATCTTAGTTTCCCATAGGACGCAACATTAGTATGCAATTCGTCTCTTTCCTCCTCCCTCCAATTTCATGGCCGTAACACCTCCTTCCTCTGCATCTACTCTCGGGATTGAACTTATACTTATCTGTTATGTATTTCGAGTGCATCGTTCGAAGTTGGAGTCCATCTCTTCCTGTGGGAATATTCGTCAATGAGTCAGTGCGGCAGGGGGAGTGTACAGGGCTTCCTTTCCTCAGTGGCGATCCCATCCGTTGCAGGGAAATGGCAGTTGCCTCCGGGGCCACGGAATGCGATGCCACATTCTGCCCACGTATCTGGTCCACGTGGGCCGTCGACGTGTGTCAGTGCATCGTTGCGACCCAAATACACCTAGCTCTTCTTCTTTTGGAGAGAGAAAAGTCATGGGGACCAGCCAGTCGATGCATTCACGGTTTTCCAGCGAAGTCCTCTCTGGCATTTGGAAACATTTTCAGAGGGACGTTTTAAAATATCAAGGCAAAACATTTTAAATAAAAGACTTTGGTCCATTCTGAATGTTTAAGGTGGATTGCTCTAACGCCGTTCACCCATTGCCGTTTTGCAGTCGGCGAATAAATTAGGAAAACGGCTTTCTCGAATGCTGTTTTGGCAAGACAGGGCACAGGAATTGGCGTTTCTCGACACATTCCCGATAGTTGGACGCGGCACCCAATTAAATGGTTAATGGCCGTTGGCAACAACGTTTTGTTATATAATAAATACTTAAGATATCCATTAAGTTATGGAACTCATAAAAATTTTCAAATTGAAGGAAAACATCCACCAGTTTCTTAACATATCAACAACCAATAGTTTACTGCTTCGAATGTTTGATCTAATCTTCCTTCTTTAGATGACATTTATAGCGGGTAATGCCGTAAATAATTTCTAATGCACATAATAATCAATCATTTAGAGTGCATTAACTGGCCATTTGTCTCAAAACTACTCTTTTATCAAGTAATTAAGTCTCGAATCGGTTCATTGCGCATCCGCCATCTTGGCTACTTATGGAGCTTAGAACTCCATTTCGTAAGGTACGAAGCCATTTTTTAAACTAATACATTTTATAGAATGTGTCTGAAAAGCTTACTGAATGGTTGCCATGGCTTATGAGTCCCATAACTCTATGGAGGGCATGTGTGTCGTTCCTGCAACGGGCCATCAGCCGCTTAGCTATAAATATGGATGACGTGTGATGGACCACCTCATAGTTTTGGTACAGCTTTACAAGTACGTATATCCTGCGTGTTGAAATTCGCTATGATCATTTAAAATTTTGCATTTATGCGTACCAACTTCATTTAATATTTCGTTCGTTTTTCTATGCTCCATTATTTTCTAATCACCTGTTCCTCCGTTTCCACAATTCGGTGAGAATAATCTCGCCGCTTCCTAAACATTGTCGCAGGAGTCACCGGCAGAAAAGTGATTTAGCAAGTCGAAATGAGATAGGGGAAGACATTGTCGCCATAGAAAATGCGTGAAAGATGACTCGAATGACTTGAGAGATGCAACGGATGAACGGCGTTTGATCAGTCCGCCCACAATTTCTGAAAACCGGCCATGCATTTGGTCCATAAATGCCATTTTACCGTTCTGAGATAAGAGTCATTAAGACCTGGATGACGCCATTGAGCCGAAATTCGTGGACGGAGATGCAGAGATACGAAAATGAGCAGGCTTTGAAATTAAATGAGGTTCCAATGCAGGGATATTTATAGTAAAAGGGATGAGAATATTACGATAATGAACAGGCCCGTTGTGTCAGCGCCGTTACTCATTGTTAACTCCAAGTAACGTTGTAAAAAAATCTACATCTGGTACAGGAACAATTAGTGTGGCTGAATGCGTCGCGGTTTTCCACCTTCTTCTGTTTTCCAACACTACTTCCGCTGACATAAAAACGGGTTTTGTTTTGCCCCTTTCACTCTACAATCGTACCTACGATGATCCATGCGGCGGTAAGTTGAATTCCTAATGTAAATGCACGCCCGTAACTTGGTAATCCTTAGTTTATAACGCTATCACTTTGTGGTAGCGCTGGAATCGCGAGTAGAAACCGGAAATAATGAATAACGGTGATGAAAAAAAGACGATCACAAAGGTGAAGCTGATAATGTGACTTAAATGAATTAGCATAGAAATGAGTTATTTGTTCGAAAAAAAAACATTTCGAAAGCCTCATTACGCGATAGGAGTATCGTATTCCTTGAATTCAGTCCTATCTGGCGTAACCTTGTGGATGTCCATTAATAACAATACCACCGAGTTTTTTACTGGCTCAACTAGTTTCAATGCTACTGCATCACCGCTAATACGTACTTGAAGATGACGCATTAGCGTTGAAACTAGTTGTACCGATAATAAACTCTGTGGCTGGAAACATAGCTGGTATTGTCATTATTGATTGCATTCCTTATATCGTTCTCGTACTCTTTATTTGTTCGTCACGATGCTCTGGTGAGGGGAGGAGAAGGCAACGCTGTGCCCCGTTCATACCATAATAGGGCGTACGTTGGTTTGTACCATGGTAGTCTATACGAGGCGTTTATGACACCTGACGCAGCGGCAAAACGACTGCATGAGAACTCTCTATGGACGAGCGAGTCAAATTTGTTACGTTTCAAAATTATTGAAATATCTCCTTTCTAAGAGGCTATTCCATTTAGTTGCTGCGCTAGACAGAATTTTAACTTTTCGGATTGAGAATGAGGAAAGTTGCGTCTCTTTCGGCGGTTTGTCGAACAATTTGAAAATAGATGAATATGTGACGCTATCCACGATGACGATGGCGTGCCTGGTGGAGCTCTGAAATAAAAAGTTTTAGCTGTCATTTAATGAAAAAAAATTGGGAAAGTTTAAAAAAAGGTACGTTATGAAGGAAATGTTGGAGTATACCTTGTGTGAATATTGTTATATCAACTATTATTTTCAATTAAATCTATACAATACCAATGCGTTACATTACAAAATAAATGTTATCATCAAATAAATTGCATTTTTTTAAATATGCTTAAATAGCTTTTTTTTAAATCTAATGTTGTAGCAGAATTTTTTTTCATGCTGATGATTCATAATTCCGTCCATAAAGGGGTAACTCCGACGGCAACGAAGCCTGCGTCTAAATGGCTAGCTCCCGATTGGCTGCACAGTCGTGCGGCGACACAAAAACGATGGCGTAAAAAACGTAACTTAATCTCTCCACCAATAGCGTCAGTGCACGGCCTTGTCACGCCCCGGAGATGTGTCGGGGGAAAGGTGGGAGGGGTCCGGCGAATCAACGTCTCCACGCCTTAATATATCCCAGCGTGGCCGTCACACCGTTGACTTTTCGCCGTGTCCTCCGTCGTTGAGCTGGGGTCTTAGGGAGGATGAGGTCGGAAAAGGAGGGCGAGAAATGCAAAGGGAAGGAATGGAGGAAAAAAAAGCTCCCTTGCGACATCGCCAGGGCGGGCGTAATCAGTGCGATCCCAGTAATGGCGCCACCTTCATTCAGACCTCGGTCGGGAGGAAGAAAATGAAAGGGCATCTTCTTCTCCGCATCTTCTTTATTTTTAGTCTTTCTCTTCGTTCACGGCCCCTCCTCCCTTGTCTTTGCACCTCTTTTTCGTCCCTTCTTTTTCATCTTATTTTCTCTCTCCTTGCCCCGCCCCTCCCCCCCTCCGTTGCGAAGTAGTTTCCTTCTTATTATCCCATCCTGCTCTGCTCTCTCTCTACTCGCTTTTCTTTCCGTGTTGTCTTCTTCCCCAATCTCCATTCCACGCCTCTCTCGGCGTTTCTTATGGCCGATTCATGTTGAACCGGGAATTGTAACCAGAATACGCAACTTAAAAAAAACAGCTTGAGAAGTCAACTTGAATGCAACTTAGGCTTAACTTCATATCAAAACTTCAAAGCAAATGAGGAACATAAGGCAGTGGTACAGCAATGTCTACGGAGTTCGGACTCTTCCCTCACCCTGCTAGAAATCTTTAATTATTTAAAAACAGTCGCGCTAATGGAGACATTTCTATTTATTTTTTACACTGAGAATGTTGAATTAATATTATCTTCGGATTGGGCAAATATTTGAAGAAATATGTTTGTAATGGTTTACATTTGAAGAAATATTAGCATTACTATTCTTCCAGGAGTTTGCATAGCGTGCTACATGTCTAATATCGGTTGCTACATGACATTCGCGATTTCACTTATAATTTAATAGAGTTGAACATGCTAATTTATTCCCAATCATCAAGAATTGTAATCCCTCCTCCCTGGTTCTACCCCAAAACGAAATCCCGGTTTTTTCCATTAAATAGGGGTAGCGAAACATATAGACTCATCCTTGTGGAGAACTCGGTTGCTACACTACTGTCGCATTTACACTTGTAATTTAATAAAGATAAGCATACGACTTTACTCTAAATTATCTAGATTTATTTCCCCCCTTTTCACTAATACCCCGAATTGAAATCCTAGTTGCGGCCCCGATATAGGGGTAGTGAAACATAAATGTTCATGCTCGTAGAGAACTTGACGCGAGGTTGAGGAAAACATGTATATACTAAAGAGGTGAAGTTCCGCCGATCCCTCCAAAGGTTCATCTGGGAATATTTTGCTTTCTTTTTTTGCTCATCCACGCTTGATTTACCCTCAATGACCTATAATTCCTCCACTGGTGAGTGCCATCAATTTGTGCTTTACGTAGGCCTCCTACATTTTTTGATTCTTTGGAATAATGTGCTGATTAAAATGATGGCTCGCATTAGTGCCTTCAAAGCAAATGTGAGGTCCTGAACGAACTTATTATTCGACAGTTATATTTTTAATTGATGAAATCTCAGATTTTCCCGGCGTATCTGCTGGATAAAGGTTTCTCGGGTCTTCCACCGGGTGAGCAGGTCCATGGGGCCCAACATTTTGGAGAACGACTTGTCCTCCATATTCAGGGGGTTCAGGGGAGCCCTCTGAAGATGGAGGACGAGTCGTTCTCCTAAACTTTGGGCCCCATGTACCTGCTCACCCGATGGAAACCCCAAACACCTTTATCCATATTTTAAATTTATTTTATGCTAAAGCTCAAGCTTAACTGGCTGTCGTCCTCAGTGGGATACGAGGGATCCTGAGATCTGGCTTCGGAGGAAGGGAATGATTATTCTTCTGTAAATTTTGCACCAATTTGTACTTGCGGGTGACTCCATAAAGTTTATGCTGTTTGCTTAAACATTTTTCTATCATCAACAGTGTTGTGAATTTTTGAAAAGTTATGAGAACGGGAAAAATGATAAAACATTCTATATTGTCTTGAGTTGGCAAAAAAAACTTGGAGGTAATTTCAGCCAATTTACTTGCCAGTAAAATAAGTACCTACAAGTACATGCGTTCTAATTAAAGTAAGTCCTCGGTGTGCGTCGCTTCGATTTACGTCCGATTCGATGTTACGTCCATGCTGACCAGGGTCGGCGGAAAATTTCTTCCTTGCTTAATGCTAATAAAATAAACCGTATTTGCATATGATTGCTTTTTTTGATTACTGAGACATAATCATCCCATCTAAAATAGCTATTTTTCCTATATAACAGCAAAAAATGAATTTTGAAATTTAACGCCTTGATTTCTCGCGGGATTATAGCGGTCACGAATATCTGGATCCGTATTACGTTGTTTCGACTTACGTTGCTCTTCTTCAGCACGCATCTCCGATGTAAATCGAGAACTTACTGTATGCTTGTTTGACTAGATGGAATGACTATATATTGAGACTAGGGGGAGGTGATGGTACAGGTTTAACTATGTTATACTAGTATGATTGAATGATTGACAGTTATAAGTTGGTCCTTATATCATGGAAGATCTTAAATGGCATGCTTTATATGGTATGTATCCTTCTGTTGGGCAATGTATCTTTATTATTTTGTGACTTATTTTCAGCTGTAGAGTTTTTTTGTCAGAGTAATATTCACTGTGTTATACTCAAACTCGCGGGGTCTGAATTTTTCAAGTAGTTAATCTTTATCTAGCATCTGGCTTTCGAGTCCCTAGCGGCTCCAAACCAGATCTTTCGAACAGCTTTGTTACGCTCTCTGCCCGCTCGGAGCAGTTTTCAATCGAAGCGTACGGCTTACCTGCGTATTTTGTTAAATCCGCGAATCCGCGAAAAAACAAATACTTTTGGTACTTATACTATGGTAATCATGATTTGATAGAAGTTTGCTAATTGTGTTTTGTGCACATTTATGTGTTTCTATTACATTTTAGGTTTTAAATCAGTTTTCTTCTATATTTTGTTAAAATCTGTTTTCTGACTAATATACTGGTATCTATAACATAATATTTTTTTAAAATCTGCTTTGATTTTTGTATGAATGCTTGATTGAAAATCCGGTGGACACTATAAAAAAAGAGTACCTGCTGACAACCCATAGAATTAGCAGGACTTTATCTGTTACGTATTGTTGGAAGAACGCATATTGTATTGAATTAAATTTATGACAAATATTGCATTGAATTGTGACAATTTTTTCGCATATTGCATTGTATTGAATTAAAATTTTTCTGGTCAAGGTTCCAGATACCCGAGACGTATTAAATATGTGGTCTTGTGCGAGCGAAATAGCGCCACTTTTTCACTTTTTCATCGGAGGATCTCCTTACTATTTGCTGAGCAAATCCAAGTTTCTTGAATACTGCACCGCAAATGTTTTTTAGATGTTTTCACCGCGTTTGATATGAAGGTACGATGATTTACAGGCACGTTCAAAGCTACCTTCCTTTATCGTGTGATGCCTTATGGTCGTACTGAACACCTCACTTTCCCTTTTTCTTCATAAAGCCTTCTACTATAAGTTGATTAATTCTAGTTTCTTTGATGCCGTCCCACACTTTTATCGCATGGATTTTCTACGCGCTCTAGGTCCAAAGTTTTGATGATTCCCCACCACGTTCCACGTAACCTTACGTTTTTTGAAGTTATGTCCTCGTGTTCATAGCGATCCGGCTTTCATACCGAATCTTACGTCGAAGTCTTTAAAGTTACGATAATTCCCGAGTACGTTCCACGTAGCCTTACGTTTTCAAGTCATAGCGATTCGGCTTTCAAACCGAATCTTACGTCGAAGCCATTTAAGTTACGATGATTCCTATGTACGTTCCACGTTACCTTAAGCTTTCAAGTCATAGCGATCCGGCTTTCAAAGTGAATCTTACGTCGAAGCCATTTAAGTTACGATGATTCCTGTGTACGTTCCGCGTAAAATTACGTGTTAGAAGTTATGTTCTCGTGTTCAAAGCGATCCGGCTTTCAAACCGAATCTTACGTCGAAGTCTTTAAAGTTACGATAATTCCCGAGGAAGTTCCACGTAGCCTTACGTTTTCAAGTCATAGCGATCCGACTTTCAAACTGAATCTTACGTCGAAACCATTTAAGTTACGATGATTCCTATGTACGTTCCACGTTACCTTACGTTTTTGAAGTTATGTCGTCGTGTTCATAGCGATCTGGCTTTCAAACTGAATCTTACGTCGAAGTCTTTAAAGTTACGATAATTCCCGAGTGCGTTCCACGTAGCCTTACGTTTTCAAGTCATAGCGATCCGGCTTTCAAACTGAATCTTACGTCGGAGTCCTTCCCGATCTCTGTCGTCCTCCGGGCCTCCTTTTCCTCCCCCCCATCTCTGACGAGATAACCTCTGAACCCGTGTTTATTTATTCATGTCTTATTGCCCCCTTCGGTTGACGCAGCGAGCCAGAAAGGAAGGGACGGTGTGGTATGGGAGCCAGTGAGGTTGTGAAAGGGGTGAAGGGGCGAGGGGGTGGTTTTGGAGATGAGGGAGTTTTTGAAGAGGAGTCGTGGAGATCAAGACCCCTCCATCCGGAATGGGGGAGGAAGGGGGCGGATAGGGAGGAGGGAGTAGGGGGGAAGGAAATGTTTGAAGTCGATTTTGGCGCAGCCTCTTCATTGCATCGGCAGTAAACTCTCCTTAGACTCTTCCCCTCTCACACCCCGTCTCGTTTCGTCTTTCCTTTTTAATAAATAAAGTCGCATGAAAGCGAATGTACGCATGCGCATCGATTGCATTAAATATGTTGACGATCCTTTTTCGATTAATGTTGCCAAAGTATCGTTTATTCTCCACGTAATTGATCACGATTTTCCTTTTTTACATCCGCTCACTCTTGAAGCATCGATAATTTCCAAGCATATGCGTTCACTAAGTTATCACGAATGCAAAATATTTTGCAATTTCTCAGTCTTAATAAGCCCTCTTTAAACCGATTTTTTTTGTCCACCATGTACAGTCATTTCACATGTTACCCCACTCGTGGGAGAATCGGGAACTAAAAGTTACGAATGAGAGATATTTTCGTTGCCAATCTGTACAATTGATGTCACAAAGGCAAAGAGACTTAAAGAAACCTAATCGGAGACAAAAAATAAACTCTTCCATATGTTACCTCTAGGTCACTCAGCGTGACCGAGGGTTATAAAAGAACCACCGGTTTTGTAACGGAGTTACATCTTCGTGTAGTACTTCTTGATAATATAACTTATAACCAAATTAAATCCTACCATAAATAAATTCGAAAATAAAATCGCAATTAAATTAATAGTCATAAATCATAATAAAACAGCACATAACAATAGATAATAAGATAATAGGGACGCCAAACATAAATCAATATTTACATCGGGGAGTTCAGGACGATGCAAAAATAATAAACAGGTAACAATAAGTAACGGGGGACGTCTAGAGAGTGAATAGTGAGGAGTCAACAGAGATAAGTGGAGGAGTAAAGATCTAAAGGACGCGAAGTGGGGAAAAAGTTCGAAAGTCGGGGAATAAAAATGGCAGTGAGCGGATACAAAGCGGCCTAGAGGTGACGAAATAGAAACCAGGGATTTATAAAGAGGCGAGGAAGGAATCGGGAAGGAAACCCAAGATAGAAACCGTACGGCCCAGAATTCTGGAAATAAGGAAGGAAAAAGACCGCGAAACCATACCCGCAGCCACATAAGAGAGACGAGAAGCCCCAGCGTCTGATAAGTCTAACTTTAAGGATAATAAAGCCAAGGAAAACAATAACCTCCATTTATAAAAATATTGCTGTCCAAAATAACGTAAATGTATAAAATTGGAGCATAAAAGAGTAACATTGTAAATTGGATCCAATACATTTTAAAAAGCTCTAAATATTGGTGTTGTTATTACCAAATCAATTTTTTTCATTAAAAGAAAGTATTATACTATTTAATTAATAGAGCAAAGTGTTTTTATTAAAATGTTGTATAATGCTAACCATTAATCCCTTCGGCAAGGAGGTAAGATTTTAAGTGTTTGGGTAATTGCGAAGGTTGATCAAATTGGTTTCAATAGGAAAGAAAAACGTGACCGGGTGAGGTTACAAACTATGTTATGGAATTGATCGTTTTTTATGATGAATTGTGGCACCGAAAAGTATTTCTTTGTTGCCACAAGATGGAAAAATTGTACGAGGTATAGCCTTATACCGTGTCCCACGTGATAATGTGGAATTTTCATCTCAGCAATGAAAATACACAGTAATTACCGCAGGTAAAAATCGGCCCGGAACGAATATCAGAAACATATTAACTAAAAATCGAAGGGAACCACATGTTTGGTGGGCTTAAATTCCCAGTTACAATGGCCGACATTGCCATATTAATCCCAGGCATATGTCAGGTATTAATTGTCAGAACTAGGTATACCCGTTCAAGTTCATATAGAAGTATAGGAGATGGGGTCGTGCTCACTGTCACTGTCGCGGAGGATAAACCCATGATGGTCGGTGCTGGATGACTAACTCTGACGATTTTCCTATCAGTGTGCAAAGAAAAAATTACCTAACAAAAGATTTCAGCTCTTCCCGGTGTAAAATATTTAAATATCTTCCTCGGGCTTCGCACCGGATAATATTGTCTAATTGCGCCGACGTTTCGGAGAATCACTTGTCTTCCATTCTCAAGGCGTGTGTTATTTCTGTCGTGTCCGATTAAACGCTGATGTTAAACTCGCCGTTGATGCCCAACAATTGAGGTTACGAACCGTCTGATTGGCTGTCGTGTCCCGCTGGCCGTTGAATTAATTTCCCATCTTTTTTATACATTGGATTACAGGCACCCAGGTGTTACCTGGAATCCGGTGTCTCTATTTTAAACTATTCGGATGTAATTGTATCTCGATGGCCTCTTTAATAATGCGGTCCCTGTAACGATGCGACCTAGGTTCGATGCGTAGCATGCGATGCGTAGGTGAAGGACCTACCCTATCGTTTGTGCCTTTCGCAGTGGTTTGAACATTACCAATTCCTGAAGTTTCTTTGGTACTGACCAGTTCTTGTGAACCTCATTTGCTGCTGGAACATCCATGCTTTGTTCAATACGCGGCCTTCTGCTCTTAAGGTGGTTGGAGCGCGAATCGTGAGTCGTTGAGTGCAGCTAATGCTGGAAATAACTTACACGTTGTAATATATATGACGCATAATTATATTTGAAATTTTCATCTCAATTAAAGCATTGTTATGACTTGGGATACGGCGGGGAATTTAAAAATTCAAGCAAAAATCGTATGTAAGTACGTGTTTTTTATTCGACATGATATCTTCATATTTGTTCGGAACCATTATAAGCTGTGTTCCAATTCGCCATTTAGGCAGCTAAATCGGCAGATTTAGGGAGGACGCCATCTTGAAGTGTGTCCCAATTCTTTAGGCATCATGGGGGAGCGGATTTAGGTGCCTTTCTCGGGGGTGAAATTTAGGGTAGATGGAGTTTATCCTAAATCCGCCTCCATATTGAATTTCCCATCATGCAAAGCGCTGCATGCGTCGTACAAGGAAACTCGTACACAAGGAAGTAGTTGAAAAGTGGCAAACATGGCCGGCAAGTATTTTGTCTGTAATTGAAAGAATTCTCTAGTATTTCGCAAACCAACACCCGACTACAAAGGAAAAATTTTGCTTAGTACACTTAAATAAAACGAATTTAAATCCCAGAACACCTACACAAACTTAAATACGCCGAAAACATAAGTATAGAGTAAGTCAATAAATAACTCACAAATCTGGATAAAGGCAGTAATAAACGGAGTAGCTTCCTTTAATTTATTTCACTTTTCTAAATATTCACTCTGTACATTCAAACACTTATCTCATCTTTGTTTGAAGGTTTTTTCGCAGCGACTCTTTACTATATTAATGTTAATCGGGGTATCCCGCTGCGTATTGAGCATTTTAAATTGACTTAACGTTTCGTTCTGCATACTGAGAATGTCGTCAGGAGAATGTAAAGGCAGGGACACAATGAACGTGTTCGGGTGACGCGAGACGTTAACGGGACAACGGGAGACGGGGAACGCAAGTCAGTGGATACAATCGACGTTAACGCGGCCCGGAGTAACAATTGACTAACGCAGGCGCAGCTAAGAGATCAGGTGTAAACAAGTGTGGAAGTAAATAAGTTGTCTTCGCCAAGAACTATCTTCAACAGTTGGCTGTATCTGCCGACAGATGGCTCCCATTCCCGGATTCTCAGGACTATTCTGATTGGTTTTCCGTGTGTACGGGACACGGGAAGAGATGAAAGTTGCCCATCTCTCGCGTACACGTACTCCCCGTACACGTTGATTGTGTCCGTTCGCTATACTTTCCCGTCAGCCGTCTTTTCGCGTATTCCCGTTAACGGCTCAAGTTACACGTACACGTTGATTGTGTCCCAGCCTTAAGAGTTTATTTGTTTCGCCTCCATATATAGGTTCTTCGTCGAGACGGTTGAACATTGTTAACGGTTTTAAATTTAAAAAAAATATGCGTACCGTTAAAACTTAAAAATTGATAATAAAAAATGCTCAATACGCAGCGTGATACCCCGTATAACTTAAATATACTCACCTCTTTACAAGTCGTTGATAGCCGGCAGAACAGAAGTCTTTTGTTTGCTGTCGTAGCCAACGAGTAACTTCTTGGACTATGGCATCATCATTTTCAAAACTTCGGCCCCCCAAATGATTTTTTTGGGCCACGAACAGATGAAAATCACTAAGGGGATAAGCCGAAACTGCACGGTGGATGTTCCAAGCGCTCCCAATGAAATGTTTACGACTAATACTGATGATGAAATGCTGACGTTTGCGATTTACCCTAGTATTTTTTTGTCACTTAGTAATTTCTGCTGCAAATTACGACGATGACATGCATTTCATCGTCGTAATTTTTTCTCGACTCGAGACTAAAATTGACTCGAGAAAAGAAATCCACTTTTGTGGGGAATGGACATGCAACCCTTTTGTAACTTTTGTAACTGCCTTGGCATCCAAAGTGGTGGTCTACTCGTGTTCCGAAAAGCTTAAGTCCCTTGTTTGATTCCGACCCTCGCGGAGTTTTTCCTACGTTCACTGTGTACACGATTAAGGTTCCGAAGGACCAGGCGGATTCCGATAATGATAACTCAAATTCTTATTATATAAGTTATAAAGCAGAACAACTCATATGGTACTCAACTGCTCAGGTTGACGTATCACAGCTGACTGACTAGGAGACAAGGGACGGGAACACATGCAGAAAAATTTGATTTCCTTAGTTACAAGAAACACAGGATTCATGAAATTCAGTTTATAGGCGAAAAATCAAATTGAAACAAGTCTACCTGAAAACACTGTAATCATCGTTCGATAAAAAAATAAATTTTAAACTTTTTTTGGCAGAGTGAAAAAAATTAAATATATTCACCATTTATAGGTGGTGCACCGCCTAGAAATATATAAACGCATCTTAATAAATTATTTTTTAAGCCAAATTTGTACCCTCAATGTCTTCCCGCAAACGCGAATGGTTTTCATTCTTGTGTATAAGTAATTAAATAAATAATTTCATGTCAAACTACTGCCTAACTTTCGTTTTTTATGTTAATTTGATATTTGGTGCCTTACTTACGAAAAATGTATTAAAATAGTGGATGGAAACTTCAAATTATCCAAACTACGAATTTTATGCGGCAAACGGGATCCCTCCGACCACTGTGCGGTGGAATGTTAAGAAACCAATATCAGGTAAATAATATCCCTGATATCTAGGAATTCCACCTAGTAACGCTTGAAACTACCCTCTACAAAAGAAACCAACAGCCCCGTATCCCTTCCTTGCGTCGCTGATGTTGTTTGAAATTTTAATGAGTAAATTTATATCCGTTTATTAGACCTCCTTCTTTGAACGTTTTGAAAAATAAATGAATGTTTAATGGATTTCTCGGGAGGATTCCTCCTGGTCGCAATGCGAGCGTCCGCCCGACTACTTAAGCACTTGGCCCTGAGGGGCAGGGGGGCGAAGTTAAGTTCGGAAGGGAAGGATGGAGAGAGAGAGATGGTCCATTAAGGAGCGGAAAGTGGAGCATAAGGGGATGGAAGGTATGGAAGAGATGTGGTGGGAAGAGAGGTATGAAGAGAGGCAGGAGATTTTGTGAGAGGACAGGGGAGAAACGGAAAAACGGCGTCTTTAAACATCTTCATCTACATACCACTCTGCGAGCCATCGTATAGTCGTGTGCCCGGGGATATTAGGACGCCAGCCGTGTAAAGATGTAATGGATCAGGTTTTAGGAAGTGAAATTGTGACATGAATTATGGGAGTGTATTAAGTGGAGCTCAGTTTTTATTGCGGTCGCTTATTGCGTGCGGAAAGAACGAGTTTTTTTACCTATCTGTTCGGCAATCTATCTCTCTGTTCGCATCTATTCGGCCTGGAAATGTATTGTGGCGTCAAAATGTCACGCTTATACACCTTTGTTCTGAATTTCTCAAGCAAGCTTAGCCTACCGTGAAGTCTCCCGAGTCTCTTGCGGCTCCCAACCTTATCCCTCTAAAAGCTGAGGGACTTAACATGTTCGCTCGTAGCTGTTTTTAATGAAGCGTGCAACTTTCCTTCGCATTCTATTTATTTTGCTGATTAAACCTTTCTGTGCAGGGTCCCAAACTCTCTTGCCGTATTCAAGGTGTGGCCTAACCAGAGTGAAGTGGCACCTCTCTCTCATATTTTCATCCGAGGACCTTGTTATGAACTTGTTAAATCCTAGTGTCTTTAAGGCTGTGTCTGCATGTGTCTTGTATGTGCGTTCTCCACGATAGGGCTGTTGTTAAGGTAACTCCCGGGTGTTTGACTTTATTGGACGCCTTTGTTTACTCCTCCCACAGAGTAGGTATGGCATTTGTGTGATGAGTTTCGCAAGAATTATACTGTTGTGCAATGACAAAGATTTAACCCTTTGAGTGCGGCGTGACGTGATATCACGTCATGGTTGTCTTTGCGCTGGTGCTGGTGACGTCATATCACGTCATGGGTACCGTGAGTCTAGCTTTCACCAGGGGGCCGAGTGAAAGTTTCCTGGTTAAAGCTGTAACACTCACGGTACCCTTTACGTGATGTTACGTCATCAGCACCAGCGTTAGGCAACCATGACGTATTATCACGTCATACCATAATTATACTGTTGTGCAATAACAAAGATTTAACCCTTTGAGTGCGGCATGACGTGATATCACGTCATGGTTGTCTTTACGCTGGTACTGGTGACGTCATATCACGTCATGGGTACCGTGAATCTAGCTTTCACCAGGGGGCCAAGTGAAAGTTTCCTGGTGAAAGCATTAACACTCACGGTACCCTTGACGTGATGTTACGTCATCAACACCAGCGTTAGGCAACCATGACGTGATATCACGTCATACCGCAGTCAAAGGGTCAAATCTTGAGCTGCTGTGAATTGGGTCATCAACTAGCACATTGCGCAAAGTAAATATTTGCACTGTATTGAATAAATTCATATTTTTAACTTACTTAGAAGATAAATATGTGCTGATCTCAACAGTGGCATTTTGGTTTCTTTAGATCAAAAATATTTTTTGGTGCTGTATGATGTGTAGTTTTATACTCTTTTTATGTAGGTGAGTTGGTACCTCAGATTATGCTTCAAGGGAGTGAAAATTATCGCTACGAAAATAACAGGAAAATTAAATGTGTAGCGTTCCTTATAGGTTCAAGTATGTATGTTTTATATTTAGCACTTTGCTTAAAAAAACTTTTTATTTTCATTACTGAGATATAGTCACAGGTATATTTGAACGTGCTACGTGAAGTATAACAGATATAATGGAGATACATGGTGGTAGTCACATGTGCGGAGTGTGACGTTAACGAAGGTGAAGCCCATAAAGGGAAGAATTGGCTTAAGAGCGGGGGGGGAGAGGACGGCGCACGATGGGCAACGCTGGAAGCATAATTGATAATTGCTTTTAAATAGCGATTGCCAGAAAGTGTCAACGCGTTTTACGGCCATGTTTACGGTCCAAACAAAGCTGGACCAAAATATTTTGATATCGTTCCACTCATCAGAGAAACCTGCATCAACAACGGAATGCACGAACATAGAGAGCTAGGAAGTTTATGTGAACAGCATATTGGGAATTATTAAATTTGCAATGATTGTTTGTGATCTTGGTAGTAAAATGTGTAGACTACCTTCTACGTCTACGTACTACCTTGTGAGCCACCGTATATACGCGTGGCAGAGGGTGTTATGACACCAGCCGTGTAGAGATGTAACGGTTTAAGTTTTGGGAGGTGAAATGGTGACGTGTACAGTAGGAGTGTGTTTAGTGGAGTTCAGTTTTTATTGTGGTCGCTTATTCTGCGCGGAAAGAGCGATTTTTTACCTATTCGTTCTACAATGTATCTCTCTTAAGGCTGGGACACAATCAACGTGTACGTGTAACGTGAGCCGTTAACGGGAATACGCGAAAAGATGGCTGACGGGAAATTATAGCGAACGGACACAATCAACGTGTACGGGAAGTACGTGTACGTGAGAGATGGGCAACATTCATCTCTTCTCGTGTCCCGTACGCGGAAGACCAATCAGAATAGTCCTGAGAATCCGGGAATGGGAGCCATCTTTCGGAAGATACAGCCAACTGTTGAAGATAGCTCTTGGCGAAGACAACTTATTTACTTCCACACTTGTTTACACCTGATCTCTTAGCTGCGCCTGCGTTAGTCAATTGTTACTCCGGGCCGCGTTAACGTCGATTGTGTCCGCTGACTTGCGTTCCCCGTCTCCCGTTGTCCCGTTAACGTCTCGCGTCACACGTACACGTTGATTGTGTCCCTGCCTTTATTTTATCTCTTCTGTCAGACCTAGACATTTTGTGAGGCGTGATGATAATATTCTCTGTGCTGCTCTGAAAGACACCAATTCTGCATTTCTCAAGCAATCTAAGCCTAGCGTGTAGCCTCCGAGTCTATTGGGGCTCCCACCTTAATCCCTCTTAAAGTTATGAAATCCTATATGTTCGCTCGTAGCAGTTTTTAACGAAGCTTGCAGCTTTTCTTTGTATTTTATTATTTTGTTTGGTTTAATCTTTATGACTAGAGTCCCAAATTCTCGCGGCGTATTCCAGGCGTGGCCTAACCAGAGCGAAGTAGCATCTCTCTTTGACTTTTTCATCAGAGGACCTTCCTATTATACGCTTTGAGAAACCTAGTTTTATTAAATGCTGTGTTCAGAATAATATATCTGTATTTAAGACAATTCCAAGATAATTAACTGTATCTGAAGATTTTATGTTTACTCCACCCATATTGTAGGTATGGAATTCGTGTGATGAGTTTCGCAAGAAGTGTACTATGGCGGATTTACCAAGGTATAGTTCCCTAAAGTTAAGGTTAATTTTATTTAATAATATTAAGAATGAAGATAATGTAATTTATTTAAAATTTTCTGAGTTGGTGCCAGCTCGTATGAAATTTACTCGTACCCTGAAAAGTTCCTTCAGCGCAACTGCCTCCATGTCTCACCACCACTGGGGCGTGGAAGTGTCCAATAGCATGGTTTTTCTGCCATCTGGTGTTTGTAAAGGGCACAACGTGGTTGTGCAATTGAGCCTCCTTAACGAGGAGGACAAGGAATGATAGGCCGGGGGGCGAACTGCGCCGTAGGAATGCATCCCCTCACCTCTCTCCCTTTATGGGTGATCGCACCAAGGGCCGGCTCCCCGCCCGTTACCCTGGGCGCCGTCCCTATAAACCCAGTGGCGTCGCCGGTTAGTGGATCACGCCCCTGCCGTTTCATGAATGCCCCTCAACACATATCCCTCTTCTCCCTCCGGTCTATAGGGGTCCAAATAAAATCGTTCGCTTGGCCGCTCTTTATCACTCGCCCCGTTTCGTGTCTTTTATTGTCGGTCTATAGAAATACATACACATGTGTGTTTCTCGGCGTATATTTTACGAGGCTGAGGCCAAGGGTAGGTTTGGTATAAAACGAGGTCCTTGCCTCGCGGTGAAAAAATAAAGTATTTGTTCATAATATACTTTGAGGCGGAGGAACCATTGTAGGACCCAAATTCACGAAGCGTGGTAACCCTTAGAGATACTAGAGTTTGAGATTCCGTCTCTTCCAATATGGGAAATTGAATTTTATGCAGAAAAGTGCAACTGAAAGCTGTTTTCATTTCTACGCTTCTTATGATTTGCATGCCAACATTTTATTGAGCACACTGTGGTCCCTCTCATGTTTCATTCGAGCCATAATCTTCCAAGTCCGCAGAGTTACAAACTTTCATGCGACTTATGTAACATTGAGATGAAATAAGAACACTTTGTATAATCCACACAAAACTTTAATGGCATATGCCCGACCGGTTTCAACACTTTCGTGACATTCTCAAGGGACAATACAGTACAAAGGAACAATACAGTGGTATTGTCCCTTGAGAATGACGCGGAAGTGTTGAAACCGGTCGGTCTTATGCCATTAAAGTTTTGTGTGGATTATACAGTAAAAGTACAGTAAAAGAAGGAAGATCGCTCCAAAAGGAAATAAGGGAAAGGAAAGGAAACTGGTTGGGCCATGTGATGAGAGGGAAAAGTATAATAACTGAGGCACTTGTGGGTTCAATTGATGGAAAGAAAAAGAGAGGAAGGAGAAGAATTGAATTGGTGTATCAGGTGAAGAGCAACAGCTATGATGAAGCAAAGAAGGAAGCTCGGGACAGAAGCGGATGGAGACAGCAGTGGTGTACGGGACCTGCCAGCAGGCAGAACACAAGATGATGATGAGGAGCAAAATTTCATGTACCTAGAAATCAATGACTTGGTCTCATTTTAAAGAATTATATATCACCCTTCCACTGACACCAAAAATTCAACCCCTTACCATGTTACTTTCCGAGATATTTGCCAGAAAATACCAGCCATTTTACATGGGAAATGGTACATACATATATGCACTCCAGAGAGATCTTATTTAACAAATGAGGCATTTTCTACACTTAGATCTCGTAAAAAAGTCAACGTCAAAAAAAGCTGATCTCTGGAGGAAACAATAATAACGACTTTTTGAAATATGACAAAACACTTACCTTCACCATTTTGCTCATCATCATCAACTGGTGTTCTGCCTGCAGGCGGGTCCCGTACACCACTGCTGTCTCCATCCGCTTCTGTCCCGAGCTTCCTTCTTTGCTTCATCATAGCTGATGTTCTTCACCTGATCCACCAATTCCAAAATCATCCAAAATTCTTCTCCTTCCTCTCTTTTTCTTTCCTTCAATTGAACCCTCAAGTGCCACAGTTATTATACTTTTCCCTCTCATCACATGGCCTAACCAGTTTCCTTTCCTTTTCCTTGTTTCCTTTAGGAGCGATTTTCCTTCTTTTACTTTGCTGAAAACCTCTTCATTTCTCATCTTATCTACCCATCTTACTTTTCCCATCCTTCTCCACACCCACATTTCATAAGATTCTACTCTATTCCTTTCCCTCTTACCTGATGTCCACCTTTGCTCAAACTACCTTATAATTAAAAACAGAAATTGGTTGATATTCTTGCTTTACATCCACTAATTCGACTATTCCGTTGTGCTATCCGTTGGAAAGTAAGGAAAGAGCAGGGTTAAAAATATGGTCGTCATTTTGGTGGCCAGGCTTCAGAATTGATGACTTAGTGCCCTCTCCTTACACCTCAAGTCACATAAACCAGTCGCCAAATTGAGATGAGATCTAGGAATCGGCGGAACTCAATTCGTATCTCTGCCCATGTGATAAATCGAGTTTTTTTCAGCCCAATCCTGTTCTACCCACTTTCGTCCTTGACCTCTTATTACAATTTTCTCCTTCTTTTCCATCCAGTTTTTTATTTTCCGGTTTCCTTTCACCCCCTGCTGCTGCGACCCATACGGTTGTGTAAGCATGTCGGTGCAGAATTTGTTTCCATTCTCTCTAATTGAATGATTCTTTATATATTAATTTTGTAGCGTGTCAGTCATTCTGCATCCGTTTTGTTTCTTTCTCTGTCAATTTTTGAGCTAGAAGAATGAGGTTTGGTGCGTTGAATGTGGAATCTCTGTCTTCATGATTTAGTAGTAGTTTTGGATTTTTATAGCTTGGGTGAGTGGCAGGGGGGTTAGGTCACCAGTCATGCAAAGGTGTAAGATATTTGGAGATGAAGTGGAGACATGATTTAAAAGGAGTGTATTTAGTTAGTTTAAATAAGATCGAAAAGTGTGGAGGCTTGGGCGTGTGGCAGGCGGTGTTAGGTTACCATCCGTGCAAAGATGTTAGTTATATTTTTGGGTTGTGATTGCGACAACCAGATGCTGGGAAACATAGTGACAAGGGAGAAAGGCCAAAAGAGAGAGTAGAAGAGTAGAAAAATGTAAAGGTAGAAACAAAAGAAACCCACAGTGCTCTCCTATTCAATTGGCTTTGAAAACAGCAAAGGAGAACAGTGAATGAATAAAAAACATTTTCACCAAGGAGCTATTTTTAGACTAGGACACTTACCCCCTGCGGGTACACACCCCTGCTCAAGGGGTGAGCAGACTAGCTGCCTGTTAGTCATGTATTTATTTTACTTTATCATTACTTTACCTTAACGGTTCATTACTTATTCCAGTGTTCGATGATATTGAGCTCAAATGAGTCTCCTAACACACCAGCGATGGAAATCATGGCGTTTATAATTTCCAGATTTTCAGTTTTCTCGACCTCTTGTTTTAGCAAATATTTATCTTTTTGGGTGATGACAGACAATCATTTTAAAAATAATGGATGTTACAAATGTCCCGCTCCGTGGCATTAATTGCTCGGAGAAAAAGACGTTAGAGCGAAAGAGTGGACTGTATGAAATAAATGCAATTTATTTAGTTATTTTATTTATTTATTTATCTTCACTACCCCGAATACAGCACAATGGGTCAATTTACGTCAGTTGAATAACAGTAACAACGGACGATACACAAACACCCATGTCCTGGGCAGATAATATTCTACCCAGGCGGGACTCGAACCCGCGACCCTAGGGTTGGCTGGCGAGGACTTTACCCCTCCGCCACCGGAATATATGCGAAGTGACACTGTATGTCGAAACCATGGTCGGTAACAATAATTTAAAAAGTGTGGAATGTACAAATCTAGAAATTATTTCATGTGTTGCGTTTACACATAGTGAAACCTGAAACTGTAACTTATATTCCGGAATTTTTATTAGAATGGTATTATAGAAGGTAATTCACCTATCTGAATAAGAAAACGGCACTATTTTTCATCCGTGTTTCAATAAACTTATACGCGGGCTAGTTAGTGTAGACGTCAGTGACGTCACAGCAGCAGTGCTGCCGCTAGTGACAGTTTCCGTAGTTCCGTAGTTTTAGATCGTAGAAGCAACTCCGATTGGGACAACCAGGGTATTCTGCGGACCTTGAGGCATATCGCCTTCTGAAAAGATATTTTCTAAATTATTTTCCAGACTATCGACGGCTTTGAAATCTGCCAGAGTTTCCTTCTCTAAGGGGTTCTCAGTGTTTTATTTGATCCTCGAGGATATTTGGTTCGTTGACCTTGTCACACGTGCCAAGGAGACTCGTAAGACCTCTCCGGGTGGTAAAAGTTGCTTACGGCTTCCATTGAAGGGCGAAATAAAAATTCTTCGACGGGCCAAAAATCTCCCTTTCCTTTCTTCGCCGTCTGAAGGTTCTATTTTCGTCTCCCAGAGGGACCCATCAAGATTAATCCAGCTCCTTTCCTCTTCTGTGCTGTATGCGTGAGCGTGTATCACGCGTCTTATCCTTGCGATAGGCTTCGCGGTGTCCAAAAGAAAAAAAAGAAGATTATTCATTTTTAACGACTCGGAGAGCCTGTTATCCAAACAGTTTTTCGGGATCCGCGTTATATTTTTATCCCTTAGCATCTGGATATTTTTGTGGACTCCCCTTCATCGCTTGCCTTGGCGAAATGTTTTGGCGAGGTTTCTCCTTGCCTTGCTCTTGTAGTTGTGTTTTTTCGACGAGAGAGGTTATCGATTTTTTCCCTCTTTGGCTTTAATAAACTGATGCCTTCTTTTTGAAGGAAATGCGGCCATCAGTTCGACTCAATGTTTTGAATTGATTGTGAAGAAGTGATCTTAAGGTAGTGCGAGCAAGATGGTTCCCTAATCATTATATAGACCAAAAAAATCTAACGCTTGTTTCCACCAAAAATTGCCATGGGAATTAGGAAGCTTGGATAGCGTGTTGGTCTGCGCATTGGTCCGGCAAACCAAAGGCCCGTGGTTCGATTCCCAGTCCAGGCCGAATTTTTCTCATGGCAATTTCTCCAAAAAAATTCACCCGCCATGTTTGAATTTCAAATGGCTAAGCACGGCATAAGTGCTGGTGAAGGATACTGCCTCTGGGTTGTAGCTTCTTTGAAGCCCTCTTATCCCTTGCGTTGCCATCGTTGATGGACCGCAAGGGCCTAAGATCTAGTTGCCTTGTTTCCACCAAAAATTGCCATGGGAATTAAGGAAGTCTGGATAGCGTAGTGGCCTGCCCATTGGTCCGGAAAAACAAAGGTCCGTGGTTCGATTCCCGGTACAGGCCGAATTTTTCTCATGGCAATTTCTTAAAAAAATATTATTATTAATTATTGATTAATATTGAATATATAATGAATCAAATATTGCATTATAAAAGGTGCAATAATATAGTTTTATGTGACAGAAATTGTAATTAATCAAATGAAAATATCTAAATAAGTCTCTAACTTGACTCTTTTTTTCACGCGGTTCGTTTGAAACTCCTTCAAAACGGAGGGTTTTTTGTGATCCCGAAGAATTTACGGCATAGACAATATGTTTACTTTTCAAAAATAGTTGAGAAAACATACAAACTACACGCTGTTAGTTTTTTACGACATCTAAATGTTATAAATACCTCATTTTGTAAATAATGTCTCTCTGGAGTGCATACACGTACCATTTCCCATATAAAAGGGCTGGTCTTTTCTGGCAAATATCTCGGAAAGTAGTGAGGCAAGAGGTTGAATTTTTTGTGCATATGGAAGGGTGATATATTTTTCTTTAAAATGAGACCAAATTCATTGATTTATAGGTAAAATGATATTTCGCTCAAACTACCTTAACATATTTCGAGCGAGATATTTTTCTTTCAATTCCAGTTTCAGTTGCAGCAGCTGTAGGTTACATGAAGTAAATGTTGTAATATTAATGGCGCAATAATATACTTTTACTCGACTGAAGTCTTAAGCAATTGGTTATGAATATCTGTACAAGTGTTTTACTTGACTCATTTTTTTCACGCGGGACGTTTAAAACTCCTTCACAACGGAAGGTTTTTCTGTGAATCTGAAAAAATTCCGGCGTTGGCCGTATGTATTTTTTTTATGCTAGTTGAGAACTCATACGAACTAACTCACTGTTAATTTTTTTGACTAGCTCAAGGCGTTAGAAATTCCTCATTTTGAAATAGGGCTCTCTGGAGTGCCTACACGTTCCGTTTCCCTCGTATTATTGCGGGAATGTATTTGAAAATAATCTTGGAAAGTAGTCTGATAAGGAGCTTATATTTGGTGTCTTTGGGAAGGTGAGAGTTTTCGAGTGAAATCATATTTCGCTCAAACTATTTTAAGTAGGAGTCTTGAAGAAGTACAGTGGCGGAAGAAATTAACGCAAAATTTTTCGCGCGCCAGAATGTGGCTTTTTTGGGAACTTCTAGGAGCAGTACACACTCGAAAGACTGGCAACACTAAGGAAAACATCATCCGCCGCAAATATTTAAAAACCGCAACGGAACTCACATTTGCCGTAGCCTAGAACTTAGTCATCATTGTTAGCCTCATTGTTGAGCTTTCTTCTCCTATTAGTCGCACAGTCAGTCTCGGTGTATTGCTGTGTTTATTTCAGCATGGTTCTCGCGTCGAATGATATCATTGATACAGAAAGACTGATTATAAAATATATTCACCATCCCACCCAATTCGGTATATATGCTGAAATCTTCATCATCTACCACCAAGGGATATTTATTGTGGTCGACTTTCCGAGGACATTTTTGTATGACGCGTACTGTCTTACTTACGTAGGATTTTAAGGTATTGGAAATACTTGTAAAGAAAATTTGTTCCACATGGAAACCATTCTATTCTACCAGATCTCCCATACTTTAACTTGAAATTCACAGGATATTACGCCAAAATGTTAATTGTAATGCATCATATTTCTCGGAAGTAGTTTGAGGCGTATTAAAACGATGTTCATCCACAGCTATTCCCTGCACGCGGAAATACGTTTTATTGTAAGTGAATTTGATCTGAAGAATGACAAATTTTTGTCCCAAGAAATAATGCTTTCATCGTATTGTTTCTTAAGTTTCAATCAAGAAAATTTTTTCAAACGGTCCAAAGCTCTAAAAAAATATGGTAAGCATCTCTACATCATCAACTACGACTTCGGAACCTTGACTGGGTGCGGGTCGGGTCGAAGCAAGCTCATCACGTTTATAACTCCTAGACGATATCGCGAACGTGAACCTTATTATTATGACTATTTACATGACGCGTAAAATCGATATCCATTTATCTAGAGTTTGAATAATCCCGGTTTCCATATGCTGTCTCACTGTTGTCAATTTGTCGAAGGAAAAGCGATTTCAATTAGTTCACGTGTACGCCGCATTCAGACGCCAAAGAGTTTTGCGTTAATTTTTTCCGCCACTGTACATTTCCTGGATGTAACTGTAATTTAACATCAGAAAAATTAGAAATGTGTAGACATTGTTTTTGTTTCAAATACGCGAGGAAAACGAGGTTTGGAAATTAGATTCGACAGTGACTTAACTTTCGGCACAGGAAATGAGTAATCACCGGATAGTAAGGACTAGACTTTATTCCCGAAACTTGGTATACAATGACACTAGGTGTGGTAGCACAGGAAACGATCACGTGTTCTTCACAGCGGAATTTAGTGCCCGGAGAGCCGAGCGGCGAGTAGCGCGGAGGCGTCCGAGTGACGGTACCTGGGTAGTGGCGAATAGTTACTATCCGTTACTCACCTATATCCCAAGTAACGAGTACTGATTGTTAAATATATTCGTTACTCACTAAATTTCGTTACTTGGAGGATTCCGGCCTTCAGATTCATTCGAGCAACTACTGGAATGTTCGTTTGGGTAGTTGAATTCGAGTGAACTATCGGATTCGTTTGGGTACTCTGTCAAGTAGGTAGTACCTATTCGTTGGATTCGTTAGAGTACGTGGATTCGTTTGTGTACTCATTCAAGTAGGTGCCCTGCTAAAAATTTCTCTATAGTTTCCTAGTTTTGTTATAAATACTTCTACAGAATTTCTTAAAAAGTTCGTTAGATATTCCTTAAAGTATTGAAACGCCATTTTACGGAATTCCGCACGACGTTCTGCAGAATACATTAGGATGTTCTTCAGAATACCTTAGGACGTTCTGCGAAATTCCTTCAGACGTTCTACAGAAGCCCTGTGACGCTCTGTAGAACTCCTTACAAACTCAAGGAAACCTCACATATTTCCGTAGAGTTGCTGAAGTTCTACAGAACAGCTTGTAAGGAGTTATTTTGCCTTGCAGAAAAATAACTCTACAGAACACATGTTATGTAGAGTCAGGCTTGCATGTTCCGTAAAGATCCATAGAAAAGGAACTAGTTCTGAAGAAGAATAGTCCATTTCTGTAGAATTCCTTATGTCCTACAGAACAGCTACTAAGGAATTTTTTAGCAGTGTAGTACCTATTCGTTGGATTCGTTAGAATACCGGGATTCGTTTGGGCACCTAGATTCGAAAGTATTCGGAGAAAGCTACCCCTTTTGATATCATTGACAGAAGAGCAATGAATAACTAGTAACGACTCAAATGTAACGAATACCTCCAAACTGAGGAACGAGTAGTTACGGATACTCCAAAGTAACGATTTAGCCCACCACTATTCCTGGGTCGACCGGCGGCTTGGCTTATAAAGGACCGTCAAAGGTTCTTGACCCAGGTAGTCGAAATATCACGAAGGGTCGCGAGCGGCGGGGAGGCTTCCGGGCGCTTCCTTGCGGTAGGAAAGCCCACGCGTCGCCTAGGGTCAGATTGGAGGCTTCCGACAGTTCCAGGAGGCGGTCGAAAGGGCCGCCACAACAGAAAAAAATCATTTAGGGGCACGAACAAAACATATGGGTATTTCAGCTTCAAAAACATCCGTGAAGTAGTAGGCTTGTAACGCCTCGTTGTTATCCCCTGTAGTAATTTGTATGCTTTCCATTTCTCGGGTTGTGTTGGAGACTGTATTTCGAAACGCTATTAAATCGTTTATGCTTAAAATTCAGATTCCAAACTAGCCATAAAAAGTTCTCCTTACATTTACGGATAGAAATATATGAGATCGACCCAGCAGCAATGTATGTAGTGAATTTGATCCCCTTTGATTTTATTCTGAATTTTTCACTTGGTACTAACGTCTAGTCTCCCCTGTTTTCTGTGCAATTCTATTATATATTTAGACGTGCTTATGGATGCAGCGCAGTCTCATGTTTTACACAACAACGGTAGCTTTTAATTAGCGAATGTTAGTGAAAATACGTGTATAACTCCTCACAGGTATAAGCTTGATTGTGCCAATGCACATGTGGCCCCAGCTTAATTAAAGCTAGCTAAAACAAGTGTGTACTCTAAAAGATAAATTTGTTGTTTACTCTCTTTACCATATTGTCAATGTTTTTATTTAAATTTAAACGCTAGCGACGCGATAGTTTACTTTAAAGGATTTTTTGAAAGATGCTTAAGGTTATGTATGCTATAAAAAGTGAAGAGAAAAAGTACACCTCAGAAAATTTCGTTTCTATGAGGCTTTTTTCTCCGGATATGGTGCGCTTGCCCCATAGCAGGAGAAGTGCTTACAATTAGGGAAATTGCGCTTTGTTAGTACTTAAGAGTTTTGTTTTTTCGCGTAAACTAAGGACGAACGGAAAACAACAATACTTTCACAACCCGACTTATAAGTATTCTGTAGTGTTGACTGATTACTATTGCACTGAGGTCGCCGATTGATTGTGGCAAGCGTCCAAGTGTGGAAAATTTCCGCCACTGCACCACCTACTCAATATGCCGCAACTGCATGCTCTATTTCCCCTTTCCCACCGAAGTAATACGATCGGACGAAGCGCTCTTGCCCCGAGAGTGCACTTGCCACAGCCCAACTTAATTAACTTAAGTAGAATGTAGTGTAGATCCCGTTGGCGGACACAATAAACACTCTCTGCCAAACACGCTTGATGTGGCTAACCCAGTACCCTGGACACGTAGATGTTTTCCCGTTTTCTTTCTCCATTCCTACACTCCTTACTCTAAGCGCCGTCAGTTTCTCGGCTACGGTCGCGATTGCCTCAAAATCAAATCTGCTAATCTGTTCATGCCTATCCAGTCAAGATTTGTACAACTGGATGGCTATGAATGTACAATCGCTCATTGCAAGTTTAACGTTAACTTCTACGTTTTAAATCTAGCGCACTTCGGCAGCGCTGCTTAGAAGTTCGGATCTGGGATTTCCTAGTCATGTCATTGTAGGCACAAGAGTAGACTAAACGCCGTGGGTATGAGTTACCCGAGGAGTGATTGCGGAAAAAGTAGGAGGGATAGGGTCAGGAATGAGTGGGTAATAAATGAATGTGGGTCAGATGCTCCAGTAATGGACGTAAATGAAAGGAGTGTGCTTCGTTGGTTAGGCCATGCTGAGAGAATGGATGAGAGTCGAATAACGAAACAGATAAATAAGAGTGAAAAAAATGGTGCGAGAGGTAGAGGTAGGCCGAGAAAGTTGTGGTTGAATGTGGTTGAGGAAATTCTTAGGAGGAGGAATATTAGGAGCCTTAAAAAGAGGAGGAGGGAGTTTATGAAGCAGTGTATGGGGTAAATGAGGCAAAAGAGGTTTGCAAGAATAGGTCAGTATGGAGGAAATTATTGAAGCAGAGTTAGGTGTACAAATATGTATTTATGAGTGAAACTCTGTGACTGTGCCTACCCCGGAAGGAAACGGCGTGATTGGTATGAATGTATGTATGTATTTAAAATGTAGTTGAAGGTTTTTGGCATCAATGAAGTCCTCCTAGGTTGTTCCAATTCCATGTTTCTTCACTGAATCATGTGTAACTCTTGCTGTTTGAATCAGTGATAATTATGATTTCGTGATTCTTTATAATATATATAATACTCTTCAATTCATCTAAAGTAAACAGTTGGTATTTTGCTGAGGCTTGGATATACCTTTTGAGACGTTGAGAGGAAAAAGGTGTAAGTAAAAATTGATGGTTTTGGAAAACGAGGCCTAGGGTAAAATAATCACCTGATTAAACTATCACCTGATTTCTCGTGAAGAAACAATGAACTTTGCCTCACATTATTCATTTTTTTATTTGCTTAACACAGAAAACAGCACATTATAGACACTTGACATTGGGTAATTAACATAAACAGCATTCTGTCCGACAAGCACCGACAACCATGTCCAGAGTGGTGAACAAATCACCGAGGGGGGACTCGAACCCGCGACCCTCGGATTGGCATGCGAGGAATTTGCCCCGCCTCCAACTTGGCCGATTCATGCAAAAAGAAACAGTAATAATATAGAGGAATACTTGATTCAGCTCCTTTAAGTAAAGCATGGTAAAGAAGGGACTTATCCCCACTTATTATCCCAACGGCTCATATTCTTTCGGTGGGACATAGGTTGAGTTTTTTGGGGTTCCTGTTTCTAGATGAAGGAAGTCACAGTTGTGACTGAACCATATTGATTCAGTTAGGCAATGCTCACTAGCATTTACCGGCGATTACCCCTTTCAGCAGGCCCGTTTTTAACCAAATTGAAAAGGTGCGCCCCCGGGGCGGAAAGGCCATAGAGGCGATTACAGTAGTACGCGCGCGCCCTCTCAACAGCTCCAAGGTTAAACTCTGTAGTGGTGGCAACTCTGTTGACATCGATCTACAGTAAAAATTTAACGAAAATAATACACTTTGGCTTGCTGTGTGTTAACCTCTTATCGGCGTTAAATTTTTTTTCTACCTCAATTTTGTCATCTGGTAATTAACTTGTAATCTTCTCTTGCCTATTTTGCCCAGTTATAGAATCGGGCCTGCCTGCCAGACACCCTTAAGGTGGCTGGAAGGGTGCTACTTAGATGTAGAGCGTTCCCTTACGCCTTCCCTTACTCCCGCGCTGCTCGCTGCATGCGCCGTCAGTCTCTCTTGGCGACGTCCTTGGCTCGGTTCCCGCATCTGCGGCACAGCGGCGTTCGCCTGCTGCGGAGAGATAGCTCGGACGGCCATTATCTCCTCCCGGGACCTCTCGCCCTTATTTCACTCCTTCGGGCCGGCCACTTGTTACATTTTTTTATTATTCCATTTCTGAACTTCCGCTCGACCTCGAGGGGGGAACTCACACAAAAGGAGAAATCACTTCACGCAGATGAAGGATTGTCGCGTTTATGACTTGCGCATTTAAGTGACGTCCCGCAATTTAGAATAGAATAGAAATAGAAAACAATTTTATTGTCCTGGGACAAAGTCCCTTAGGACATTGAATTAGTTTACATGCCTTCATGAGGAGTGGAATACAAAGACAAAATACAAAGCCTTACAAAAAAAGGAAAACAAACAAACAACTTTCAAGTCAGCAGAGAGATATAAAATGAGCGAGGTAAATGAAAATGAAAAAACAGTCTCAATATCAATAATCGAAATAGTATGTTAAAACAAAAATGTACAATGTGTAATACCTATTAATAAGAAAAAATGAAAAGCAAACAAACGAATATTTTATAAGACACTAAAACAGCAAATGATTATCGTGAACAAGTAACGTAACAATATCATCTCATATCATTTTGTCTTCTCATATAGAGGCGAGAGAACATTTGGGAGACAAAAAGTCAGCCATACTCCTTTTAAATTGTGAGACATTCCTAGAAAATTTAATACTATCAGGCAACGAGTTCCATAATTTACAGGATGAGATGTGGAAAGTATTTTCATATTTTGTTGTGCGGTATTTGGGGATGTAAAATGTTTTTGTTATACGGGTGGATCTCTTGTTAGTTTGGGCTTTAAAAATCAATTTTTCGTATAAATAAGAAGGGGTTTTCGATTTAGGATACGGTAGATTTAAAGTGTTCTGATTTGATTTAATAAGCCAGTTGTTCAATCAATGAATAATATAAGTTCCTTTGTAACTGTGTGGTATTCCATATTTCAGAGAATTTTATGATAACATTCACAATACCACATACTTTTGTGTGGCATTGTAAATGTTATCGTTCAATCAATAGGCTGAATATTTTTGCCATTCCCGTCCCAAGCTAGCTTAGTGCCTCGATGATAGAGTGAGGCTACTTTTTTTATTCAGGGCGCCAGGCAAGTCCTTGTACACTCCACCCTTCCCTATCTAATGCTAGTTCCCTTACCTTCTGGTATCTCTTCCTATGTACTGTCCTCTTTATTTGGTCCATGAACTTATTCCTTTGTCTTCCTCTCTGGACTTTTCCCTCCATTTTGCCTTCAATTACGTTTTTCACAAACTCATTGTGTCTCAGGGTGTGTCCAATCCATCTTGTTCTGATTTTATTCTTTAGGGTGTTTCGTATGGTCCTTTCCTCTTCTACTCTTCTGAGCACTTCATCATTTTTTTTCTCCGTCCACCTCATTAAAGTGATATTTCCGTCCACACCATCGATTCGACACGTGCTTTGTAGGCCTAGTTACCTATGGTGCAAAAACTGGGCAGGGTCAGAGATCCGACATTAATTATTAATAGGTTAAAAAAAAGCATTCCTCGTGGTCGTTGGTGTAAATGTTTGCTGGGACGATATCTGCTTTTACAAGATGCGTCCCCTTTCACCTTTGGGGCTCCGTTCACCGGGTTTCAAACCCGGGTTTTCTACCAAAACCCGGGTTTTGGTAGAAAACCGGGATTGCTACGAATTTTCCGATTGGTGCGTGAAAAGAAGGACTTGGTCTACCTATCGTTTTGGCAATGAGTTTCTCTTATTTCATAGCTCCCGTCTAATCTAGTGCTATACCGTGGGGTCAGAACAATGGTTTTCATGTTATTATGAAATTAGTGTGATTTGAATTATACAGTTACGTTATTTAAACCTAGAACTGGGACCATGGTCATAAAGATTTAACAAAAAAAATTATAAAATACAAAGAAAAGCAGCGCACTTCGCCTAAAACTTCTACGAGTGTAAATATAGTGTCTCACAACATTTAGGGGGATTAAGATGGGAGCCCCTAGAGACTCGGAGGCTTTATGCTAGGCTTAGGTTGCTTGAGAAATTCAGAATTGATATTTTTCCAAGCGACATAGAGAATATAATCATGACTCCTCACTACATCTCTAGGTGTGACAGATGCGATATAATAAGAGAGATACACAGCCGAGCAGATAATTACAAATACTCGTTCTTTTCGCGCTCAATAAATTATCACAACAAAAACTGAGCTCCACTAAGTACACTCCTATAATACATGTCACCATTTTATCTCCCAAAACCTTACATCTTTACAAGGCTGGTGATTTAACACCCCCTGCCACTCGCCCATGCGGCGGCTCGCAGGGTGATTATGTAGTTGTGGATGTATAATGAGGAGATACTTGATGATCTGGACACGTGCATCCTATTCAGTCACGCCTAAGGGAGCTTAATCAAGGATACGTGGATATCGTACCTTTCGTGCGTACGTACGTCGCGCTTCCGTGCATGGGTCGGATATACCGCGGTGTCTTCAATCGTGAAGCATCTCATGTCCGCGTGGCAGAGGTCGAGGAGCTCATCCGTTGGGTTAATTCGCTTCTCAGTCCCTTCTTGTCCTTCATCTTCGCGCGCTCGGAGAATCAGTTCCTCACTCATGCTTTCCTCTGGGTGCAAGCTTTGACCTCATTCTTAAGGCCCAGTTGGACTGTTGTGTCGGGTGTATGGACAATGGGCGAACACAAATAGCCATGTCCTTAGTGGAGAAGAATCCACCCATGTGGGATTCGAATCCGCGATCTTCGGATTGACAGGCGAGGGCTATACCCCGTCGCGCCGCCGCAGCCGACGAGAATGAGGAAGGGAGTTATGGATGGATAAATTTTCCCGTTTAAGCCTACATTATAGTTATTGCAAATAGTTACTGAAAAAAAACTATTCTTACTGAACAGTCCTCCTGAAAATATAAATAGATATATTTATACCTTTATTGAGCAAGAGATATGCAAGAGTTCCTAGTGGTGGATATTACACTTCTATATAAAAGCATCTCCTGTACTGAGTACGTCTGAAGTAAAATACTGCAATGAAACCTGTATTAAGCGACCACGGACGGTCCCTCTGAAAAATGGTATTAAGGCGATGGTTAAAAAAAATGTTTTTTTGTCATAATGGCATCCCTCCACCAAGTGTAAGCTAGTAATGCTTTTAGATATGATAGAAAATGTTGACTGTTTATGTGTTTTGTGATTAGTTGAAGACTAAAGGCATAGCGATACATAAATTATCTCAAGAGTGCATCTTATTTGGGTAATCCTTCTATGGAGCTAGATGAAATTCAGTATTTTTTCAATTTGAAAGCAGTGACTATTAATAAGCATTGGAAAGATGGAGTAGAATGTTCCCGCAGTTTTAATTACCGCTACTCCGCCGTCGTTGGAGGATTGAAGTAAAATACTGCAATGAAACCTGTATTAAGCGACTACGGACGGTCCCTCTGAAAAATGGTATTAAGGTGGTGGTTAAAAAAATGTTTTTTGTCATAATGGCATCCCTCCACCAAGTGTAAGCTATGCTTTTAGATATGATAGAAAATGTTGACTGCATGTGTGTTTTGTGATTAGTTTAAAACTAGAGGCATTGCGATACATAAATTATCTCAATAGTGCATCTTATTTGGGTAATCCTTCTATGGAGCTAGATGAAATTCAGTCTGTTATCAATTTGAAAGCAGTGACTATTAATAATCATTGGAAAGATGGAGTAGAATGTCCCAGCAGTTTTAATTACCGCTATTCCGCCGGCGTTGGAGGATTGAGGTCTACTCTTTTAAGCCACTAAAGAGTGAGACGCGGGGTTCTGATATTTTCTTGTGGATTAAAAAGTTGCATTATGAGTGAGACGGGGATAGTTCGGCTCCGGGCACTCCATGAGTTGTAAGCAGTACGTGGGCAAAAAATTCTCGCTTTTCACTTCAACGAGGGATTGCGCACGGCCGGACCAAATCCTTAATTATTATTTCACTTTCATGTCGCCGTTTTCTTTATCAAGAGAAACGCTCTCCTCTGCCGTCCACGGTGCTTTAGGATTGAGACGGTCTCTAAGCTTCTTGGAGGCTTCGTGTTAAGACTACTCATCGGAACCCTGTGGCCAAATCACTCCTCACGGACTTCCCGTTCTTTTCCCCTTGCTTTCTGGTCGACTTTTTTTTCTCTCTTTGTGAGACTGTTTTTTTTTGCAGAGTCAGCATTAAATTCAATCCTTCTAGAGCCCATCCGTAGTTAGTGCTTTGAAACTCTTGGAGGAAATGTTTCTTCTCAAATTCTGTTAACGTAGACCACACATGTTGCGCCCGGAGAAAAACGTGATTAAATCCGCAGGTTTTTTCATTGCCTGGATTTCAATTTTATATTTTAGTCATATAACCATGATAAATATTTAACTTTTTATTAATAGAATTATATTCTTTTTGAGTCGAATTGTACTTCTCTCGTAAATATGTTGCGCGTAGAGAAAGACCTGTTTATTGCCGCTGGTTTTTGTCATTGCCTGGATTTCAATCATACATTTTACTCATATGCCCTGATAAATTTTTAACTTTTTATTGATCGATTTATATTCTTTCGTGTCGAATTGTTGTGCTTTTCTTGTAAATATACAGCTCCCAGAGAAAATCGTGATTATTTCCGCGGTTTTTTTTCATTGATTGGATTTCAATTTAATATCTTAGTCATATACCCTGATAAATATTTAACCTTTTATTGAGTTAATCATATTGTTCGAAGTCGAACTTTTGTTCTAATCGTGTTAATTGTGATATTACGTCTTCATCTACGGAAAACAACACATATCTGTGTATTGGCAGGTGACATTGCTGCGTTGCCATCTGTGTGAGGGAAGGTTTAGTAATCTGACGATTTGAATGTTGTTATAATAAAGTTCACATTTTTAGTTAACTTATTTTTGTGCAGCAGTTGTATGGATGGTTAAAAAAATACTTTGAACTTCTGTATCTGACTCTGTTTACTATTATCAGCCAAGAATTTCGTTACTATTTTTTCCTCGAAGTCAACGACAAATTCCCATAGTTTGTATCTGTCTATCCTGCCTAGTGTATCAGTATTTAAAGTTATCTTCAGAGAGTTCAGCCGCGAGTTTCTTAATCTTAGTTCCTTCCCTATTGCAGTGAATATTCTATAGTAGGTAAACATTTATTGACAAAGCTGTAAATAGCTAGTTTTATTTTTGTACTCTCTATTTGAGATCGCGGGAGAAAGAAGATTTGATGACCGTGCCGAAGAAATGTATATGTCAACCGAAAATAGTGCATTGGTTAATATTTTTATGGATATTTCACCACCATTAATATCTTCGATCCAAATTATTTTGTGGTATTCTTCTCAGAGTGACTTATATATATATATATATATATATATATATAATCCACTCCAATATATATACTCCAATATTCCAATTATATATATATATATATATATATATATATATATATATATATATATATTATTGGAATATTGGAGTACCAACATATGTTGTCATGGAGATAGCAGGGTATTGTTGAGTACTGAGTGACGGATGGTAATTTATCCTGTTATTTGGAAACGGTTGGGGCTCGTTATTAATTTGAAAGGTCAATATGGGCCAGGTTATTTAGTGGTCGCTGCGATGAATCAAGCGTGAATGGAATTTCCTTCTTTAAGTTGAAAGGGACTGGTTGAATTTTTAATAGTGAGATTTTTATGGCGGAAGTCATGTTAGTTTCTCTACAAAAGAGGATCTATAACTTCCTCTTAGCGGGCCAGCAATGGTGATGCGGTCGAGGGACTTTTATTTGTGATCCTCCAAGCCTTCTCTTTGAAACTGGCCGTGAAGCTCCTTTGATGTCCATTTTGGTCTCATGATTGAAACGTGAAAGATCTCAGATCAAACCGCAAGTAGCTTTTGCTGCATTGGAGCGTGACGATTTCGTGATAAAAAAATTAGATTTGATCTTCCTTTTTGAGCGCCCAAAAAAGCTTTGAAGACTTTCCTTTATCAGAGCGGTGACTTCTTTGTCGAGTTTTCTTATGGAGCAGAATTAATTAATGCAGTTGATGTAGCCAATGACTAATTAAAATGTCTGTTATCCAGCTGGGGGAGGATATCTTCATGGTTGAAGTGATAAGAGTGCGTCCACCAAATGACCAGTCTCAAAGCATGAAACCAAAGGATTAATTTTATTCGCTAGTAGCGTACAATGAAATCCATAGTATGGTTGAAATTTCATATCTGCCACCAAATGCATTCATATTTTTTCAGGTTAAGTGAAAGTGGAACTGATGGCTCCCAGTATTTAGATGGGCAACATTCTTGCATCTTACGTTGGCATGTTAGCATAAGCTACACTTTTTAATTGGCCGCGATGCTCCTTAGATATCCATTTTGGTCTCATTCCATTGTAGAAAGTTTATCAGAGTGTCTATTCAACTTATTGACCTGTAATAATTGGCTTATGTTCGTTATTTCATGCCGATTCCCATTTTTCTTCATTTTTTTGAAGATGTATTCTATTTTACATTATAACACAGGTCGTAAGCAAGGTTCTACAATGTCAAGTGTATTCTACCTTCAATAAAGGCCTTCGCAACGTAAACAAATCCGCCATTAATGTATTTATTTTGGCGTATTCTCCATAAGCATAGGGTTTTTGTTGAATTGGTAGTACGTTTATATTCGAAACGACAAATTGTGCCTCATATTTGCAGATTTCCTTGGGTGTGTTATGGCAATAAATGCTCAAATAGGACATTTATGGTGGACATGTGGAGAAGACCTATATCGAAGGTAGAATACACTCGATATCGAACGACCTTAGGTCGCTAGTATCATCATGACAGAGTCATCTACTTGTCACCAACATAACTATTAAGTAATTGTTATGGCGGCATGTAGTGGATTCTGGTAAAGTTCTGTATTAGGATCCTTTTGGTCAGGTCTTGGCTGAAGATTTGTTGTCTGCAGCACAATACTCTCCTCCTAGCCAACCGCCTCATCCTAAATAACTATTTGACGCCCTTCGTAATTCGCTTGATGTATTTTATACGTCTTGGTCTTCCTTTCCTTCCCGTGTATTTCCCATTCCGTTGATGTTTTCAATTGGTACATGTGTGGGAAAACGTATTCTCCATTAAGTTTGTCTCACCTCCTTCGAGGCTATTCATTAAAACTCTCCCTCTACCTCTTCGTACGACTTTGGCGGTGATTCTCTCCGTTCCTTGATCTTCATTTCTCCCCCGAAAGCTACGCATTTTCACTGCCTCCAATATCTTTTGCTCTGCAGCCGATACTGCCCAGACTTCACTGCGGTGTAAAAGCATGTAAAAATTGTTTTTAAAAAAGTGCATCCATTTCTCTAGGCGTGTGTTACCGGCTATTATCTGGCTGTCTTTATGATAGTTTGCCTTCATTGCTTCTGGTGGAATCCCTGATGACAATATCTTTCTTCTTCATCCATCACTGGTATTCCTTTTTATTATTATGTTTTACTAGATGACCCGAGCGAATATTTCGCACAGTATGCAGCTTCTTCCTGTATCTTCCTTCTTTCTTCCTGTTCTTCTACCTGTCGAATATTTCGCACAGTATGCAGCTTCTTCCTGTTTCTTCCTTCTTTCTTCCTGTTCTTTTACCTGTTTCTTCCCATGGACAATTATATGTTATTTATGTTTGTGTTAGAGATACATAACGTAAACGCAAACAGTAAATGGTCACACTGATTGCATGTAGAATGTATATAATCTAACTAAACGATGTGTTAATAGATGGTGCCTCCTACAGTCTTTTAAGCACGTAACCATTGCCAACATTTTTGTTGATTATATTGTCAGCAGATGGCGTTTTAACATTTTTTTAACAAAAACTATTTGACTATTTTTCATCAATATCGGGGAACATAAGCTTTAAAACAATGTTTGAATCATTAATTTTGATGAATAATTATGGGAGTTATGGCGTTGCAACAAAAAAACTCCTTTGAGAAATAATATATACGGATTAAGTTTCCAGTTTTGAAATTTTGTCAAAGTTAGTGTCGATTTTAACTTAATGACTTGAAGAAATCAGTTTAGGTTTGTTATTTCTCGCTGATTCCCATTTTTCTTCGTATTTCCAAGATATATTTTTATTGCATACTTGCGGAAAGTACCAATTGAAATTCAACGGGCGTGAAAAACATTGGACTTATTTCATAAAAAACCACAAAGCCTCAAGAATACTCTCCGCGTGGTCATTTAAGGAGTTCGTAACCTATCTTGTACGTTGTGTTCGTGTAGTAGACACTCTGATCGCATTGTATACCTCCCAAGGCCATCTACCATGGGGCCCTTGTGTCTCTTGGCCTTTTTTATACAGATTTTATTTATACGTGCTATTATTGTATTTTGTTAACCCATTTCTTCCCAAGACATGAAGGAATTATTTTTTGTCCACCTACGGCAGTGTAAAAACTAAATAGGATATAAATTAACAAAATCTGGCGTGATTTTGTTCATAACTATCATAGTCAACCAAAAACATTGTTACGTTTTCGCAACGTTGGGCAGAAATGGGGTTACCAAGGCGAAAATTCATTCTATACTTCAGGTTCAGGAATGAAGCATTGGGAATGTACCATACAATCACTAATAATTAAAAAATAATAAAGAAAGTAGTAAATACACGCATATTTCCAATATTTTGTCCTAAAATTAGCGTTTAACAATTTATCGTGGAATATTTTGAAACAAGTCGAATGCAAAGGCACGTTCCACTTTATGCACATAAATACACCTCCATAAATGCACTAAAAAATCACCAGTTTTCATTTTTTCAGGGTTAGTATCTATTCAACTTACTGACCTGAAGTAATTAGCTTAGGGTCGTTATTTTTCTCTAATTCCCAATTTTTTCATTTATTTTTTCAAGATAAATTTTACCGTGTAATATGAGACAGTTCGGTAAGATTCGTACATCAGTTATCGTCGTTCGTTTATCAGTTAGTGAGATGAAACGTCAGGGTTGGATTTTTGTACTACTTCATGAGATTGAAATTCCGCTTTGGATCCTTTGAAAGGCCCTCTGCTCGCCGATAAATATTCTCGGTTTGATTTTTGTAAGTGAAAGAGAAGCAATATCCTAAATTGCTCTCAGAAAGGGCGCGCTTTTTTGGGATTCTTGCTATCGCTTACGTTTTCTTTCTTTTTTTTTTGAAGATTCTGCATTCCCATAATTCCCACTCGCTTCAAACATCAAACCTTATCTTCTTCTCTTGTGGATTTCTCGCGGAGCCGTGTGAGGCGGTCTCTACGTGTAGCGTTATCCATCGCGGAGCACCGTTTTGGCTTTGATGCGATTCTTGTTTTGGAAAAATGACGAAGTTAGAGCGTTGCGAATTATCACGTGGCCCCATGTTAAACAGTCTCGGAGGAACTCTGCACTTATTTCTCAAATTTTAGATTTTACAATATTTTTACTCGTCATGAGCGACGAAGTTACCTCGCCCACATTGTAAACGCTGACGTCAACTAGTCAGGATTAAATATGAGAAAATTCGAATTCACATACCATGAAAGAGTTTTTCGGGCATTTCACCACGTGAGAGCGGGAGTACAATCAGTGTTAGATGAAATAAAACTCAGTTCAACCATGTGGAGTTCATGTTGATTGGTAAAAATAACTTTTACACTGCACTGGTCAGTTCACAGGTCAATAATGTTTCGCACGATCCGGATTTCGATGTCTGGCGTCATCTTCAGTGCTTACTGGCAAGTAAAGAAGGTATTGCAAAGGGTTGTACAGTGAAGGAAAGTGGAATTGGGGGGTACGGGATGTGAGAGCTCTAGGAGTTAATCATAGAATGGTGGAAGTGTGGCCGTCAAGGTCTAACTTACGATCAATGTTACCTAACGTGACGGGAACGGACGGTGGAGTTCCGTTTCCTGTTGTCTTTCAGTCAAGACATAGCTCATTACAATTGACAGGAGTGTCTGCGCCAGTTATCGATAGTTTTTCTTAACGGAGCTCTATACGGTTTTGAAGCAACATGAAATTTTCAAATCAAAATGGATATAATCCGAAAAAATGCCAACTAATTCTGCTTTATGAGAGTCAGTTATGTTTCATTGTAGAGTTAAAAAGTAAGATGGACAACGTGGAAATGAAACTATAAAAATAATAATTTATTTCTTCCAAAAAACAAGTGGAAATTTTGAAGATTGAAAGGAAAACTCACATCTAGTGAAGAAAGTTGACATTTACATGGGGCGACGGTAAAGTTAGTCTCAAACAGGGTCGATATCAACCGTCGGCGTCCACGTCTTAAGACCGTTTCGAACCGAATGCTGCGCTAAGTGCGTTATTAGTTTTCGCCTCGTGTCTTTAAAATCTCTCATATGCCGGTTTTCCACTGTCCCTTTCTCACTAAATGTGTGCCACGCGAAGCCTGAGCGACTTGGAATTGAATGTGTGTATCTTTATCATGACCTCATAAACACGTTCCTCTTTGAAAAAAGAATGCGAAAAATTGCTGTCACTCTGTCTGTCCGTCTGTCATTACATGGAAGGAATGTGTTCGTCCCGTCTTAAATAGTTCATTTAGAGGGAAGTTCGTAATTCCTGGGAATTCGGAGTTTTTCGTAAGGAATTTCAATTCGTTAGAGCGGCCACCACATCACTGTTTCCACGGTTTACCGTCAAACACCACGGTTACAGTTGCAGGAAGGTTTCTCGGGTTTTCCACCGGTTGATATTCTGCATCTCTCCCGACGTTTCGAACAGCGACTTGCTGTTCATCCTCAGGGGATCTTCTGAATGCCGTATTCTCAAAGTGGTCCGGTATATATACATCCCGTTCATGGTCAGGTGTAATCTGATTGGCTCTCGCGTGTTACGCTTTTCCCGCCATTTTTGTCATATATAAAGGTGTTCACTATTGGTTTCCACGCATTGCTGATTTGAAACCCGGTGTCTCTGTTGATGTTGTTGCGGTTGATGCGGATGTGAATGGCTTCCTTGACGAGGCGGTCCCAGTAGCCATGTGCACGGCAGAGCAGTTTCGTCTCCTTCCATTGTATGGCATGGTCCTCATTGATACTATGCTCTGCCACCGCGGATTTTTCCGGTTGGGCCAGTCGCAAATACCTCTGATGTTCTTTCGTCCTCGTTTCAATTGTCCGACTGGTCTCTCCAATGTATGTCTTCCCGCACTCACATGGAATCTCATAAACTCCTGGTGTCTTCAGACCGAGAGGATCCTTCACTTTTACTAGTTGGTCTCTGAGTTTTGGAGGTGGTAAATGAACGGTCTTAATATTGTATCTGTTAAGGATACGTTGGATTTTTCCCGATATGGTGGAGACATAGGGAAGGAAAGCTTTGGAGATAGGCTTTTCTTGCGGCTCCCGTATGCCGTCAGTGGGCTGTCTAAAGGCCCTCTTCAGGGCCATGGAAATTTGAGTTTCACTATAGCCATTTTTCCGAAACGTCTTCTTCAGATGTTTTATCTCATTCGGGATGCTCTCGGTATCAGGAATGTTCTTGGCTCTGTGCAATAGGGTAGACAGCACCGCCTCCTTCTGTGATGGGTGGTGGTGACTCTGATTGCTCAGATACAGGTCCGTATGAGTCGGTTTCCTGTATATGCTGTGTCCCAGGGTTCCATCTTCCTTTTTCCGGATTAAAATGTCGAGGAACGGGAGCTGGCCATTTTCCTCTTTTTCCATGGTGAATTTAATGTTAGGATGCTGGCTATTCATGTGGGCGAAGAACAGGTCTAGGGCGTCCGTTCCGTGTGGCCAGATCAGAAATGTGTCGTCCACATATCTAAAAAAGCATTTGGGCTGCAGTGGAGCTGAGTTGAGGGCCTGCTTTTCGAAGTTTTCCATGTAAAAATTCGCAATTGCTGGGGATAACGGCGAACCCATGGCTACACCCTCCGTTTGCTCGTAGAATTTTCCATCGAAGGAAAAATAGGTCGAAGTCAGCACATGATGGAAAAGCTTGACCGTGTCAGAGTCGAATCTTTCTGCCAGGAGTCGCATTGTGTCAGCCAATGGTACACAGGTAAAGAGTGATACCACGTCCAGACTGACAAGGATGTCAGAAGTGTCCACTCGAATCTCCTTTATTGTCTTGACGAATTCCGTGAAAGCAAGCAGTGCGTAAACTACCCAAGGACGCCGCGGAAGACATAAGAGCTGAGATATCCATGACTTTGAAGAAAGCAGTACTGCCCAAGTCCAATATCAATTTCAAAGAGAGGACTGCTCTGCGAGCCTTACAGAGAAATACTGCAGTAACCATCCTACCAGCCGACAAGGGCAACGCTACCGTTCTCATAAAAACCGTGGATTATCATGAGAAGATGCATGAGTTACTCACAAGCAACTCGTACAAGAGAATTCCACGGGACCCCACGGACTCTATAAACAGAAGGACTATCAAGCTCATCAAAGAAGCGGGAATCCCATTTGAGACAGCAAGGTACCTTAGAACAGAAGCACCGGTGCCTCCCAGAATTTACGGATTACCGAAGATACATAAGGAAGGAGTTCCACTTAGACCAATCGTCAGCGCCATAAGCTCGCCAACTTATAATTTGGCTAAACATCTAACCGGCATACTTGCACCACATGTGGGCGTTAGTGACCATCATGTCAAGAACTCGCTGGAATTCGTCAAGACAATAAAGGAGATTCGAGTGGACACTTCTGACATCCTTGTCAGTCTGGACGTGGTATCACTCTTTACCTGTGTACCATTGGCTGACACAATGCGACTCCTGGCAGAAAGATTCGACTCTGACACGATCAAGCTTTTCCATCATGTGCTGACTTCGACCTATTTTTCCTTCGATGGAAAATTCTACGAGCAAACGGAGGGTGTAGCCATGGGTTCGCCGTTATCCCCAGCAATTGCGAATTTTTACATGGAAAACTTCGAAAAGCAGGCCCTCAACTCAGCTCCACTGCAGCCCAAATGCTTTTTTAGATATGTGGACGACACATTTCTGATCTGGCCACACGGAACGGACGCCCTAGACCTGTTCTTCGCCCACATGAATAGCCAGCATCCTAACATTAAATTCACCATGGAAAAAGAGGAAAATGGCCAGCTCCCGTTCCTCGACATTTTAATCCGGAAAAAGGAAGATGGAACCCTGGGACACAGCATATACAGGAAACCGACTCATACGGACCTGTATCTGAGCAATCAGAGTCACCACCACCCATCACAGAAGGAGGCGGTGCTGTCTACCCTATTGCACAGAGCCAAGAACATTCCTGATACCGAGAGCATCCCGAATGAGATAAAACATCTGAAGAAGACGTTTCGGAAAAATGGCTATAGTGAAACTCAAATTTCCATGGCCCTGAAGAGGGCCTTTAGACAGCCCACTGACGGCATACGGGAGCCGCAAGAAAAGCCTATCTCCAAAGCTTTCCTTCCCTATGTCTCCACCATATCGGGAAAAATCCAACGTATCCTTAACAGATACAATATTAAGACCGTTCATTTACCACCTCCAAAACTCAGAGACCAACTAGTAAAAGTGAAGGATCCTCTCGGTCTGAAGACACCAGGAGTTTATGAGATTCCATGTGAGTGCGGGAAGACATACATTGGAGAGACCAGTCGGACAATTGAAACGAGGACGAAAGAACATCAGAGGTATTTGCGACTGGCCCAACCGGAAAAATCCGCGGTGGCAGAGCATAGTATCAATGAGGACCATGCCATACAATGGAAGGAGACGAAACTGCTCTGCCGTGCACATGGCTACTGGGACCGCCTCGTCAAGGAAGCCATTCACATCCGCATCAACCGCAACAACATCAACAGAGACACCGGGTTTCAAATCAGCAATGCGTGGAAACCAATAGTGAACACCTTTATATATGACAAAAATGGCGGGAAAAGCGTAACACGCGAGAGCCAATCAGATTACACCTGACCATGAACGGGATGTATATATACCGGACCACTTTGAGAATACGGCATTCAGAAGATCCCCTGAGGATGAACAGCAAGTCGCTGTTCGAAACGTCGGGAGAGATGCAGAATATCAACCGGTGGAAAACCCGAGAAACCTTCCTGCAACTGATACACCGGGAAAACCTGAGATCATACACCACGGTTACAAGTTGCTGTCTAATGTCTGTTTGTAAAGTGTAACCATGGTTTTCGAACCTAATTCTCTCCTAGCTACAGTTCGTATCTCTCTTAGGTTTCCTGTTTTGAAATCCAGTTTGAAATCAAACGTACCAAAAGTCAATATGTTCCAAGATTCAGAAAATTGTAAAACATTGAAAACTTATTTGTGTTTCTGGAAATGGGCTTATTTTAGCAAATTTTACTGCAATGCTTATCGTTCTATGTGATGCCGTGCTTTAGAGAAGTGTCGCAGTTCGTGTCTTGGAAATTAGTTCGCATCTAGAGACCAAAACGTAATGTGAACAAGAATTCGTTAAGGCATGAAAATCAAGTAGTTGACAATGATTCCACTCTTTATTTAAAGCAACATGATCTAGGTTTCGGCATATCATGTCATCATCAGGTGCTGATCCGTATGACGTGGTCATCATCATCTGGTGTTCTGCCTGCTGACAGGTCCCGTACACCACTGCTGTCTCCATCCGCTTCTGTCCCGAGCTTCCTTCTTTGCTTCATCATAGCTGATGTTCTTCACCTGATCCACCAATTCAATTCTTCTCCTTCCTCTCTTTTTCTCTCCTTCAATTGAAACCTCAAGTGCCACAGTTATTATACTTTTCCCTCTCATCACATGGCCCAACCAGTTTCCTTTCCTTTTCCTTATTTCCTTTCGGAGCTATCTTCCTTCTTTTACTTTGCTCAAAACCTCTTCATTTCTCATCTTTTCTACCCATCTTACTTTTTCCATCCTTCTCCACACCCACATTTCAAAAGCTTCTATTCTATTCCTTTCCCTCTTACCTAATGTCCACGCTTCACATCCATACATGAAAACGCTCCATGAATAACATTTAGCTAGTCTCTTTCTCAGCTCCAGATCCAGGCTTTTACTGCATAGCAAGTTTTTCTTCTGGCTGAAGGCCTCTTTTGCCAGTGTGACGTGGTACTGATGAATGAAGTGCTGAAAAAGAAGGTGCTGATGATTAAGCTGCTGATTTTGGTGTTGCTTTAAATAAAGTGAAGGAGTTCCATCGAGTAACGATAGGGACAGTGTATTATATCGTAATATACATTTATGGAGCTACGAAGAAGCAATAGAAATGGCGACACACCGGCTGATGGAGTAGAGAATATATACTTGGTATATCACCTTTTGAAAAGATAAGCATTTTATAATTTTTTTCCAGAATGTCGACGGCTTTGAAATTTGCCACAGTGTCTTCCATTAAGGGGTTTGTAGTGTTATTTGATCCCTGAGAGTGTTGAGTTCGTTGACTTTTGCACACGTGATAAGGAGACTGGTGAGACTTCTCTGGGCGGTAAATGTCGCTGACGGCTTTTTAGTATTTATTTCAAGTTTCCTTTTTTTAATGATTGCTATATGTTTGATAATCTGACTGTGCAGTGAAAACCCTCGTAGCGACCACTCCTACCGAGCGACCATCCCTCTCAACGACCATTTTTCAGTGGAACCGTCGATGGTCGATCAATTCATGTTTCACTGTATGTGTACATCAAATTTATATGTGCTGAAATTTCTCAGGAGCAACTTAAGTACGAGGGAATATTTTATATCTTTAATTATAGTAAAAGAATTCGTTTCTTTGTTTTTGCTCGCATTTTGTGATACGTGACGTCAGAAAAATATCACAGTTCGCCTCGCGAGAATTTGTTCAAAATATAGAGGGCAAACATTTTATGAAAAATGTTCGTGTCCCGAAAAGTTCGCAACTCAATAAAATTCGTACCTCGATTGGTTCGTGAGTCGAGGTACCACTCGAAGTCCCGACTGTGTCCGGACACCCTGGGCAAACATTTGAACACCGCTCAGGCTTCGAGGATTCGAATCGTTATTATCTTCCTTTTCCTCTCCTCGCGGGGAAAGATTGAATTAACGGAACGAATCACCGTCGGCGGGAGCGGTTCTCACGATTGCATTCATTCCTTATGCATGAATCCACGGGACGGTCGGCGGTCGTAATTCCGCTGAGTGCGGGTCTCTCACTACCTCCCTCCTTCGGATAGGCTACGTCGGTCGGAATACGACCCTCGTTTTCGATGTTTACTTAGCCTTAAAGCCTTTGGCGCGCACCAATAGCTTTCCCCTGCGAGCGTTGGAAGCTGATGCCAACGTCCGTGATCAATATAAGACTCCATCCTTTGAGGTCGATCGCTACAAACGCGTGCCACCGGTTTGGAAGCAATGGCGCCAACAGGCTTGACGGTTACTGTGGGGCATTAGGAGCATAATTAACCAATTAAAACATTCGTTGCTTCGCCCTTTTTAGAGAAGCATTTTCAAAGATGACTGATCTACATCAAAATCTACGCTCTACCCTGCGAGCCGCTGCATGGGACACCAGCCGTCTATAGATGTAAGGGATAAGGTTTTGGAGGTGAATTGGTAACGTGTATTATGGGATTGTATTTAGTGGACCTCAGTTTTTATTATGGTCGCTCATTGTGCGTGGAATGAACGAGTTTTTGTACTTATATGTTCTGTAATGTATCTATCTTATTTTATCGGTTCTGTCAGACGTTAGGCGTCGCTCTGATACACACCAGCTGTGAATTTCTCGCGCAAGCTTAGCATAGAGTGTAGACTTGGAGTCTCTAGGGGCTCCCACCTTAATCCCTCTAAAAGTTGTGAAACTATATGTTCGCTCGCAGCGGTGATGAGGGTGGTCTGAGTCGCGACATAGAGAAAATGCTGGAGAAAACTCGAATGTGGAGTGTGGCGCTGTATGAGCCGGAGACTTGTTCATTGTGAAGGGAGGATGTATATACTTAGACTTGAGACGCTTGAGATGTGGGTGGGTAGAAGGATGGAGAAGGTTAGCTGGTTGGCGAGAAGGACGAACGAGGAGGCATTGGATATGGCTGGAGAGGAGAGGAATCTAGTGGCGCAGGTTAGGAGGAGGTAGAAGGGGACGCTTTGAAAGGAGAGGGAATGCTGAAGAGGCTAATTCATAGAAGTACACTGAGGAAGCATGGTACAGGAAGGAAGATGATAGGAATTCTGGACTAAATAAGAAGAGGGAGACAATACTAGGATTTCAAGAGGGGTCAAAACAGCGCGCCATTCAATGGGATGGAAAACGGGTCAGTATAAGTAATGTCCAAAAACCTACCAGTCAGCTGGTGGAATACTTAGGTAGTGCTAGCGAGATAGTTCCGTAATGGTGACCATATTCGAATTATACGTTTTAATTTCACCAGCTGTGGGACGCACGAGGTAAATATTGCATTATTAATGGTGGAATAACATAATTGTACATGGCATAAATTGAATGTAATTAAATGAAAATGTCTAACTAAATATTTAACTTGACTAATTTTTTTCACGCGGTACGTTTGAAACTCCATTAAATCGGAAGGTTTATTATGATCCCGAAGGATTAACTGCGGTGACAATGTGATTAATTTTTAGAAAAAGTGGAGAAAACATAAACACTACACACTGTTGATTTTTTTACGATATCAAGGTGTTAGAAATTCCTCATTTGTTAAAGAAGGTCTCTCAGGAGTGCAAATACGTACCATTTCCCATACAAAAGGGCTGGTATATTTTGGAAAATATCTCGGAAAGTAATGTGGTAAGGGGTTGAATTTTTGGTGCCAATGGAAGGGTGACATATTTTTCTTTAAAATGAGGCCAGATTCATTGATTTGTGGGTAAAAATGATATTTCACTCAAACTATACCTTAAATGCCCCAGCTTCACCCTTTTAGAAACTGAAGACGGTTGAAAAACGGCACGTCAAAAAATGAAAACATATGTTTTCATTTTTGCCGTGCCGTTTTGGCAGTCATCAGTCCTACAATTGGTTTACCCTAGGTTACGACTCTGCCCCTCCCGCTGACAACCACTTCATTCCTGCGCATTATTTTATTCTGACGTACTTTTTAATTTTCTTGATAAGCAGGCATACTGAAATCTCGGCGAAGAAGGATAGGCAAACGTATTGGACCTATTTTGCTACAAAAAATGCCCATTAAAAGCAACATTGGAAATAAGGACTTTACTCTTGTCCATATGCGTGGAAATTATCCATAATTCGTAAAACGTGGGACACAGGTACCCATGTTATGCTCTTGATTATAAATAATTTTTTTTCACCCTTTTTAAGTATTGCATGTATGGGATGTGTCATTTGCATATATGTGAAGATATTGCCATGAGAAAAATTCGGCCTGAACCGGGAATCGAACCACGGACCTTTGGATGTTTGAATTTCAAATGGCTAAGCTCGGCATAAGTGCTGGTGAAGGATACTGACTCTTGGTTGTGGCTTCTTTGAAGTCCTCTCCTCCCTTGCGATGCCATCTTTGATGGACCGCAAGGGCCTAAAATCTAGTTGCCTTGTATCCAACAAAATTGCCTTGGGAATTATGAAGCCTGGATAGCGTAGTGGTCCGGCAAACCAAAGGTCTGTGGTTCGATTCCCGGTTCAGGACGAATGTTTCTCATGGAAATATCTTCAAAATATTCACCCGCCTTGTTTGAATTGCATATATGTGGTTTGGACTGAATATTTTAGTTTTATAAACGCATAAGATTTGTTCGCATAAATTTATTGTTTGAAAAATTTTCGGCATCAAATGGTACTAAATAGTCGCCATGGGAAGAATAGAATAGCGAATAAGAAGAATAGAAAATGTATTGTGAGTATTGAAGAATGTTAATGTAATTACGTAGAAATGAAGCGGCTTTAATTGAAGGGAGAGTAGTTGAGAGCTGCAGCAGATCAATTCTCGGATTGATTACTACTGATAGTGATTTATTTCATTGATAGTCTTCTTCAATAATCCTTTCCTTTGATCCATCTCCTCGGAATTGTTCTCGGTAGTGTTTTTGTGTCTCAAAATTTTCCCAATAAATTTGTCTCTCCTTTGCAGAGTTTTCGTTTTAATCCTTTTTTTACAACTCTTCGTAACCCTTCTCCTTTGGTGATTCTCTCCCACCACCTTCGAGATTTTTTAGCAATAATATCGAAAAGCTTTCACTTGCTGGTAGGACGTCATAATGATCAAGAAACAGTTGGTGACTTCCACAATTTATCTCAAAGTTACCGACTTGTTTCGGTTGTCAATCCATCTCCAGGTTTAGCCATCAGACCTGAAGATGGCTTGACAGCCTAAGCCGGTTGGTAACTTTTGAATAAATTGTGGAAGTCACAAACTTTATCTTGATCATAACTTTTGTGATAATGATAAATACTGGTAGGACGTCATAATGATCAAGAAACAGTTGGTGACTTCCACAATTTATTTCAAAGTTACCGACTTGTTTCGGTTGTCAAGCCATCTTCAGGTTTAGCCATCAGACCTGAAGATGGCTTGACAGCCTAAGCCGGTTAGTAACTTTTAAATAAACTGTGGAAGTCACAAACTTTATCTTGATCATTACTTTTTAGCAACTCTGCTTCTCCTATCCTTTTTTCTCTGCAGCTGTAAAGAAGGTGCTTTGAATACAGAGTTTCGGCTACGACCTTGAAATAAAAATTTCGCAATATTAAACGATGATTAAACGACCTATTGCAGAAACAACGCGTACGCAGTTATGTGATTTATGAGTGAAAGGTCTCGTTAAAGATGCGTGGATGAAATATTCGATAAATTAATTAGTTTCGTAAATGGTTTCATAACTTAGGTATTTGGCCTGATATAAATGAGTTTAATACTTATGTGCTTACTGAGTGAGGAAGATGGTGGATGCGAAGTGAAGCGTTTTTAGGGTTAATTGATTGATAAATGAGTTATTGCGTGGAATATGACGAGATTATTTAGCCATACTGACTATGAATAACGTGCGCAATCAATTTTATTCATACTTAAACTTGAAAAAAATCCTTGAATTAAATTTTCATCGCAGTCAAGCTATTTGATCCTTGTCTCAGACACATTACGCCTTTCACGGGCAAAAGCTGGAGTAAATCTGAAAAACATATCAAAACATTTCTCAACCGATTTTTTTTAAATCTCCTCTCTTTGCGGCACCTGACATTTAATTTCCCACTTCATTCACTCAATGTCTTACTAACCCTTACGCTACGGGACTTGAAAGTAGGAAACGTCTTTTTTTATGCCGTCACAGCCCTAAGAAGAAAAGAGGTAAAGATCATAAGTGACTCATTTAATCTCTGCCCTCCTTTAAAGTTTAATTTTCTTTCCTCCATCAAGTTGTCTGCCACAAATAACCTACTCCCTCTATCTCGTTTAGTTAATGTCCTCATATTTTCTTCAAACTGTATGAAATGTTACAGTCATAGTAGTTCTATTCTGTAAACTTCCCTGCCCTTGGAAGTTTTGCTCTTTTTCCCCAAAATTCAACCTTTATACGCTCAAAAGGCAATATTTCATAAATGGATAGTCCTTCGACCTGCTGAATCCGCCGCATGGCATCATGCGACTGTATAACTCAGATCAGTGTTCCCATGACTGGGGAAATGCATTCAATTTCCTCTCTTCTTATCTTTGGAGTACTTGCTTACAAAAGTTGCCTTGGCTCCGACGCAATTCTGAGCCTGAATGTGATTGGTAAAAAAAACCTGTCCTATATAAATTTGATCGACTTCCGCAAGTAAAGAGTTTACACTAGGGAGCAAAGGTTGAATAAGACAAAGCTCAAACGAAGGCCATGGGAGTTAGCATCTGTTTTTATATGTAAGCGGACATCTAGAAACGTGTGAAAACCTATGGATTCATTCTAGCCGTTACAAGGATGAAAAATAGTGTTCCAAGCTTGCTCTTACTTAAAGAAGGAGGGAGGTTGTTTAGTTTACGACGGAGCAGTATTCTCTTCTACAAAATCCCGATTTTAAAAGTTTGAATCACCAGAATCAACGCTCTGCGTTTCACGGATTATGAAATCGGCAATGATGCAACGATTCCATCATGGATAGGAAAAATCGCGCTTCAAAATTAAAACAATGGTCGTGCATGGCTAGTAATGTGTCAATGATATTTCGCAGTGACTTCTGGGGTAATGTTGTGGAATAAAACATTTCATGTTTGCACTTCAGCCTTGAGCAGATACTTGAAGGTCCCTCACTAAAAATACGCTACGGTCATGTAACATTATTACGCGACCGGTAACTAATCTGATCTAACTTCAGTAGTGCGCAAATATTGTAAGGATCCAAGATTAAACATGCCGTAAAAAAATTAGGCGTTGCAGATTCTTTTGTTTACCGCTACAAGAACAGAATGCTATTTGATAAATTATGAATGAAGAACTTCATTTACTGTGAGCAAAAATGCTTTCAATGTAGGAGGGAAACTGTGTTAGAAAAATATGACATTGTACAGAAAAAGAAATGCGTCATCAAATTTGCTGACGGAGTCTGAAATACGCTGAGGATGATTTTACGTAAATTTATGCTATAGTTGAGAGAGAAAAACTTGTATTTCAATAAAAACTCCATTGTTATGAGACTTTTCGAATTCATAGTTCAGTGGAACCGATCAACATGCTTGGGATAACAATGGCAATACTCTAATGGTTTCTCAGTAGAAATCAATGAGAAACAATGAAACGATGACGGGAGTCGCCACGAAATGTATGTTCATAAGCATTGCGGATTAAATTTCTGCAAGCGATAGCCACTCAAAGAATGTAATATACAGCATAACTTCCTTTCCGAGTAATGTCTTATAAAAATCTCGAGCTCTAGAGGAATCTCGTAGAAAATAATTACGTCTTAAAACAGGTCCTCGCTGATTCTCCGTTGAAATAATATCTAAATATATCTTAGATCGTGCATTTAAAGCGTTGTCCCTTTCTACGTCAAGAGTACTGCCATGATAATAATATGTGTGCATGTGCCATGGATGAAAGAGAAAAAAGTATTTGTCAATGCGATCTCCGTAGCTGAGAGATATTTCAATGAGATTTTTTTGTCCAATGAAATCGTTCAGAGCTCATTTTTGATATGACAATGCCAATACACCCCTGGCTTCCTGGTAAAAATTGATAAAATAGAAATCTTACGCTGACATGAGTTGCGATTATGATATTTCAACTGTTGACGGCTCTACTTGGTGGAATAACATATCGTGGGAGAACTTAAAACACTTTGTAATATTCCAAAAAGATTTATTTTCCCAACCGGTTTCAACGCTGACGCGTCATTTTCTAGGGTACAATTCTAGAATAGGAGAATTTGTACCCATAGGAAAAATTGAAATAGGAGAATTGTACCCTTGAAAATGACGCGTCAGCGTTGAAACCGGTTGGGAAAATAAATCTTTGTGGAATATTACTAAGTGTTTTAAATTCTCCCACACTTGCGATTATGAATAAATTAGCTTGAAGGATCTACATACAGCAGGTGATAGCTGTGCAGAACTACCGAACTATCTTTGAGTTAATGAGTACATCTTAAAAGTAGGTCTTTGCTAATTCTGCGCTGAAAAAAGTCTATATTTATTGAAAATCTTGAGAATGATTGCAAGGCAATCGAATCCTAGGTCGGTAGTAAACTTTTAAGTGTGGAATTTTCTCAGAAATTTTTTTTCATGTCTGCGGTAACCTTCCACAAAGTTACGCCTTCAACCATTAATTTTATTCGATATTTATCATTTGACTAGCGCGTTGAGCAAATCATCGTCTCTTTCAACGTCAAAAGTGCTACTACTGTGGAGAAACAATTTTGACTGATGAGGAAAGATGCAAAGGAAATACTGGAGAATATGCATAACATTTAAAGAGGAAAGGAAAGGATGAGGAAAGAGGAGGAAGTATATAGGAAGAGATACCAGGAGGTAAAGGAACTGGCATTAGACAGGGTAGGGTGGAGGGCTGTAGTCAACCCATCTTAGAATTGAACAACCAGTGAATGCAGAAATTAAACAGGTACTTACCAATGAAGGGAGAGGAGCGAGGTGGATGACTTTCACGAGAAGATGAGACTATCTGAGGATCCTTGATGAAATTGCCTGTGACATTTGAGCGCTGGAGATGTTTATTTTTTTACAAATTAATGAAACTGAAAGCGAATTCCATTATTTTGCGGCCGATATTTGAAAATCTGGAGAAAAACGCCGCGACATTGCTTCCGTCGGCAAGAGGAGAAAAGAAAATAATAGCGGTTGAACGCGAAGCCGAGTCATTATAGATTTTCTTGCGGGACGTCGGCGGTTCGCTCTCTTCGATTAGGTATTCAGATTTCTGCGCCTTTCCGTCCGCTTCGCATCTTCTCCTCAAATTTTTCCTCATCCACCCACTCGCCTGTCACAACATAAGGATTCCATAATGATTTACTGAAATATGGGGCATTCTGAAATTTTTGCTTGAAAAAAAAAACAGAAACGTATTGCGAAAAAATCTCGGGGCGTTGAAAATCGTGAAATCTGTCGGCAAAACTGGAATTCAGTTTGTATGCACCAATGCTATAGACCTGCCGACTCATAGACGGTCGTTCATTTGTTGTTCAATTCTATGATTAGTTGACTTCAGCCCTCTACCCTTCCCTATCTGATACCAGTTCCCTTACATCCTGGTATCTGTTCCGATGTACGTTCCTCTTTAATTAGTCCAGGAACATATTCCTGGGTCTTCTTCTGGGGACTTTTTCCTCTATTTTGCCTTCAATTTTGTTCTTCACAAACCTATTGTGTCTCAGGGTGTGTCCTATCCATCTTGGTCTTCTAATTTTCTTCTATATACCGACCCATGAATGGTATTGGAGATAATTTTGCGCACTTTTTCTCCTGGCCACAGAAGGTTTAGTAGTCGAAATTTTTTAAAGTTCTCAGGACCACAGAATCTTGGCCTAAAAGGCCATAACTCGATGGCTGTTCTTTGCTATGAGAACAAAATATTCCCCGTGATTTGACGTGCAGAATGCATTTAGAAGTGCAGAGCGCATATTGAATGCATGGACAACCTATTGAGTAGATAAGGATGAGCAAATTATACCCTAATGGAAATCTTGCTGTAATGCTTATTTTAATCACCTGACTTACGTCAGTAAGGCTTTTAGGCTCAGGTATCCCATTTGTAGCCCGTTTTGATGTTTACAAATAAATTAATAACATATTCGGCGATAAAATAGCGATGGTATTGACGGTTTTGAAGCCTATAGGAAAGCCCAGAACTCGGTGGGAAGATAACGTCAGCAGGGATGCACATGAAATGCTTGGGTGTGAGGAATTGGAGAAGATTGGCAGAGAATAGAGAGAGGAATGGAGGAAGAAAATTGAGGAGACCTAGGACCGATCTGGGCTGTAGCGCCAATGAAGAGGAATGATATGTTTTTAAGTCTAACGTTCATTTTTTTTAATAGCAAGGAGTGCTGTAAAATTCAAATACAGGATTAAAAACAGCAATTATTTACCACTCCAACACTGATAATGGTAACCGTATATTTTCTTGTGTACTGGTAATTAAAAAAAATAAAATATGTATATAAAATAAACCCAGCCGGGGGAGGCTGTATAGAATAGAATAAAATTTATTTCAAGAACCTAGTCCTTCGGACTCTAGGTTTAACAAAATTAGAGTTTTTAGAAATAAACACACTCTCTGTTACTTTTGCATAAATTATAGAAAAACAATTACAAGCATTTGAGAATATTAGCACTGTGGATAATCTACCGAATCAAAAAAACAGTAGAATGGCAAAATAAGAAAAAACAATAGTTTCAATCTCTTTCAGGTGCTAAATTACAGAGAAACAAATAATAATATTAATATCGGGCAATATCTACAACTACGGATGGGTGTCCTGTCACCCCCTTGCATAAATGCCTGTTACACCCATGCCTGCACCCTTACATAGTTTACCCTTTAAATTTTCCTTGTATAGCTTGTGAGACATTTTTTTTCCATGACAGAATACTGTCATCTCAAATATCCCACATTAGCACCCGGTATGGAAACTGGATTCCACTTGAAAACAATCTGTGCAACGGCTGGGATTCGTTACAGGCCTCTCACTGTTATTTGGGGGAAGTGAATTTCGAATTTCAAGTTTCTATCACCGAGCGCCCTCTGATCACTCCTTTGGTACTCACCCTGTAGGCTTTATCAAGCGTATAATAGGAAGGTCCTCGGATGAAAAAGTCAAAGACAGATGCTACTTTGCTCTGGTTAGGCCACACTTCGAATACGCTGCGAGCATTTGGGATCCTGATCATTAAAATGTAACCAAAAAATAATAAAATACGAAGAAAAGCTGCAAGCTTCGTTCAAGACTGCTGAGAGCGAACATATAGTGTCTCACAACTTTTACAGGGTTTAGGTGAAAGTCCCTAGAGACTCGGAGGCTACGCGCTAGGCTTTGGTTGCTAGAGAAATTCAGAAATGGTGTGTTTCAGAGCCACTCAGAGAATATTATCATGACGCCATACTGCATCACTAGGTCTGACAGAAGCCAAATTATATGACAGATACATTGTCGTACAGATAGGTATAAAAACTCGTTCTTTCCACGCACAATAGGCGACCACAACAAATACTGAGCACCACTAAATACACTCCCATAATACACGTCACCATTTCACCTCCCAAAACCCTCATCCCTTACATCTTTACACGACTGGTGTCTACATCTACACAATACCCTGCGAGCCGCCGCTTGGGCGTGTGGCAGGGGGTGTTAGGTCACCAGGCGTGTAAAGGTGTAAGTTTTTGGGGATGGAATGGTGACATATATTATAGAAGTGTACTTAGAAAACGAATAGCGTTGAAACAAGTGCAAGAAAGCGTGATATAAGCGAGGCCTTACTTAATACACTTTATAACCACTCTCTTACTCCAATAGTAAACGAACCTACGAGAGGTAATAAAATATTAGGCCTTTTAGCTGTTAGTCACCCTACAATGATTAAACACGTTCATATCCTCGAAGGCATAAGTGATCGTAAAGTAATTAATCGAATTAGAAAAACAACGGTAGATTCCACTGTAAAACCCAAACGTAAAGTCTACTTATGTGAAAAATGCGATTACGTAAAATTCGGAGAGACGCTAGAAGCTTCGTTTAGAAAAATTCTTAGCCACAATGAAGAACGAGGGCACCGAAGTATCATGGAGATATATTTTGGAAATACTGGTACGTAAAGGAATCGATGAATCTATTCCATACAAATTCAAGCAGGAGAGTAAAGAACCTCGTTGGTATAACCACGAAATAAGGCGGGAGCTCAGGAGACAAAGACAACGAAACCCCCCCCCCCCCGCCACACACCCATGCGGTGGCTCGTTAGGTAGAATGTAGATGCAGATGTAGATACGGCATGGTGTGATTTTTTGATTCGTGCTTGACCGTCCGGACGTAATTCAAGTATTATTCGACGATTGGCCCGTCCGCGGGGCGACGAGGCGGCTGACCACCCCGTCCGCGAGCCTATCATTCGGCGATGACCTCTCATCCTCTCCGAGACTCGGTCCGCATTATCTCGGTCCATTTCCGCTCTGCCTCCCCATCTCACTCTCCTTCCCCTCTTCCTCCCCCCCCCTCCAAGAGCGGTCCTCCGGGAGGAAAAACAATCCGGATGGCCAATGGCGTCTGATCTTCGATCTCTATCCATCAATCTCCTCCACTGCTGCTGCGAGGCCGGGCAATTTCGCGATCGCTTGCTTTCGTGGAGCAGTGGTTTGCCTTTAAACTGATTAAAATTCTAATCCAAACCATACGTAATTGTGGTAGAAAAATACTTGAAAAACAGATTTACTTTTATCACTTCGAGTGCTATGGACGAAATGGTAAAATTTTGAGTTTATTCGGCAGTTTTTCTTTTCTCTACTCTCCTTATAGTCCCTCGTATCCTTTGATAATTGGTGCTCTTATTCATAATGTCTTTGTCCCCTTCGTATGTCATGACGTATCCCGAATATTTAACACTTTGAGGGCTCTCGACGTAATGGTTCGTCCTCCTATATTTTCTGTGAAGGACGATGGACGCACTAGGACGTCCGTGGAATATCATTATTGAACGGCAGCTGGACGTAATGGTATGGCTGCAGTCTTTCTGGTAGACATATATATGACCACAGATTGTCAAAATTAATTTGAATGGTAAATAACAGTTCAGTAACCTATATTTAAGAGAGCCTTCTTTCATAATCCAGGTAACTACATGAAATTCTCAGTTTTTTTTCTGAGATTACCTTTAATATACCCAGCCAAATACCCATCGAAGTATCATTTTACCTAGAAATCAATGAATTTGGTCTCATTTTAAAGAAAAATATATCACATTCCCTTCCATTGACACAAAAAATTCAACCTCTTACCACATTATTTTCCGAGATATTTGCCAAAAAATACCATCCCTTTTTATGGGAAATGGTACGTGTATGCACTCCAGAGAGACCTTATTTAACAACTGAGGAGTTTCTAACACCTAGATATCGTAAAAAAATCAACAGTGTGTAGTGTTTATGTTTTCTCAACTATTTTTGAAAATTAATCATAATGTCACCGCAGTAAATTCTTCGGGATCACAATTTACCTTCCGTTTTGATGGAGTTTTAAACGTACCGTGTGAAAAAAATGAGTCAAGTTAAGGATTAATTAAGATATTTTCTATTGATTACTTGCAATTTCTGTCATGTAAAATTATATTATTGCACCATTAATAATCCAATGTTTAATTTATGTGTCTCACAGCTGGTGAAATTAAAACTTATGATTCCGATATGGTCTCCACTATGATTAGGGAACTATCTCGCTCGTGTTAAAAAGGAATACGGTTCGAGATGAGTTGGTGGAATCGACTGTCGTTGGTAGTAATTCAGGTAGTTGGAGCTAAATATCATTTCATCAAGAAATCAATGAACTTGTTCTCATTCTAAAGTAATATATCACACCCTTTCAAAGATACCAATATGTTAGGCCTTTACCGCACTACTTACCGAGTTATTTGCCAAAATATACCAGCCATTTTACTTGGAGAATGGTATTTGTATGCTCTCTGGAATCATATCATTTAGAAAATGAGAAATTTCTAACATCTGGATCTCATCCAAATATAAACGGAGTGCTTTATTGTACCTTTTGTCAACTATTTCAAAACAATCACGTAGTCCCCGCTGAAAATTTTATACGGAGAATGTAAAAAATATCTTCCGTTTTGATGGAGTTCTAAACGTGCCGCATGAAATAAATGGGTGAAGTTTAAGACATTTGCAGATATTTTTAATTAATGACGTAGAACTTGGTCTTATAAAAGTAAAGAATTTCCATTCATTGCATTTACAAGTGATATGGTACGGCGTCACTCGCAAGAGTGCAATTACACCAGGTTGGAAATACACCATGAAAAAATCATTTGACTCGACCGGGATTCGAACCCGGTTATCCCTCAAAATTCGCCTCGAAGGAAGATGGTGGTGTAACTGGGTAACACACCTGACGGGTAATTGAGAGATCCGGGTTCGAATCCCGGTCAAGTCAAATGATTTTTTTCACGACGAATTTCCAACCTGGCATATAAAAGTATATTATTGCACAATTAATATTGAATTATTTTCTTCACATTTCCTACAGAAGTTTAACTGCTGAAGTTAAAACGCAGAATTTGAATATGGGCTCCATTACGGCGAGGGAGTATCTCTTTATCGGACTGAATTAAATTGACTGTGTGGATTCCAGAAAATATTTCAATGATTCTGCGCAACCAGTTTCACGTATTTGGGCATCACCTTGTTCTATAACATTTTTCAGCCTCAAGAGGAAATAATATGCACTTGCAACTCACGAGCATGTGGAGGTGAGATGGTTAGGTGGGAGAATGGAGGAGAAGACGAGGCGGAGGAGGAGAGGGAGGTCACGCTTTGCAATGTGAAGTGGTGCTGAGTGATTGCGAATCACTTCGGGTGGTGACCAGGTTTAGTCTGTGGATAGAGTGGAACGGGAGGGCGGGTGCACAAAAAGCTGGGAAACATTCGTGGATTAGTGAATGTGACTGGAAAGGTTTTCACATGCTTATTCGGAAGATGATCAATTGAGGAGAATTTCTAATTTCTCGCACGAATTAGAAGATGTAACGTTTAAAGCCGTGTCCCAATTCGTTAGGCATTAGGGAGGATGCGGTTAGCTACCTAAATATTTAGATGTATTTCGCTAGGGGAGCTTGATTTGGGACATCCTTCACTAGTGTTGCCGTCTACCGAGCTGGAAAAGAATGAAAAAAATATGAGCAATTAATAAAGGACTGAATGAAAAAATGAAACTTGAAATTAAGACTTTTTGACGCCTTTGGCTACATTCGTATGTGTTGTGAGATTTGGAAAGTGAAATAACATTTTTTTCATCCATTTCGTTGTCAGAAATTCGTTAGTTTTTAGTTTTCGGCGTATTTAAGTTTGTGTGGGTGTTCTGGGATTTAAATTCGTTTTATTTAAGTGTACTAAGTAAAATTTTTCTTTTGTAGTCGGGTGTTGGTTTGCGAACTTCTTTTGCGAGAATTCTTTCAATTACAGACAAAATACTTGCCGGCCATGTTTGCCACTTTTCAACTACTTCCTTGTGTACGAGTTTCCTTGTACGACGTATGCAGCGCTTTGCATGATGGGAACTTCAATATGGAGGCGGATTTATGATAGACTCCATCTACCCTAAATTTCACCCCCGAGAAAGGAACCTAAATCCGTTCCCAATGATGCCTAACGAATTGGGACACACTTCAAGATGGCGTCCCCCCTAAATCTGCCGATTTAGCTGCCTAAATGGCGAATTGGGACACAGCTTAGATGCTGGCGCTCCAGTGCGCCCAATGCTTTTCCTTTGTCTTTTGCGTTTGCCTGGGCCGCCGCGGAGCCGCGGAGGCCGCTGTTGGTGTAGAGGGGAGGTGTGAGCTGCAGCTCGAGTAGAGGGGCAGTGAGGCAGTTCGTCCGTGAGCTCCGTTGCGAGCAGTTTCGCTGGTAGTCTCGTTTTTTTCTGGCTTTGGTTAGGTTTGGACTCCCCTTCGTATAGGCTGTCTCTGTTTTCCGTTTTCTGGAGGTTGTTCCTTTTCCTTTTCTTTTCTTAACCTTATCCTTACTCCTACCCGACCCTATTCTCGATGATGAACAGGTGTTCGAGTCAACGAGAGGTTGATCGGCACTGCCTGCACTAAGAGAATTCCTAAATTTTTATTTAATCTTTTCCATCCTTCTACCTTTCCCTCTTCCGAGTGCGGGCGGAATCTAAATCCCGTACTGGCGCCCATCATATCCGACCTCAGCTGAGCCCTCCCGGGAGGAACGTTATAAAGACAGGGTATATTCTCGAATCATCGGGTATGAAGAAGGTAGGTCACAGTCATTTAGGGAAACTTGTATATTTAACAGAGTATAAAGAAAGCGCCTGATTACACGTTCCCCATGTCAATGCAGGCCAACGTCTGCTGTGGTAATATTGCAAGTAGAGGCATGAATACGTGAACAAGCATCAAATAGTCCTTCACAATTAGACGTACAGGGCGGATGAACACTTCAGTAAGCGAATGGATAGGTATCCCTCCGCTCGTCATGGAACATGGAACTCTATTTAAATAAAAGAACTCCTTCCAACTCTCGCGTCCATTTTTCTGCCCTTACTTACAATTGTGGAGGGGTGTGCAATTAAAATCACTCCAGCGACCTGTGTCAATGAGGTGCGATTTTTCTGGCTGTGAAAGTAAAAACGCCGAAATTTGCTCATTGGTTCTATTTACTTTTGAGTCCATTGTTAAAATTTTTTTTATCGACCCCTGCGATGTTCGTTCACGGTTTATGGTAACGTACCTAAATTACTTTCTGATGGCTTTTCTCACATTGAAAGTAAGGTAGTTATTTTGGATAGTAGCGGCATCGATAGTATTCAGTGATAAATTCACGTACCAAGAAAACACGTTTGATGTCAGGACATGGCTAAATCGTTCATCCCCATGAAAGGAACTCGACGTAAAAAAAACAGGAATTTGGAGAAATATCAAGCTGTCCCTTCTGCTGTGCCTACTTCTGTCATAAACAGGAAATGGAATTGCTTAAGCCTTTATTCTTGAATTCAGCTACGCCCAGGCATGACCGTCTCAGAGGCGCCTCTGGTCACCTAGCGACATCATTTCCTGCTTGCCGTGGACAACTGTTTTCTTCTCCCGAATTGATCCATGGAAAAGGAAAATGTGAAACGGACGTTTATATCAAGTGAAAGGGAAAGCCTTAGATTTCCACGATCTTTTATCTCCCGACACATTTGCTAGCGGCTTCCTGGCGATGTTTATGTTTTGGTAGTGGTTAAAGCTTGAGCACACGAGAACAAGATCATAACAAACTCTGTAATATTTGAGATGCGGGTACTTAGGAAAATATATCGGCCAGTCCAAGATGAATTAACAGGGGAATGGGGAAGACGGCATAATGAGGAACTATATGACCTTTATCGAGACAAAAACATTGTAGGATTGCTAAGAAGCAGGAGATTGGAATGGATAGGACATGTGGAACGGATGAACAATATCCTAAACTTATAAATTACATGAGCCCAGAGGGGAAGATACCAAGGGGAAGACCAAAGAAAAGATGGATATATATATATATATATAGATGTATATATATATATCTAGGGTGTATATATATATATATTAAAGAAAAGGAAATAAATTTAGAAATATAAGCTAGCAACAAGGCGTTGAGGTTGGGGATGGATAAGATAGGTATATCATATATCAGTGGACCATCACAGAAAGGCGATCCATGGCGACACCGGTGTCCACTGCTCGCATATATATATATATATATATATATATATATATATATATATATATATATATATATATATATATATATATATATATATATATATATATATATATAAAGAGAGGATCCACCGTAAATAGAAGCCTGAGAAGATTGGAGGGAAATTGCCAAAAGAAGAGAAGAGTAAAGAGCCTTGGTCCTGACATCGCGCGGTCCACTGAGCCTGATCGCGTAAAGTATATTAAGTAAGTGGTTAAAGTACGGGGTGAGCTGACCAAATTTTTCTTCCGTAACACTAATAGCAGCTTCATGCGGGAAGCCTCCCCGCTTAGTTTCTCCCCGTAAGTTTCTCCCTGCCGTATGCTGAGCGCGTCTATTCATCTCAATATACAGTTTTTTTCTGGCGATAGGATCGATGTGTGATATTTATCCGAGTGAGGAGAAGCGTGTTCCAATCTGAAGTATCTGTTCTTGCCACGTGATTTTGGAATTCTAGCCTTGAGAAGGTGTTATGCTTAGTAAAGGTGTACCTAAGGCCGTGAAATGCCCTTCGACAGACATCTTTAACAATTGATGGATGGCTGAAGTAAATAATGAATATAGTAATTACGAAAATTGCCCATATTTGAAGATAATGGCGTGGGTATATCGCTGTTTGAGTCCCAAAGACACTCGTGGGTTTAATAAATTTGTGTAAATTACAGTCATTGTGCATTAATACTGCGTATCAAGTATGAGAATTGTGGCAGTAATTATATTCATCTGATAAGAGATGAGTTAGAGAGCAAACATTGGGGATTCTTAAGGTTTTTTAATAATTATAAGTAAAATAAACATTTACATGCGCAACAATGAGTCCTCGTGCAGCGACTTTATTCGATTCTTTACATTTTAAATCTCCATTTGCCGTCATGTGACTATGATTTTACCGGATGCGATGCAATCTCTTCGCTTTATCAATAAGCTAATTGCGCAAAAAAAAGGCAGTCAATTTCCATTGCAAGTGCGAATGTCGATTACTACCGTTATCGAGCCATACTGCCATGGAAGTCCGTGCCTACTCATCGAAGTGTCAATTGTAAGCGACTTCCGAGGCTATTGTCATTGAAGTGACATTCACATGTAAACCGGTCTACAGAGAACAAATATTCCATTTTAATATTTCCCCAGCTCAACATTATTTACTATTGAAATGGCACCTCAACTGAGCTGCCTTGGGGACCTCCTGAATATCGCGCAATCAATAGGAATCACCAATCGATTTCTAGATAATTTTGGCGACGTGTCTCCGTGATTGATCAGAACCTCCACGCACTTCCGTGCTCGAGAAACTGCCAAGCTACCTCTGGTTAAGTTGTTCTGGACGAGTTTTGAAATTACCAAGAATTCAGCTGTTTGTTCTATATTTGAGCGAATGGAAAACTCCCATCGACTTTCGCTTGAGGTTGAGCTGGCTCGGAAATGAGATTTGCATTACAAGTCGGGAAAGCATCACCTGCCTCCGCTATCTCACATCCCGTTATCCCTTCTTGTTGTACAGGAGTAAGTTTCCTTCTTGCTGACAAGACTTCTCGGAGCTCTAACGTGCTGAAGAAGACCGTCAGTTAATCGACCCCGCTGACAACTTTTGACGAGCTGATCGGATTGTGAATCGGATATAAAATGTCAGCAAAACTGTAAATAGTTTAACTCTCTCCTCCAGGGAATTCGTCCGTGTTTCTATTCGATCGCCCGTATCTTGTTAGACTATAAATTCCTTAAAGTTGTAAAATTGTGAATAATACTGAACTGTTTAATTGGCAGAGAGTGTTACTTCGTACGTTCCATAGTTTGAGGATGAGCTATGTGGAAGTTGAATTTCACAAATGAAAAAGTAACTTTGTTTTCTTCCACGGATTTATTTTCCTGGTACAACATGTTTCAACACAGCGGTGTCATCATCATGTACCTGATTGTAGTACCTGATGATGACACCGCTGTGTCGAAACATGATGTACCAGGAAAATAAATCTGTGGAAGAAAAAAAAGTTACTTTTTCATTTGTAGTGTTAATTCGTAGTTAATTACTGAACTTCATGAACGTTGCTGTGACCAGACTGCTATCTATCTAGTAATAACTCATAATGCAAACTGTGCACATTTCTTCTAAGTTTTATTGATATCAGCCGGTTACGATTTCTATAGCGTCAAACTCAAGACTGACAGCCAGTCTTACTAAATGACACTTAGACTAGCAGTTAATCTTGGGAACGACGCTATAGCATTGAAACCGGTTGACAAGCAATAAAACGTAGTGGAATATTACATCGCTTTCATTATTACTTATTCCTTCTCGTTCTGCAAATTAACGCCACAATCAATTGATGTAAGTAATTGTAAGATGTAATTGATGGTAAATAAATAATATTTCGATGATCATTGAAGGCTATAGTTGTCTTCTGATACTAATGGTAATCGACTTAATTTACGTTATCATATCAGAGGGCGTCTTTTTAGGATGAAATATACCTTTGAAGTAACTTCTTTGGTATTTTTGGAATATCTACCTTCAAAAGAGATGTCCTTTGTCAATAAGCTTCTAAAGATTTTTTTTGAGTTTCTCGTCTAGGTTGATTTGCTTACTGGTGGACTATGTAATGATTGAGTGTAAATAAATCTGAGTAAATATTTTCCTAACGAAAATTTCCATGCTTGGGAAGAGAATTTTCTTGCAGCGGAAGAAAGTTGAGGAGTGACAGAGTCAATTTGCATCGTAGAGCGTCATTTACATCTATCATATCGTAATGATAACAATTAACTTTGTTTTTCCACATACTTTTATTTGCTACGACCCGGGTTTCGACGTTCGACGTCATCTTCAGGTGAAGACGACGACGTCATTTTCTTCGTCGAACGTCGAAACCCGGGTCGTAGACGCGACGTCATCTTCAGGTGAAGACGACGACGTCATTTTCTTCGTCGAACGTCGAAACCCTGGACGGAGAAAATGACGTCGTCGTCTTCACCTGAAGATGACGTCGAACGTCTAAACCCGGGTCGTTGCAAATAAAAGTATGTGGAAAAACAAAGTTATGTGCTATCATTACAATGTTAACAGATGCCACAAAGTTACGCCTGATACTACCAATCTATCATATCGTCTCAGAATGTCTTAGTCTCTGTGTCCATTTGATGTGCGCCAAGTACATGCAGTATATATCCTACTTACATGGCAATAGTGCATGTTTGGTGATCTTCACCCCCTGCCACACACCATCGTGGTGGCTCGCAGGGTATTACGTAGATGTAGACCCTATTTTCTAGCATGTCTACATTATATATCCTACTTACATGGCAATAGTGCATGTTTGGTGATCTTCACCCCCTGCCACACACCCCCGTGGTGGCTCGCAGGGTATTACGTAGATGTAGACCCTATTTTCTAGCATGTCTACATTATATATCCTACTTACATGGCAATAGTGCATGTTTGGTGATCTTCACCCCCTGCCACACACCCTCGTGGTGGCTCGCAGGGTATTACGTAGATGTAATAATTCAGTACCCCATTCGTTCGATCGTTTATGGCGAAAAAGGGATCGTATCGTCAATATTATGTCTTCGCTCCGGTATTTCTTTCTTTGCTGTCGTCCGAGCCCTTAATCATTCGCGCAGTCCTTCCGGTCGGCACAGAACGTGAGTTGAAGGCGCGCGACCCTTAAAAAAACGTGCCGCACCCCGATTGACCCTCTTTCCCATGGGCGCAGCTGCTGCTTCTGCACCCTCGTGCCTCTTCTCCGGCCTCCTCCGTCATTTCTACTTCCGCTCTCGGAGCTCCGCAAAAAGGAATGATTTATTCAAGCACATATATATATGTACACGCTTTTTTACATATGTACACGTTGTGCTCGACCCAGCGTATTTTTGTAACCAACGGTTTCGGAGTATTGACGCGCGAGTTTCTCGGGAAATTAATAAAAATGATGTACCGGATTCGGAGTCGTCCGCCCTAGTCGGCTCAGAACTTTTTTCCCCCTCACATATTCACACTTTTGATATTTTTATTCGTTTATCGTTGCTCTTTTCGAGTGAACGCTTTCACCGCTCTCTTACCGCTTTTCCTAGGTCGTGCTATGAGGTCACTGGTCACACTGCTGAGGCCATCTGGTCCATTTAGTGTAGTTGGGTAAATTTTGATGGATCGCACGTGAATGGAAACTGATTGGAGAAAAACCTAGGGTCGAAATCAGCTCAAATACTCAATGCATTCCTTACCTAACTGGAGCTTGATTTAATTCAAAAATTTGTCAGACGGAGAATAGCCCAAGTTAAGGAGGCGTTGATAGGAAAAAGACAACTTCTATGTTCAAAAATGATAGGACTACAAGCCAGGAATCATTATGTGAACACATTCGTATGGAGCTTAGCACGGAGCGTGGATCGGAAGGACCTTTGGAAAAAACCTACCAGTTAAGACTAGATGCCTTTGAAACCTGGTGCTGGAGGAGGATGCTGAAGATAAAATGGACGGATAAAATAAAGGATGATAAGGTGTGCAAAAGAGTGGAAGAGGAAATAACCATATGGTACATCATATAGAAAAGAAGAACCAGATGGATTTTACCCACCCTGAGACACAATGGGTTTGTGAAGAACATAATTTAAGGTGAATTAGAGGGAAAAGCCCCCCGAGGAAGACATGGGAATAAGTTCATGGACCAAATAGAGAGGAGAGTACATAGGATGAGATACTAGGAGGTAAGGGAACTGGCATTAGATAGGGAAGGGTGGAGGGCTGCAGTCAACCAATCTTAGGATTGAACAACCAGTGAATTATGTCAGAGCGTCGCCCCAAAACTATGTGCAATGGCCTACTTTGTATTAGTTGCACCATGGATCCCTGTTTTAACCTAATCCGTTTCCACATCTCCTATAATGAAGTCCCTTCACCACTCATTGTGTGCTTCCCACGCCAAACCTGCCGTAGTATTCCCTGCAAACCCCGCTCCCATTCAAATTCGTCCCCGCCCACACGATTCCCACTACGTCTTTTCTCGCAGCTTAAATCAATTTCCGAAACCATTTCTCAATCCTGTTCTGAATATCCAGCCGCCCACGCCGCTGCTTCGCTTCCATCCCACCACTGCGCTCGGCGCCTCCCCCTATGTTTCAGGAGAACCACAAACGTCCTCGTTCTATGATGCCCATCATCACGTTAAGGTAAGGCTAGTGAGAAATAAAAACGCGACTGAAAAGTTATAAAAGGCATATGATGATAAGCCGCAAATGTCTTAACAGGGCCATGAAGTTGTACATTTGTTTAATGGTGTGAGTTTTACAAGATTTATGCTATATTTCATTCATTTAGATAAGTTTTCTTTCATATCTAAGGTATTGAATTTGTACACTTTTTGTAAATTCAATGTAATGTAATAAATGCAAGATATGTAATAAACCCTTTTTAAATTGAAAAAAGGTAGTTTGAGCGAGATAGTCCCCTAGTCATAATCGAGAATTGTCCCTAGTTGTTCCCTATTCATAACTGAGAAGTCAACCAATCGTAGGATTGAACAACCAGTGAATTATGTCAAAGCGTCGACCCAACGTTTTAATTTCAGCTGATATAAGAAGCATGACTTAAATTATGCAAAAGCCATGGTGCCATTATTTCATTTTATATCAACCCTTGGTGAATATGCACCCCTGAGAGTGACATCGTACCATATTATTTCAATGCCATGCAATGTCAATGCAATTATTGGAAATTCGCCAATTTTCGTCGTTATATAAACGGCAATGTTGGGTTTATCCACCGCGACAGTGGCTTTGTAAGCACGACAGTCGTTTCTTGCGCTTCAATGTAGACTTGAGGCGTGGACATCTAGTTGTTGAAATGTAATGAATGTAAGCAGCGTACGCAAGTTCACATACCCCAGTTACGCTAACGGCAATATCATCGTTCCTTTGCTTTTGGCGCGTTCGTTCCTTTCCATCGTTCCTTTGTTTTTAAATCTTTTTTTTTTGGTATCTAATTACAAAAAAGGAAAATGTTCGTTGTATTGTTACCAAAAGGAATAAAGACTGTCCAGTTTTTCTTGTACGCAAAGGAAGTTTTAATAGGTTATGGGCCCAGGTGATCGCCATTAACAAGAGAAGTATTGGAACTTGGAACAAGATGCAGGGGAATCGGAAGGAAAACATTCTGAAGAAACTGAAGACGAAGAAAATTGCAGAGAAGAACATAAATGCATAAGAACATATATTCTTGGAAAAATTTCCGTATTGTGTACATTTATTTGAGTTTTCAAAAGGTGAACAATTTCTTCAGCCAAAGCAGGATTTTTAAATTATTATATGTAAATTAGTATTTGTTTTGACTTCATAGTCAGGGCAGTTCCACCTTAATGAAATGCGAAACACACAACAATGGAAAATTTTTAAGTATAAGCGTAAAGTGTCTAGCATCACCTGATGTAGCCACTGGCCCCAGCTGAAGACAGTCCATCTGCAGCTGGGTTAGGTTCATTATTTCAGCAGAGCCGTGGGAATAAGACTCTCATACGTTGTGTAATTGGTCACTTTTACAACGGCGAGATGGACCACAACCCATGTAGAGTTGAAGATGAGCTCTTGAGGCTAAAAATGACGAGGTGATGAAACAAGCATCCCAAGATGGGTGCATATGTCACGTTTCGTCGTGTTCATTTCTAACAATTCACTGCCCTTACTTTCTTGCGCTAAAACTGTAGGAAAAATTTGGGCCTAATATGTCCACTAATATACTCCCATTGATAAATAAATGAAAAATTCTTAGTGATTTCTCCCGTTTTTATTCGTGAACGATCATGGTTTTCGAAATGCAATGTCATTATCAAGGACTGATAATGCTTTATCATTGCCAATAACCTTCATAATAAAATTGCATTGGAAGTGACACTATAATGATGTCGCAATTCATAATTTCCAAAATTTAAACTCTGGCCAACTATGGTTTCGGCACGCAACACGGTGAAATGCAAAATATATGACAAATTGCTTAATTAACTTATGCTTTAATGTGATTGACATCCATTAAAATAAAGCCTACAACTTTTTTCTGCCACTCCCGTATCTTTGGTAATGATGAGGATTGTCATTTTCAAGCGATTTTTTTTAACAGCAAGGAAGAGGGAGCTTTAGGTGGTCTCCAAGGTCATAAGACCAGAATTGAGCCACCAGCAAATTACAAAATTGTATGCCATAAAAATAAACGCAGTAGCTGTTACACAAGTATTGTTAAAATGAAATACCATCAAAATAAATGTTCAATTTTCTCTTGAGAAAAAAGCCAGTCTTTGGCAAGTTTCAACATTTCTTTTGAGAATTTAATTTTTTTTTAATTTCAGCGGACAATAAATTAAATGTCTTTGGCCCCATATGGAGAAAGCAACGTTTATATAAATTTAATCTTGGTCTGCTTGTTACATTGATTGACTCATTCCTTAAATTATATTTACAATTATCAGATACACTCGGCATATTGCCACTTCTGGCATGGAACAATTTTAAGACTTTAAATAAATATAAATGCCTTAGTGGCAACAATTTGAGGGCCACGAACAACGGAAATGAGTGTTCATAAGAATTTTAGGACAATATTACACGAATTATTTTTTTTTGCAAGATGAGTGCACATTTAAATGTGTTCATGTATGCACTGCCCCAGCAGATTATACCATAAGAAATTTTGGAATGAACACGAGCATGATAAATGGTTTTTTTGACCGGAAGTCGACATTTGTTTCGTAAGAAGTATAATTTGGACAAGGCATTTCTAATGCATTTGTTTACAGTAAGTAAATGTTTATCCAAGCGTAGATTACTGTCCAAAATTACTCCCAAATATTTCATTTCATTCGCTCTCTCAGTGTCTGGACAGTTACAAGCATAATTAAAACAATTTGTAGTATGAAATACTAACTTTGTACGTGTTATTATTGTGATGAGCATAAGTGCGTTACTAAAACATTAAAGCCGCTCTAAATGTATTGAAAACAAGTAAGTATTGACGCATCTGTAGCGTCAGAATTTAAATGCGTGAAGTTTGTATGCGTACTCAATTGTTTTACCAATAAATCTACTGCCGTAATTCGGGATGATATAGGCACAGTTTTGAGTTTTTTTGGTCTCTCGTACTCGTTTATATTTCTTTTTTCGATCATTTTTATGAGCAAACCTTACCTAAAAATCATTTTTTGTTTGAATATTAGCAGTCAAACCGCTGTATGCTCAGAACACAAGAGTTTACTTTGTACTCCCTTCTATTCGCGAAGTGGAGTGAAGATGATACCCCAACATTTTCGCGGAAAACTCGTGGTTATTGCCTTCTATTACGACTTTAGCCCATTAGTTTTATGCTTGAATACCTCCTGCAAATTGTATAAAATTGGGAATCACCTCGCCAACCCTCGGTGCTCGTTGGAGTTTCCAATGAAAAGCGTTTACTAGCTCTCAAAACCATTGCAAACTTCTTTAACAACAAGGTCGTTTAGTTTCGATGGTTTCTCCCTTCAATACAGGTCTTCGCAACGTAAAAATTCCTCCAGTAACGCTCTTAATTTGGTATATTTCCAATGTGCAAGTATAGGTTGTTCACCGCTGAAAAAAATACTTCACAGTTGATGGAATTACTAGCTTGGGAGCCCTTTACATACACGGAAGCTGGGCTTATATTACTTGAGAAAATCAGACGTTTCTCTTCTGATAGGCACAAATATTTCATGCTTCATAAGTGATTTTAACAAAAAGAACGTGACCCTAATGTAAGAAAAATCGCTAACATATTATTTTTCTGATCTTTCCATTTCTTACTCCCCTTGCCACACGCTTCTGCGGTTTCTGCAGGGCATCATGCACAGTAGCTTCATAAAGTATCGCGACACACCATGCTAGCGGTGCATGGTGTGTCGCGATATGCATGCATGCTAGCTAGCATATTTATTGAAAGTCAAGAGGGACATAGCCACCAGAGATAGGTCAGGATAGCCAACGTATTTTTAGCTTCGACATCCGACCTATACGAACCGCTAGCGTAGAGTGTAGCGTAGAGATACTTTATGAAGTGACTGTACATATGCCCCACAAATATATTTTGCTCTCGCGTATTACTTGAGCTGTTTACATAATTAAATTTTAGCACCCCCTTCCGGTTAAACAATAGTAGTAATATTTCTTCAGGCAAAGCTTAATGAGATGAGAATTTTCCCTTGACGATCAAAAATTCCAATTATCGGATATTAGCACTGGAGCGTTAATTATTTATCGCCTTGTCGTATTTGCGGAAATCGTTTGACTCTCATCAAAAGAGGAAATCGCTCCATTGATCGAGGTGGAATCGGTTATATCGCCCCGGGCCAATGGCAGAAGAGGTAATAGAAAACTCATAAAATGAAGCTTCCTTAGCGATTAAACGGCTCCAGTGTCCTAGTGTGTCACAAAATATCAACCACTCTATCTGAGCCTCTATCGTTCCAAGTGTGCATTTGTGGTCATGTTTTATCTCTGTAATTTTTTAGTTTATTTTCCTATTGACATTCCTTTACTGGTATGTATTATTTTATTACCATCATACATGGACCCACCCTACGTCACAGCACCTACTTGTCTGAATAATGGTTGCAGAAACATCGCATGAAAATCTAACTATTTCATGACATCAGTAAGTCAATATTACTGATGGCCAGTTTATTTACTCGTTAAATATGTGTTTCAGAAAGCTTCGTTGAAGTTATTGTTTTCATAAATGGTCTCATAACTATATGATCAGACGGTAATAGCAGAGAATGAGAAACAGTCACAGGAATTGGTGGAAAAAATCGTAATGGTAGGAAACTATTTTGGAATGACAGTGAACATCGGGAAAACTATAGTAATGACGGCAGGAAAAAAGAAAGGAGTTCTAAATGTGATCGTGGATGAAAAGAATGCCAGAGAAAATACAATTTTTTAGATACCTGGGAAGTATTATAACATGAAATAGAAGTTGCACGGAGGAAGGACGTAGTAGAATATCTCAGCAAAAGGCTGTAAGGTCAACCAACTACTTTCAGCCAAAGCAGTGAACATAGGCGTAAAGAAAAGATTTGCTAAATTTTTTATTTGGGGTGTTGTGTTTTATGGAGCAGAAACATGGACAGCCAGGAGGAAAGAGGAGAAATCTGTTAAAGGGTTTTGAAATGTGGCTATGGAGAGCAATGGAGAGATTAAAATTGAATGATAAAGTGAGAAACGAGGAAGTGCTAGCAAGGATGAATGAGAAAAGGAATATTTTAAGATCAATGAGAAAGAGGAAGGCGAAATGGATGGGACTCGTCCTGAGGGAAGATTGCCAGCTGAAAATAATATTAAAAGGAATGATCGAGGGAGAGAGAGGGAGAGGGGAAGACGAAGAACGGATATTATGACGCTGACGGATATTATGAATGGAAGGAGTAACGAAGAGCTAAGGGATGCAGCACAGGATAGACCAGCATGGAGGGAGCAGTTCAATTGAAACCTGTCTGAGGACAGATTCACTTTCGAAGAAGAAACTTATTTCGCTTGAAAAAATGGCGTTTCAGGTAGTCCGAGTGAGATAGTTCCCTGGTCATAATAGAGATCAAATTCGAATTATACGTTTTAATTTCTGCAACTGTAGGACACATCAATGAAATATTGCATTACTAATGGTTCATTAATATAGTTTTATATGACAGAAATTATAAGTAATCTGATAAAAATATCTAAATAAGTCTTTAAATTGACTCATTTTTTTCCCGCGGTGCGTTTGAAACTCCTCCAAAACGGAAGGTTTTTTGTGATATCCGAGAACCTACTGCGGTGACAATATGGTTAATTTTCAAATATAGTTGAGAAAACATACAAACTACACGCTGTTAGTTTTTTTATGACATCTATGTGTTAGAATTACCTCATTTTGTAAATAACGTCTCTCTGGAGTGCATATGCATACCAATCCCCTTGTTAAAGGTCTGGTATTATTTGGCAAATATCTCTGAAAGTTATGTGGTAAGGGGTTAAATATTTGATGTCATTAGAAGGGTGAGATATTTTTCTCTAAAATAAGATCAAATTCATTGATTTCTGAATAAAACGATATTTTGCTCAAACTGCATTAACACTTATTAGTCCATGCGTAACCAAGATGGAGGATGTGGGATAACCCCTAGAAATATTCATTATTTGATAAAAGAGTTATGTGACAAATGTCCAGTTTCACCATTACCAGGCTCACCATTGGAAGTATACATAAGTAATATCCATACACCTGATGTTATTCATAATTATATTCGGCATAATGAGATTTGACCAAACATACGAAGTGAAAGGTACGGGGAGATAAGTAATGAAAAGAATTATTCCTGCGACCCGAATTTTGTAATCAGGCCAGTGGCTATATGGATTATATAACTTTCATTTTCATCGCTAATATTCTTCCAATCGGTCATTGGTCTATTTTTTATTCTAAATGTTGGTCTTTATACCCCTCAGGTTCATAAATAATCGGTTGTCCGCGCTCGTGAAGAGCACACAAAAAATTAATTTAAAAAAAATCAATCGCGAATCGATTTTTCCGGCCTTGTTTTATTTTCGTGAGATGTGCAGGAGCAATTGACTGATTTTCTCGTAATAACTGCACTTTTCACTGTATTGTTGCGATCCAATTAGCTCTCGTGATTAATTAGAATGCATTCTTTTGGGAGGACTATTGAATTATGGGTGATCATTGAACTGAGAGTCGATACTTTCTTTTCTGGGAACGTTATGCGTTTTCCAGCGTTCAGATAGCGGTATAATTAGTGCATTTTCGATTGAGTATGGGTTGACTAAAGAACAGAGCTTGAAATTTTATCTTTTACCTCTCTACACCTCCAAGTTTACATAAATTTATTCAGGAATCTAATTAAGGTAGTCCGAGCGAGATAGTTCCCCAGTCATAATAGAGACCATATTCGAATTATACCTTTTGATTTCACCAGCTGTAGGACACATTAATTAAATATTGTATTATTAATGGTACAGTAATATAGTTTTATATGACTGAAATTGTAAGTAATTAAATGAAAATATCTAAATAAGTGTTTGACTTGACTAATTGTTTTCGCGCGGTGCGTTTGAAACTCCATCAAAACTGAAGGTTTTTTGTGATATCCGAGAACCTACTGCGGTGACAATATGATTAATTTTCAAATATAGTTGAGAAAACATACAAACTACACGCTGTTAGTTTTTTTACGAAATAAAAGTGCTAGAAATACCTCATTTTGTAAATAATGTCTCTCTGGAGTGCATACACGTACCATTTCCCATGTAAAAGTGCTGGTATTTTTTTGGAAAATATCTCCGAAAGCAATACGGTAAGGGGTAGAATTCTTGGTGTCATTGGAAAGGTGAGATATTTTTCTTTAAAGTGAGACCAAATTCATTGATTTCTAAGTAAAATGATTTTTCGCTTGTACTACCTTAAGAGCATTTGACGGGTAGGGGAATGAGAAGATTAAAAGAGTCACTATCTTGGCTTAAAATTTGGCTCGGTCGAAAAGCTCAACTCACAGCCATGTTACCCAAGTTTCGATAATATTTTTAAATCATCATCAGGTCCACATCCAGCATGGCAGTATGACAGGTTTATAAAAGAAAAAGACAACTTAACTTCGCTCAATACAGCATCATCAGGTCATGATGCTGTAATGAGCCAAATCTAGCTGGTGGACTTGTGGATTTTGCTCGTATCGTGATTTGTCAGTTGTGTTTCGATTCTACAGAATATCGCTGAAATCTTTAGAATTTCATTTAACCCTTCGGCTACCAAGGTATTTTTTCACCTTACCTCTCCCAAGGTAACTCGGTTACCCCACAGTATTTTTTTGTTTATTTGCTTAATTTATAAAAAAAATGGATTCTGTGTGACATGTGTCTCAAATAAAAACAATTATACAAAATTATAATAAATATGATTTATATTTAATCAAATAACACATGAATATAATTGTAGGCTCCGATTGGAGCATACAATTATCTAATCGGATGTCCTGTCTAGGTCTAATCGGATGTCCTGATATTTCACAACATTTGGCTTTTCATTTGCCGCTCTTCCCATGCATGCACAGAAGTCAAGGAACTCGAACAAGTAAATCAGGTGTCATGTACATTTCTCGGCGCACACGGCGCAGCGCCGCGCCCCGTCGGATTGAAGGCGCCGTGATGACCACGATTGCCGTCCACATTGATACATCTGAAGGCGCACATAGAATCCCATTGTTGTTCTAAATCTCGGTAAACTGTGCTGTGAATGGTGCACAGATCCTCAGAAAGCGGGCTGGTGAATCTGAGATGAACTATCCCAAAAGGGGTAACACAGTAACCCCAACGAGTTTTTCAGAAATTAGAATTAACAAAAACAATCAATCAATGAAGATTTCACATGGAATCGTATTGTAAGATTTTTAAAAACAAACTCATGGAAGCATAAAAATATCAGAAAATAATTGTAAGTAAAAACAGTAGAAATGTGGCGTTGGGGTAACTGAGTAGCCGAAGGGTAAATATCACAATTTAAAAAATTATAAGTATCCCTTTTGGTTACTAGATCTTCAAAACTCAAGTAAGTTAATTTGTTTAGGTATGTTTATATCATCGAAGGGTTTGAGTTTTTGGACAAAATACTCGAAAGTTTATATAGTGGATGGTATCATGGTGGCACAACGTATGCAATTACATGTAAACATATCCTTTGCGTTGCCTACCTTTGGGCATGGTTAAAGCCTGAAGTCTAATTATTTGCCGGAAAGCCTTTGTGAGTTCCTCCCTTGTGCTTGTTGGGCGCCTCATTATCAGGGGGAAAGTTATTTTTATAATAGGTTCATTTCAGCTTTTTCCCCTTATTTCCCGTTTCTGTGCCCTTTCCTCTCTTATCTCTCTGTAATTTCTTTTCTTTATTAAATCCCTCTTTAAATTATATCACTTTTCTTTCCTCTACCTCTTCTTTCCGCCGCCATTTAATATCTCATTCCTTCCTCTCTCTCCTCAAAAAAGTGACATTTCCATTTGCTTTCATCTTTCTGGAAACACATATGAGAGCATATTCATTCATATATTCATCCCATCCTGTTAAACATTTTCTTATCCTGTATATGAGCCAGGTGTGTCCATTATATCGTAAGCATTTTTATGTATTTTTCTCATAATTCCTCATCTTTTGTCTTCTTAACCTTGAGTGGTCATCATTTGTTGTTGAACCCTAAGATTGGGTCACTGCAGCTCCCCACTCTTCTCTATCTAATGCTAATTCCATTACCTCCTGGTATCTCTTCCTATTGTACTTTCCTTTTTATTTGGTCCATGAATTTATTCCTGGGTCTTCCTCTGGGGACTTTTCCCTCTATTTTGCCTTCAATTATGTTCATCACAAACCCAATGTGTATCAGGGTGTGTCCAATTCATCTGGTTCTTCTTTTCTATATGGTGTTCCAAATGGTCCTTTCCTCTTCTATTCTTCTGTACACTTTTTCATCTCTTATTTTGTCCATCCATTTTATCTTTAGAATCTTCCTCCAGCACCAGGTGTCGAAGACTGTTCTGATCAGCTTTTCCAATGGCTCATGCATTCCGATCCATAGAGTGCCACGCTCCACGCGAATGTTTTCACATACTGTTTCCTGGTTTGTACTCCTATCTTCTTTGGGTACAGCATGAATAGTACATTGACTTTTTATGGGAAAAGGTTTTATTTTTTATGCCAATGCTCACTTTTCAATGTCTCTGTTATGCCTTCAATTATGTTCATCACAAACCCATTGTGTCTCAGGGTGTGTCTTATCCATTTTGTTCTTATTTTCCCTATCATATTCTCTAGAGTCCTTTCCTCTTCTATTCTACTGTACACTTCATCATTTCTCATTTTTTCCGTCCTTACTTAAGTCCGTCCAAACCTTAAGTGGTATGAACAGCAAATTAAATTGCTTTCTACAGAAATCGTCTCAGAATGAGCTCCAACAATTGTAAGAGTTTGTAAGAGAAATATTAAACTACCTTCGGATGCTGAAAATAGGGAGCATTTGGATTTTATAAACTGGAAATGAAAGTAAAAAGACACGCAAGACGACATTGAAAAACTTTTGTCTCTTCAGGTTAAGCTACAGAAATCTTTAGGCAGACTGGAGTGAACAAAAGAAGATGAAGGTTTGTGCTGAGGAAAGTGAAATGAATCATCGGGAAATAATGAAAGAGATTTGAAGGTGGAAGGGGAAGGAAGACTGGAAAGAAAGAAAGCCTTCAGTGGGTAAAACGGGAGAAAAATATATTTTATTATCACTAAATTCACTTGATTAAATTATCAATATGGCTCTATCGGCTTTTTACCGGTTAAGGCGGGGTGTAATGGAAGAGAAAATATAAGGAATTTTAGAGTCGCAACCACTTTCTCCTGGTGCGATTCCTTTCTTCACCTCAGCGTACTTGTCATTATAAAACAGAGCTGTTGTGCAGAGCTGGGACAAACCAATCTTATTCACGCTGAACTCAAATTCACTGTAATGAAAACAAAAATCGCCTATTTCCACAGGTTTATTAGCGATTACGACTCGTTTCAACTCACGGGGTCATCATCAGGTACTAGTCTGAAGATGCTGTAAAAATGGACGCCGGTGGTAATAAATATTATCACCGTGGATGTTGCTAGGTTTATCATAGCGCAGTATTATTCTAGTGGTTCACAACCTCCTATGTTTAATGTGGTTCTAGACTAGTACCTGATGATAACTTTGTGAGTTGAAACGCATCGTAATTATCATTAAAAATCTGTGGAAAAGTTCGATTGTTGTTATTATTTTATTATTACTAAATTTGCGAAATGAAGTTATCATAATGGCTGTGTCTGAAACCTACTATATTTTATGTGGTACTAGAATCTAACCTGATGATGATTCTGTGCGTATAAAGACGTTGTAATTGTTAAAAAAACGTGTAAAAGTGCGATTGTTGTTTTCATTGTGACAAACTTCAATTACATAACGCCTGAATCTGTTGAAAAAATTTATGAATTCGGGTTGACTTTCTTAGATCTACGCGTTGCTCTGTTTTTTAGTATTTTCTTCTTGATACCTCAACCTTTTTTCTCCCCTGTTGCTCTATCCTTTTAATGATACCCAGGTATCCTTTTCATGGTTTGTCTCACGTCTGAATATTCTCATGCATTTGTTTTTCTTAAAAAGTGCATATTACTAATTGAAATTTTTCTTCCTTCCAGGTAAGTGCATTACTTCCCAGTGGAGTTTGTTTGGATTATTTCGATCTGCAACGGTGAGTTGTAGAGCCCATCAGACCTTAAAAAAAATGATAATATATGATTTAGTTCTTTCCCGGCGTATTATGCTGGTGAAATCTTCTCGGGTTTTCCACCGGGTCAGGTCGTTGTGGGCCGACGTTTCGATAGCTACCTCAGGGCATGCCCTGAGGACGATGGCGGTGGTAGCTATCGAAACGTCGGCCCACAACGACCTGACCCGGTGGAAAACCCGAGAAGATTTCACCAAAATGATAATATGCTAATATTATTTCCCCATATCATCCGTGTCCACACTCGGTAACCTGGCGCCTTAAATATTAAGTCGATATCTTCATGACATGCAAAAATAATCATTTGACTTATATGCTTGCTACTTTTGGAGTAAATTTTCATCAATTTAGTACGAACTACGTATTTGAAATTAGATATACTTTGTGGCATTAGGCGTGAGAATTGGTCAAAGAAGGTAATATAGTTTATTACAATGTGGTATAAAAACCTTTTTCACAAATATGTTCTTATAAGAAGCGAGTTTTCCCACGATATTGAATTGGTTAATAAATATCGACACCCTTCCGATGGTAACGAAGTCAAAACATATCGATTCGAAGACAGTAGCATTTGTCTTCCATCTACCGTAAGAGGTGACGTAATGATTTATGACGGGTCAGAAGTTTATCAACAGAGGTCGGCCGGATTAGCCAAGATACTAAAGAAGACATTGTTCTCAGACCTACATTAGATATCATTTTGGATCGATTTTAGTTTTAGTAGAGTATGTAACCAGGTTTTTTTTAAGGTTTAATACGTGGTCAGCCTAATTTAGACCGGGTTTTGAACTTTAAATTTTCCCAAATTCCTTCGTCCTTTCCATTTTATCCACGAGTTCAAAGCCCCTACTTTTTATTGCTAACGGTCGATTTTTTGTGATTAAATGCAAAGCGTATGTGCCCAGAGTAACTCAAAGCGTAAGTGCTCTTTTATTTGAGCCTTCTCCTTCTTGACGTCATGATTTGTGCAGACGACCGCCACCAAGTTTTGCTTTGATCTCGCCTTTTGGACGGAGTTCTTTGCAAAAATTTGTTACGTCAGCGACTGTAAAACTCTCCCCTCGATGCTGATGAGATGATAGCTGTTAACCTGTGGATACTTAAGGGAACTCGGTTTTCTAGTTCAGAATCCCAATCTCTAATTGTGTGCCCTTCCTGTCGGATTTACTCCTCCTAGTAGTCCCGATTTTACCTCCGAAATATTTTACTGGGAGGAATGCCATCGAATAATGAATGGCTGGAATCGAAAACAGCGTGAAAATCGAAAACAGTCAGGACAGGAAGATGGTAATGTCGCCATAACACAGGCAACGTAACCTGTCCTCCCTTGATATAATTGGTAGTTCATTGCGTAACTTAGTGGAATTTAGTGTACATTTCTCGGGCTCGCCACCGGGTAAGATAGTCATAGGCAGCCGACGTTTCGGGTTCCGACTCGTTACCCATTCTCAAGGCTACTGATGCGAGCTTGAAAAGACCGTTTACTTTGGCGCTAGGCGGGGCGGGATTGGTCGAGCCCCGATTGTTGTGGTGGAAGACCGATGACCAGCGGGGACTTAGCTCTGGCGTTCTGAATTCTTCTCAGAATTCTATTCCAAGAGTTGCTGATCGTGTAACCAGTATCCCGGTTGAAATTCTTCCTCTCCAACCTTATCTCCATCGCCTCTTTGGTTAAGCGATCCCAAAATTGGCCGGATCGCCAAAGAACAGTCGTGTCATCCCAAATGATCTTATGGTCCCGACTCAGGCTATGCTCAACTACTGCTGATTTTTCCGGTTGTGGAGTTTGTTAACGTTATAATGATGACTCGTAACTTTGCGATACAACATATATTTATTTGGAACAACCCGGGTTTTGACGTTCAACGTGATACTGAACTGCCTGAAGATGACGTTGAACGTCGAAACCTGGGTCGTTTCAAATAAAGATGTGTGGAAGCACAGAGTTACGAGTTGTCATTGAGCTGTCCTCCCTTGGTAAACGAGTTCAAATTGAAAATATCTGTATTTATTGATCGAATTTCGCGGTATTTTTGTTCCAATATTTTTTTCGGGATTTGGCATCAGTGAAAACCGCTTCCGGGAACTGGCGGGAATATTATCCCGTCCGCAAACACTGCGCAAGTGCCTCTGGTCTTCTGTCCGTTTCTGTACCCCTCTCTCTCTCTCTCTCTTGCAACAGCTAGGGTGGTGTAATAACATTTCAAAAATTAAGTTCGACGTTCGGAATCGAATTTCCGCGAGCCATTCCTCCCTCCCCATGAAAGGAAAATAATATTATTTTTTCCCTTTGCCTGTCCCTCCCACAAATTCAAAGGGAGGAAGAGGAGAGGAAAATGAAAAAAAGCTCTTCATATCCCCCTTTCTCTTTCACCCTCTGTTCAACCACTCTCGCATATTCTGTCATTGTCCTTTTTTTCGCCTTTTCTCTCTCCATAATTTCGCACGTTTCTCATCGTCTGTTCGTCGCCCCTGCCATTCTCATTCTCCTTCACGCCTTTAATAATTCTTTACCACACATATCATTGTTTTAATCTTACATCTACATCTGCTCAATACCCTGCAAGCCGCCGCAAGGGCGTGTGTCAGGGGGTGTTAGGATACCAACCGTGTAAAGGCGTGAGGGATAAGGCTTTGGGATGTAAAATAGTGAAGTGTACTATAATGTGTGTGTTTTAATTGCAGCTCCGGTTTGTTTGTGGCCCATTATTGTACGTGGAAAGAACGGATTTGTGTACTTATCTTATGGGCATCGTATCACTCTTATTTTATTACTTCCGTTCGACATAGAAATTAGTGTTGCATCAAAATGATATTCTACGTGTTGCTCTGAAACACACCTGTTATGAATTTTTTCATCTAACTATGCAGCCTATTGAAATTCAAACATGGCGGGTGAATTTTTTTGAAGAAATTGCCATGAGAAAAATTCGGCCTGGACCGGGAATCGGACCACGGACCATTGGTTTGCCGGACCAATGCGCAGACCACTATGCTATCCAGGCTTCCTAATTCCCATGGCAATATTGGCAAAACATGGCAATGAATCTCAAGATCTAGTTGCCTTGTATCCACCAAAATTGCCATGGGAATTAGGCAGCCTGGATGGCGTTGTGGCCTGCGCATTGGTCCGGCAAATCAAAGGTCCGTGGTCCGATTCCCGGTCCAGGCCGAGTTTTGCTCATGGCAATTTATGCAGCCTATTGTGTAGCCTCCGAGTCTTTTGCGGCTCCCGACCCTAAGCCCTCTAAAAGCCGATAAATACTATATGTTCGATCGTAGCAACTTTTTATGAGGCGCGTATCTTTTCTTTATAATTTTATTTGTTATTTTGGTTTAACTTACCTGGTTAGCGTCTCAAATACTCGCGGCGTATTCCAGATGTTGCCTAACCAGAGCAGAGTAGCACCTCATTTTTTACTTTTTCATCTGAGTACTTTCTAATTATACGCTTGATAAATCCTAGTTCCTATAATGCTTTGCCGCATCTCCTTTTCGCTCTGGAGGTATAATATGGTTCAATAAGAAAGTTTTAGCCGCGCAGATCTCGTCGAAAACTTTTCGGCGGACGGTTCATATTTTTTAATGGTTATTTCAAGAATAATCTCAAAACTCACCTCTAAAACTGTCTTAGGGTACAGCGAAATGATACGTGTCAAATTAATAGGTTTGAACCGGTAAATATTGGTAATTTATAGGAATTTTCTCGGAATAATACTATGTATTCACATAATTTATATGATTGTGAATAGGAAATTCATGCTTATTAAAATAGCCTCAATTACGGTCGCTGTTATGACTAAAGAAATATCTCGCTCAAACTACTATGAATTTAAAATGATTTTGGGGAAATTCTTGCTTACGTGGCCTAGTGGCGAGTTAACGAGGTGTAAGTTTGGCAACACCGCTCTTTATTAAACATTCTACTGTCAACGTTGTAAGGAACGGTCTTTAAAAGAAGAATCCCTCTGAAAAAAAACAACCTTGTAATTCCCCTTGCCCTTTTCAACTACTCACGTACTAATCCTCTGCCATTACCCCTTCTCGCTCCTCTCTCCTCCTCCTCATCCACTCTTCCCGTCATCCTTTGCCGCTCCTATTATTCACGTGGCGACTCTTTTTGTCCTCCTCTTTGTCCTTGCTTCATTATCCCCTTCACTTTGACGAATGCTCCGCCGTGTATAAGTTATTTCCTTCCCAAGCTTTGCCCCTCGTCAAAAAGAGGAGGGGGGAGATTTCCTCTTCTCACCCTTCTCGCTTCGTTTGTGAACGAAGCTTCGTTTGAAATGTGATGTAGCCCATATTGGGGCTGACCCGATATATTGTGGTATCGGTACAATGCTGCACAGTATGTAACGTTTGTTATTTTTCCCTTCATCAAGCATGTGTCGTTTAATAATTTCTTGTGTCATTTATTATGATGTTTTATTTAGCGATATTGCGATCTATATCTTCATTCTACCCTTCGAGCCGCCCCATGGACATACGGGAGGGGGTGTTAGGACATCAGCCGCGTAAAGGGGTAATGGATAAGGTTTTGGGAGGTGAAATGGTGACGTGTATAATGGGAGTGTATTGATAGAATCTCAGTTTTTATTATAGCTGAAAGAACGAGTTTTTGTACCTATGTGTTCGGTAATGTATCTCTCTTATTTTATCATATGGGAGCGTGTCGATTTTCATCTACAATAAGTCTTTAACACTGATAGCTATGATATTTAATATTCCGAATGATATGTATTATTGCATTTAGAATGTAAAGTAATGAATTTACTTCTTTTTAAGCCACTTAACTTCTTTGAGAATGTTAACAGACCGCTATTTCTTAGCACGTTCTCCTTAGGTGGAGCGCGAGAATGAGCAACTAGCGGCAGCACCGTTGCCCGCGCTTCGGGATAAAAGTGCTAATAGCTTAAAAAATGGCACTTAAAAGCTCATAACTTTTGTTTCGTCCTTTAAACAAAGGACTTCACTAGCCCTGATATATTGTCTCATCACAAGATAATGTAAGATTTTTTTAAAAAGTCTAGTTGATGCCGGTAAAGTGCGTGGCGCCGCACCATTTGAGAATATCTTGCCGTAATTACTTAAATGCGACAAGAAGAGACGATTTGGCAGAGTAATATTGTAGTATAGATTTCAAATGAGTGAATCATCTAATCTTATGGTAGAAAAACGCCTAAGTCGAGTTATATTTTGCTTCCATTTCGAGCGCGATAAAATGATTTTTAAGCGGTGGCGCTGATCCCTCAGATGTCCGTCTATACTAGTCGGACATGGATCATCAAGGGATGATATTTCATTTGGTTTATAATGAATTAATCATTTCTCTTTATCATAAGGATATCTACGATGTTAATTCAACATTTTGTGAAAATCGATTTTTGACCGCTAAATTGGGTTCTCAGACCACTGTGCGATGGTTAAACAAGTGCAGAATTACAAATTTTCAGTCGAATCCCAAGTGAACATAATTTGCTCTGATATAGTTAAAGTGACATCAGGTGTCCCGCAAGGAAGCGTTATTGGCCCACTTTTGTTCATTATATATATAAACGACCTCTGATCCCGAATTAGCAGTAAAATACGTTTATTTGCCGACGATGCTGTCATATACCGCGAAATTAGTGATCACTCTGACTTTGAAATTCTGTCATCGAACTTAAACAACGTTCATGCGTGGAGCAAAGACTGGGGACTAGAACTTAATCTGAGCAAATGCACGGCGGTGCATTTCTCTCGTAGGTCGTCCAACTATCAACATGTATATGTTGTGGATGGCGTTAGCGTAAATGCGACAGATGAAGTGAAATACCTGGGAGTTACGATAACTTCGAACCTATCGTGGGGGACACATATGAGTAATATTTGTGGCAGAGCCCTGACGAAGCTAGAATTTATCAAGCGCGTTGTGGGAAGCTTTTCGGATGAAAAAGTGAAAGAGAGGTGCTATTTCGCACTCGTCCGGCCTCACCTTGAATATGCAGCGAGCATATGGGATCCGGCGGAGAAAGGCCTAGCCCATGAACTTAATAAAATACAAAGGGAAGCTGCGTGATTCGTCAAAAACTGCTACGGCCGTACAGAAAGCGTTACTTAGATTTTGAACGATTTAGGGTGGGAGCCGCTAGAGACTCGGAGGCTACGCGCTAGGCTTAGATTGCTTGAGCAATTGAGAATGGATATCTTTCAGAGCGACACGGAGAACATCATATTAGAACCACATTATATTTCCAGGTCCGACAGAATCGATAAATTAAGAGAGATATTTTGCCGAACGGATAGGTTTGGGAATTCGTTTTTCCCCCGAACAATTAAGGACTTTAATAAATGCTAGGCGGAACTTTGTTTTTTTTTTGTTGACGGCTGGTGACCTAACACTCCCCGCCACACGCCTTTTGAGGCGGCTTGCGGGGTAGTATGTAGATGTAGATGAATTTGTCAATTGGAGATAGAATAGCGATGTGCTACGATATCATCAAAGTCACTTCACTCGTCATGACTGCACACTTATTAGAACTGGTCACAACGCACGCTTTGAATAATAACGGTTATATTTTGTTTCCCTTTGACAACCAAAATAATAACGTGGATAGCCACAGACATTCTGGTTCAGACCGATCTGAAATCTCAGACCGGCTGAGAAAGCGGGCCGAATCAGCCCGCTTCTGAGATAGACACCTCTAGCCCGTTGCGTCAAACTTACAGAGCTGATCCGATCAGATCGATCTCAGATCGAATGGTAAACGTAGTGTATGGATATATTGTCGGCCGACATCTTTTAAAAACATCACGTGGGTTGATGCCATGAATATCTTATAGTATCGTGACCGAATGATATGTATTTCGGTCTAGCCAGGATCTTCATAATTTTTCTCTCTCCATTTGCAATGTCGTGCTTTCTATTCCCCCCTACCATTTCTCTCATTTCTGTCTCTGTCGTCGCGGGAAGCTCTCTCGACTTCCGATAATGTCGTCGACGCGTGTCTCTCTCAGCTGCATCTGAGCTTGTATCTGCGTGGGAATAATGTATTCGCCTCTCCTTCATCTTTTTTCTTCTTATTTTTGGATCTCCCTCCTCTTTCCTCCTACACTCCCCCATGAACTCTTATATAGCGCGGTGGAGATGATGCAAATGTAAAAGTTGATGAAGCGATTTGCAATTCGCTCGTCAACTGTTGTAATTAATTGCGAGTTCCACCATCTTTGGCGTACGTCGGGGGAAGTTCGAACGGGATCGGACTCATCCACCCCACCCCCCATGGAGAAGCTTTGTAAATTAACGAACTTTAATAATGGGGCCAACATTAATGTATTAAAAAAGCTTAGAGGACTAAACATGTTCTAGTAAGTATTTTAAAATGCGCTAGAAGGCGCAATTTTGTTGGAATAATTTTTAAAAATTTCGCAGACCACCCAGTACCTCACCAGTTAAAAGTATTCCTACCTCCCGAGAGCCACATTCTGGTCACGCCACTGCACCCAGTGTCGTATTATAGGTCGAAACTGTTTGTTTTTTAATCTGGTAAATGACGCGAGTAAAATGAAAATCATTAGTCACTCAGTTCAATTGATCTGTTCACCTGATGATTCTCGCTGTGTTAGTTACATTTATTTATTTGAGCTATTCCTAATTTTTTTCGGCAGTGCAGGTCTACGATTCACTGATTTACGAGGCCCTAGAGGAGGCTGAGGAGATCTATGTAGTTGAATCCCATTGAATGACTTACTCTCAAGCATAAAAAATAACTACAGTGCTCGAAAATCCAGTGAGCCACCCGCACTGACGGTTGGGCGGAATGATGCATCCCCGAACGGTTGAGAGGGAACCGCCATGATCTAATCACCGGCCGATGATCGGCGAATTCCGCCCCCATGCTCTCACAAGAACCTCGCAGCCTCCTGTTCAGGCAGTCAACCCTGCTCCAAACAAGGTGACCGTGGTCAGTCCATTCAATTTAGTCGATTTATTCGCGGTATGGCTTATTTTGTATATATTTTCATATTACTTTCACTTTCATGCGTAAAGCGGCCTTTTCCTGCAGCTAAAAAGTTTTCCAAAAAACCCAAAATATAAACAATTTTTACCTTATTTGTCAAATAAACATGTATTACACAAAGCGTCGCTGACTATAATACTATTCGCCTGTTATGCATTCGACCATTTCAGTCATTGGTCGTCCAATCCTAAGTTTGGTTGACTGCTACACTCCACCCTTTCCTATCTAATGCAAGTCCCTTACCTCCTGGTATCGCTCTAGAATTTTGCCTATTTTCGTCTGCAGGAACACCTATCGCGCATGAAGTGTAATGAGTGCCTTTCTACGAGTGTCAAAAAGCACCCGTAATGCTCCGGAGCGTTTTCATCTGCACGAGAGGAGATATACCTTCAGCCTCGCACGTTCCAATATTTTGGTATTCCCATATTTTGACTATTGTTCAATCATTTTCTTAGATGTTAACTGAGAACTGTGCATTAAGCTGAAGCGTCTTCAAGACTCCTGTCTGCGTTTTGTTTTCAACATCCTCTATGATGAACACGTCACGCCTTATTACGAAAAAATTAAATGGCTGAAATTGGATAAACGCCGAAAACTGCAAAAGGCTTTGTACGTGTTCAAGGTCCTGAAATCCAAAAACCCCACCTATTTGTATGAAAATTTTATATGTAATGTAGATACAGGAAAAAGATCAACTCGTGTCACTGAGTTATTCTTAGTCTCTAAATTCCATACCTTATTATTTGAGCACTCATTCCTAATTTCCTCCTGCAAGTTATGGAATTGTTTACCTGTAAATGTTAGAACCTCTATCACAATTTCTATGTTCAAGAGAAACATGACTGATTACCTATGTAAAATTGCTTAGTTTTTTGTAATCTTTTATGTTATGGCATGTATTTATTTATTTTCTATGTTCCAGGGGACTTAAAGTCCCAGAACAATAAAGACTATTTCCTATTCTATTCTATTCCCCGGAGAGTTACGTTCCGGGACTTGTTGAAACGAGATGAGTAATTGGAAAAGGAGAAATATGTCAAAGGCATGCACCTTCATCTACACATATCAGTCATACACATCAATCATGCCATTCCCATTCAAATTAGAATGAGTGGAAACTTATTAATAATATCCGTTAGTTTTACGTATTATTACCTGCAGCCCTCCACCCTTCCCCATCTAATTCTGGGTCCCTTACTTCCTGGTGTCTCTTCCTTGACCGTATTCTCTTCGGATTTTTGCCGCGTCGATCCATTTTTTTGGGGGACAACAGTTTCGCCTGCTTTCCAGCTGGCTTCATCAGTTCCTAAATGAAATGAAGATCATTTTCTAAACGGTATTAGTCAGGTGCGCGATCATTGGCCGGATGGGAACACGAAATCGATTGTTGGAAGAGCCGTTTAAACGTTGAAGCTAGCGGATAGCCGTCTTCTCTATTAAAAGTTCTCTGTACACTTTGCTGTTTCGATAGCTTCCCTTATTAGCCGAGGGAAATTCTTATTTTCTCTGGCAATGATCTTACACCCGTTAAAATAAATTACATGGCCAGGTTCCGAAAATGCGTGCTCTGCGACTGCTGAAAGGCGAAAATTTTTCTTTTCGGTTGCTCTTAGATGTTCTTCCAACCTGCATTTCAGGGATCTAGATGTTTGCCCGAAGTACGATTTTCCACAGCTGCATGTTATTTCGTACACTCCTTCGTAAATATCTCTTCCTATGTACTTTTCTCTTTATTTGATCCATGAACTTATTCATGGGTCTTCCTCTGGGGACTTTTCCCTCAATTATACCTCCAGTTATATTCATCACAAACCCGTTGTGCCTCGGAGGTTGTCCAATCTGTGTAGTTCTTCTTTCCTGTATAGCGTTCCATATGACCCTTTCCTCTTCAATTTTTCTGTACACTAAATCATCTCTTATTTTGTCCGTCCATTTTATTTTCAGCATCCTCGTCCAGCACCAGGTTACGATACCTTCTAGTCTTTTCTGGTCAGCTTTTCAAATGATCCGATCCATAGAGTGCCACGCTCCACACGAAGGTTTTTACGTACTATTTCCTGGTTAGTAGTCTCATTTTCTTTGAGCACAGCAGCGGAGAGATTCGTGGAGGGTAACGACACGTTCAATCAGTTAATGTGAGGCAAACAAAAAAAACTCCGAATTCATATACATGTATTACCAAAATAAGGAAGAGCAGTCAATAGACATTCAAAGTCTCTGTGGGTCTCCCACTTAGAAGATCTCCCCCTATCCGCTAGCAAAGTCTTAACACAATTCACTTCCTCGGAGTCGTTGTACCACTCTCGGTAGCGTGACGAGGACTGACGAGTTGACTTTTCCCGCTTACCAGGAAAACTCTTGGTTGCCGATGTTAGCTCCTCACCTCGGAAAGGTCCGTGCATCCCGCGGGGTCTTGGGAGGGGAATTGAAATGTGCCGAATCCGTGGAGTCATGGCACAGCAGTTGTATATTTCCCTTGAACACTTTCTTAGCTTGGGTTATATTCCGCTTGATATATGTAGTACTTCATCCGTCCCACGTGATGGTACTTCCGAGATAAAGCTATTTTTATAGCTGTACATTTTCAAGCTATTTCCAGCTTAAAATAATCCGATCACTTTAAAGTTTTCTTTTAGATTATTTTAGAACTAGCCCGCCAAGCCAAAGTGCGGGACTTAACATTGTCAGCTATCCCTATCAGTTATCGCTATGCGTGCGCCGCGTTACGTGGGCCGGGAGCGGGGTCAATGGCAGACAAGTGACGGAGGATTGCACCCTAATTGTAGCTCTAGAGGCCACTTTAACAGTTAAGCCTGAAATACTTGGTTAAAGTGCCGCACGATGTGCAGAATTACGGGCATTTGGAAACTATACACACTTTTGAATATTATATGAATATAATATTCATCACAAAGTAGTCGAAGATAATCGCATTAACATGGAATGAATAATCGAGTATCAAGAAAATATTCGGTATGGGCGTAAACGCAGGAAATGTTTTGATTAAACGGGATAAATTATTGATTGTTACGATAATCGCGATCGTAATCCCAACCTTTCTCTCCGACCGCTTAATAAGGTGTAAGTGGCTTATAATGGGGATAAATAATCGACGTGAACGATCAGTTATAAAAAAATAATCGTATTGTGGACAATCGACTCCTTCGTTAGTTTGGATTGATTGATTAAAATTATCGTTTACATAAAACCGTTTTATATAATCGATTATCTTATAACCGCTATCGTAATATCATCGTCATTATGGTCATTTTCTCTCCGTTATATTTGGTTTAAATCGGTGAGAGTAATCGGCTTGAATGTTCGAATTATATAAAAAAATACTCGTGACGTGGTTAAAAAAAATAGAAATTTTGTCGATAGATCAAATGAAGTATTCGAGTATCACAATAATTGAAATCGTGGTTTAAAAAAATACGTTGTCCATGGTTAAAGAAAATAAATTTTGTCGGTAGATCGAATGAAGTAATCGATTGTTGAAATATTTATATGTCGTGATTTATTGATTTCTTTTACATAATTTTAGATGTAGCTCACCTAACCCTAAATGCAGGACTCGTAATTGTCAGTCTATCTACGGCTAGGCGAGCTAAAGCTAAAATGATGAACAGAAATCAATAATTCACGATAATTGAAATCATAATCTCGCATCCCAGCTAGACTCTCCCGGCAATAAAATGATTTCCCAGCGCATGAAGGGGCGGTTTTATGATGATGATAATGAATTCAATTCCAAGGAGAGAGTTCTTCTCATTCGATTCAAAGTACTCCTCACTCGCCTCGATTCGGAGAGCGCGGCTCTTTCGCCGTGGCTTAACGTTGAGCACAGTCTCTCGCCGAGTGCTGCTTTCTACGGCGAGTGTCAATACTACTACGGCCCGAGTCTCTTTGCTCCTCCCTCCTCCCCACACCGAGGTCTGCTTCTATGTGAGTGAAGAGGAGGAATGTATGAATGGGAATTGACTATGCAATCCCAGTCGGCCTCTTCGCTGCCGCGGCAGCCATTGCTCGCCGAACGCTTTGGGATTGCGAGTCAAGTGGGGGGGGGGGATGGAAATCATCGCGTGAGATTTGATGACCAATTGATTGAAATGGCAAATGAGTGAATTAATTTTTATCCTTATTTACGTAAACCAGTTTCTTTTCCCTCCTCCTCTGGCTGTTGCCTCGTGGAAGCTGATTTTGCAATAGGTATTTTTCGTCTGAAATTGATTAACGTGTGTAAAACTAATCATCTTAGATCATGTGAAAATACGTGCGTGTGACTTGCATAAACTAAATCATACAGTTCTCATTCAGCGGAAAAATTCAGGGAATTTAAAGCTTTTTCTTAGATCGTACAACACTTGGAAATCTGCATCAGTAATAAACCTTTTTAAATCTTCAGAGCACACGAGAAATCAGTATTTTATAATCAATACTGTTTGATCACTGCAAGTCCTGTTTTTACGCAAATAATTTGAAGCAAAGTTTAAATCTCCACTGATGCCTATGAACGAAGGACCTTGGGAAAGAATCCACGTGGACCTAGAGATGAACCGGGGTTGTTTGTTTTTCCGGACCTTTGTTCAGACCAGATTTCATTTTTTTATAATAGGTAATAATACTTATATAAAAATGGGAAACATTTATACTTCGAGCCGCGGCAATATTTTAAGGCCATAATTTGCAAGTAAGAAAAAACAACCCATATGTTTTGATCAGTGCGCAAAATCACGCGACGAATGACAGATGAAATTAGACATAGTTCATACTATTATTTACTGTACTAAAGGATGAGACAAATTATCGAGAAAATGCAGTGTGATAGATTGTAAAATGGAATGAGATAATAGAATTTCCTTGCTTGATTGAGGAGTGAGAATAAATTTCCCTATTAAGGAAACATCGTTGCATTGAAGCTTACCCACGTATTTTTATTCCGTGAAAACAGTAAATCGGTGCAGTGCAAAAGTATCTATATAAATATTTGTTTACTTTATTCATGGTAGGGATATTTTTATCCAAGCTCTCCTGTTCTTGTTTCATAATTTAACGCTCTTTGTTTAGCACGTACGACTTAGACGATTATTAATGATGTGTGTCGACGTGGAGGGTCAAAAAAATCTTCGTAGCTTTAGAAACAAAGCGAGATTTTAGTAATTATTCTGGCGCGAAAAAAGGAATGGCCACATGCATGTTTTACAAGCTTTGGTAGGGGAAGGACCATGTGCTTGTATCTGTCCACTCCGCAAACCTAACTATCGTAGGTGTTGTTATAACCGTGGGATTATGTCAACTTTCATTTGACAGAGGTGCCTGTCACCCGGTGCTGGGAACGCATCGTAAAAATAAACGAGTGATCTCGGCATGTAGTTTCACGGTTTCAAATAATGCTGACTTTATCTTGCCTCAACGCACTACGCTTCTTGTTACGCGGGAGTTCTTTCTGTGCGGTGCCTTTGAATTAATATGCTTGCACTTCATGGGCTGTCGGTTTCATGGGCATTGTTGGACGCATGAATATATATTATGGATTCGGATGTTCGGCAGTTTCCTAGGCTACGTGTTGCCTAAATTTCCACTTTTAGTTCACCCAGTCCTTGGCGCCAATTCCATTAGTCTTTTCTGTTGTTATTGTAAATAGACGTAGTTGATTGTTGCTAACGCGACTAACTGTGGTAAATATTCAATAACGATCGAGGAGATATGAATTACTTGATGCTTTGAATAATATCTTGCTATTTTTGTGATCTAAAAGTTAATTTGTAAATGCTAGAGAGGAAATATCTATTACATGAAATGTGTAAAAGGTTTATAAAACTATCATGTGCCGATTACGATGTTTGCCATAATCCGATTATAATTGGAATGTGTTAAGGCTGTTTTGCCTAAACAAAGAATTCAGATTGCCTTGTTTGAACAGAACTTGCATCGTACTAGGCTGCAAAACGAGACGTGGATTGAAAAATAAGAATCTGTATAAGGCGGCGGTAACTGCATTCCTTTTTAACTACGCTGCAATGATGGCCATTGGGAATACTCATGAAGTCACCTCGCATTATTATTAAATTTCCGTATTGCGATGTTCACGAAGTGCAAAGAAGTTAATTGTGCATTTTTGTAATTAAATTTGGAGAAAAATGAAATATATCTGTAAACCGGACGATATTAAAAAAGTGTATAATTGCGTCCCGCGTGCATTACTATATTTTTTATCCACTACATTACGATTAATTGTAAGTAAAAACCAATGTGTATTCATTGAAAAACCGTCAAGACGAGTTTATTTACAATCTTTCGGCTGTATTTACATTTGAACTTACGTCTTTCATCACTAGGCGGAACCACTTTCCAAAGAGTTTACTGGAATTCTAGACAACGCTTTTTGGCAACGAGTTCCCAATCCATAATATATATTAGTGGTTGGACGTTTAAAGAAACGCGATTATTTTGCGCATTACGATCATATGAGAAATAATTTGATGATAAATTTGACAAAAGTTTGATTAAATGAGAAATCGTTGAGTTCGCCTTTCATTTAATGTAACGTTGTGGCTGAGGCAGTAGTAGAACCATAAATAAACATAATGGATTCAAATTTTTGGAAATGTTGCCTAGGCTACGTGTTGCCTAATTTTCCACATTTACTTCACCCAGTCCTTGGCGCTACTTAGAGAAAAGTCTTTCCAGCTGAATCGTAAATGGCTGTTGTTAATTGTTGTTAACGTGAGAGTGTGTAATAACATCCAGCGTACGGTAATACATTTATATCCACTGCATTATGATTACTGGTAAGTAAAATCGGTAAGACATGTTAGTTTATAATCCGTCGACTGTATTTACTTTTGAACTGCCGTTTTTCATCACTAGGCGGCGCCACAATCCAAAAAGTTGTCTTCTTACGGAATTCTAGACAACACTTTTTGGCGACGAGTCAACAATCCATAATGCTTATTCATGAGTAGAACCATGGTAACACAATTTTTTAGGACTGCCGTGGTAACGGTTACGCGGTACGGCGTTATGCTTTTTAAACTTATGAGATGAGCGTCACTATGTGCATTGATTGCTTTTTTCACATGCCTGGCCAACTCCTGACCATGTTTCCTGGGGGGGGGGGGGGTTGGTTAAGCGCAGGTGAATCAATGTATTTCATTAATTGTGTTGGTATATTACCAAGACACTGATTTTATGAGGAGAAACATCTACATTGTACCCTGCAAGCCATTCCAAGGGTGTGTGGCAGGGGTCAGTTTTCGCCAACTTGCCAAGCGCTGAATTCTACTCTTGTTTATAAAAGAGCGACCATATATGCATTTGCCAAAACCTTCCGGTACCAGCGAGGGATCGACATTTTACCAGCACGCGCAGTGATAAAAATTTGCTGTCACTGTCAGGAATCTCAAAGTATTAACTTAACTAAAACTACGTAAATGCATGGAGTTTTGAGAATTATGCTGGAAGCGCTTTCAATTCAATGTTCTCCCCGATAGGCTACATGTCGATTTATTTCGGAGAAGTTTTATTTATTTTGCTCCGAAAATCTGTAATCTACTTCCAATGGCAGTTAAAACGGAAAACAAAGGTAATTCTTATTTAAAGCTTGTAAAAAATGGCTATTTGAACATGATGATATTGAAATAATATTTTCAAATGTCCATGAAATTGTTTGTTTGAGAGGAAATTAGTAAAATGTATGTAAAAGGTATGTAGCACCATTTCAAACTGAAAAATTTTGTTATGTTCCTTTGCACGAAATTCTTGGTTACCCCCACACAGGTTAATGATCTTTGGGTTAACCTAAAGATTCCAAAAGTTTTGTTAAAATGCGAATGTACTTTTGTATTTGTAGGAAGTGACTAAATTATTCAAATACTGCTACTTTGATTGTTGAGAAATAACCACTTGGGAGAAAATGTACTAACTTGCCGTCATTAATAGAGAGTAAAGATTGATTACCCACCGTTGAATCCTTTTTTAAGTGCTCCCCGGGAAATAGTGAGAAAATTTGATTCATGAGAAAAAATGACGTGGAACAATACTGACCACATTTTCTACCGCGTAAACTGCCACGCAGTACAATGTGCTTGTCGTAAAAAAAAACGGAGAGCGCGTCTTGTTGTTTCATGCGTTCGCATTACGTTATTGTTTTTTTTATCACGGCCCCCGGAACGCCTCGGGTCGCTGTTAGGTGGCGTGGTTAAAAGCGTCGCACATCACGGCAAGGGAACGTGATGGGGTGGGTCCAACCCGCTCGCTATATCGCCCCACATCGCACAAAATGCCGAAGCGACGAGCACGTGTTTTGCGGCGCCGAAAACTGTGTGCGCACGCCCTGGCCTGCCAGCCAGTTGATTCCCCCCATTGTTTGAAGGCGTCGCCAGAAGATGTCGTTGAGGAGGACGGCAGCGTGTCGTGTGAGCGTGCAAATGCGTTATGTGGAGATGTCATCTGTTGAAACGCATAATTTACTCGCAGGGAGATTGGTTGGTTAGTTGGCTCGTATGTTGAAGGGAAAAGGGGTTGGATGTAGCGTTTGCCATGAGAGGTAAATATTCATGGCATCACTGCGTCGTATTTGGTTGTAATTAAACCCGTTGATCCGGGTGGCTATGACGAAGGAAACAGAGAGGAATGATAATATTGGAGAAATGATTGGAGCGTTTTAGTTGGTTTTGGTGTCGGTCAATTCGTGAATGCATCTCAAATGTCCGAAAAAAGTCCCCAAATTTATATTTTCTTCAGGGATAGAAGGATTAACTTTGCAATTCCACATTGTAAAAGATTTATTTTCTAAAATAAATCTTTTACAATGTGGAATTGCAAAGTTAATCCTTCTATCCCTGATATCAAGGAATTCCACCAAGTGAGGTCTGAAACCATCGTTTATATTTTCTTCATAAATAGGGTAAATATAAAAGAATAAACCCCAAATCGAACTCATATGCACCATGTTGACCGTTGTGGAAAGTAGGCATGTTGTAGAACAAGGTCCATGTAGCTAATGTCAATAACGTTGCGGCGCAACGGTTGCGCTAGAGCACAGATGAAAGACATTAGGCCGTAACGTCGGCTATGGGAGGTCTCACACGAGAACACTTTATTCATAGCTAAGACGTCTGTACGTTGTAAACAATAGTATCATCACTTGATTGACACGACTTAAATAGTGAAATAACCTGCACGTAACATAAAAAACTATAATATTAGAACTGAAATCAATAACGGTTACATGACTGGGAACGTGTAATTTTTCGTGAAATTTTTGTCAGAAAATTAGCTAATTTCATTAAAGTGGCGTAGCTACATATAGTTTATCGGATATTAATAGTTAGACACATTTCCAATCATTGTATTTACAAATAAACTCCACTTTCCCAGGCGTGATATCGTAGAATAGCATAATGAGTAATGAAGCTCAAATGATTTCGTACTGCCTACAAAATTTTATTTCCGCCTCTTGCTACACGTGTTTCGACTGATTAGCAGTCATTATTAGGCAAGATAATTATTTAGGCAGTATTACAAGTGACATGGTCCGTAGTCGCCCTATGGGTTGATTTAACACTAAGGGTTTAAATTCGCCATGAAAAAAATCATTTTACTTGGCCGGGGTTCGAATCCGGATCTCCCAACTACTGGTAAGGTGTACCGGTACATCTGACTGGCAATCGGGAGACCCAGATTTGAATCCCGATAAATCAAATGAATTTTTCATGACGAATCATGTTAATTAGTAAATGTTTTAAATAAAAAGTAAATTAGACCAAGTACAATATCTTTTAAGCGCTAAGATGTGTACTGTGAAAACGTATCTCGAAAAATATGTATGTTTTATTTGTAAGTGATAAATTTAATTTTAAAAAAATTCAAGAACATACTACTTTTTCTGGGTGTATTATAGCCCTTTGTTGGAAAGGGGAGGGGGGTTGTCTTGGTAAATAGAAAAGGTTTAAAAAAAAGATACGTATTATAATACGTGTTTCCATCGAAACCATACGCTCACTCTCACATTCGCTCTTAAAAATGGTCGCCCGTGTCGAATTTTTTTTTTTGGGATACCCACCACGAATAAGTGAGAGAGCTTGACAGAGGGAGGAGGTAGGGATTGTGTATCTTTTCATTTTTTTCATAAATTTTAATTTCGTTTTTCTCTTCCTTTCCACTTTTCCTTTTTCTCCCGACCCGACAGAACGAACACGGTTGCTGAAATTTTTATATTCCACCATGATGATGAGTCAGGGGAGAGGGTGGAAGTCAGGAAGGGAGTGGGGAAGGCCCACTTCCCCCTTTTTGGCGAAAAGGTTTTCTTTTTTTTAAGTTTCATTCACTCCATCTCTCTCTCTCTCTCTTTCGGAGCCGGAGATTCCTCCTCGCTGGGACTTTCTCTCCCTCTCTCCTGCTCTGTTCCATCCCTTAACTCTCGTCCTTCATTTCCTCCTTTCCCCTCATACCTCGCCTCCCAACCACCCCCCCCAATTCAGTTTATGTATACGTTTTTTTCCCCCTTTGTTTTTTTTTTTAATTCCGCTTCCATTCCCCGGGAGTGAATAATGCACGTATAGCTTTTCCAATTGTGTGTGCGAATACTTTCTTTATCGCTTTATCGGCGACTCTTCTGGCATGATGACGGTGATGATGAAATTGACGAAGGAACTGCTCTTGCTGTAGGTGAGTGAACGTGTGCGTTTAATTATGTCCTGGGAATCATTTCTACAATTCTTCATTATGAAAAAGGTAGCTTAATCTGATTCCACGTACGGTTGAACGGTTATTCGACGGACAGAGTATTGTACTGGTAGTGCTCTCTAGAATAGCGGGGAGTTATTTCATGACGAATAATGTTAATTAGTAATTTTTTTAAATACAAAGTAAATTAGACCAAGTAAAATGTCTTTTAAGCGCTAAGATGTGTACTGTGAAAATGTATCTCGAAAAATATGTTTTATTTGTAAGTGATAAATTTAATTTTAAAAAATTCAAGAACATACTACTTTTTCTGGGTGTATTATAGCCCTTTGTTGGCAAGGGGGGGAGAATAAATTTGTACTGTAAGTGCCCTCTAGGATAATGGGGATATCTTGGGAGTATGGAAAATATCCCCAAGCGAACGATCAAAATTAGCCCTTTCATTGCGGCATGACGTGAAACACGTCATGATTTTTTTACGCTGGTGGTGATGACGTGATATCACGTCATCGGTAGCGTGAGTGTTCCACCTTACACAAGTGGTCCTAGTGAATGTTCCCTGGTGAAAGCTGGAACACTCACGCTACCGTTGACGTGATATCACGTCAAGTGTACCGTGTGTTCCAGCTTTCACTAGGGGGCGTAGTAAAGTTCCCTATAGAAAGCTAGAAATCTCACGGTACCTGGACGTGATATCACGTCATCAGCACCAGCATTTAGACAACCATGACGTGATATCACGTCATGCCGCACTCAAAGGGATAGTAGTCATAATTAAATCTAGGAGGGAAAACTGAGAGCGTATGAATGGGTAAAAGGATAGACATTTTGAATGTGGTGGAGAGAGGTGCGAAGTTTGCGGAACTGAGAATCGATCGTATGAGAAAGAAATACAACATATCCTGACCGAAAAGATCAACATTAGTAGTCATAATTCTGGGGAAAGCGATAGTTGGTGGCTTAACGAGGTGGAATTCCATCATGATAAAGTTAACCCTGCCATTCCGCCAAAAAATTAGCTTCAGGTCGATTGTAGCCTTTTTTTTGCAATGCTGGCGCACTTATTGAAGGTGACAGTCTCTAGCTTAACTGTGTAAAGTTCCTTTATGATGAGGATGAAGTAAAATTTTCAATTCCAACTAGATTTTATTGGAAAAAAATAATGAATATTTATTCCACTCCAACAAGAAATACAGAATTGATAAATTAAACCGAAGAGTGAAATTAGGCACCCCTGATGGAAAGTTCCTGTGATGGGCTTGCCTTTCCTTGGATATGGCGTTTTTCGGCACTTACATGAAAATATAACAAAATAAAATATACTAAGGGCTATTCAACTAAACATACAAGTAGTGTCCTTACCCAATATGAAAATATCATCTTATCACACAGATGTTACAATTTGTCTATAGTAGTATACATCTCAGTTAATTACAATCAATAGAATACAATGCATATGGAGCAACTCTACGTACACTATATAGGATTTGTCAAGCGTGTTGTGGGAAGATTTTCGGATGAGAAAGTGAAAGAGAGGTGCTATTTCGCACTCGTCCGGCCACACCTTGAATACGCAGCGAGCATATGGGATCCGGCGGAGAAAGGCCTAGCCCATGAACTTAATAAAATACAAAGGGAAGCTGCGTGATTCGTCAAAAACTGCTACGGCCGTACAGAAAGCGTTACTTAGATTTTGAACGATTTAGGGTGGGAGCCGCTAGAGACTCGGAGGCTACGTGCTAGGCTAAGATTGCTTGAGCAATTGAGAATGGATATCTTTCAGAGCGACACGGAGAACATCATATTAGAACCACATTATATTTCCAGGTCCGACAGAATCGATAAATTAAGAGAGATATTTTGCCGAACGGATAGGTTTGGGAATTCGTTTTTCCCCCGAACAATTAAGGACTTTAATAAATGCTAGGCGGAACTTTGATTTTTTTTTTGACGGCTGGTGGTGTCCTAACACCCCCCACCCCACGCCTTTTGAGGCGGATTGCGGGGTAGTATGTATATGTAGATGAAGATGTAGATGTAGAATCCGTGAACATGGTCAAAATAGTCCTCACTCTACCCTCATCATTCCCTAGATTGGCTTTCTGCTACCCTCCACTCTATTTACCCTTCAGCTTACCTCCTTGTCCCATCATAATTCCCCATTTTTACATTCATCACAATTTGTGTCTTTGCTTCTATCCTTTGTCTTCAGCGATTGTTTTTCCTCGTGCAAGTGTTCTGGTCAAGTGATTTGTGTGTCGAAAAATCTACCCAAAAAATTTGTCCCTTCCAGTTCATCTAGATTACTTCAAGCCTTTCAACTGTATTGGATCGTTTATGAAATCGCCTACATTATTTTCTTGCTTGCACTTGCCAAAGTGTTAGTGTAACGGAACAACATTTTTTCCAATTCTTGGATTTAACCCTTTGAGTGCGGCATGACGTTATATCACGTCATGGTTGTCTTTAAGCTGGTGCTGATGACGTTATATCACGTCAAGGGCACCTTGAGTGTTCCAGCTTTCACTATGGAACTTTTACTAGGCTCCATAGAGAAAGCTGGAGTCTTCACGGTACCCATGACGTGATATCACGTTATCAGTACCAGCGTACAAAAATCATGACGTGATATCACGTCATGCCGCACTCAATGTGTTAACCCTATATAACTTTTGCCTTTTTGCTATACTTGATGAATTTAGTGTCGTTATGGGTTGTCTTGTTTCATTTCGTGCTTAGAAAAATTCTCGTTGTGCTTCTAATCCGTGTTGTTCATCGTTCCGCGTATTGTTTTGTTAGTCTAATCTTAGTGTACGATGAATTCTCGGCATGGCTATCATTTCATCTGATGAATTGATATTTATTACACAGTGCTTGCTTACATTATACATCTCCTGTTCCTAGTTCAAATGAGTCACATTTAACAACCCCTATCCGAATCGAGCTCCAATATGCGGTGCTATGAGTTCCTGCTCGGAAAAATATACTCCTTTGGTCGAGGGTGGAGGTTAAGACGGAGCTTGTCTTAGAACCCTTTGGATGGGGTCACAAAGGTGAAAAAAATTATTTTCGAATTTCGTCGGCCAAATACCCCACTCGTGCAAGGTCGTTCAATATCGATTGTGTTCTTCCTTCGATATAAGCCTTCGCAACGTACAAACATCCGCCATTCATTTGCTTATTTTTCTGTATCCTCCGTGAGCATAGTATTTTTTTGTTCGTCGTTTTGTTGATTTGGCAGTGCATTTGTATTCGAAATGACAACTTGTGCCTCATATTCGCAGATTTGATTGAGTGTGTTGTTGTGTCAGTAAATGCTCAAACAGCACGTCAATGGCGGATATGTGGTGGAAATGGTTGCGATGACCTATATCGATAGAAGAATACAATCGGTATGAAACGACTTTGCTCTCGTGCAGCTTCGAGCACCAATTTTGATGATGGCCGTCATTTTATCGAAATTATATCCCCCGTATAACTATTTACCGCGTTTGATGATGAAAGGTATGGGGTTTCCCAAATTCAATATTTATTTTTTGTGTCTATTATCACCTAAATTCCAACAAAAATGATAACTTATAGTCGGTGAATGCTGAAAAATATTATTAATCTCTAGAGTAAGGAGTGAACCAGCATTAAAAATTTACTTCTCAAATTCTAGTGGCTCCGACACCGATTATTCATCGAAAATTTTGGCCTTGTAAACACTGTGGCACAACACTAAAAAGTCCTGCGACCTCCCCGTTCATTCTCTCAAGACTCATCCGCTGGAATTTATTTCAAGAGCATTTAATGAAATGTGTTTCTGAAGCCTCGTCGCGTAGCGCAATAAAGAACCAGTACGGTGAAAGGGGTCACATTTTTTCCCTCGTTATATTCGTGTAGCTGACTCCGTCTCGCATCCATACAGTCATTTTTTTCTCTAACAGAAATTATTCGCGACTGCAAAAAGGTTGATCCCATTCCTTTTTTCACTCTGCAGCTGCTCTTGGTGGGACTTCTTTTTCTCCTTCGCCGGTGGCTCTTCTCATCCATTTGATCGTCATTTTTCGATAGCATCACATTTGCTTCATTTTCTCCGGCTTCGAAAGGATGTAGAGTTGGGGAGAACGCGTGCGTTTAATTAGGGCGACGGAATCTTCGTTTATGTGTGTGAGTGGACGAGAGAGTTTTGGGGAGAAAGCCTGCGAATTGGGAAGGAGGACTTTAATAAGGGGAGGCGTGCGCTCTTCTTCCCTGTCTTGGAACAGTTTTAGTACCTTTCCTCTTTACCTCTCTCTCTCTCTCCCTCACTCTCTTCCGCCTTAATTAGAGGACGGTGGCATGGGTGGATAAATAGAAGGGGAAAAGAAGAAAACGAGAGAGAATAATGAGGGAAACGAAAAGGAGAAGGGGGTTGAATTAACAAAAAAATAAGTAAAACAACTCCCCGACCCAAAAAAAGAAAACACCCCGAATCAAGTAATCGAAATGCTCAGCGTTTTTCGAAATAAATGTCAGGTCTCGTTTCTCTGTTTTTCTTAGCTTTTTCTTTATCACGTTTTTATATTTTTTCAATTCTTTTTCTTTTCTTCTACTCCTTTTTCTCATCACTACTTGTAGTAGTCGATGTTTTAGCCGGGGATCGTATGAGAGTAGGATGGGAGCGGTGGTGAGGGAAGGGATTCGTTGTTGGGGTGGGGTTTGTTGGAGATGGGTACGAGGAGTGAGTTTAACTGTCTGTAACGGTAGGCCTTTCCCCAAAATCTCCACATCTCTTGCACCCTCCGAGCTCAGGCTACCCAGCCCATGAGACGTTCCACCCCCCTGCTCCCATTGTCTCTGGACCTCACTTCATGACGTCCCGGATGGAGAGACCCACACGACTGTGACTGCGGAGTAAGACGCTTCGGTATGACGACGGCAGAAAGTTTCAATTTTTTTCACAGCCCTAACCTATGTTACTATTCAGAAATTATAGTACCCAGCGTGAGAAATTTTTCGTTGTCTTATTTTTCACCACACTCGCAGTTACTTTAATAAAATCATTTATGATTTCATTCACAATCAACTAAAAAACTAAGTGTTTCTATACAATTTATTTGTTTACTCTTCCTTTGAACAGAAAATATTGTGCAAAAGTACAAAGAATTTTACTCTTGTTTTATTTTTAATTAAGAATTATGAGGACAAGCACTACAGGCTTCTCCGCTGTGAGGCCTGCAATAGTTGGGTTTAAATTTTATGCGTGTTTATTTAAATAACACTTCAATTCAAATATGCGAAATTATCATTGAAAAACTTTTTGAAAGTTAAAGGGCAGATATATTTGAATATTGCATTTAGATCACGAATATATATTTAATTATTTCATCTTGTCAAGCACTACTTTCCGCTATAGACTTTATTGTTGTTGCTCGACGTTTCTAAGTTTAGCAGCCGGCGAGAAGTGGGAATTTGTCCATAAATAGTACTGTGCTAAATTATAAATACAATACAAATTTTGATTAAACCGTGGCTTCTGTTTTTGGCGCGCTAGAATTCTTTTACTGTTGGAAAAAATGATAAATTTTAATGTTGAGGACATTGGAATGAAATGGAAAATACTCCCTAAATGTGATGTTTTTATAATTATATTTGTGATCTATTGCTGCCGGAATGAGTAAAATTCCAATTATTTCAATCCAATTAATGGTATTTTAAATATAAAACACACATAATTATCCAAAAATTATTGATTTCCCTGTCAAATATGTTTGTGTCGCATTCTTTTATTAGTTTTTATTAACCAATTATATATACAGTGATTAAGTTGTATATTTGTTGCTTTTATGATAATTATCAGATAAATTATCTCCGAGGAAGCTACTTTGAGGAATGAAGCGTAACAATATAACTATAGTTTCATAAACACAGGTACAAGATTGAACTCTTAGCGAAAACTTCTGGACAATCCATCCTCCGCGGGAAGATGGCAGCGTTATCGACGAAACCCCTGTAATATTTATTTATTGAGCTTATTATATTTTATATACTTCTGTTTTGATTCCATGTTTATATTTGTTTGTGTAATTATTATTGTGGTCACATGAATAAATTACTCTGTATGTATGTGGACGAATTTATCCATAGGGATTGAAGGGCTTAAACTAACTCGTATGGACAGTAGACTTGTTTTGGAAGAATATTGGAAGAGAATTGATTTAGCTGTTGGGAAATCAGAAGCAATGTTGCTTTATATGAGGAAAAATTTTCGAAAATTGGGCAAATAGTGAAGTTTCTGCTTTAGAAGATGTATATAGATTAGATTTGCTATGAAGCTAATATGGTACGAGTTGAGTGCTTCTAAGACTCGGCCAGTACAAGTGGAAGGTGCACGCAGGCCGGAGACTTAACAGGTTTGGTTGTAGCGAAGAATTGTGGAGGCCAAATTGAGTAGGAACGTAGCGGCGGAAATGTTTGGGGAGAAAATTTCAACTGCTTTAAGAGTGCTTTTGAAAGTTTTAGACTAGTCATTAGCCGAGTGGCTACCGCAAAGCCGGCTTCGCCGAATCGTCCCTGCGCCGAAATAGCCTGCGCCAAAACGGCCGCGCCTGTGCTGAGGCGTCCCATTCCCGGAGAAAATGGATGGGAATTGGTGGCTATGGTAACTCCAGAGAAGGCTGGAAAAATTGATGGAGAAAGCATTGATAGGTGAGGGTGTGCATGTGACCGCGAGACTAAATGCTCATTTCTTCGATAAAAACAAGCACGGCAGCACTGTGATCGGGGCCAACAAAAATATTGGCATACTACTAATGGCTAAAGAGAAGGAGGCGAAAAGAAACAACATTGTCATAGCATACCTACGTCATTCATGCAATAACGAAGTATCTATTGCCATTATCATGAGAATGGTTTACAGATGGATGAAGGTTTAATGCAGAGTGAGTAAAAACTAACTAGAACTTTAAAAGCGAAAGTCCCTGTCCTCTTCAAGGATATTTTTTAAATTTCAGCTTATGGGCAACCCTTCATCATCCTATCCACGAAACTTTTTCTATTTCTTACCTCTTCTCAGCTACCCGACATCGTGCACTCAATAACTGCCTTGAGCATCCCTACATCCTGTTACATTCAAATACTTTGCCTCTTCTTAATTTCCTTTATTAGTCTCCTACTATTCTGTTTTTTAAATAATTTTTATAATTTATGCAACTTTAAACTATATTAAGCTGTAGGATTTAATTTTCTCCCGGCGAATGATTGAAGTAAATTCTTCTCCAGTTTCCATCCGGGTAAGGTCTTCCTCTTTGCCGACGTTTCGATGAAAGATTTTTTCATCATCATCAGGGCGGTTGATGCCGGGTGTCAAGGTGCCGTGTTTCTTTGGTATGTCTCTCAGGTCAGGCCGGTTTTTCATTCTAAAAATGGCAGGAAAGGTGCCTCCACCAATCGAAACCGGCCTGAATTGAGAGACATACCGCATAAACGACACCTCGACACCCGGCATCAACGGCCCTGATGACGATAAAAAAGTCTTTCATCGAAACGTCGGCAAACAAGAAGTTGGGCCACTTTACCCGGATGGAAAAACGAGAAGAATTTACTTCTACATTTGGCTCTTGGTCAGTCATTATTTCCACTTTGTATTTCATATAGCGATTATAATATCTATATTATATAAATAAATATATATATTTTATAATATTATCATTCATGGTTGTATTTTTGAAAAACGTGTTTGGTGCAGAAAGGGACAGCCTTGTCTCGATCTAGCCTCAATAAAACCGTGTATCTATCTTTTGCATACCTTCTCACCCATAAAGACACACAAAAACCCTCTCTCAACATGTGAAACCTTACTCTCGCATCCCACACGACAATCTTCCGTTGTCCTCTGCCTCCTGATTCAGCCAATGTCCTGCTATTGTTGCCGTCGGGGCGGAGAGGGCATTGGAGGTTGAGGGCGAGGGAGGAGTAGCAGGTCGGGGGATTGTTGCTGGAAGGGGAAGTGATCGATGAATCAGGGGAAGGGGATTAAGCTGAAGCCGGAGGAGTGGAGAGCTGGAGTGGTGGGAGTTGCTGGAATTGGTCGCTTGGAGTGATGGCAAGTGATGTGGCGAGATTGAAGGGGCGGAGAAAGTTTTGGTGGGCACGAGGTTGGGGAGGGATACGTACTATTAGGTGCCGTCGAGGACTTAAAAGAGATCGGGAGAGGAATGATTTGATTCTTTCCTGGCGTGTGCTGTTAGTGAAGACTGCTTGGGTTCTCCACTGGGTCAAAGTTTTCATTTTTGCTGCCGTTTTGAGGTACGAGCAGTCCGTGACAACGACCGCAGAAATTCGGAGTTCGACCCGCCTGGGAACCCGAATGGTCTTTCCTAAAAGATCAGGAAAAGATTTCGGGTATTCTCATCGGTGCCCACATCAATTGAAAGTTCCTCCAACTGGCTTGATTAAACAAAAGAATAGATAACCAATTTGGTTCGGTAGTGCAGATGAATATTGAGGCCATTAACATGCGCGACCAGCCGTATGGAATGAATGGATCACTTTGTTTATATATGCCGTAAATACGAGGGTTACCCAAAAAGAAATGACCCACATTTTTTTAAAACTCCTTTATTACAAGAATCATTGTGTTGGAATAAATCATCGAGAGACGCATCACTTTTGGTGGCAAAGCCTTGTAAGGTTATCACGACGCTACCGTATATCTAATTTCTTAGTGCTCTGACCAATTTTGCGGACACTGCAGAGAACACACTGCGAGATTAGTCTCACAAATACCAGTCGGGCACAAAGTAAAGGCGTAAAATAATGTGAATTTTTCGTAAGTCCTCCTATTTTTTGAATAATGACATTGAGTACTCTTCCACACTTCTACTTTGGACGACGAAGAGGTGATTAGCGCAGTGAAAACCTGGATTCTTAACCAGAGCGAGGACTGAAACAGACTGGGCATACACATCCTAGTTAATCGTTTGAGGAGAGCATGGAATTTGAAGGATATTAAGTGGTAAAAGAGAGTGAGTAGATAATGCATCATTATTTACATACATACATACCAATCACGCCGTTCCCTTCCGGGGTAGGCACAGTCACAGAGTTTCACTCATAAATACATATTTATACACCTAACTCTGCTTCAATAATTTCCTCCATACTGACCTATTCTTGCAAACCTCTTTTACCTCATTTACCCCCATACACTGTTTCATACACGCCCTCCTCCTATTTTTAAGGCTCCTAATATTCCTCCTCCTAAGAATTTCCCCATCCACATTCAACCATAACTTTCTCGGCCTGCCTCTACCTCTCGCACCATTCATTTCACTCTTATTTATCTGTTTCGTTATTCGACTCTCATCCATTCTCTCAACATGGCCTAACCAACGAAGCACACTCCTTTCATTTACGTCCATTACTGGAGCATCTGACCCACATTCATTTATTACCCACTCATTCCTGACCCTATCCATCCTACTTTTACTGCAAACACTCCTCAGATAACTCATACCCACGGCGTTTAGTCTACTTTTATGTCTATCCTGACACCCGTGTTTCAATACCATACAACAAAGTGAGTGTAAATTTCATTTTTGTAGAGTAAATAGTTTATGAGAAAACAGAATGTGGGGAATTACAGATGGGCAACCTCGTACAATCGGCATTGGTTGCGAAGTTTTCACAGCACTGAGATCAGTTATCTATGAAATATCATGTCATGTTAATATAATGCAGGGCTGCAATTTCTAGGGAGACTAATGTGGTGATTTCCCCTTTGCCTTTCCACATCGTAGTACCCCGGCCGATTCCGTGAACTTCACTCTCGCCCGAAACTCTGGCTGTTGATACTGGTTCGAACTCCTTGATCTGCGCCATCAATACCTCCTGCTGAGATTGCTGTCTCTTAGTAGTGGGGTCGATTTCGGATAGCGTGTAAAAGTTGGTTGGCCGGAAGGGAACATTTTTCCGGCTCGAACCTACGACCCCCGGATTTGTAGTCGACCACAGTACCACTGGTCCAAACCGGACCCATCTAGAAAAAAGTTCTTGCGAAGATTCCACGAACGTGGCAAACACAATATAAAACTTCGTCACATTGTGACACTAGATATAAAACATATAAATAGCAAACTCACGAATTTTAATATTTCGGTGGGTCGCCAGCACCTTCATCAGTGATAGAATAGAAACACTGCATTTTTTTGTAAAATTCACAGGCGAAATTTGCCCAACAGCCATGTTTGGTGGTTCATTTTGCTTTATGAACAGGCTTCGCACGCTAAGTGTCAAGACGCCATATACTCATCAAATCTACGTGGCAGAGAACCCAAACGTATCTGATGAATGGATTAGGGTAGTGAATATTCGTCAGGGTACAATTTCACTAATTAGAAGAGCTATGACTGTGGTCAAGGAATGGAAATGCAAGTGGACTGCAGAGCTCTGGTGGGGAAACTGCGCTGCCTGCACGAGATAGCTCGCCGCTGAGGCGTTTTGCACCCTTCTCGGTTGTCACGGTATCTAACGTTATGTAAAATCCACGTTTTGTCGTGGTACGACTTGATTGAAAAGTGAGCAATTTTTGCATGGTTTATGCATCGTTTGGTTTTTGCATCCCTCCCCATTACTGAGTGAATTGTTGTTCCATTTCAAGTTTCAAGTGTGCGATTATTTTTCTCAGATTTGCCTTGTATAAACTGTGCAGACATACGTTGGTCAGAATACTCCATCTTTACCAAGTTGAATGGTAAAACAGGACTCTGTTACTCCGAGTATTTCTTGGGAGTCTCCTTGAAACCGAAGTGCTGAAGTGTAATTTGGGCATGTAGGAATGAAGGGGGGGTCACAGATGAGTGATCAAACCATTTGTAGGATTGAACGACTTTTGATGGTGGTCCCCCTTCGTTTGCTTTAGTGAGATGCATACTCCGCTACACGGAACATCAGATGCAATTTATTCGTTTCTGATCGAAGCACCGACCGGTATTAAGTGAGCCAAAAGCTTTGTTCATATTTTCCCTTAGTTTACATGCCTCTTTTTCTGTGAAAACATCCATTAAAAAAGAGATTTTGCATTTTTTCGTGTATCTTGCCTTCATTCATACCGTGCTAGTTGCACGTTTCGGAATTTATTGATATTCAAATCTCGGTCATGTTGCTTTGCCATGTATATCCACACATCGGTGCGATATCTTTGAACTCGTGAGGGTGACTGAATAACTCATTCTTTCTATAATATGCCCCTTTAAATGGGTCAGGGTGCAGCTCTGTGAAGGAAACTGTTATCAGCCTTGCGTAAACACGTCTGTGTTTGCTGGTAGCATTAGATGGCCTTCCTTTTAACTCTTTGAGAGCGGCATGACGTGATATTACGTCATAATTGTCTTTACGCCGGTACTGATGACGTTGTATCACGTTAAGTGTACCGTGAGTGGTCCAGCTCTCACGAGGGAACTTTCACTAAGCCCCCGAGTGAAAGCTGGAACACTCACGGTACCCATGACGTAATATAACGTCATCAGCACCGGCGTAGAGACAATCATGACGTGATATCACGCCATGTCACACTCAAAGGGTTAATTGCTCCACCGTCCTTCCGTACGTCCCGATGTTGAAGTTAGTATCGGAGTGTATCACATTGAGAATGTTTCATCGCCGTTACCGTCCTCTTGTCCCGTCTTCTAACTGAAGACATACTCCTGGTAAATATACTGTCGTTCTAAATCAATTAATTTGTCAACTCATTAATTTTTCAACAACCGGCCTTTGAATTACTACTGAGCGCTTCATATTTCCTCACTGCGGCGTAGATTGAAATGGCAGTAATGGGAAAAAGTGAAATCAAACTTGTGGGAAGTGGGAAAGTTCCTAACATATGAGTATCAGATGGAAACGACGGACCACATTATTTTACCCTCGCACTACAGCTACTTAATTGAAAAAAGCAAGCAAATTAGAGGAATTCAATTGAAAAGATAAGCGTGAAGAATATTCTTTCTTGCCACGTACCAGTTATTATTTTAATAAATATAATTTGGCGAAAAACGTGTCCGTGACAACGCGTTTTTTTATCTAATTCCCTTCGCTGTATCCTTCCATTTTTATTGTTATGTTTATGTGTTCTGGTATGAACCCTTGTGATGGCTCGTGGGGTCGTATTAAGACGCATACAAGCATCAAGCTAATGCTACATATGGCATGTCTTCCTCTACATCCCGGGATTAGGCTCTAATTCTGTTCCAAATGAAATATCGCTTTCATGTGCTTGGTCTTCCGAACTGTTCTCTTACCTGATGCCTTGTATTTCATGGCTTTTATTGGAATTCTTTTGCTTACCTTCCCAATTGCATGCGCGTACCAGTTTGCATTGTATTATCCTATGCTATTGTATCTTTTAACCACTCTCGTTAAATATTTTTCATCTTTCGGTAAGAAATAGACGTTTCTCATCTTCAAAGGTTAACGAATATTCTTTTCAATTGATGATGGTGACGGCGTAATAGATCATTTGACGAATAGTCATGCTTGGAAATCACACTATATTTTTGAATAGATATTTTTAACGACTATGGTTTTGATTCAAGACGATATAATCAGGTAGTGACGTCCTTTTGCTTCGAAACAATACCGGAGAACGTTAAGCGGTAAGACATGCGCGGTGCGTAAAATTTGAAGGATCTGAATTCGCTAGTTTTCCCCCGCGTGTTTTGTGTGTGAAGGTGACCTGGCGACTTACATTTAACCTCAGGACACCAGCTGAGACGCTGGCGAATTGTTGTCAGTAATGAATTGTGCACTCCTTGGAAAACCTCATAATGCGTCCTTCAAGCATCCTGTGATGGTGCTTTGTAACGACTCCAAGGTCGTGGGCGATAAAACCCATTGTGGAAACTTCAGGCTTATAAATTCACATTTCATTCTTTGATTTTCGCCAGCTCTCAACTCCACTATACTCTTAGCTAACCGATTTATTCCTTCTTCGTAGTTTTCATTTACCTTCCATAATAGTTTACCGTATATAATTTCTCCGATTTCTTGCCCCTTCAATTGTAGATTTCAACATAGATTTATGTCTCAAAATGTATTTTGAAAATCGGTCGCCGATTTTTTATTATTATTTCATATTATCCCCTGATTTTTCATCGAAACTCTTCATTGAAATTCACTTCAACCATTTTTTAAAACCTTTCTTAGATCACACGACATTCCCATCGTTTTCAATCTCTATTGCACTGCAGCTGTTATAATCCAAATTTCTGTGCCGCATAATTGTGAGCTTCATGCATATGCTTTTATGAATTGCGTTCTAATTTCCATACCTTATTCGCCTACTATTTTCACAATCATCATGCGATAGAATAATATCCGCTATAGATATTCTGCTGACAATGTCTTTCCAGCTTCTTTCATCGTCCTCTTCCCCTGTGGGAGAGTTATGCGAAAGTGTATATTCCGTATAAAATCAAATGTAGCGCAATGCATTTTCTACGGTAGATACTTTTGAAAATCGCGATTGAGTAAAATTCGAGTATGTATTTGTAATTTTAAAAACATAAATGTTTCTTGCTCGTTTCCGCACGTATTTCAAGCGCTGAGATTGTACTTGATATCACAAAAGTGTAAATGAAATGGGCGTTCATGTTAAAATGCCATTCTATACTCACCTATACCATAAAGGAGCCTTTTGAGGAGGAAATTCAAAGTGCACATCAACTTTTAAAGGGAAAAGTTAACTATCTCTTCCCATTGTCCACTTTAAAATGTTCATTGTGGTTATATTCGAGCTGTATGCTCAGTCTCACTATGCTCCAGCAGGTAACGGTTAAATGCGCATCAAAGAAAACGAGAAATTTTCAGGAAGAAGTAGTGACTAACATCAAGCTCATCCCGGCGTATGGTATGTATGGCTGGTTTGGTAGGGACGGGTGTGGTGTGCGCTCTCCGCTGTAGGGATATGCTGTAGGCAGCTGGACCAGCCACGTCGGTATTGATCCACCGCCGAGAAAGATGGGGTGAGGGAGGATAGGGGAAGGGGTGAGCAGCTCTCTTCCCCTCAACCCCCTCCTGGCCCTCCCCTCCCACCCTGTGTTATTCCCTCCGTGTGGAGGAGAGGGGAAAAAGGGTCTCCGCCCCCCCCTCCCTCTTACCCCTCCCCTACACACCCTGGCTTCAGAGTCTTTCTCTCGAGTCTCCCTCGACCCTTCCCCCTTTAAAATTGGCCATCCTTGACCAACCCTCCTCTCTCTCTCGCTCTCCATCCCTCTCTGCCTACTCTTTGGCTTCTCTCACTGCACTCCTACCCCTTTTTCAAGCCGGGGAAAACCCCTCCAAGCATACCCTTAACCCTTAACTTCCCTCCCTCCCTACCTCCGGAGCAGGGTTCAACTCCGCCCCTCCGCGCCCTCACCCCCCAGTGCCATTTTATGCTCGCAGTGTCCTTGTCCCACTCATGCAGTAGCTGCGACGGCGGCAGCAATAGGGGGGCTTCCTCCTCTTCCAACGCTGACTACTTCATGTGTCCTCGGCACACCTTTAACTCCATCTGATTCTCTCTCTCTCTCAACTGCATCCCCTCCCTTCATATTACGCTGTTTTTTCTCCTATCCCAGCTCTCCTATACCTCCTCCGTTTTGTGTGAAAGTTTTCCAGTCAAGGTAGTTTGAGCGCAATATCATTTTACCTAGAAATCAATGAATTTGGTCTCATTTTAAAGAAAAAATATATCAATCTTCCAGTGAAATAAAACATTTAACCCCTTAACACATCACTTTTCGAGATGTTTGCCAGAAAAATACCAGCCCTTTTATGGGGGAAAAGGTACGTGTGTGCATTCCAGAGAGACCTTATATTTAAAATGAGGCGTTTCCTACCCTCAGATCTCGTCAAAAATCAGCAGTGAGTAGTTTGTGTGTTTTCTCAACTATTTTTGAAAATTAATCATATTGTCACCGCAGTAAATTCGTCGGGATCACAATAAATCTTACGTTTTGATGGAATTTTAAACGTACCGCGTGAAAAAAATGATTCAAGTTAAAGACTTATTTAGATATTTTCATTTAATTAATACAACTTCTGTCGTGTAAAACTATACTATTGCACCATTAATAATGCAATATTTAATTCGTGTGTCCATCTAATTGGTGAAATTAAAACATATATATTGAATATGATATCTATTATGATTAGGAAACTATCCTGCCCGCACTACCTTAAGGCAGTTTTAGCGAGATAGTTCCTATTCATAATGGGCATCGTATTTGAACTATTCGTGTTAATTTCAGCAGCTGTTGGAAGCATAAATTGAATATTGAATTATTAATGGAGCAATTTGGTAAAATCTGCTACAAGCGCATTGATGATATCAATCTGCTGGTGGAAGGACTGGGATGGAAGTATTGGAGATTCGAAAGCTACACGCTCGACTTTTTGCTCGATTGCATGAAAAAACTCCTCTCTTATGTTTCAGTTAAACTTGATGAGTATCATTTCAACCCCGCTGTATACCTCTAGAACCGTTAGAAGCGACAGAATATACTCTGTCGAACTGTCGTTACTACAATTCCCTCTTTCCTCACAGAGTAAATGACTGTAATAAGCACAAAACGCGTTTCGCTTGAGTGAGATAGTTCCCGAATCATAACGGAGATCATTATCGCGTAGTACATTTTAATCTCAGCAGCTGTAGAAAGTATGGGTTTAATATTGCTTTAAAAGTGGTACAATATTGTGTTAAAAGTGGCACAATATTGCACTTTTATGCTACTGAAATTCTAAGTAACTAAATAGAAATATCTACCTAAGTCTTAAACTTGATACACTTTTTCCTTGCGATACGTTCAAAAACTCCTGCACGACGGAAGGCTTTTTGCGATTCTGAAAAAAATTACTGCGGTGACAATATAATTGATACTAAAAAATAGTTGAGGAAGCATAAAAACTACAAACTGTTAATTTATTGACGAGATCTAGGTGTTAGAAATTCATAATTTTTTTTTAAATATTGGTCTCTCTGGAGTTCATGCACCTAGCATTTCCCATGTAAAAGGGCTGGTATTCTTCGTCAGAGACCTCAGAAAATAGTTCTGTACGGGGCTTATATTTTGGTATCCAAGGAATGGGGAGAAATTTTTCTTTAAAATGAGACCAAAATGATTGATTTATAGGCTAAATGATATTTCGTTCAAGCTACCTTAATGTGGCTCTGGCTTGACTCTATGAGTCAAGTAATAAGTTACTTATTTTTATTTATTCAGTATAAAAAATCCTGCTCTCTCTGATGAAATGGGTTACTTATTGAGAACCATTCTTAAGTCACAAAATATGCAGATTAATTCACGAATGTATTTAAAATGAACACGATTTTCAAACCACTTGAGCCCACTGCAGCGCCACTTCCAAGGAACTAGAGCATTTGGAATTCAATTTAGGCAGTAATCCACAAATAACTTTTAAAAAAATAGACGGAATAATACGAATATTTTTTCCAATTTTCCAGTACTTTTCGTTGCTGTTAAAGAGTTTTAATGAAAATCTTGAACATACTTTCTTCTTCACATTGACGTTTTTCTGCTGTAATCTGAGTAATCTCTACAAGTGCCTATTCTATTTCTATTTCTACTTTCTAATTTCTACTTTCAAGATTGAATTGAAGTAAAACTATGGTGGTAACCTTTCTATATTTTCATCTCATTTTATGGAAAGCACTTCAAAGATGCTATGTTCAAGTTTTCAGAAAATCTGGAATAAAACGTTCCGAGACCAGAGCCACCTCAACCTACACTTATCTGTCCTATTACCTGCCATGGCATGGCAACTTTTTCGAGCCACCTTTACCCATTTTTTCTCCACAAACCTTTACCCAGCCCAAGTACCTTTTTCTTTTCTCCATAAACCTTTACCCAGCGCCCCCAACCATAAGCTTTAAAGTCATGGATTACATCACCAAAGAAAGATGTTTTTTGAAATCCAACTAAAACAATTGTGATTAAAATTTTGTTTACTTCAGATCCAATCGAGAGATAGTTTACTCATCCCCGGACATGTATATTCGGTGAGGGTCCATCCTCCAGCGCCCTTAGATGAGAAAACCGCCCTCCAGGGGGCGGTAACGCCCACTTTGGGAACCACTAGGTTAGGGTGTTCATGTTATATTTTGGTGTTTTTGGAAGGTGTACATGTTTGCTTTAAACTGAGACCAAATATTTTGGTGTCCAAATGAAAAGGATCGAAGCGTCGTAACAACCAAATCGGTTGCAATTTAAATAAAGAATAAATCTCCAATGGCCGTAATAATTGGAACCACTCGTAAAAAAGAAAGAAATTAAAGTTTACTGTGTTGGTTTAACGAAAACGTCAGTGACCAACCCAAAGCCTCTCAACCAGAATACCCTCCCGTGACGGTTTACGGGGAAAGTGACTTCCTCGCCAGTGACCAACACAGACACACACACACCCCCTAATAAAGGATCCTTCGCAAGGTCTAATGGGACCCCGCTAAGGATGCTTGGGGTTATAACCTGGGATCCTTCGAAGGGCTAATGAGACCCCACTAAGAAAGCCCGGTTATTCACGCATTCACTCTTCCAAACACTCAAAATCACTCACTCTCACACTCGTATGGGCCCAACTTCTGGGAGAATCTTGCTCAAAAAAAGCGTGGTCAAAACACACACACAAACACGGACGAGGGTGAGCGTCGGATACGCGTATTTCGGCCACAAGGTGGCCTTCTTCAGCGAACTGAAGGGAAAAAAACACTAGCAACGCAAGGTTGAACGTGTGAGCCCTTGCGAAGGATCCTTTTTTGGGGGGTGTGTGAGTGTCTGTGTTGGTCATTGGCTGGAGGAAGTCACTTTCCCCGTAAACCGTCACAGGAGGGTATTCTGGTTGAGAGGCTTTGGGTTGGTCACTGACGTTTTCGTTAAACCAACACAGTAAACTTTAATTTCTTTCTTTTTTGACGAGTGGTTCCAATTATTACGGCCATTGGAGATTTATTCTTTATTTGTATTTGTATAAGAAACCGTAGATCTCAAGTTTCCTCGATTCGGTTGAAATTTGAATATGCCGCTTTGGGAAAACGTAGTGAGACATCTAGGGACGCGAATGTAGTGTCCGGCGTGATTGCGCGCATGCGACGGGCGCCCGCACATGACGCGGGAGAGAAGCAGGCACTTTTATGTGTTCCGTCCAATTGACGCGGTGACACAGTGTGGACAATTGTGGACAACAGGTTGGGTTACCGGAAGGTGGGCGAGCAGTGGGTTATGAAGATGCTCAGCTAACCGCAAACAAAACTGCATATGAGGCTAGCATTGCAGCATCTGTTCCGGTATCATTAACCCTTTGAGTGCGGCATGACGTGATATCACGTCATGGTTTTCTTTGCACTGATGCTGAAGACGTTATATCACGTCAAGGGTACCGTGAGCGTTCCAGCTTTCATTAGGGGGCCTAGCGGAAGTTCTCTAGTGAAAGATGGAACACTCACAGTACCCATGACGTGATATCACGTCATCAGCTCCAGCGTAAGGACAACCATGACGTGATATCACGTCATGCCGCACCCTCGTCGTTGTCGGTGACGAGAGCTGGTCCCATCACTTCGAACCAGAGACAAAGCGGGACGGCATGCAATGGATGCATGCGTCGTCACCTCCCACTAAAAAATTAAAAGCTGTGTCCTCAGCAGGCAAGGTTGATGCTCACTGTCTTTTTCGACGTCCGAGGTCCGATACTCATCGAATTCCTCGAGCTCGGAAAAACCATTCACAGTGTCGTGTACTGTGAGACACTACATAGCCTACGCAAGTTCATCAAGAGCAAACGGCCCGGGCTGCTCACGGAGGAAGTGATTCTGCTCCACGATAACGCGCGTCCCCACGTCTCCAGGGTCACGCGCAGTTTACTGGCCAAGTTTAAGTGGAAGCAACTTGAGCATCCACCATACAGCCCGGACATGTCGCCCTGCGACTTCCATCCTTTTGGTCCGCTAAAAACACGTCTCAAAGGAAAGCGCTTCAACTCGTACGACGAGCTGAAGGATACAGTGGAGGACTGGCTCTTGTCCCAGCCACAGGAATTCTGGGAACAGGGAATCCTTCAGCTCATGAAACTGTGGGATAGTTGTGCTCAGGCCTCTGATGATTACTTTTGAATCAATACTTCACTTATACCCACAGTGTCGTTTCGTACCTTTTAATTTGAACACCCCTTGTACTTTGGTTTCAGGGGAATAGGTATTTCGCTCAAACTATCCTGTCCTTTCCTCCCTCCTTTTTACTATTGCATCCCCTCCCTCTTCCATGGCTGGTGCCCTAGTTCCTCCTGCCGCACGACCTTATAGCGGATTGCAAGGTTGTATGTAGATGTAGATGCACCACTCATTGTATTCCCAACCTCCACGGATTTCTCTCTTCCTCTCTTTTCCGGGGACTGTTCCTGCTGCTCGCTTTCAGGACTCACGTTTTGTAATGTCCATGTCCTCGTCGAACGCTTTTTTTTACGGTACATATTTTTTTTTCGTCCCGCCCGCCAGCGTTCGACGAATCACGTGTATTCTTTTTTTCCGCCATGTTCTTTGCCCGATCTTCATGTGCTCCTTTGTTTTTCACGTCTCACGCATCAGGAGTCATGGCTCCGATGATTGATTAGCCGCGGCTCTCCGCTGAACGCTTCGATCGGCTAACCGCTTTGTTTATGTACAAGTTTTCATTTTAACGCCCAGTTCGCAGTTTGATTCGTGAATATCATCCTTGGCTTTTTCTGGCGTGGTGATTTTTTTAACGTCAATTTCTCCTTTCATTGGCGTTTTCAAACGGTTGTTATTCCGCAAAATATGCCCGACCTATTTTCCTCTTTTATTTGGCGGTATTTTTATCAAGCACGCTTTCTCTCAAATAGATATCCTTTTGTTTTCTGCGGCCCTCCACTCCATTCCTTTCATCAGCTAATCGCTCTATTTATGTATAATTCTTCACTTTGGTACCATTCATAATCTTCCTCTAAGGTAAATATGTCCTCAGACAGGTTTAAATTGCACTGCTCCCTCCATGCTCGTCCATCCTCTGCTGCCTTCCTCAGCTCTTCGTAACTCCTTCCATTCATAATATCCGTCAACGTATCATTTCCTCGTCATTCCCTCCTCTTTCCCTCGATCTTTCCTTTAAATATTCTTTTCATCAGGCGATCTCTCCTCAGGACATATCCCATCTAGTTCGCCTTCCTCTTTGTTATTGATCTTAAAATATTCTTTTCCTCGTTCATCCTCACTAGCACTGCCTCGTTTCTCACTTCATCACTCCGTTTTAATCTTTCCACTCTTCTTTGTAGCCACTTTACAAAACCTTCTGGATATTTGTCCTCTTTTTTTCCGGACTGTCCACCTTTCTGCTCCATAAAGGACAACACTCCAAATAAAACATTTAGCAAATCTTTTCCTTAAGCCTATGTTTATTGCTTTGGATGAAAGTAATTGGTTGACTATACTGAAGGCTGCATTTCCCTATCATATTCTACTTCTTACTTCCTCCGTACAGCTTCCTTTCCATGTTATAAGACTTCCGAGGTATCTAAGGGATGGCCTTTTTTGGTGATGGTATTTATTTGTTCTAGCCTTTTTCCATCTATGATGATTTGGGAACTACTTCCTATTTTCCTGCTTTCATCACTTCAGTTTTCCCAATGTCCGCTATTCCACGAGTGGCAGAACAACTACTGTAAACATCTGTTGTAATTAATCTAAGCCTAACGAATAAATGTAACCATATTAGGTTGGAACTGGTGGAAGTTGTCGATATTCGTGATGATTTATTTTTTTAAAATTATATCTATTAATAAAATCCTTCCTTTCTCTCGAACTTGAATTATTTCTGTGAATATGTTAGCAATTTATTATGTCTACATACTATTGTACAAATATGCCTCCAATAATTATGTGAAATTCACAGTGGAAATATTCGTCGCCTGGACTGGGAATCGAACCCAGATCCCTCGATTTCGCGCCGAGTGCTCTAACCAATAAAGCTACCCAGGCGTCCTCTTCCACTGTGAATTTCATGGGGGCTTTAAGAAGCAAGTTGTCCTCACAGGTACCGTGCATATGATGCAAGTGGTGCCCGTATGGGAGCGCCAAGCGCCACAGTCCACGGGGTAGAGCATTAGACGCGAAATCGAGGGATCTGGGTTCGACTACCAGTCCAGGCGAATGATTTTTCCACTGTAAAATTCACACAATTGTGTGATCACTAGCGGGTGACTCCGTTGAAGTAACTGCGGGGCTAGTGCCGTAGTTCTTTGAAAATGCCTCCAATATTCGTTTGTTTCTGTTGTCTCATTCCGTTTCTCTCTTTTTTATCTCCATTCTTTTCATTTTAGTTTCTGTGAGCCTGTTGTATCCTATTATACGTCCAGTATGTTCCCTCCCTCTTCGTATTCTCAGGTTTCTATGCACGCTTATTATCTCATCTCTTTGTAGGCCTTCATTATCGGTAATCACTTCCATCCATTTACCGTCATTATCCTTTGATAACTTCACTTTTCAAACGCTTATTATATTCTTCGTCCTGAAACTGTCTTCGTCCAACTATAACAGGAATAATTGAACACTCTTGTAAGTTAGGTATTAAAAAAATCCTTCCTTTCTCTCGAACTTGAATTTTTTCTGTTAATACCTGCATACTACCGTGCGAGCCGCCGTGCCACATGGGCACGTGGCAGGGGGTATTAGGGCACCAGCCGATTAAAGGTGTTAAGAATAAGGTTTTGAAAGGTGAATTGTATAATAAGATTGTATAATAATTTTTTCTGTTATTATATCTGCATACTACCGTGCGAGCCGCCGTGCCACATGTGCACGTGGCAGGGGGTATTAGGGCACCAGCCGGTTAAAGGTTTTAAGAATAAGGTTTTGAAAGGTGAATTGTATAATAAGAGTGTATTGAGTGGTGCTCAGTTTTTATTGTGGTCACTTATTGCGCGTGGAAAAAAACGAATTTTTACACATATCATTTCGGCAATATATCTCTCTTATTTTATCGGATCTGTCGGACCTAGAAATTAAGGGTGGCTTCAAAATGATATTCTCTGTGTCGCTCTAAAACACACCTGTTCTCAATTCCTCAAGCAAACTAAGCTTAGCGCGCAGCCTGCGTGTCTCTGGCGTCTCCTAGCCTAATCCCTCTAAAAGCTGTGTAGCACTGTATGTTTGGCCGTAGCAGATGTAAACGAAGCGTGCAGTTTTCCTTTTTAATCGTATTTTTTAAAAATTAAACCTTTCCATCCTCTTCGTCTTCAATGCTACCGAATACATTTCATTTCATTTTCATTCCATTTATTTTTCAAGAATTTAACATCGATGTTCCATCAGGCATATGAAAAATTAAACATAATGATATATTTTTTTTTCTTCTTTTGCCAAAAAACTATAGCAGCTCAGGCTCATATACTTAAGGAAAAATCAACAGAAATGCACCTTGCTTAAAAAAATTACAGCAAAAATAACGGCAAAAAAACCACAAAAATAGAAATGCTCCATGATAAAAACAGTCTTTTACAATTCCGCAAACATTTGTCTCTGTCTGTAGAACCATTATTAATAGAGATTTATATTATTTTTTATATTAAATATATCTACATAATACCCCGTGAGCCGCCGCAAGGGCGTGTGGAAGGGGGTGTTAGGTCACCAGCCGTGTGAAGGTGTAAGTTTTTTGGAGATGAAATGGTAACATCTGTTACAGGAGTGTACTTAGAGGAGCTCAATTTTTATTGTGGTCGCTTATTGTTCGCGGAAAGAACGAGTTCTTGTACCTATCTGTTCGGTAGTGTATCTCTCTTATTTTATCGCGTCTGTTAGACCTAGAGATGCAGTGAGGAGTCATGATAATATTTACTATGTTGCTCTGAAAAATTTCAGTTATAAATTTATCAAGCAGCCTAAGCCTAGCGTGTAGCCTTTTAGCGTCTAGGGGCTCCCACCTTAATCCCGCTAAAAGTTGTGAGACACTATGTGTAAGCTCGTAGCAGTTTTTAACGAAGCGCGCTGCTTTCCTTTGTATTTTATTAATTTTTTTGGCTAAATCTATTTGACCAGGGTCCCAAATGCTCGCGGCGTATTTGAGGTGTGGTCTAACCAGAGCAAAGTAGCATCTCTTTTTTGCTTTTTCATCCGTGGACCTTCCTATTATACGTTTAACAATACCTAGTTTCTTTAATGCTGCGCCACATAAGTTTTGTATGTGTAATCGTCACGATATATCAGAAGTTGAGGTGATTCCAAGATTTTACTGTATCCGAAGATTTTATGTTTACTCCACCCACAGTATAGGTATGGCATTTTTGTGATGACTTTTGCAGGAAGTGAACTGTGGTGCATTTGCTGATATTTAATTTAAACTCCCACTCCTGGCACCATGAATGAACGTTATTAATGTCCGATGACAGAGCTCCAAAGTCCGCGTCTTCGCTCATTTCACGGTAGATAACTGTAGCGTCTGCAAATTACATTAATTTACTGCTAACTCTAGAACTTAGGTCATTAATACAAATAATGAATAAAAGAGGGCCGCACACACTTCCCTGAGGAACACCGGATATGACTTCGACCATATCGGAGCTGAAACTATCAATAACTACTTTGTGTTTTCGATCACTGAGAGAGTCACTTATCCAATGCACTATTTATCTATTAACTCCGCATGGTTGCAATTTATATATCAGTTTTTTGTGAGGAACCTTGTCGCATGCCTTCTTGAAATCAAGGAATTTTGCCTCACTTGCTTAATCGATGATGGCTTCTTAGAATGATGGATTGTTTTTTTCTCCTATTTATCCATCCACAATTATTTTTAAAACGAAAACTATGCAAAAATTGAATGCAAGAATTGAAGGCTTAAGTTCCGTCAGACATCTGACGCTTAAAAACCCTAATCTATATCCTGTGCGCGAGTGATTTGAGATGGCAAAAGTAGAAACCTCTGTTCCAAAGTCAAATTCAACGCAGTTATCATGGAAGTAAAAATCTGGTTAAAAAAGACCCCATATAAAGGTCCCCTGGGACCCTTGAGCACCTCTCATACGGCCTATTAATCCCTTTATGTCGTTAGAAACAAGTGCGCCAAATTTTGTTCGAGTCTCTCAAGGGATTTAGAAGTTTATATGGCGTTTTGGCGAACGGTATTTTAATTTTATGGATATAGAAGAAACTCGGGAGCAGCCAAATAAAATTTGTCCAACCTTGAAAAACAGCTTGGACGATCACTTGTCGTTGTAACCCTCCCAACTTTCTCGCGGTGCCCATTTCTGATTCCAGGGTGGGGGTCGGGGATGGAGGGTGGTTTTCCCATCCATCCTATCGTCTTTAATATCCGTGTCCCCCTTGTTACGACTTCGCCACCCCCGTCGTTCATCCCTCTTGCTCTCCACAGTCCTTGGCCTACTGTGCCGCTGATGCGGTTGCAGGGGGGCACCCCTCTTCCCCCTTCTGTCCCCCTGTCCGACCCCTGCCAGAATATTCCTCCCTCCATCCCTTCATCCGCCCCCTCGCCGAATCCTCCTCTCTTCCCCCCTCACCGCGTGCAGCGACACCCCGTTTCCTTTCCTATCCCCCCTCCCTCCCACGTCTCCCCTTTTGCCGAATTCCCATTTGCGCCATTCGTCAACCTTCTTCCTCCTCGTGGAAGGCTTCCGCGACCTGATGAGTTTGCTGATGAAGGTCTTCCTGGTTGTCCTCTGCGTTGTGTCCATCGCCGGGGCGACGGTTTATGCCCTCGTCGTCGCGGTCAAAACTATTGTGTCGAGGCAAAATTAATCGCCGAAAGAACACCGCTACTTTCCTGCGAATCATACGGGATGCTATTGAAATCACTCAACGCTTCAGAAGCGATGACAACGCCAGAAAACACTGGTTCAGATGTAGTAATAGTAATAATAATTTTTCTAGCAACCATCTTCCCAGCGTAGCCACACATCCGATGGGCGTCGGACGTGGCTGCGATTACTGCCCCACCCCTGTCGAGTCCTCGACCATTATGACGGCAATGAAACCCGATGCTTGCTGAAGAATCGGACGGGAATGTTACTAAAGTAACGATAATAATAATAATTTTTCCAGCAACCATCTTATAATCTTGATGTAATCGCTAAGGTGATAAATTTATGAATCAAGTCTCTCTGGTACATTTTCCGATGTACCAGACTCCGATGAAAACATGGCTCTCTTTATTTGAAAATGTTGTTCGTGATCACTTAATTATAGTGATAATAAAGAATTTATTCCACGACAACAAGTTATGACATAAAAAATTAAAAAAACATCAAATTGGTCGGGAATATATTTTTTTTTGGGAATGCCCGCTTTGTGGTTACTGACTCGATCATCTTTTAAACAGTCCTCATCTCTGCGATGGCGTTTTGACACAGTAAAAACACTTTTTTAAATATTGACTCCCCAGCTGGTATTACAACATAATTAAACACATTTTGAAGTAAAAGAAAACTTACATTGTGACGGACACATTGATAAATATATATACTTAGTCAAAGTTTTTCGTTATTTCATAAGATCATATTTTTACTCGAAAACTTTGAAAAAAATACTAGATGCTCATTCCTACACCTCTCTCCGCATAGCGAGATAAAGCTTTGAAATAACTCCTTACGTTCTAGAAATATCACCAGTTATTTCAATGGCCTCGGTCTTAATATCTTCTGCAAATCAAGATCTCTTGGGCATCGTGCAACGTGATAAACGATTAAGGAAAGCGTTGAAATATTAGAGGTACGAAACCGGATCAACATAACTCGCGGTTTTGGATTGTGTCTTCTTTATCGCAACCCATAAGTAGGTATAAGAAATGCGTGCTCGGTGTTCATCATAGTGTGCTTTGTGCTTCAAATTGTCATTTTTGAGCGAGTAACTAGAAGTGTGTTTGCATTAATAATAATTTATTCTTCCAGAAACAAATAGATTGATATGTTCATTAACAAATTCGAAAGTCAGGTACCCCACTTAGCAATAGGCCTGTTTTTAGGGCACCGTCAGTTTTATTTAACATGCATTGCTGAGTAAAACGTATAAAATATGATATGTACAATTCGAATTCGATACATGAGCGTATATGAGAGAAAAACAATTTTTTTTAACAGAAAGCCAAACTTCTTATTTTTACTGACAAACAACTTTGATTTTGATAGGAAATAAAACAATTAATCTCAACAAAAAATCTCAACGAAGCACAATTTCGATATTTTCAAGAGACCTAAACCTTTGTTTAACTAATCTAATGAAATGTTTACAACTTGTTACCTTCTGTTATTTTGTTCGATAATTGATTATATGATTTTCGTCACATTTATAAAAAAAGATCTTTTAAAATATATTAAGAAAACAACCAATCAAAGCGAACCCAACTCCTGCCGATGGGCGAAAGGGAAAAACTTCTCCACTGACCTGAAGACGCACTCCCTCTACAGCGTCGGCGAAACTATCGTCCCCGTGCGATAGACATACGTTATACTACGCTCCCGTCCATTGAAGTAAATGGGGCGAAGACTACTCATGCAAAAGCGAAGACTTGTAAATATTTTTCAGGAGGTGAAACTTCATCTGCGTCCATAACAATGTCACGTTCATTTGAAATGTCTGATCAGGTGATAACCGATGCTCACAGATGAAATTGATGTTAACTGCATGTATCTTTTGTGGGTGTAAACAAAGACACCAGAGAATAAGAAAAAAGTTCATGTTCTTTACCCAATCCCATTAGAAAGTAGCAGGTTATGGGCCCAAATATACTTAAGTACCTGATGTGTCGTTCATGGTGTCCTTAATCGCGATATCTAGCTTTATTGGCAATATTCCCCCAAAAAACACTTTATGTATAAGGCTGCATGAAACTTTGTTGAGTGGTTTGAACGAGCCATAATCTCAAACCCCCCGTGATTGTACCACGTGACTCCTTTGTTACCTGCTCAGAATGATTCCGTGTGATTTCAAACAAAACCCCTCTGGTGATGATGTAGTACATCGAAACCTAGGTCGAATTAAAGTTAATCTAAGTGAAAAACTGCCATTTCTGTTGTTCATGAAGTTCGCATTATGGCTACATCATTTTGCGTTCAACGTTAATCAGGCTTATATACTGGGACAAATGATATTTTTCTTGAATCTTTTATCGGGAACTTCTAAACAAGTTGAAAAAGTTCTTTTCGAAGAACATAAAAAAGACACCTTCAGTTTGGAGCCGCTGATGGAGTGTCCAACCTGAATGTGTAAGTCCACTCAAACACCTGGCCTTTCACTAAGAAGCATCTCCTCTCTCACTTTGGTTCCCGCTATTCTAAGGTCAACCTCTTCTCGCACCCCTCCCCCCCCCCACGAACTTTCCCTTTCCTTGCCTCCTCAACCTCTTTTATCCGCGTTCACTCTCTTTCTCTCTCAACTCTCTCCCTTCGCTCCTTTGCACTTTCACCTTTTTCCGACTTCTTTATTTTAAACCGCTTGGCCAAGTTGTCTTTAAAAATAAAGATTTCACGAGTCTCAGGGTGACGCGGAGTAGACATATCGAATCCTGGCGAAAATGTACCAGAACTAGGGGGAACCCAAGGGGAGGGGGGGGGGTTAGGGGATAGGGGATACATCCCCCCGAAAATTTTTGGTTTTACCAAACAATTTTAACAACTAGACGAATTTATAAAAAACATCATGAAACACTCCGATCACTGATGTGAAAAGTATAATAGTTATTATTATGCTCATTATTATAATGCTTATTATTATATAGATAGAATGATGTAACAGTTTTATAGTTTTTTTAGGATGACGGAAAATTGCCAATTAATGGTAGTCTTCCCCCCCGCCCCCGAAATCAATTCCTGGGATCACCCCTGACCAGAACTGACCGTCACAGCGCCTTAGTCGTTAGCATGGGTTGCCACGCGTGGTACGGGTATAGAATCTACAATAGCATTCATACATGAGAGTAAATAAACTCTTTAGTATTCGAATCCACATTGAAAATAATCCTTGTGCATTTCCACAGTTATTTATTTGAAACGTACAACGTGTTTTGCATCTTCCTGCATCTTCAGGTGCAATTTCTTATATTTTATTTATTGATTGTTACGATAGTAGCTACCGCTAAGAAGTGGGGTTTTGGAGAACAAACTAATTTTTGGGTGGAAAGGCAGGGGAACATAGGTTAGGGTCTTGTGAGAAGGGAAATTTTTCCCTCATAAGCTCCAAACTCAATTACTCATTGGCATTACCAAAACGTAAGGCGGGAGTCAGAGGAAATTACACAACTTGTATAATATTTCTATAAAAAACAACGGAACTTGCGGTGAGAGAAATTTACCTTGCTCAACGCTAAAAAAACAAAGAAAATGATGGGCACTACTCTAAACTGCTAGGAGCGAATATGTAGTGTTTCTCAGCTTTTAGTGGGATTAGGTTGGGAGCTCGCAGAGACTCGGAGGTTACTTTAGGCTTACTACACTAGGCTTAGTTTGCTTGAGAACCTTGGAACAGGTGTGTTTCAAAGCGGCATAGATATTATCATTTTGATGCCACGCTTCATTTCTATGTTCATGCATACATTAAATCGTAAATTAGCAAAATTAGAAAATCAGCTTGTCAGTGCGCTGCGCTAGAGAAAAATCGGGGTTAAGAAAGATAACGTACAGGCCACGCCCTCGGTACAGCTTTTATCATTGGCCACCTCTCCATCCACCTCAATGGGCTGGCGTGCCGAGCGGGTAGAAGCCTAACGAAAGGTGGCTGACGTAATGGCGTCACCTTGGTGTACAGTCGGGAAAGCTCTTATTTCCGAGAAAAATGGATACATGGACCTTAAAAAATGGTTCATTTACGCATATGATTGAAGGCGATGAGAATGATATGATTGACATACATCATCAAATTTTTGATATAATGAAACAAAGTTTTATTAATCCTCTTAGTGCCACCGAAATTTGGTGGTACTAGCGAAAAGTGCCAGCGTGAATTTGAGAGTTTTGTAACACCTTATGAAAAAAAATAATATGAATTTACTATTTTAGACATGAACGTAATGTTTATTTTTTTTACTAAAAATTTATTAATTTTGTTTATAATATTCTGATACATTGCATAAAGGATAAATGTAATTATTACAACAAAATTAGTTTGAAAAATAATTTGTACTCGAGCCGATATATCGCCTCATGGCACTTTTCGCCTGTGGAGCAAAAGCCGATATATCGGCCTGTGGCACTAAGAGGGTTAAAGAAGCTGTAGGAAATTAATGATTTCAGGCGTAACTCTGCGGAATAACTTCATGATTATCGATTGAAACACACTGTAATTTCCGCATGAGATTTTTATTTTCACGACCCAAGTTTCGTCGCTGTGCGACATCATCGGGTAATTTACAAGTTTGTCCATACGATCATATACCCTCTGAGGCAAGGGGGTTGAAAATACCGTAGTTTGCACCCCTTCCTAGTCTACCTTCCCACCCCCTTGGTGCCTTTTCAACCCCCCTTGCCTCAGAGTGTGTATAATTGTATGGACAAACTTGTAAATTATCCGATGTCGTTGCACACCGACGAATCCTAGATCGTGAAAATGAAAGTCTCACGTGGAAATTACTAAGTGTTTCACTCTATGATCATGGAGATATAGGATGTAATTCCTTCGCTGGAAATCTCGGAAAACTGCCGTTTGACACGCAAAAAAATCCGTGTATTCAAAGTCGAGTGATAGAGTTTCGACCGAGTATGCATAAGTCCACTCATACACATACATGCCCTTTCACTAACACCTCTCAGGTCTTTCCCGTCCTCGGGTCGCGCCCCCTTGATCCCCCAAACATCCCCTTTCGTCTTTTTACCCTTTCTCTTTTCCATTCTCTCCCTCCATCGCTTTCCCTCCCATTCCTCGCCATTTTCTCCTTTCTTCCCCCATGGCTTCTCCAAGCCTCTCCAGCGCACTCGGAAATCCAATTCACCACCTTCACAAACCCACTTCTCTCACTCTCTCTCTCTCTCTCTCTGTCCCCTTTACCTCCCCTCACATCGCCTCAGTCCCACCATCCACTCTCGTGTACCACCGTAGATTAAAGATGCGAGTAGATTGAACCAGGTGGTTGGATATGAAAGTGTGATAATTATATTAATAATAATATAATTTATTGTTATTGGACATTTTTGCTGTCCGTTAGGAACATGCAGAATTTTTAAAATATTTAGAGCTCACATGTTACAGCAAAAATGAACAGGGCTGGGCGGATGCATTACGTAAAGTAAAAATGAAAGAGCAGAAAAAAAGAAAAAAAAATACCACAAGATATACTTTTTCAAGAGCTTTTAGATGGTGAAAAAAATTTTCGCTTGAATACAGATAAAGAGGCAGAATTCTTAATATCCTTGGGAATACTGTTCCTTAGTCGTGCTCCGACAACAGAGGAAGATTTTTGAAAATTGGTTGTTCTATGCTGGGTGGTGATTATAAAATCAGGAGCCATTCTTACAGGCTGACGCGCTAATTTTGTATTATTAATATGTTTTTCATCGATATTTTACTATAAATCAGCATGAATTTACATCGTTAAAATGGAATCTGCTGGAGTACATTTCTTATTTATTTAAATTAACAATAACCCACCATCCTAGGAAAACTATGGTAAAATCGATAAGAATCTTAGTAATCAATGCATGGTTCAACAGTTGCGTGCCTTGAAACTCGTACAAGTAGTGGTTATTCTTGCCTTACATCCGCTAATTCGTCCATTCCGTCGCGCTTTCAACAGGAAAGTAAGGAGAGAGCAGGGATAACCAGTACTGTTGTTATTTCAGTTGTCAGACTTCAGTTTGAAGCTGTAATACCTTCTCCATATGCCTCAATAGTTCACACACAACCCCCCGGGATACAAATGCGGTCCCTCTTGATAGGAAGCCAGTGCCATAGCTTCCTCACTGTCCTCATATCTATTGTAACGAAGCAACTATGCTGTAAAGTAATTTATCAGTTATTTAATAGTAAATTGAATGTGTTAAACCATGGCCCAAGAATGCGTAACCAGGGACGCGGAAGCAAAATAAATATTGAACAATGAAAAAGGGGATGAAGAAACGGCCGCGTGTGAAGAAAGAAGGACGAGGTCTCTAAGTGAGCGTTACATTAAATTTTTTTCTTTGTGAGCGTGAGTAGCAAAATGTTCTGTGAAGATATACGAGTGTTATAGTGCATTATAGTGTACGCTTCTAGAGTATGGAACTCTCTACCATCTAAAGTTAGAAATATTAAATCCATCCATGCTTTCGAGTCCAAGGTGTATGATATCCTAATAAATAATCCTAAAATGTTGTCTGTCTAAAATTGAAACGAAGTAAAATTATACAAATGTTAAATTGGATGCCTTATATATATTGAAGAAGAATTAATGTGTTGAACATGAATGTGTTCAACTTTATACTTGCAATTATTACTGTTATCATTAATTACCTTTTTCCTCACGGTTTATATGCTTAATCATGAACTTAAATGTTATCCTAGTAGTGCTCTCTGCAGTAATATGTACGGCTGTATTACGAATTCCAAGCTTACAATGATTTTTTAAAAATTTTTTGTTTTGCCTGTCATCATTGTATAATTAATTCGATTTTGTATATTGAGTTTCATCACTGTATTATTAATCTAATTTTTGAATTTTAAAATTGTATTAATTTGAAAAATTGTACTTCATTATCTCAGGGGCTAAGAGTAGCCCACGATAATAAACGTTGTTATTATTATTATTATTACAAAGTAATCTGTGAAAAACGTCATCTGACAATACAAAAATCTGAAAAAACGTCATCTGATACAAAAATCTGTAAAAAAAAATAAATAAAAAAAAATAAACGAGTGTCATGATATATTGCGAAATATTCTGTGACAAATAAGATGAATGTTACACTATTTTCCCTTTCCTTGCTCTATCTTAGCTTCACTCATTCTTCGAAACCTTTCCGCCTCGCTCAACGACCGAATCTCTTTTCTTTCCAAACCCTCTTCTGTCCTTTCGGGTAAAGGGGCAAAGATGACGTCGTTCCCTTTCCTCTCCTTTCCGCCCTTCTCACGCGGCACTCCTGTCTTCTCCTTTGAATTCCCTTCGTGTGTTCAAACCCTCCCTCTCGAAACCTCGTCCGATGTGTGCGAATGACCGTTGATGTCACGGGGCGCGGAAGTTTTTATATATTTTTTTCGGCTCGTCAAGTGTTCGGTTTCAGAGGCGAGGGAAGCGTGGGAGGATGAAGAGACGGGGAGAAAGATAAGGGGCATGATCTCCGCATCAAACACCTCTCCGTCCAATGCTGCTCTCTGATGATGCAGATCTTTCTCCAAACCATTAGAGTAATCTGACTACTCACTCTCTCTTTTCCTCGCTCAATTCTAATACTTACTAGTAGAGCTGTGCGAATGTTTCGAAATCGAATCGACTCGAATCAGGCATAATTCGATTCGGTTCGCCTGCAAATCGGGATGCTTCGAAAGCGAATGATTCGTAATATTCGATTCAGATAGATTCGTCTTCGAATCGTAACATGCATTCAAGCATGGCTCTCATCCCCGAATTCTTTTCTATTCTTTGTGCCACTATTTATATATATGTATACGCCAATGTAAGGCCCTGAAATATAGTGAAAATCTATATTAATTGAACTCTGCATAAACTTTTGCATTTTATTTAGAATTCGAATTCGATTCGCAAGGGAATTTTTTTAGGGTGATTTGATTCACTAACGAATATTTAAGAAAACAATTCGTTTCGATTAGAATCGAAATTTATGTGGGAGATTCGATTCGGTTCGATTCGAAATGAAAATCCCTGATTCGCACAGCACTACTTACTAGTTTCTCCTTGCTCTGTTTTTGGTTTTATGAGTTTGAATAGAGTTATAGGCTCTTCTGCTCTAGTTGTCTATCTATCAGGATTGGTTTACCACTGCCCTCCACCTCTCTCTATCCCCTGCCATCCTCTTCATTTCTGAAAACTGTACGCATCTTATGTCCTCCATTGTCTGCTTCCAATATTCCAATCTAGCTCTTCCTCTCTACCTTCTGCCTTCCATCATCTCTAATAAAGTCACCTTCACCTAATCCCTCATGCCGCAGTACATAACGGATTCATCCGTCCCGTCTTCTTTTCACTGTTCTCCACAGGCTCCGTTCTTCCTTCATTTTTCTCAGTACCCCTAGATTCGACACTCTTTCTGTCCAACTTGTCGAACACATTCTTCTTTAACATCACATTTCAAAAGCCTCTAGATTTTTCTTTTCCGTTTGTCCCATATTCCACGTCTCGCTGCCATACAACAATACACTCCTTACAAAGGTGTTGACTAGCTTTTTCCTCAGCAAAATATCAACGGAGTTTGATGTTTAGAGTTTTTTCTTACTATTTAAGGCATATTTTGTCCTAAATTTTCTACTCCGCATTTCTTTTGTAGTCCTTTCTTTAGAAGTTATTTTACTTCCGTCTGAAGTTATTTGTATTGAGAAAAAGTAACATGTTTTGGGAGGCAGCCGACGGCTGAGGCCATCCGGGACACAAAGGATATGACGATAGGTTGCTTGGGGAAACATTTAATGAGGAAAGGTGGAGAGGAAACGTGACGATAGCATTAGCCGGCTCTTCACAAAAGGCTCCCGGGAGAATACAGAGCAATGCCTCTTCCGACGGACAGAGTACAGTTCTTGAAATTCTTTCTACGTTACACCAAGTTGGGGACGTAATTCGACAGAGTAAAACACTGAGACCGTCACGGACGTACGAACCCTACGGACCTTGGGGTAGGAAGCGAGGACTCTGGCAATAGAGATTTAGTTTTTAACTAGCATGCATTAAAATCAGGCATACATTTTCGTGTTTTCTTTTCGGAACGCAGTTTACTAAATTAGACGGATGGTTGCGCTAGAGCAAGACGAGTTTTGAATTAGTCGGCAGCTGATGGCGTGGACCATGTATTTTTTTATCGTGTTTAGAAAAGGCTGGCCATGAGTTTACTATTTAGTGCTCCGTTGCGCGGGTTATAAACCTGGGCTCTGAGGAAAGAGGACGAAAATATACAACAATACCTTTCAAGATGTGATCGTGGAGTGGTCGGACGAAAAGAAAGCGGAAAGAAGTTCTCATCTTGATGGCTGAGGAGAGGAAAATTCTGGAGGAGATTAGGAGGCGGAATTGGTGGTTGAAAGAGGCTATGAGAAGCGAGGGGATGCTGAAGATACATCTACATCTACGTCCTACCCTGCGAGCCACCACGAGGGTGTGTGGCATGGGGTGAAGATCACAAAACATGCACTACTGACATGCAACTAGGATATTTAATGAAGGTATGCTAGATAATAGGGTCACATGGTTAGTATCTACATAATAAGAAAGGGATTATTGGTTGTTATTACATGCATCATGCACTACAGACTACTCTTACTATAGTTCACCTACCTATCCCTTTGCTACGCTGCCTATTGTTCTCTCTTATAGTACGTGGGAAAAATGACATTTTAAATCTATCTGTACGACAATCTATCTCTCTAATCTTGTTAATCTGATCAAACCTAGCATAATACGCAGGGGTTCTCAATATATATCTAACGTCATCTGTGAACAAATCGGTTTCGAATTTACTTAAAAGGTTTAACCTATATTTTAATTTGCGTTCTGAAAGTAATTCCCATCCTAGTTCTTCTATTAAACTCGTAGCACTTATACGATTTTCATAATGGCCTTTAACAAACCTAGCGGATCTCCTTTGCACGCGCTCTAATTCTTTTATCATACCTTCCTCGTACGGATCCCATATACTAGCGGCATATTCTAAATGAGGCCTGACAAGTGAAGATAGGGGCAGAGGGTGTTTTGTAAGCAGATAAAGGGAAGGATGAGAATAGCCTTCGCGGACGCGATGAATAGATAAAATTTGCTTTCAGATGCAACATGGTGGTGGTCATGATAGCAAATTTTTATCAAAACTTCAGCACAAACTACACTCAGATACGACCGTCAATATTCACGAAATAACGACGACGAATCATCATCATTCGGTGGGAGCTGTGTATGTGAAAATGTTTGTTTTAGTAAAACTCTGAATGAAGTTTGATTGGAAAGAGGTAGTATATATGCTGAGCGGGAGAATGAAGTCGTGAAAATAGGTAGGAGCCGTCCGCCTTTAAAGTTCTAAAGGGTTTTAGTGTCTTACACCTAAACCCACCAGTCGTGTGGAGCGTGACCCTCTATGGATCGGAAGCAGGGACCACTGGAGAAACTGACCAGAAAAGACTAAAAGTCTATGAAACCTGGTGCTGGAAGAGGATGTTGAAGATAAAATGGACGGTCAAAATAAGAAACGATGAAGTGCACAGAAGAATAGAAGAGGAAAGGACCATGTGGAACACCAAAGTGAAAAGAAGAGCAAGATGGATCGGACACGCCCTGAGTCACGGGTTTGTGAAGAACATAATTGGAGGTAAAATAGAAGGAAAAACCCCCAGAGTATTACCCAGGAATTATTTCATGGATTAAATTAAGAGGAGAGTATATTAGGAGAGATAGCAGGAGGAATGGGAACTAGCATTAGATAGAGAAGGGTGGAGGGCTGCAGTCAACCAATCTTAGGATTGAATGACCAATAGTGGTGACCTAAACCTAATTTAACCGATGGTTTACCCGATTTGGAAAGATTGTGCGTATGGTCTAATAAACTCTATATTAATATTCGGTTTTTTAAGCTCTTCGACGCTATCCGATGCCCAACCGCCATTGCTCTCTATTCATCCACGGGCCTACTGGCAACTACTTTTCTGTTATTGCCTTTTCTATGCCTTCTCTCCAACTAATTCTGGGCCGTCCTCTTTTTTTTACGTTGTGGATTCCACCTTAAAATATGCTTAGGTAATCTGTCGTTCGTCATACATTCTATGTGATCATACAACATGAACTGTTTCTTTTTTATGTCATCGACTATGAAGCAGATGTTGGTGATGTTACGGAGATGGATTACTGGAGACGATCTGCGGGTATATATCCAGTCACGAACGAGAGAACATGAAATATAATGAAACGCCGCGCTCCTTGAGTTATTGTTAGTTTGGTGTGTTTCAATGTTTAATAAGTTTATTGTTTATTTTGTGTGTTTTCTCTTATTTCTTATTTTTATGTTTTAAAGTTTAATTTGTTTATTTTGTATGGTCGTTGTTGGTTGTGAGGGAGTTGTTGAAGTTTGGAGGGGGGGGATTGTTGGAGAGGAGAGATTGTAGGAGAGGAGAGAGAGGAGATGGAAGGTGCACTGGAAAACCGAAAATAAAGGACTGCCAAAAGAAAACACCGAGGCGTTATAATAAGGGGAGTTACCCACACAATAGCCGACCATCATATTCTCGTCACCTTTTACTCATGAGGGCCTTTTCTCCTTGCACTGAATTTCTCGATGTGCTCAAAGAGATTCCAAGACATGGACGGCCCGCAACCCGCAAGTGGTAACAGCGGTCAAACTTTCACCACCCCTCTCTCGCGAAGACGGCCGCCTTACCGCTGGCTCGAGCCCGCTAAAATACTCGGTTGTTTATAAACTCGTTAAAGATCGATATCACAATGTGAGTTTACGATGGTAATTGTTATTAAATTATACTGTAGAGAGCTTCAAAACAAGACCAAGATCTTGCTTCTAATACTTTTCTTAACCAAGAAAAAGTTGTTTTATAAACTTGTTAATAACTTTTTTATGGCACATTAGAAAGAACAGCGTTTGAAGATACGTTTATATGTTTTTTCTACACAATACTACAGGTTCATTACGATTAAACTTTAATTTTCTTCACTACTAAATGTCAAAGAGAGCGCTCCGTTCGAAAACGGCAAAAAAGCGGCACTTTTTTTGTTCTCACCGCAATAAAAAATCGAGAGAGTAATGTAAAAATATTCGGCATCCACCGTAAAGCGTAAAATAAAACAAGCTAAAATTTGGTGTAAATCGCATTCATGTGGGTACCACGGCTCATTTTTAATCAGTGTCCAAACTCGAGTCTACATAATTTTGGCACCGACAGTTCTTCCAGGAAACCTGGGGTGATTGCTATCGCGTTTTGTTCTCTTGCCGTAAGATTCCCGTCCATGTTTCTCCTCACGTTTCTTCTCTCTGTGTGTGCTGTTTCTCCTTCCCTCTCATTTATCCTTTCTCCTCACGTCGTTCTGTTCCTCATCTCTCCTCCCCCACCTGTGTCCGTGTGGCGTTTTTCTCTCTGCGAGCATCCCTTTCCGATGTTGCGACGTGTTCCCTCTCGCACACCCGTCCCAGTCCTCTTCCCTGTCCCTCTTCTCCCTCTCAACCTGACATCATTCCGTCCCTCCATCCATCGGAAAGGAACCTCCCCCTCCTGCGGCACCCGGCACGCCAGCCTCCTCCTTACCTTCTCGACTCTCCTCTCTTAACGTTAACTTTCCCTCCGTCCCTTTATTTCCTCTTTTTCCCCACTTTCCCGTCTCCCAGGGTGTGCGTATCCTTTTATGTAAACCCCCGGCAGTTTACACGTGTCTTCTCTCTCACCTCCGTCCGTCCCCCTTTATGCGGCCATCCTACTCGGATCTCTTCCCCTTTCTTACCTTACGGGAGGGGGTGGTCCATTCTCATCTCGTCCTGTTGCCACCTACGGCCTCCTTCTTGTCCTTATCTTTTCCTGACATATGCCGACCGTCTCTGTTCACCCTCCTGTGTCGACGCGCCATCGTCCCCCTTGGAGTTGAAGAATTCAGTTTGGGCGGATGGCCCCATTTTTTTAAATTTCGAATCGTTAAAATTGCCCCCTGTACTTATTAAACAAGCTAGCGACGGGTACAGTATTTCACCTTGTTGTCACGTATAGCGATCTACTTATATTTCCTTACATTAACATAACTAATACTTTGAAAGTACTTGATTAGGCGGCACCTCGAATACGCCGCGAGCATTTGGAACCTTGGTCATAAAGATTTAACCAAAAACAATAGTAAAATACAAATAAAACCTGCACGCTTCGTTAAAAATGCTACGAGCATATTCTGTCTCACAACCTTTAGAGGGATTAAGGTGGGAGCCCCTATAGACTTGGAAACTACGCGCTAGGCTTAGGTCACTTGATAAAATCAGAACTGGTGTGTTTCAGAGCGACACAGAGAATATTATCATGACGCCTCATTACATCAATAGGACTGACAGAAGCAATGAAATAAGACAGATTCATTGCAAAACAACAACTCGTTCTTTTCGCGCACAATAAGCGACCCCAATAAAAACTGAGCTCCACTAAATACGCTCCCATAATTCATGTCACCATTTCACCTCCCAAAACCCAATCCCTTGCGTATTTTCACGGCTGATGTCCTAACACCCCCTGCCGCACGCCCATGCGGTGGCTCGGAGGGTATTATGTAAATGTAGATATATGACCGTTCTACTGCACCCTGGGATTTCAGTTTTTCCGAGCATAACGTCGGCCCAATCAACAAATCACGGAACTCAGATCTACTTCCTACATGGAAAGCAAAAAACTGATTATTTTTTATGGGAAAGGAGGTTTTGTTATCGTTTCTGTAAAAAATAGAATCTTTCATTCATTTTCTGTCCATCTACTTTGTTGAAGCTTTGGTCGAACTGTTCATGAACCACATACCAAAAAGTCGAATTGTTTCAAGTTACGTGGTTTATTAATTACGATACGATTAAAATAAATAGATTTTTTCAAATCATAGGAAGATTTGAATTATTTCATCCATTACCACTTGTCTGTTGCATTATAACCGAAGTAATTAACTGAAGTTAAAAAAATAAAATGAAATACATTACTTACACAATTATGCATTGCTTGCATCCTATATCCATTTTGAATTGAGAATTTTAAGGATTTTGTAATTAAACGAAATAATTCCTAAGTTTACATGCGAAAGGCGCCTATGCGCCCGTTCACGCCTCCTACAAGGTCGTTCTATATCGATTGTGTTCTTCCTTCGATATAGGTAGGTCTTCGTAACGTACAGTCACTTCATAAAGTATCGCGACACCTTGCGCTAGCAGTTCGTATAGGTCGGCTGTCGAAGCTCAAAGTACGTTAGCCATCCTGGGTCGTCATCGGTGACTATGAGAATCGTCGGGTACACTACAATATCTAAGTCAAGTGGGACTAAACTCAGACAGTGCTATCGACTTCGTCTGCGTTGGAAAGCTGACTTTAAAATGAATAAACTTCGGAAAGGAAGGGTATTCGCAACCCAGAGGCATCGTAATCATACTCGGCAGTTCTCTTGCGAAGATGAAAATGGAAAGAGCTCCTCTTCGCGAAACCAGCCCAACCCAGCGCACTCTGATGGTGGGCTTGGTGAGAGGCGGGCGCCGAGTCAAGAGTCATAGATATCATAATTTTCTATTAGGCGGGCGACTTAAAATATCAGCCTGTAATGCACGAAAGGCTCACCGGTTCGCATAGTCTAGTCGATAGCAGTGCCCATTCTCCTTCGTGCATAGGTTGGAGCTCGTGTTTACGTGCATTTGGCTCTTCTTCGTTTTACCTTCCCCCGATTTCACTCGCATAATCACTCAACTCCATTCAATATTGCCTTTTCACCACATTCCCCTTCTTACTTCTTTAACCGAATACGTCCTCAAGGCCGAGTCAAGGAGTAACTCTGTCCTCGCCTCTGAACAAGAGCACTCCCATTATGCAGTCCCACTTAACCTGGCGCTTTGTCTCATGGAAAATAAAAAGTGTGCCAGCAAATTCTCATAGCTACCAGAGACGGCCCAGGATGGCCAACATACTTCGAGCTTCGACAGCCGACCTATACGATCCGCTAGTCTAGCGTGTCGCGATACTTTTTGAAGTGACTGTACATAAATCCACCATTTATGTGCTTATTTTTCTGTATTGTCCATAAGCATATTATAGGTTGTTCGTCGCGTTTGTTGATTCGGCAGTGCATTTGTACTCGAAATTACAACTTTTACAGCATATTCGAAGATTTCCTTAAGGGCGTGTTATGGCAGTAAATGCTAAATAGCACATTAACGGCGGACATGAGGTGGAAATGGTTACGAAGACCTATATCAAAGGAAGAATACTGTCGATATCGAACGACCTTCCACCTCCTACAGTTTAACGTCCCATATGACGGACGGGGTACTGAACTTGAAGTGCCCTCCTCTCGGCAGTCAAGTAGCGACTGGGATTTCAACAGAAAAATAATCCCCGTCGTTGTCAGGATTTGAACCCGGGTCCTGGGAAAGGGAAGTAAGTACGGTAGTCAAATGACCAACCCAAATCCGTTTTCATTCATTTAATTTATATACACATGCTGTATTTTTAATACGTTTTGTGTCTCGCTGCCGCCTTGCTGCCCGAATCGCGTTGTTAAGTGCTCGCCGCCGGAGCAATTAAGGCGTTTTTTTTTAAATTCACACCGTTGTGTTTCGGTGCCCTGCTGGAGGAAATTCTTCGCCAAGAATTTTTCCTCTTTTCGTCTGCAGGAACAACTATCGCGCTTGAAGTGTAATGAGTGCCTTTCCCCGAGTGTCAAAAAGCACCTGTAATGCTCCGGAGCGTTTTCATCTTCGCAAGACGTGGTCTTATCTACAGCCTTGCACGTTCCCTTGGGAGTTGCGTTCCGGGAGTTAGACTTCTTGAAACGAGATGTGTTGGAAAAGGAGAAATATGTCAAAGACATGAGCCTCCATCTACACACATATGTATCAATCATGCCGTTGTCATTCAAATTAGAATGAGTGGAGACTTATTAATAATATCCGTTAGTTTTACGTATTATTACCTGCAGCCCTCCACCCCTCCCTATCTAATGCTGGGCACCTTACTTCCTGGTATCTCTATCTATGTACTTTCCTCTTTATTTGGTCCATGAACTTATTCCTGGGTCTTCATCTGGGAACTTCTCCCGCTATTTACCTTCAATTATGTCCTTCACGAACCCATTGTGTCTCAGGGTGTGTCAAAATCATCTTTTTCTTCTTTTCTCTATGGTGTTCCACGTGGTGCTTTCCTCTTCTACTCTTCTGCACACTTAATCATTTCTTAATTCGATCGTCAATTAATTTCTTCAGCATCCTCCCCTAGCACCAGGTTTTGAAGGCATCTAGTCAATTCTGGTCAGCTTTTCCAATGGTCAATGAAACTGATTCTTATTTGATAATTATCTCAATACAGCCCTGTTCGCGAATACCTCTTTTTTTACTATTGTATTCATGCACAGTTAAATAGTTTCTCTTCTTTCATTAAAACTCTAAAAATTCCAATTTTTTCTTCAACTACATTCTCCCATGACTTTTGCGGTCTACACTTTCCTCCTACACCATTCAACGTAATAATCATTTACAGTGAAATTTTTACAAAGGCTTCCGAGGTATTCTTGTGTACTGGAATTTTGGCCGGCCTTTTCTTGAAGTAATTTCGTGGGCGTGACCGGTCCGCCATATTCGTACCCCCCCGGTTCACCTTAGAGCCTGACACCTGATTTTGCAATTTTATGGTGTTTTCCTTCGACAACTCACTTCATATAAAAAACGTTAACTCTAGAAATTGTATTCTTCATGCGTTTCTTTCATTTATTTAAATTAACAAAGATCCATATTCCCAACAAAATACATATTAACACGGAGAAGATTCCATAGCTTCAAGTAGCTAATCCTTATGTTTCTAGAGGTACGCATCGTAAATATTCGCCAGAAGGTTATCTGCATTCTTGTTCTATGTCGGCTAGTGCGTCCAATCCTCCCTCCTATCTAAAAGCAAGCGAACAAGTAGCAGGGAAAGCATCATGGTGGATATTTATGTTGCTAGGTTACAGTTTGATGACGCAATGACCTCTCAATGTTGTCAACAGTGAGATAACATTCTCAAAATCTGTATAAATCTTAAGTAACGTGATTTGCATGGATGGATTTTTTTACCCGTCAGCTTTGATGGAGGTTTCTGCTAGTATATAAAAAAAATGAGCGTCATCCATGTTTGAGTGTGCTATGCGGCACTCCCGACGCACTGCTCGTGTCAGAAATTGTCCCGTCTTCAAGTGCACCTATCTTTCGTGTACGTGTATTATTTGAAGATGGACAACGTCGCGAGCAGGGGGTCATTAATGCCCCGCCATAGTAAAAAGGGGCTTATTGCAAAGCCCCTTTTATTTCGGTGACGCGAGTCACATGCACGGAACTGGGTCACATTAGCGCTTCCCTGGGTCGCTCAAGGCTCTTGACCTTTCTACTCGGATGCCAGTCGAAATGGCTCGCTCAGCGAATCGGAGTGTGCCGTAGGGGGGGCGTGGTGGTGGGGGGTGGGGGAGGGAAGGGCAGTGTTGGGCATCTGCAGGTATTCTAGCGAAGCCGAGGGGCGAAATTACACGGTGCCTATTCATAATTATTTAACGCTTCGCGGGGATTACCGCGTGAGGCTGTGCGAGCGATGATCGCATCAATCTTGTTTCTCCCGTGGGGTCATTGGCAAATTTCGGCTCGTGACGAGACGGGTTGTATCGAGCGATGGCCCTTGAATTTTTAATGGAGACGCGAAATATTCAGTGCGACCATTTGTTCTAAAAAAGCGATCATTATGAATTTTGTCTTGCAAAGAACTGTCCAGCTGAATTTATAACATCGACATTTGCCCCAAATTTTAAAGTAAGCTAGTCAGAAATTTTTGGTTCATTTATTTCAAACTTTAAGACCACGTGTTTGTTATCGTTGAGCGTTAGCCTCTTACCGTTGGATTTTTAATGGAAACGCGGAATATTGAGTTCGGCCATTCGTTCTGAATAAGCGATTATAATGAATTTTGGCTTGCAAAGAACTATCTAGCTGAATTCAAAACATCGGAAAATACCTCAAATTTTGAAGCAAGCTAGTACGAAATTTTTGGTTCATTTATTTCTAACTTTTAAATCACATGTCCTTTGTTTTCCAGTTCCACAATAATGGACTCGATACATTACTTCTACTCCTACATAATACCCTGCAAGTCGCCTAAAGGGTGGTTAACAGGGGGTGAATTATCAATATCATGCGCTTTAGTGTAAAATTTAACTTTCATCATCATGCTTTACACTATAGATATTGCTACAAGTGCTACAGAAACTATGAAATCAATCTAAAATGCAACTACGCAAACGAAATACATGATTCATTCAGGAAACATGCGTAACTGCTAGTGCTACGTGGTAAATTATTGTACTTATTTTGTTTTCTTTGTGTAATATATGATATTCTTGTTTTCATTGATTGTTTATCAAAAAAACTTGAGTTCAAGGAAATAAAATTGTAATTGGATGTAATTTAAATTTTTCCCAAAAAATCTCACACCTGGGATCAGGGCAAACGATAAACAACTCACTACTCAAAGCGTTAAATGCGTCCTTAGGTTCACATTTCAAAGACTTGCATCATCTTTGTTCAGCATAATTAAGAGCTGGTTGTAATCGCGCAGTATACTTGACCCAATACTCGTCTTTTATCGTTGCCCGGGAAGTTCATGAGCGCAATATGCCCGCAGGTCCAAAAACTCTGTTTTTTTCCCTTCCTTTAAAATACTCTAGCCTCCATGAGGCGCTCAAGGACAAGAGATACTGATTTTTCCGCATTGGCGTCGATAGTGGCTTCATTTAGCATGCACCCAGTCCTAAATGAAAAATGTTTTTCGGATTGGGTCGGAGAGTCATTAGAGGAAGAATTACTGAGATGCTGAATCGGTGGATGAAGTCGAAGTGGGACTGTTGCCAAAATATTACTTTCTCTGGGGAACGCCGGGGTGCAGTATTCTCTGTGCTTTTGAGACCCATTCTCTAAATATGTGGAAAGGATATGATGCGAGGACACAGTATGAAGTTAGTCATTCGCGATCGTTCAAAATTGTGTCAAGTCAAAATTTCAATCATTGGGATGCGTGCATCAAAAATATTATTGTGTTTTCGAACTTATTGCATATTTTTAAATGTAAATGGAATGAATTTCATTGGAAGACAATTTTTCGTTATTGAAATATGTTTTCTTAAAACTCTCGTGCTTAACGGCTTGAAAAAACAACCTCACAGAGAGGATAACAGAACTGCACTATGAAAAAATGAGCACCTTCCACTGTGACAATATTTATTGCAACCGGTTTTTCTTTTGACAGCATCTTCAGCAGATGAAGCAGCCTATCAAGTTGCTGCTGAAGTCGCTGTAATTACCGAAACCGATGGGAATAGATATTATCACCGTGGAAGTTGTCCATTTTTTCATACTGCAGTTACGTTCCGTTCCCACTCGGGCCTGAAACCACATGTTATGTTTCTGAGGATGACGTCACGGAACGGTATTGCTAAAATTAATACCATGCGACGTATTTCCTTGTGAATGTTATGTCGTATATCAGTAGTAAGTCTAAATTATTGGATTATTTTCCTTGGAGAAAGAGAGTTAACTGTCTGTCTTTCGCAATGAAATACGTATCAAATCCAAGACGCGTTACAATGCTGTGGCGTCATGGTACCGAGATTCTGCTTTTGATCTCGTGACACTGTCCAATTTTAATGCGTTTTTCGCGGACCGATGAAGGATTTCTTTGTTTGGCGCAATTACACGTGGACCATTCATTAGAATTGCTTAAGAATTGTTTATCATTTACTGTTGAATATGAGTAATAAATTTTATGATTCTAACCCATTGGAAGCATTCATTAACAGATTACTTTTCATTTTTAATAACTGTTTAGCTGATGTAATAAAATATATAAACGATGACTACATACAAAGTTTCAATTTGTATGAGAAGTAGTTTGAAAGAGAGAAATTTTTTAATGCAGAAATCCTACGTCAAAGATTTTGTCTGCGTCATTGATATTATATTATATTTCTGCCGTAGTCCCAGTCCATTAAAAGAATTACCTTAGATCGTTGATTCAATTAAAATTTAGAAATCGTTGCTTGCTGAATATGCTGAACCCTTCGTCCTCGGAGCTCGAGAAATCGACCCACTTTAAGCCTCACTTTTCACCTTAATCGGGCTGCATCGCGACATAACGCGCACATTTTGAGCCTGAACCATCTTCTACATTGAGCCAACTTCAACATCTTCTACCTGTTGTGACATTACGGCACATTTCGACCGCCTCTGCTACATAGCTTGCTCCCAACTCTAAAGTTCGTAAGCCATATCCTTAAAGTGGGTTTACACTGGCTTGTTTAATGGGCACGGTACTTGTAGAATACGTCTTTTGCAGAAAATGTAATGGGTTAACGGCTCTTCAAATCCGGCGGGAGAATGTTGTAAAATTTTCGGCAAGTTTCTTGTTGAAGCTTATTGTTAATAGAGTTAACAACAAGCAATCTGGCTTTACAATAACTTGAGGAAAAAGTTTTTCCTCAAGTTATTGTTTTCCTCAAGTGATATTCCCCAAGTGCCGAAGAAACTGGAAGACGTAACTTGCCGGGCTATTCCTCCCTTATATTTTCTCACAAAATATTTTACTTCAAATTATTATGATTAATAATAATAGTTATTTATTTATAACAGCTTCTGGCTCATTTTTTCGTTTTTAATGTGTGTAGACGTAGGCACGCAACCATGCCCTAAGTGTATTTATTTAATGGATCTAAACGCTGACAAATAAACCTAAACGTTTATGCCATTTTAAACATTAAATTTTTGGAAGAGTAAATATCATATGTAAGTATAATCTAGGATAATGAAGCGTCTAAAAAAGGCAATAAGTTTTAATGCTGAATCTAATTTCTTTAACGAGATTTCTCCCCTTCAAACCACCCGGGCGGGATTCGAACCCGCGACTTGTGTATGTTGACTGAATCGCCATTTCCAGTAAAATTACGAATATGACATTGTCCTTTAAATGTGGGCTAATTACTTGAAAACTGATACGTGTTGGTACTTAAGTTTCATCAACATTCTATTTCGTGGTAAAAATGTCATTTTTAATGAAAACGGAATTTTTACCACGTGGAATGTGCTATTTTCACCCATGCATCTCTCTATTTCGAATTTATGCTGTGTCCCAATTCGCCATTTAGGCAGCTTAATCGGCAGATTTAGGGAGGACGCCATCTTGAAGTGTGTCCCAATTCGTTAGGCATCATGGGGGAGCGGATTTAGATGCCTTTCTCGGGGGTGAAATTGAGGGTAGATGGAGTTTATCCTAAATCCGCCTCCATATTGAATTTCCCATCATGCAAAGCGCTGCATGCGTCATACAAGGAAACTCGTACACAAGGAAGTAGTTGAAAAGTAGCGACCATGGCTGGCAAGTATTTTGTCTGTAATTGAAAGAATTCTCTAATATTTCTCAACTCAACACCCGACTACAAAAGAAAAATTCTACTTAGTACACTTAAAAAAAACGAATTAAAATCCCAGAACACCCACACAAACTTAAAGACCCCGAAAACTAAAAACTAACGAATCTCCAAACAACGAAATGGATGAAAAAATGTGATTTCACTTTCCAAATCTCGCGACGTATACGAAGGTAGGCACAGGCGCCATAAATGTCTTAATTCCAGGTTTCATATGTTTCATTCAGTCCTTTATTAATTTACTTAATTAAAATTTACTCGTATGTTTTTCATTCCTTTCCAGCTCGATAGACGGCAACAATAGCGAAGGATGTCCCAAATCAAGCTCCCCTAGCGAAATACATCTGAATATTTAGGTAGCTAACCGCATCCTCCCTAATGCCTAACGAATTAGGACACGGCTTTAGTCTCGCGTGATTTCCCATTAAGTGTGAGAAGAAAGTAGCGTGGATGGTGATGACTTTGCTGTTCACATCGAGCAAAGGGCACGTTTTTCTATAAGTTTTCAGAATGTAAATAAAAAGAAGTTTTGGCCGTTTGACGCCGCGACTCTAGAAACTTGGCCTTAAATGGGTCGCATCCTCCTAACAGCGCCCGAGTTCCACCTGCACCTGGCGCATAGAGGAGGTGGATGTTAGTTGGACTCATGAGCAGGGACTTACGTAGGGGGACTTCCTGCCGCGTGGGGTATTTGAGAGCATAGGATGCTAATTAGGGGAAGATTAGGAGAGTCGCGTCGAGGCACGTGAGCCCGTCCAACTTCTTTTGTTTCTCGTTCCATGGGGGAGCCATCATAATTTCCTGCGCTCGCGGAGTTCCGAGACATCGCCCTTCATTTGTCATCGTCGCTGTCAAGTTCAACTCCAAAGCGGGCACCTTCCCACTTATTCGCTTTTTAAAAGTGAATTATTTTGAACGAGTCCTCAGTCCACGTTTGCACTTTTGTCAGGGGCAAAGTCGAGAATTGTCGTTCTCTTTAGTTATCTGGAGAAGGCTCTGTCCTCAGCCAACTGTCACTCATGCTCCACGTTCTTCGTAGCTTGGTAAACAAATTCGTTGTGACGAGAATTAAACGTAAAATCATTTTCAGAGTATATTCAAGCTGAATTCCGTGATAGTTAAAGAATTATAATTTGGTCCCTCGTAAATTGGATTCGCAATTCCCGCACGCTCAAATTTACGTTAGCATGTATTTTTTACTTTTATTTTAACCTACCTCGGAGAGGATCAGAAACTTGGTCGCCAGACAAGGATTTACGTATTATTAGGTACTATTTAAAGCACAAGAATTTGGTACCTCGCAAATAGAATTCACAATTCTTACTCGCTAGAATTCACGTTAACTCTTATTTTTTAAATTTTATTTTTACCAACCTTTGAGTGGCTCAGAAACTTGGTCGTCAGGCAAGGATTATAAACTTAGGTAATTTCTGGTATGGGTCGGGGGAGAGGCGGAAGGATGAGTGTTTAAATAAATGGATTCATTTATTTGTCGAAAAAGTAATAGAGGAAAGAAAAAGTCTAGTTTTATTGTAATTTCCTCGTATTTAATAACTCCTCTTTTACTTTTGGTACCTCTTGATTTAAAAAAAATGAAAATAGGAAGGAGCAAAGTTTGCCGGAGTACTTAACGAGCGATATCGACTCGTTAAATTGGAGTGGGCGAGAGTTAGGCAAGCGTGGGGGAATGAATAGGGACAAAAGTGAAAAACGATATAAATGGGGGTAAAGATCGGAACAAATATTTTGACAACGAAAGAGTACAGTGATTTGTTTAGGTTGGAAAAGCGGGAGGATATTTTCTGAGGTCAGGGTAACAATAGGCGAGATTATCCACAGAGTAGTTGTACTACAGTATAATACCTGCGTGTATATGCTGATGAATAAATCTAAACTCCGAGATAATAATTTTCTTTTCTAAACCTCTTAACTCCTCTAAAATTGAAATTATTATTATTTACCTGAAAGGAAAATCCCCTTCAATGCTTGAAAGCGTAAGTATTTTGGTTATTTGAGACTCGTACGCATTTGACGTAAATTGCTGGAAAATTTTAGATTAGATGAGTTTCTGTTCGATGCGTAGGGTATCAAACTATATCCCTAGGCCTGGAAGAAGCGGCAAAATTTGATAGATAATCGGACAAACTGATAGATATAAACATTTCCTATTTACAAGAACCTTTACTGGCTATATCAATGAACAGAGCAAAGAACTACTGCTAAGAATGAAAAAAAAAACATTTATCTTTCACCTTACCGTTTCTTTTTCCCAATTCCCGTACCTTTTCATGACTGGTGTTCTAACAACCCCTGCTTCGCGCCCTTACGGCGCCTCGCTCGGTAATATAGTGTAGATGGGCTGGATGAAGTGGATTAGTCGTTGTCTTGTGTCGCCCAGAAATTTGGACGCTACGGAAAGAAGGTGAGTGTAGAGTGGGGGTGTTATCTTACAAGCCTACTTCCCTGCGCTACTGTATTTTATAAGTTCCTCCACGTCCACGCTTGTATTTGAATGTTGAGTTTACTTGTATTTCTAGTGAATCCGTGAGCCGTGTGGCATTAACAGATCTTTTTTTTCGGCTGCATTCAATTCCACACACTCTCTTATCTTCGTTCTTGATGGCGACGTCACATTTTCACGCGAAGATGCTTTGGGACCCTCCTGTGAAAGTGATCTTCTCTCTTTCCCGAGAAAAGCGATCATCATCATCGTCATCTGGTGTTCTACCTGCTGGCAGGTCCCGTACACCACTGCTGTCTCCATCCGCTTCTGTCCCGAGCTTCCTTCTTTGCTTCATCATAGCTGATGTTCTTCACCTGATCCACCAATTTAATTCTTCTCCTTCCTCTCTTTTTCTTTCCTTCAATTGAACCCTCAAGTGCCACAGTTATTATACTTTTCCCTCTCATCACATGGCCCAACCAGTTTCCTTTCCTTTTCCTAATTTCCTTTAGGAGTGATCTTCCTTCTTTTACTTTGCTCAAAGTCTCTTCATCTCTCCTCTTATCTACCCATCTTACTTTTTCCATCCTTCTCCACACCCACATTTCACAAGCTTTTATTCTATTCCTTTCCCTCTTACCTAATGTCCACGCTTCACATCCATACATGAAAACGTTCCATGAATAACATTTAGCTGGTCTCTTTCTCAGCTCCAGATCCAGGCTCCAGAAAAGCGATACGAAAAAGAAAATGGCGAGACACGGAATTTTCTCGAGCGTCTTTAGTAATTGTGAATGTTCCTTAATGCACGGAGAGACAGGCAGTCTACACTACTGATTTGATAGAGTTTGATGACTGACTTTGTCAAAACAAATTCTCAAGTTCTACTCTTGGTTGATTAGTTGTCAAAGTGCATGCTGCATGTCTGCAGGCTAGCCTTCGCTGCTAAAAGTCATAGACAAGGTAAATAATAGCAAATTTTCAGCCTCCGTATTCGATCGATGAACGCTTCCGTGCAAATATTCATAAGAAGCTAAACCTCGCATGAATTTTAACCGAATTTCATTTCGGCAATTTACCGTGTATATATTTTTAGCTAATTGGAAATTGCTGCTGTCATTGATGTGAGAGTGCGGCAATTAAATATGTTTGTCGCCGCAGTCGACTTCAATGGCAGGAAAAAGTGTTCATCAATGGCGAATGTGCGGTCTTAAAACATTCGCGGTACCCGTCATGCAAATATTCCGCCAGCGAGTGAATAGTCAGTCAAGCGTTCGTGCATTTTATTCTTCATATGTCATGTATTTGGTGGTGGATGCATCAAAAGAGCCTCTGAGGAAAGGGATTTTTATTTACTTATTCATTTATTTCCTCACAGGAGGTTGACTGTGTACGTATTATGTAAATTTAGCCCGGCGTAAGAAGACACTTCATTTTCCTGCGATGGTTTTTCCCTCCCGGCTAAATAGGTCGCGAATGGATATGTCCACTTGAAGTAACATACATAAATGTATGGGTATTCCACCGGTTTAGCGTGCTGTGAATAGGTGCTCATATTGCTTTCCGTACGTGCCTGAGAAATCGCATTAAAAAGATACTGAAGTATTCCCAGTGAGAGATGAGGGTTTATAAAAGATAATATCTTCGGCACATTTTATTTCTCGAATGTGATCCAATTTGGCAGTCGTCAACGCGACACCCCGTTGCGTCGGTAACTAGATTTTGAGAAACTGTTTATTGCGGAAGTGCTTCGGTGAGAGGAAATGAATGAGGATTCGGTTCCTAGTTCGGTGAAGGAAAATGTTGTGCGTTTGTCTCAATCTATTTTCGCCTCGCTGGTAGCTTATCTATTTATGTCAATCGTATTGGTGCGTGTATCAGGTCTGCTTAAGGTGGTTAGAGCGATAATCGTGGATCATCTAGTGCACATTTGTGATAATAATAACCACCAGGCAGTTGGAGGCGAACAAGCCTGACATCGTTCTCTTCGACCGCCTAACGCGTTCCATGTTCGTAATTGAGTTTTCGGCTCCGGCCGATACGAATTTGGACGCGAAAGAGGCGGAAAAACGGACGAAATATCAAGACCTGCGGTTCGAACTTCGGCAGATGTACTCTGTAAAACTAGTAGTCCTAGTCATAGGTGTGCTCGGTGGAATCAAGGGCTCGCTGATACAGAGCATCAAGCGTATTCCTGCTTTAGTGGCACAGGCGGAATCACTTGCAGCCCGCATGCAGAAGGCCGTCCTCTTGGGGTCGCTCCGTCTGCTTCGTGCGCACTACCCGAACGCAGCGTAGCCACCGATCCGATGGGTTTCGGAAGTGGCTACGAACTCTGCAACGCCCCTCTCGAGTTCTCGGCCATTATGACGGCAATGAAACCCGATGTTAGCCGGGGACTCGGAGGGGAAAGTTATAGAAGTAACAAGAAAAAATAATAATAATAATAATAACTTTATTAACCTTCAATTTTACAAGGCAAGTCAGTACATAATTGATGGTGTTACACATAAAAATTTATATACAGATACATATAGTGGATTGGAATTCTGAGACTAACAAAAATGCCTATAAAGTGAAAGCTCTTTATATGTAGATCTCCAGCATACAATGCACTTTTTTCATAAAATGATTTTTTGTGAAATATACTATTAAAATTATTTTATAAAAGTGTATACTATTAAGAGTGCGCAGAAAAAATTCTTTAATCGAATTTTGCTTAAGTAAATCTGTCTATGAGGTGGGAATCACATCTACTCCTACATCTACATATTACCCTGCAAGGCGCAACATGGGCGCGTGGTAGGTGGTGTTAGGACACCAGCCGTGTGAAGATGTGAAGGATGAGGCTTTGAGGGGTGAAATAGTGACGTGTAATATGGGAGTGTATTGAGTGGAGGTCAGTTTTTTATTATGGCCAATTACTTACATTACAATAATTGAAAAATACAAAAAGGAAATCTCAGCACCGATTCCAATACTTTTATTATGGAAGTAAATTAGAGCCCATTTTTAGGGTCTTTGGACCCTTGCAGCCCTGAGAACTTCATCCCAATGGATTCCTCGTACTCCACGTACTTAAAATACCAAATCTGAGGAGTAATGGTGCGGTAGTTTTTGAGATAAGGCCGTAGTACAGAGGTATGGAGATACAATTGAGCGTGCATTATTTTTAAATAATACATTTTAATGGTAATAAAAATACGCACGCGTCGGTTATTTGACCACCTAGCTTACGGAAAACCCTCGCACTCTATGTCATCCCTCCAGCTCGTATGGTAAAAGTGTTAGTGTTAAGAGGTTTTTGTGGCAAAACTTTGTTAAAAATTGCAATGAAAGTTGGGGTTCATAAAATTTTTGCCGCAATTGTGAATGTGTTATTAATTTTTTGTCAGATGATGTCATTTTGCTACTTCCCACTTCATTCTCTTCTCTTCTTTTATTCTTCCGGTTTATCTCATTTTCTTAATTCCAAGTTTATCGTTCTTCTTCACCTTGTTTCATATTTTGGTTATCTTCCTCGTTCTTCTTTTGTCCTATTCTCCCACCGTTTTCTATTCTTCTTTACTCCTAAAATTGCAAGCCTGAAAAAATTCCCCCAGAACTTCAATTACAGCGTAAACTCCCAGATTATCAATCGTGTCTCATCCGTGAAAGACCTAGGTGTTTTGATGGACCAAAAACTCAACTACTGCGACCATATTCTGGCAGTTAAAAATAAAGCTATGTCTCTCCTTGGCCTCCTCTACCGCTACACAGAAATTACAGATCCATTTGCGTTACGCTCATACTTTTCAACTATTGTCCTTCCACTCATCAATTATTGCTCCCCCATATGATCCATCTCGGCTCCATCTAATATTTTAACTCTCAAGAGTGTTACTAATTTTTTCTGCAAGATAGTAAAATACAGAGTGCCCCATTTTCACAATATGGCAACTGATACCATTTTGTCTACAGTCTCCTTACCTGATCTCCCGAAACTAATGCTCAAAACTGACCTTAAGCTCATTCATAGCATTCTTAACTCAACTATAGACTGCCCTGAACTGATCTCTAGCATCAGTTCTCGAATCCCATCTAGACCCACCCGCACGCACTCTCTACTCCACCTGCCCATTCCCAGGTTATCCTTGACCAAACGCTCCCTTCACTTCCGCCTCTCCTCCCTGATAAATTCTCTTCCTACCAACATTGATCCGTTTTTGCTTTCATCCAACACTTTTACACAACGCGCTCTTTCTCATTTCGCTAGCAATACTTAATTGCTTCTCTCCGCTGGGCCCCTTAAAAAAAATGTTAATAAATTGTTATTGATCTTAGTTTTGTTTGAATTGTATGTGTCTATCTTCTGTGTTTGTTATATTGGGCCACTGTAAATTGGCAAGTATGCTGTATGTGGACAAATTAAGTAAATAAAAAAAAATAAAAAAAAAGCCGTGGTTTCGCGAAGCAAGAAACGGCTTCTACTTCGTACTGTCTGCTCAATAGACTTCCAATTTGTTTCATTAGTGTTGGTGACTAGCTTTGAGGTAGTGTATTATCGTTTCGGTTTTCAGAGTTACACAGCTGAGGAAATTGTGTTGGGAGGCCCGGCGAAAAAATTAATGCATCATGCGTGTTATGCTGCTGAATATAAGGCGTCTTGCGGGCAAGTTATGTGTTATAATCAGCGAGCTACGTATGTGAACTTTCCCCTTTTTCCTGGTAAATTTCCTCCTTTCGCCCGGAGACGGCGAAAGTTTTAACAGGATGCCTCGAAAGGTTGCTATCGCGAAAGTCGCCGAATTCTCATAACCGAAGTTCAAAACTAATCTTAGCTCCTAGTTGTAGTCCCTGAATAATAGAAATGTGCGTGCTGGAAATCTTTATCCTTTGCCGATATTACTGTCGCAGCGGTACTCCATTTAAGTTACCAGCCGAGGCCTTAGGGTGCATCCCAATTCGTGACAACTGAAGAGCCACGATGAATCACTAATACATTTAAAGTCAGCAGAGTTATATGTGCTGGTATCGCTTTTAGCCTGCAAAATGACCAAAAATTGGATGGTTTTCGAATATTCTCGTTAGAAATCCATTTTGGCAGCTCTGCGGTGTAACGAAGTTGTGTGGAACATCGTAATACTCCATGTAAAAATGTCTTTCACCCGCCGAAAAAGCATCTCAATACGTGGGTATTGCCCAGTGTAAAATACTCCGGGCCCCACAGATCTGTGGTGAAAATTTCGGATCGGCTCTGAATCGGTTGATGTCTCCGTTGTTGGAAACTTTGGCCTGTTTTAGTCATTTTGAACTCTCCTCAAAACCTCATACATAAGAAATTTTAGCAGACAACGACCGACAAGCACGCACTACCAGGCCATAGAGCAGTGTTTCTCAAGTTTTATCCTACCTCTCCCTTCGCTCCTCACCTCCACCTCCCAACCCAACCATAAGCTTTGAAGTTTTAATCAGAATCATAGACTGCGTGTGTATATCAAGGAGATAGTTAAAAATTAAAATACAGATACGATTAATATTAAGTTTATTATAAACCAATTAAATAGTATATTCGTTCTAGAACAAGTATGCACATATACATGACCTTTCAGGACTTACACATAAACATTAAGGAATTCATGTACTAAATGGCGTAAGAGCAGTTTATCGAAAAAATTAATTTTAGGTATAAAGTAAAAATTTAAATTGCAATTTTTCGCTGAGCTGTTTTATATCATGGCACTCGCGTCGGACTACGTTGCACTAGAATGGAATTTACTTTAAAGTAACAAAGATATTGCCTTAGTAAGTTAAATGTCAATTCTCTGCCTACTAATTTGATTGGACTCTGCGAATACTTTTGATAGATGTTCTCTTCAACTTTGTCCCTGAGCAAAGTTTCTTTCTTCTCCTCTAATAACTCCAATGCTACTTTTAAAACATATTATATTATACATTTCACTTACCAAGCGCTCCCTAATTTTTCGCCGCTCTTATCTTGTCAATTCCCTTCCTGAGAACATGCACTCTATCACATTATCTTCCAACGTCTTCGCTAACCTAACCGTATGTCATTTCCAAAAAAAGTAATGTTTACTATCTCGCCATGCTGGATACTTATTTGTTTCCTTCTTCTTGTTACGTTTCTACGTTTGTGTCCTTTTTTGTTCGTTAAACGTTCACTATAAAATGGATTCATGCTGTATTTGATCTTTTTCTCAAATAAATATGTGAATGAGTAAAAGGACCTTTGATAGTTGCCTCTTGATGGCCGAAGAGTTGTCGTGCCTACGCAATAATAAACGTAAATGAAAGAAGAGGGGTATGCAACTCTGAGAAATGGTGTACGCTTGTTGAGAAATGGATGAAAATTGACAAAAATTGATAGTAATGGGGAGAAATTAATAGAAATGGACAGAAATGGATATAAGTGGACAGAAATGGTTATAAAATGGACAGAAATGGATAGAAATGGACAAAAATGGATAGAAATGGATAGAAATGGACAGGAATGGATATAAATTAATATAAATGGACAGAAGTGGATGTAAATGGATAGAAGTGGACAGAAATGGTTAGAAAATGGACGTATATGGATAGAAATGGACATAAATGGATAGAAGTTGATAGAAACGGAAAGAAATCGATAGAAATTGATAGAATTAGACAGAAATTGACAGTAATGGTCAGAAAATGGATAGAAATGGATAAAAATGGACAGAAGTGGATATAAATCGATAGAAATGGACAGAAATGGATAGAAATGGTCAGAAATGGACAGAAATGGATAATATTGGACAGAAATGGATAGAAATGGGCAGAAATGAACGGTAATAATTATAAATGGATACAAATGGCTGAAATGGAAATGCGGTGTACACTTGTTTTTGAAGTTGCGTACCCCTCGATAAAAGATATCTTTCGGTTTTGTTTTACTGGAATGATAGGATTCAATTTCACGGATAGTCTGCAGGTAGGGGACAGAGGCGTTGACAAAGCGGGAGAAGGTGGAGTATGCAGGCTGTAGGGAAAGTTTAATTGCATGAAGATGCTCTCAAGTGCAAGGAACCGCGTAGAAATAATGATTCCCGCCTTGAGTGACCAGCGCAAAAATTCTTTCGTTCGCGCAGAGATGTCGCACGGCGTGCCTTCCAGGCAAGAAAATAACGACGACGCTCAGAGTTTTCATTCAATAAGAAGAGAGATATATTTCGGTGACGAAGCGTACAAAATTGAATCGAGGAGCGTTCGCTTACCTTTACGTTGTTCCGCATTCACTCGCTTCCAAAAGAGGGAGTCGTTTCTTAGTCTTGTATTTGTTAATGTTCACCGACTGCGAGATCATTCAGAACGATCGCACGCCGCACGAGGACGCGAATGATAAGTGCGTACGTATAATATTGTCGGGTATCGAAAGGGCCAAATTGGCCTTTCAATATAAAAAATAATTATTTATGAATAAAAATTATTTTTGTAATGAATACTCTGAGATTATTTTAATTAACGCCTTTAGAATATGCTGAAATTCCACAGAAGGCCATCAGAAACTTTTGTATACATTTCAATATACTCTTCCTTGTGTTTTTTTTAATTGTGGTTTTTGCTCCCAAAAAGTTTTTATTTTAAATGTTTTAATGTTTGTCAAACTTTCATCATACTTTTAATCCTTCCTCAGGGCATTCAATCTGTTCATAGTTTCAAGAAATTATCTTCTGCCAACCGTCTTTAATAAAATGTGAGAATTACCAATACGAAACAAATATTAAAGTAAGTGGTCATATAACGCTAGGTAAAACCAATAAATATATGTATCATTCTTAATTCTAGCATGTATTAATTTTGCATTAAATTAAAATTGCATCATATGTTCATTTTATTTTCTATTGGCTTGGTTTAGGTAATTTGTACATTTCTTATCTGAGTTGTCAGAAGAGAATTTCATCATACTGTTAACAACCTTGATTGCTCTGAAGAAGGATTATATGAGGTGAAATTTCGGCAAACATCAGCACTTAGTTTTATTATTTGACCAAAAATTATTATAAAAAACCCCTAGGAAAATCAGTCAATACAGTGATGATGGAAAAAAATAAAATATATTCCAATATACATTACACCAATGAAAAAATATACTATATGGACAAATATTAGGAATTATTATTCCCCATACGAACAATAGACATGTTTTGAGTTTTCTGACTCTTTACAATGTAATGTATGCAATTCAAATGTGGTCATTTTGCTACAGTCCACTTCGTACGTACCACTTGAATATTATTGGATGAGAAATTACAATAAAAAACGAAAAATTCTTGTATGCGCTCATGCGTTGTTTTTTGACATACCATGCAAATCTTTATTTTCTGAAAACCAGGTGATAATTTATTTGCTACATTTTCATTCACTCATTCAACCTTTGATGCATTGTATCTCTGTCAGCAATGAGCGAAGTATTTCAGGCGCCAAATATTTTAATTACTATTTGAATAATTCGATTTTTGGCCTAGGAATGACAACATTGTGATCAGATGGTTTCACGTAAATCCTGGGATTTATCAGTTGCCAACGCCACGAGTATAAACAAGTCTTAGAATTCGTTACATAAATAGTTCGTCTAAGATTGACCGTTTAAAGTTTTTTAAAAGGGAGAGATTCGCAAAATACATTAGGAGAAGATCCATAGGACCAGGCGCAAATATGTTTGAAATTCTCGAAAATATGCGACCTTGCACACAAAACGTATATAAATACAGATTAAAACAAGGTCAAATTCAATATCCCTACGATATTTAAAAATTGTAAAGCATTTTCTGCCTTGTTAGGATCATCACAAAGTATTTCGCTCTAGAATTCTATAATAAGGAGCTCATCCCACAGGTCCTTGTACCTATCGCACTCAGCGATATATGATTTATTTTAATAGACGTGAGTTGCTGTCATTGCGGATCGGCGAATCTTTCTCCGCGATGTAAACAAGGACTCGTTATTTCTCTCTTGTATCCGCTTCTCGAAATTGAAATGAATGCAGCGCTCCCCGGTGGGAGTTCCGAGAATCCGGGTGGCTTAGTCGGAAGTTTTCCCTTAGGGATATTGTCGAAAAAATTGCATTTGGATCGAACGGTGTCTTCCAAGGTTCCTCCTATCTCTCTATCTCCCTCTTGTGAGATGGAATTCCCCATAAAGTAGGACTTTTTTCCCGCTTGACATATCCCAGTTTCCTCCGTGAGCTCCCCGGTGTGCCTATACATCCAGACTGCGGAAATCGTGCGCCAACTTAAGTGTGAATGATCACCCTCCACGGTGTTCCGCCGTGCATAAGAGTTGGATTTTTTTCCTCCCTTCCTGCTCAATTTTTCCTTACCATCTTGCACTCGCTTTTCTTTTGTTACCTTGGAGCGTCACCCTGTGACTCTGACTCGCACGCGAATAGACTTCATTAGGTTGCATTCACGTTCCAAAGTGAAGAAACACTGCGTGAACGGATTCTGGTGAACAAAGGGTTAATATACTCCGTATATAAGGAAAGAAGCATTCTGTAAGTGTGGCACTCCGAGCGCATCGACACTCATGTAAATTTATCGGGTAAATGAAGTCGAAATAACGCTAGTTTAAAGTTATGGACTTAAGTTTGTGGAAAAATGATACATGAAATGGAATGTTTCTTTATACTTTCTGGCTTTATCTGGCCGTTATCAACGTATTATTTCTTTCATCATTGTCGATGGTGTGCTGTGGTAGGAGAGGGTGAGAGGGTGGGGGGCGGAAAGAGAGGGTTGGTTGTAAGAAAAGGAAGGAGGGTGGTAGGAAGGTCAAGACAATATTTGGGAAGGTTATTAATTTTTTCAAATGGTTTTGGGGTCTAGGAGGCAGGCATGCAATTTGTGGGGGCGGGCGCTTTTCGTGCAAGCCCGGTGCTGTTCGAAGACCTCCGCTGCCGGGAGGCGGGGAACTGTCACTGAACTGGGGGGTAATACCCTCCAGCCGAGAAAACCCCGTGACCCACAATGATAGAGGCCAAGTGGTGATGAGGTTCGGCGACACAGCGGGGAGAATCACTACGTTCACTCGACGGAGGTCTGAGAGTGACTGAATCATCGAGGATCTACGCCACGCCTACCGTAGTCTGACTATCTCGATGGTCGTGGGAGGAATGAAATAGCTGGTGGGAATTGGATTGTTATAAATTTACGCATTTCCCTAGATAAAAGTCTTCTATGAAATTAAGCCTGACACTGTCAACAGTACAAATCGTTTAGATCATAATTCCGCTTGCGTTAGATATAAAGTGTACGTGATATTGTATTTGACAGACGTGATTTTGAGCTTTCTATTGACGTTCTATGGCCTTGGAATCATTTTTGCACTGATTTGTGATGAATCAGAAACAGAAAAGTGAGAATAGGTACGGGACAGTCTAATGATATGCCAACATTGCTACAGTGCCTGTGATAATTATTCTAACCTGAGTTTCGCATGTTGGACGTTTCTACTGTTATGTTAAAACTCCTTATCCGTCCAATTTATGATCACATAAAGGTTTCAGGCTTTACTTTGTGGGAAAGCGACATGAAAAGAGAACTCACTTTGTACTTCCCACCCTGTTTTATTCTTTCCGACCATGGTTTCGACAAATGTCACTATTGTTTGTTTTGACAATTTTTGTCATTATCAAGATTTTAATAAGGACAAAAATTGTGGAAACCATGGTTGGAAAGAATAAAACAGTGTGGAAAGTACAAAGTGAGTTCTCTTTTCGTTCTCTTTCACATACTTATGATCATTACATATTCAGCTCCCTTGATATTCGTCTTCAATTCCCTTCTCTCGTATTTCTCATGTCCCCGACACCGTTGATTGAATTCATCGTCGCAGGATTGAGGAATAACACAAAACATTTAGGTAACATTCAAATTCCTGGAAGAATATTCTTCTTTTGAACGTTTTCTCGCGATGTTGTTGTTTATATTACGTTGATAGAATAATATTGGAAGAAATCTGTCGTCTTTTGGAAAACCCTTATCCAGCATATAAAAATAGAAATGGCTCCTTTTCGAGAGATCTCCTCAGGGCTTTGATTTTCATTTGTCCTGAGAAGGTCTCCGGTAAATAATAAGAAATATTGACATTTAAAAAATCTAGAAATGGTAATCCTAAAAGACGGAACAGTCCTTCGTGAATGTGGGCCCCGAATCTGTTAGCTAATATAAAATTACACTATTTCCCCCTAAGTTTCAGCCTCTTTCGTCCGATACGCAGTGTAAACTTAAGCCCAATTTTCGGAAAGTTTGTCTTGAAAAAAGGAAGATTTTGCTATCCAAATCAAAAACGTTAAGTTTTACAATTTTTGGCCAGGATCTGAATTCGATGATTTTTAAGTCATATGATGGCGGGAATACCTTAAAGATGGATTCCGAGATCACTCTTCTGTCGTCCCAACGTCTCAATAAGGCGGAATACATTGACTTCCCGCGCAGCTAATTTCTCCAGCCTCACTCAAGAGCGACACTGGCAACGAATCCGCCATGACCGCCGGGGCACTTCGTGGGAGCGTTGTGCTTTGAATCCCCTTAAGAAGCTGCTCTGCGCCTCTCTGCCTTCTGTCTTTCATAGTTTATTTATTTTTTATTTATTTATTTACTAGCTGTGCCTGGCGTGCGTTGCAATGCCTCTTTTTCTTTCTAAATAGGCACACGTATAGGAAAAAGAAAAGGCTTAATGGCTTAAAAGAAATACTCCAATGTTGAAAACGTACGTTTATTGTAATTTATATGGCAAAAGGTTGGCCAAATATACTGTGCCAAATACCTTTAATCGTTTGCCTCAGCACTTACGCAATTTGAAAGGTATTGCAGAAATTAAGAAGAAGGATAAAGAATGGTTAATGAGCGAAATTAGAAATTTATAATCCGTTATTAATATGTACTATACTTATGAATCTGTGATACTTAAGTAATCACTTATGCATTTATTGTACATATATAACCACTATAATCTGTTATACTTTTGGCAAAGATTTTTTTTCCTTTTTTCCTTATTTTCTCTTTACAAGTTTGGTAACTTTTTCAATGTCATTGTATTGATATCTTGTCTTACACTTAAACATGTATAAATTATAATATAAATATTTCACTGTGTTTGTAACATGCCGCTTTGTATGAATATTATGGAACCTTCTGACAAGCCATGTGGTTTAGAAGGACCAAGAATTCCTAAATGCAATAAAGGCATTTCAAATCAAAAATATACAATGCAGCCACATTTACATGTACAAAGTAAATGACAAACAGTGATTTTTTTTGGGTATTACATCAAATTTGAAAAAAATATTCAGATACTTAGGAATATACAGTACGTATTTTTGGTCTTACCGCCCTCTGCGAAAACGAATAAATTTTTCGGCAGTCCCACTCGTGAGCATGCAACGTACGTGAAAAGCATGGAGTCGCTAAATGAATTTGAAACCTAGTCCAATGAATTCTTCTTACCTACACAGAAATTTTTAACGCACAAATGATGGTATGAATTTCCATTCCAAGCCTATGCTGCGGTTTCCAAGTGAATTAAATGTTTTATTGTTGAAGTACTGCAAAAATTTAAGATTTACGAGCTTAAAAATCAACTTTTAGGAAGTAGCGAAGCGTGTAAAAAATCTAATGCAAGAATTAAAAGAAAAAGAGACCACTGCACGAAATCTTAATCTACGTACAAATAAATTACGTACCATTTAACACAAACTATGTTTAACTGATACAATTCTGATTCACGCGATTGAACAATTTGCAACCAATCTGCTTCGATGCTTGATTGTCGTTCCTCGCTTGTTTGATAAGCTCTCATGCCAACACTCATTTGTTGAAACGACTCGCGCTCCACCTAGTGTATTGTACAATGGATTTAAAAATTCAGATACCTTTGCGGGCGCGCACAAAACAACTCACCGAAGTTTCATCGTAATCTGATGAATGGTATTAGAACGCATAGAAGACGAACAAAGAAACAGTCAATTTTATGTATAAGATTTATTTATAGAGTTTAACGTTAGCGCAACAAAATAATTTAAGGGCAAACAGAAAAATAAAAAACACAGTGAAATCAATTAAATAATACAGAAATCTCGAAACTCATGAAGACTATCACTCTATTTGTCAATCAACATTATTAATCAATCAACCAGACTATAAAATTTATCAATTAACAAAAGAGACCTATTTATTTAGATAAATCAATTTTATCACAGTAGTTGTTAAAAGTTCGGCACATTCTGTTCAGGGGTGAGTTTTCACAGTATCTGAGAAGGCTGCCGCGGAGTTTTATATATTTCGCCAGCGTTCCAGCTGACTTCTTCAGGTCCGCTGAAGTGTCAATGAAGGGTTTGGTCCGTCCTTTTATGCTACACCATTTATGACACACCTCCACCCGAATGCGCGGCAACAGAGTAGCATAAAAGGACAGACCAAACCCTGCATCGACACTTCAGCGGACCTGAAGAAGCCAGCTGGAACGCTGGCGAATTATTGTCCATCAAAAATGGATAAACGCGGAGGGAGACCAGGAAGACCATTCTCAGTTTGCACAGTCGTTTGATTTAACTATGCTCAACTTGAATTTTCTTTTTAATCTTACATTTTCATTACCAGGCACTACAAAATGAATTTTGCTAATTAATTCACTATTTTAGTTCAATATTATCGGGTTTGGCACCGGGTAAGACTATTAAAGGCCAACGTTTCGACGAGAAACCCTCTCATCGTCATCAGTCTTAGCCCTGTACTAGTAAAATCTTCTCGGGTTTGGCACCGGGTAAGGCTATTAAAGGCCAACGTTTCGACGAGAAACCCTCTCATCGTCATCAGTCTTAGCCCTGTACTAGTAAAATCTTCTCGGGTTTGGCACCGGGTAAGGCTATTAAAGGCCAACGTTTCGACGAGAAACCCTCTCATCGTCATCGGTCTTAGCCCTGTATTAGTAAAATCTTCTCGGGTTTGGCACCGGGTAAGGCTATTAAAGGCCAACGTTACGACGAGAAACCCTCTCATCGTCATCAGGGCTAAGATTGGTCGTATCTGACTGAATATCAGTCTTAGCCCTGATGACGACGAGGGAGTTTCTCGTCGAAACGTCGGCCTTTAATAGCCTTACCCGGTGCCAAACCCGAGAAAATTGTACTAATGTCATTCGCCGGGAAAGCCTACGATCTTTTATAATTCACTATTTTGTTGTAAGTAATATATATCACGTATGATTCTTCTTTTTTTCCGACGTTGAAAATCAAACATTTGCGCCAAAGTTTCGTAACTAACATAATTATAAACTTTACACCTTCAAGGGTCACTTCGTGGAAGTATTTTATAATCGAATCAATATTGAAAACAATCTATGTTCTCACAAGCCACTAATCTATATTCCCCTGCCTTTCCCCCCAAAAATTAGTTTGTTCTCCAAACGCCCCCCTCCCCCCGCTTCTTAGCGGTGGTCACTATCGTAACACTGAATTAATAAAATATTAACAATTGTACCTAAATATGCAGCTAGCTGCGAATCGCGTGGTACGTTTATTTATTTATTTATTATAACCCCAAAAACAGCACAATGGCCTTTTACATTGGTTGATATAATATATAAATATTAAATATTAACAGAATCAAGTTTATAAGTTAACTGTCAATAAGTAACTATGGAAAAGGACAAGGATTGTTTTCAATGTGGATTCGAGTAACATAATTATCATACATCGGATAAACGTTATTTTGCGTACGGTATAGATAACGTATAAACCTTTTTGGTACCGTTATTTTATTTGCACCGTTATTTAATCGTTATTAGTCTGCCGGAATAATAGTTCTCTCGATCGCCGTCTTCCGCCGCGGTGCCTCGGCGCTTCCTTATTAGCCTACATTCCGGGGGAGATGGGTCCGCATTTGTTTTTCTCCGTCTTTGCATCGATTAGCGGGGGACACGCGGGAGTCAGGGCCGGTGGGTGGATGGCCGGGTGTCTGCGGTCTCCTCCTCCCACTGCCGTCTCCAGGAGCACTTGCTCTGTTTGCCGATTCGCAATTAAGGGACAGGAGGAGGCGGCATCTGGCGGCGGATGGCTTCGGCCATCGAGCGTTTAAGCAGATGAAGCCCATCAATGTTGGTTGGGGGAATCTGAGGAACTTCTAACTTCTCTCGCGTCGACATGAGACCGGTCGAGATTGTAGGCCGATATTAGGTTGATGAGCTTTATTTTAGTGATGCCTCCGTCGTATTTCGTCAAAAGTAAACAAGTTTTCTAAGTAAAAGTAAAAGTCTCCAAACGTTGCATTTACCAAATGATATGGTACGAAGTCACTCGCACGGGTGCATATACACCAGGGTTGAAATTCGCTATGAACAAATCATTTGACTTGACCGGGATTCGAACCCGGATCACTCAATTGCCGGTCAAGTGTGTTAGCCAGTTACACCACCAAGCCATCTTCCTTCAAGGCGAATTTCGAGGGGGGTTTATGCGAACTAGATGTTCAGGCCTCAAGTCTACATTGTAGCACATGAGACGAAGTCCTGCTTCCCAAACCAAAGTTGGTGGATAAACCCAACATTGTCGTTATTAAAACGACGAAATTGACAAATTTCCAAACATTGCATGTAAAAAATGATGTGGTACGAAGTCACTCGCACGGGTGCATATACACCAGGGTTGAAATTCGCCATGAAAAAATCCACCGCGACAGTGGCTTTGTAAGCAGGACTTCGTCTCATGTGCTACAATGTAGACTTGAGGCCTGAACATCTAGTTCGCATAAACCCCCCTCGAAATTCGCATTGAATGAAGATGGCTTGGTGGTGTAACTGGCTAACACACCTGACCGGCAATTGGGAGATCCGGGTTTGAATCCCGGTCAAGTCAAATGATTTTTTCATAGCGAATTTCAACCCTGGTGTAAAAAAGTAAACGAGTGAAGATTTTATAAAAAAATAACTAAAATAATGATTTGTGACAAAGATGACAGGCAAAGAAACGCAAATGTTACCATAATAATGAATGGGCAAACACCGGAAGAGGTTGATGAATTTAGTTATCTGGGAAGCATAATAACTAAAGATAGTGGAAGTAAAAGGGAGATCAGAAGTAGGAAAGGGCAAGCCAAGATAGCTCTTAGCAAGAAAAAAACGCCTCTTTACTACAAACATTATCAAGTTAGGTACGAGGAAGAGATTATTCAAAGCGTACCTTTGGAGTGTTGCTCTACATGGGTGTGAGACTTGGACAATTGGGAAAGAAGAGAAGAGAAAACTCGAGTCCTTTGAAAACTGGTGCTACAGGAGGATGCTCAAGATCAGTTGGAAAGATAAAATAACAAATGAAGAAGTTTATCAGAAAATTGGAGAAAAGAATCACATATGGAAAGGTGTAAGGAACGGGAGGACAGGACTTGTGGGACACATTCAGAAGCACAAGAGCACGATAAAGACGATGCTAGAAGGAATGACTGAAGGAAAAAGATGTAGACGAAGACCTCGACTTGATTATGCGAAGCAGTTGCTGGAGGACTTGTACTGCATCAGCTATCAGGAACTGAAAAGAAGAGCGGAAATGAGAGCCGACAGGTGGACTGCTGCAGACCAATCTAAGGACTGAATATCTAAGAAGAAGAAACGAGTTTATATTTGTTGAAAAGGCTTTGCATTAATAATGATGAGTTTTAAAAAATTGAATTATTTAGAACGAGTCTTCAGTCCATGCTTGCAATTTTGTCAGGGGAAAAGTCTAGAATTGTCGTTCTCTTTAGGATCGGGAGAAGGGTTTGTGCTCAACCAACGGTCAGCCTTGCTCTACCTACTTCGTAGCTTGGTAAACAAATTCGTTGTGACGTGTGGTAAACTTAAAATGATTTTTAGGATATATTCATGCTGAATTCCACGATAGTTAAAGGATAAGACTATGGTCCCTCGTAAATGGAATTCACAATATACGCTTGCTCAAATTAATGTTTAAGTTTACATTTTTAAATTTTATTCTAGGCTACAGTTGAGGACAAGGCGGATGATTTTTCTCTGTGGAAATTCGCATACAGTTGAGTTGTTTAGAAACTTAGTCGCCAGGCAAGGATTACGAACTAGTTAATGAATAAAAATTTGGTCCCTCACAAATGGAATCCACAATCCCCACTGGCTCGAATTAGCGTTACCATTATTTTTTTAAATTCTATTTTAACATACCTTTAAGTGGCTCAGAAACTTGGTCGCCAGTCAAGGATTACGAACTAGTTAATGAATAAAAATTTGGTCCCTCACAAATGGAATTCACAATCCTCACTGGCTCAAATTAGCGTTATCATTAATTTTTTAAATTCTATTTTAACATACCTTTAAGTGGCTCAGAAACTTGGTCGTCAGGCAAAGATTATGAACTTGGATAATTTCTGGTATGAGTCGGATGAGAGGTGGATGAGTGTTAAACAAATGAATTCATTTATTTGTTTAAACAGTCGGATAAGAAAGAAAGCGTACAATTTCATTTAGTTTTAATTTCCTCGTATTTAATAATGCAATAACCCCCTTCCACTTTTGCTGCCTTTCGATAAAAAAATATGTAATCATTGAGTACAATTTGGTAACGCGGATACCCCCATGGAGAAACTTCATAATGGTGTCACCGATTTGATCGTCAACAAAAACATCGTTTCTTTAGTAACCCTTAAAGTGGAAAAGTTTCTTTTATATTATTAATTTCGAACGTCTTTAAGAAATTAAATTACTAAATTTACAAAAAATATTTAATTCTTCCGACATTTGTTTCGTTAAGTGCAACCTGATTATGACAACTGTACTCGACGAAGCCTTACCCGGCTTGATTGAATGTTTGTGTAAAAATTTGGACCAAATAATCGCAAGGTCAAGCCAGATGCTTTTATATTTGATATTTTCTTAAGGCTTTCGTTTAAAATAACTACGAATTCATGTGAAAGTATTTATGTGTCAACGTTTTATCGATTTTTTTCTTTTCTGGTGTTGTTTTTCCTAATTATTATAGTTCTTTGTTATGAAAATCAGATCACGTCGCACCATTCTACACTCTTTTCATTTTTAAATCAATTTTAACTTAATAAAGCTTGTTTTCCAAGTTTTCTGATGAAAATAATTTCATTTGATGTACAGGAGTTGCAATTTACTCGCCAGACACAGGCGTTTAGCTCGGTGGAAAGCTTCTGACACTTTAATGCGTCAAATGACAGCGAGAGGACGGGGAATATCCTCTGGGAAAGGAAGGTTAAAGGGTTCTTAACATTTAAGAGAACAACCACTATCTCCGATGATTCCCTTTCAAGGCGAAATTAGTCAACATATACTCTCCTAGACTAAATATTAGTGGATGGGAAGCTTCGACAGACACTAAACTGAGGTTTCCCTTGTCGAATAATATTCTTCAGATTTAAAAGGTACCATTTTGTGCCCCTCTCCTTTTTTTGCCGTTTCACTTTGATGAATAAGTTTTTATTCTGAATTATAATCCTTTTTGTTTAAATAAACACTGAATAGGTGAATAAGTTTACCCTCCACCTATGTGTGGTTGTTTTACGTCATTTCACATTATTTATTCTCTCGTGACCGGGCTTGGATTTCACTGTGCAATCTGTCTGATCATTTGAAAGGGTTTTGGATAAATTATGTACCATCCTAAACCGACAGCTCTCTTCCTCTAGGATGGCTATCTGAAATTCTGTTTTACGTTTGACATAATGAATAGCTTAGCCTTTTTTCTGTAATCCTTCATGGGACATGATCGCATATTTACGTAACCTGCGTCAGTTAAAACCAGCCACTTGATTCGGAATCACTGCCAGGATATTTGTTTATGGCATTCGGTGGTGCCATATGAATGAATTATCAAGATGAATGCGTGAAGAAAGTTGTCCTTTGCTGTTCGTTCACACTCGGCTACCTCATCTCTATAAGTGTGACATTTGACTGCTTATATTTCATTCATTCACGTCAGTTTGGTACCGAAAGAAAAGCATGGTTTCTCGCGCATAATTTTCTTTCAAGTCGAACATATTTTTGATGGGGTGATTTACTTAGTCTGTGTTGACGATTTGCAAATATTTCGAGGGAGCGATTCCGTGGAAGTATCTGGATGATATTATAATTTTTGGCGGTGGTGATTATGAATGATCCTGATCATGAAATATGATGCCCTGATGACGAATCGACAGCCGCATGCGGTCGGTAACATTTGAATAAATTGTGGAAGTCACAAACTTTTTCTTGATCATTGCGATAGCAGACGTTATGAAACCATGTTCAAGGAATGTTTGCGGGTCTACTGTGTTAAAGTATGCTCACCTGGGACAACTTAATTTATCGAAATTTTGGGCCATTTCACGAAGTACACTTATGACTGATAGGGCAATCCTTTCTCCATTTGCAAAAGTGGGTTTGGCTGCAGATTTTAAATCCGATTTGACTGAGAGCTGCGCTCTCAGAACGTCGTGTAACCTGTGTTGAAAGCAGCGAGTGTCCATAGCCGTCATTGTGATGAAAAGATACGTGAGCAAAAAGAGAATCAGATATCGTCTCTAAATGAAGAGACTTCATTCCAGGTCAGTGTTTGTGATGTGAGATAATGCACCTGAACTTAGAGTATGTTGTATTTTGATTCCCATCTGTGTATACCCCAGGCAGATAATACAGACGTATTGCTCTCGAAATGAAATGGGATTCTAGATAGCTTTCACTGCGTAGTCTTTTCTCATTCATTATTAAAAATGCGAGATGCTTCGTCCTGATGGATTATGAAAACACATCCTCCGTCTTCAATTCGATGTTCGCATCAATACGTGAGAGACTGAAGCCCGCTCTCTGGTAACCTTAGTGCTTTTGCAAATCCTGCAATGTGGCATTTATGACCTTACAAACTCAGTAGTTTGCACTTTAATGAAAAACGTGCTGGGAAAACCCTGTTTGAAATGTGTTAGAATTGTAAACACATTTTTACCCACGTGTAATCTTCTTTAAATTATCATACACCATAGTTATTTTTTATCGTAATACTGTTTATTTCTCAATGAGAATAATTTAAACATTGGGGAATCATGGAGTTTGGGATTAAATGATAACCCATGTTCTTTAGCTAAAAGTACGGAATAGACTGATAGTGCAATCCTTTCTCCATTTGCAAACATAGGCAGCTAGTACAGACTACGCACTACTTTCTATTTTTTCGCTTCCCGCTATCAGTAATCTAGGAAAAAGTATGTGAAATTATTCGTGTGGAGCGTAGCACTCTATGGACCATTGGAGAAACAAAAGGAACTTAACGTATTCCTTAATATATTACTGATAGCGGGCTTATAACTATGCCGCTGTTACGTTAATATGGGCGAATTTTTAGGGATGTGATGACAGTGGTAATCAATAACTGAAAACGTACTCTCATCAAATTTTTATATACGACCTGGGTTTAGTTGTGGTACGATAGCATTAGGTGTTGTACTACATCAAAATCTACGTCGTTAATTTAAAAAAAAATGTTATGACCCTCGACAGTGACTTAGTAAGCGCAACCCTCGTCCTCTGTGCCACAATGAGACGCGAACGCCTATTTGGCATAAACCCCCGTTGAAATTTGTCTTGGAGTAAGATGACTTGGTGATGTACCTGGCTAACACCCGTAACCGTCAATTGGGAGATGTGTGTTCGAATCCAGTCGAGTCGGATGATTTTTTTGAGACGAATTTCATCCCTTAACGTATTACTGATTGGTTGAGGGGTGGAAACGAGACTCGAGGAAGTCATTTTAGTGGTTCGACGTCAAAAATACTATTTTGTCTTACGTACCATATTCAGCAGAAATTTCCACGATATATCCTTTTCATTACCGACCCGTCCAATGCCGTCAGTAATTTATATCGATTTATTACTCATTCGGTATTTCAACTTCGATACATTAGAAGTCGATATAAATAATTTTTATGGCGGCTATAACATGCAGGTCGGCCTCAAGGGAAGTGGCGAATGTAGCAACAACTCGTATCGTGCCCCATCTTGCTTGCATCTTGCTTCTGCTTATACCTTTTTTCTGTTTTTTCGCAAGAAATGAATGACGAAGTTCACAATAAATGTAGTAATTTGAGTATTTACTTTATTTAGTAAGAATTACGTTAAACTTGAGTCCAACAGGGAGTCTTGGATTTAATGCAACGTATCAAGTATGAGCCCAAGCTTATAAGGCGTTCGTGTGAAAAATACAACACCTATTCCTCCACCTATCTCTGAAGTACCATCACGTGGGACACGGACGGAGAAGCATAACGGACATCAAGAGGAGAATAGCCCAAGCTAAGAAGACGTTGATGGGGAAAAGACAAATGCTGTGCTCAATGAATGCTCAAAAAAGATTGGACGACAAACCAGGAAAAATTATGTGAAATCATTCGTGTAGAGCGTGGCATTCTATGGATCGGAAACATGGACCAATGGAAAATCTGACCAGAAAAGACTGGAAGCCTTCGGTACATGGTACTGGAGGAGGATGTTGAAGATAAAATGGATGGAGAAAATAAGAAATGATGGAGTGTGCAGAAGAGTAGAAGAGGAAAGGACCATGTGGAGCACCATAGAGAAAAGAAGGACTACATGGATTGGAACACTCTCTGAAACACAATGGGTTTGTGAATAACATTATTGAAGGCAAATTTGAGGTAATAGTTCCCAGAGGATGACCCAGGAATAAGCTGATGGACCAAATAAAGAGGAAAGTACATAGGAAGAGATACCAGGAGGTAAGGGAACTAGCATAGATAGGGAAGGATAGAGGGCTGTATTGAACCAATCTTAGGATTGAACGACCAATGATGATCAAGTATGGGGACCTAATTATTCTTTTTATTATTATCCGATGCTAGAACGGACAGAAAGCTTACCGTTGCTCTGTGTAACATTTACAAATTGTGTTTCCTTTGCGATTTCATCGGTGAATGGAGATGCTGCATGCAGGCAAAACGGAAACTATTCCTTGCAAATCGGGAAATTACCACCACTATCGACAAAAATTGACTTGGAAGTCAATGCTTACTCACCGGAGTGGCACTTGAAAGCGAATATCAAGGCTACCTCGTGGATACTAGCGACTGTGTATAAGTGTGTAACCTCCATAGGTTAAGCTACCCTTGTAGTGTCGACATCGCCTATAGGGTTATTCCGACGCATCGCTATATTTATCATTCGATATTTCTCTCCAACTTATTCAACACTACCCCAAATATCACCTCGACTAATTGATCCTATGCCTCATCTTTTACCCTCGAAGACCATAATATTCCGGTCTAATCCACGACGCTGTGACTTTGTTTCTTCAAAAATTGGTAATTTCATCGCGTTATTTTATTAATTTCATTTACTCGCGCCGTTACCTCTTCAAAGCTCGGCATGCATGGCGCTGCCGTACGTGTTCATTTTTTTCTTGAAAATATCGAATGGCGCTCTCCTCTTTCTCTCCCGTTTTTCATTTTTAATGTGCTTGGAGGAGAAAAATGATAAACTCCCTCATATTTTTATTCGCGCCCTCTCTGCGGGTCGACGCATGTGAGAGGTAAATATTCAGGTAATAAATACGTCCCAACGTCCAAGTAATGATTCAAATATTGCATGCGGACGTCCGCAAAATATTTCGAATGAAAAAATATTTCGAATGGAAAACTATTTCGAATGAAAAAATATTTTGAATAATATCTTTTTTTAATTTTACCAATCATGTTGGAATCCGAGGCTCCAGTAATGGACGTATATGAAAGGAGTGTGCTTCATTGTTGAGAGAATGGATGAGAGTCGAATAACGACACAGATATATTAGAGTGAAATGAATGGTGGGAGAGGTAGAAGTTGGCCGAGAAAGTTGTGTTTGAATGTGGTTGAGGAAATTCTCAGGAGGAGGAATATTTTGAGTCTTAAAAACTGGAGGGCGTGTATGAAGCAGTGTTTTGGGGTAAATGAGGCAATAGAGGTTTGCAAGGATAGGTCAGTATGGAGGAAATTATTGAAGCAGAGATAGGTGTACAAATATGTATTTACGAGTGAAACTTTGTGGCTGTGCCTACCCCGGAAGGGAACGGCGTGATTGGTATGTATTCATGTATATTGGAATCCCAAGTTCGTCAGTATATTACACTGATGTTAACGTTAAACATTTATCCAGCAATGATTTATTTTTCAGTATTTAATCGTGATACTGAATTTCCCCTACTCCTGAAGAGTCCTGAAGATTTCGGATGTGTTGGCAGCCCCTCTTTAACGCTTAATCCAATTCCCGCCTAATCCATTTATCCCCTTCCATCGACAACCCTTCCCCTAGTCTCCATTCTTCCCATCCTCACGTTTTTTTTCCTCCACCGACACCCCCTGCCGCCCATCTTCGGTCCATCCCAACAACGCCTTGCCGCCATAATGAAACCGATTTTCGTCCTCACACTGGCCCGGTCATCTCTTATGCGACAGTACGAAAGTGTTGATGGCCGTTTGGAGGAATGTTAACTTTCTTTCTGTTTATCGTGTCGTGTTTCATTTAATTCGTCCCTCTGGAAACCACCGGTGGTTGGACCTCCATTCAACCATCAACACCTGCTGTCATTTGTTGACATCGATGCCGCATTCCCTCCTGATTCATTTGCCCTCGTTTATTTGGAATTATTAATTTGGGTAGTTAGAAATGCATAGTGCGTTTGAGGCTGTGTGAGCGAAATTATCTCTTGTCACATTAACCCACTTAGTGCTGACCCCTGCCAGCGGTTCTAGTGAGAAATGCGGAGGGTAACTAGAATGAAATGTATCACTCTAGGAAAATGAATATTATAAAGTTATTGTTTAAAATATCCATATGCAGTTTTTCTTATTGCGTATGCATTGAATTAGGTAATAATAAAGAAAACGCTTATACTTCGTACAAAAAACAATTGTAATTATATTTGTGTGCAAAATTTAAACAATATTTTGCCTATGAGCCGATATATCGGCCCGCCGCACTTTACGCCTGAGATGCCAAAGCCGATATATCGGCCCGCCGCACTAAGAGGGTTGAGAGACCACATTCAGTCTTTATTTTTAAATCAAAACAACTGTAGGGAATCATTAAATAGTTAACGTTACGTTAACAACGCATAAACTTTGTTGAATTCACAATAATTCACTTTGCATGCTTAAACAATCTTTTATTTTGATTTGACTCGTTTATATCCCACAATATACTGAAAGTTCCTTTACAATCGAAGATTTTTTGTGATGCTGTGAAATTAACTCTGGTCAGTAATCGTTTTCAGTTGGAAAGTTGAAGATATAACAGTAAAGATTACGCACTCAAAAATTTTCGCCGATATCTATTCGTTAAAAATCCCTTATTATTTAATTGTAGTCACTCTGGAGTGCATATGCATATGTCTCATTGAGAATGGGTGGTATTTTTTGGCTAATGTCTCGAAAAGTATATTGGCAGGTGGTTAATATTCTATAATCATTAGAAAGTCAAGACGTTCTTTTAAGTGATGAGGTCAAAGTCAAATTTTTATATGAAGTGATATCTTACTCATGCTTTTTTAATAGTTCATGGCCGCAATTTCTTTATTATTTCGTGACCTATCGTCTTAAGCAGCAATTATCGTCATCAGCAGCAATAGATTATCCGGCGTGTTTTTAACTTTTGTAATCAGAAAAACATATGTATTTTTATTACTATGACTTTAATTACTTTATTATGATCTGATATGTTAATATTAGACCGTATTTTGATCGCCAAGCACATGATTGAGACCATTCTCGAGTTTTTTTGTTAAACAGTAGAGTAGTATTAATTATATCCGCAAAATCCTCGAAAAGCAGGGAAACTAGATCGATATTTTTGTATTATGAGGAAGATGAGGTTTTTGAAACAAGGTTAAACCTGCTGAAAATACACCATACTAAATTATTTTCGTTCAAACTAGATTTTCGTTCGCTGATGCACGAGCTACCCAGGTTTTTTGTCGCGTGGCAGTTTCAAAGTAAGAGACCTGAAAATTAAATAATAAATTGTATCTCTATCTATGCCTCCCCTGTGCTGCGTAGGATAGTACATTAATCACACTTTTACTGGTATCATCCCGTATCTTTTATATCGGTACTGGAAATTTCCAAATTAACGAAAATCGGATCAACGTTTAAAAAAGAATAGGGATTCCCCTGTCACGGTCCCTCTCGCTGGGTCACAGGTGCGAACAAAAAAATGAGGACCCATCGTTTTGTCATAAAAGTTCGGCTTCATATGACGAATAAAGAGTTATATCTATGTTAACAGTAACTTTTTATTTAAAAAATCAGTAGTTTAGCTTAAAAAATAGGCATATGACGTCAAATAAACATTTTTCCCGAAAAGTACGTAGTACGATATGTTGCTAGATGCTAAAATGTATATTTTTCCACTGATGGCCGGCAAAATGAGCTATCTATAATGACAAAGTCGCTAGCTTGGCAACACTGACGTCAAGATTTGGCTTACAAAGGGTGACGCACAATAATCTGCTCCCCCTGGTCACCTGAGATTCCCACAATGTCCCGGAAAGCCCACGTGCCGCATCCAGTTCACGCGGTTTTCATTAATTTGCGTCGGCTTTTCTCGAGTTTAGCAGCTGTCCGACTCGCTGATTAATATTCCATTCAGTTTCTGTGAGATGCGTTTTATTTTTTTAGGCCCCCTCGTTTTTTCGGTGTTTTTCATTGATCTGGGTGATCTTTTTTTCCATCCAGGGTGTTTCAAGGTTCAGTTGGTTTTGGGTTTCACACGCAGCGAGTGTCACGTGCCAAATTCAGAATATAAGCAGACCTTCACTTAATTTCAGCAAAGGCTAATTGAGCTGAAATTCTGCCTGAACGTTCATTTTTCATGATGGCATTGTTCGTTTCATACTTGCGTCAGTCGTTAATTACCACTAGTTATTTTGGTCAGCGTTGCTGCTCATGTTTGTTGATTCGTAACCAACCGTGTAGATTCTTGGATTACTTCATACTGCGTTAATATGTAAATATCGGAGTCCATTTCTAAAGAACAATTTTTGCGTTGCATGGAGGTGATTAAGGCAGAGCGTATTCCGGAATTATTTGAGAATAAAGCTTGTTTCTTAATAAGTAAGCTTTGGAAGTAATAAATATTATGCACTCATACTGAGACACTCCTTGGGATAATCGTAAAGATGGTTTCGTATTTGTATCGATTCAATACTTTTATCTCCTTCAAGTTATTTAAAAAAACTTAATTTATGGCCTTTACTCAGCTAATAACTTGTAACTCTGCTCGTTTCAGCTCTCAAATGCATTTCTTACCTCTCAAACTGAGCTTAAATTTATTTCGGCAAAGTAATATCAGGATATTTTCGTTATTTTTACTTATTCTACAAAGAATGTTGGCTGATTTATCAAATGAAAGCATCTCAGTTACTGGTATCTTTTAATCGGAATGTTGGAAGGAAGTAAATGGCATAACATTTAAAATTCTTGAAAGAGGAAAGACACTAGGCATTTATTGGGAGGCATCGAATTCATCTGGTCTTAAGAATCAGACTGGAATTGAAGAGAGCCCGTTAAACATGTCCAAGTATCAAACCCATTCCTAATAAATTCTTCACTCTTAGATTTATTACTGTCGTATTTTCTCTCTTATTATCTCATTGATGAATTATTAATTTCCTTTTCTTTTTTTCTTTCCAGGTAAGCAGGATTCCCCTGGCTTATTTCAGCGTAATCTGGTAAGAATCTATAGTCTATACTAAAGGGTTGTTTATTGAAGGGTTGTTTTTTCCCCATTTTTGTTGAAGTTTAGCCTAATAAGAAAAGAGTTGGAAGTGGTGCTGAGATTTCTTTTTTTATTACTGGCGTAGATAAAAAGTATGAACTTTCACTTTTTGATGGCTGAAAAAAATAAGTATACAATTTTTGCCATTGATTTCTCCATGCTTTATTTTTTCCTCAATACTGAGTTTTTGACTCCTAAATCCTTTATTCATGTTAAATTCAAAAGAAAATATAAATGTTGGATGTATATTCCCCATTTGCCTTATACTCTGCATGTTTCGCAGACGTTTCGAATAGGCTCCTAGTTTATATCAAACATGGCTGATGAAGAAAGAAAGAAAGAAAGAAAGATATTTATTGTTCTAGGACTCTTGTCCTCTAAGAACAAACACAATTTACTTATACAAATTCTTAGAGTAGATTTAGACATGGAATTAATTAAACATAAAATCATGAAATCAACTCAACTTACTCATTGTGAGCGATAAATTAACGAAAATATAACAAAAGAGTTCCATTTTACAAAGAAATCATATCATCACTACACTACTACAACAACAACAACATTATACAAAGAAAAGCATATGATACACAACGTTCCAGTGACAAATCACAGAACCAACGAGGAAGAAGTTTTAGGAATAGCAATAAGTAACATGATGAAAAGAACAAACAACCGAAGAAATATAAGAGATACACATTTTTCTTCAATTAACCAATAAGTTATTATGGGGCAGTAAGTAATAAGTTATAGACTTTTGCCTTGAACGATTTCAAAAATCGAGTATTTTTAACATCATCTGGTAGATTATTCCAGAGATTGGATGCTACAACCTGGAATGACTTCTGGAAAGAAGTTGTGCGATGAGCGGGATAGTAGATTAAGTTAGCATCTGATCTTGTAGTCATAATAGTATTTTTAGGCTTAGTTTTAAAAAGGTTATGTAAATATTCTGGATTTTTATAAAGAAACAATACGTAAAGGAACGCAGCGAGGAAATATTTTCGTCGTTTTTAGTGGCGTTTTTGAAGTGGAAGGATTTAAATCCATAGTTCGCCAGTAAAGTAACATGCCTTTCAATTTAAGTCCAATCGTCTTTGCAGCCGCTAAATGTGCTTTGGCTAGTCCATTGCGCAAGATATAGAAGCTAGCGACTTTCGATGAAAAATGTAGAAGCAAATGGCTGTGCAATTCCGCCTGCCGAACTTTTTGGAGTCATGACTTATCGGTTGCTAAAGTGTATTTTTGCCAGTGTAAGAGCTCTCTCTCCTATCTGTATTGCTCTCTCTGCACCAAAATTGTGAAGAAGTTTTCGTCAGAACAGTATAACCCAAATGTTCTGGTGGAACTTGAGGAAGTTACTTGCCTGTGTAAACTCACCCTTAACCTCCTCAGTCCCGAGACATATCCAGCATTATTTTTTGGAAAATTCTGCATACTTACATTTTGCGTTGTAAGCCATTATTGCAGAGTTAATATCTCTGTGAATCAAGGTTCTTAATGATGCTGCCACTTATCAGCAAGCGCTGGACTTGTAGCGTTGCCAATATTTTGCGTTGCTGAGCGGGAAAAAACTCAAAATTCTGTGTATTGTGTACAATACGCCAGGACCGAGGAGATTAAGCTTTTTTGACTTTGTTTTAGCGTTCTTCCTAAGAATCAAAGTGGCATTTCAGCCGGAGAAATTTCCGCCACACCCCGTCTGTTTTGCCTATGGTTCAGGTAAAATGATAAGTATAATAGAATTACTGCGAGATCATTCTTTGGGAACTTTTTATCCCAACCTCTCCATGTGTAGTTTATGACTAATAAATGATTTATGTGCACTTGGCTCGTATTTTTGAAGAGACTCATGTAACCTTTGCAATTTTTTTCTTTTTCTTTAGCATGCTGATATTCAGCATGCGTCAGAGCAATATAATCTAAATGTTCTTATGGAACTTGAGGAAGCCTATGTTAATGTTATGTCTATGGTAATGGGAAAGGATATTATAAACAATTCATCGCCTGGATTAATGGAACAAATGTTAGGGAGGGTTTAGCTAAAGGTATACGACTTTCTAAGACATGGGAGCCACCTTAGTGTAGCGTTCGTCATTGACAATCAGCCAGCAATGGCGTATGATTCGATTTTGTTTATAACGGGAAATAAATTAAAATAAATGCTGAGTGCTCCTTAATCGACAGGAATTACCAGAAATCATCCAAGAATGGATAGCCAAATTTGAATAGTTAAAATGTGATTGAGCACGTCTTGCTTTTATCCTAGTCCAGTGACATATTTTAAACAATTTGTTGCCTAGACGACTGAAACAGATATTAGAGAGGGTTTACCGAAAGAAATACGGATTTCGAAGGAATAGGGGCCACCCTAGTGTAGTGTTCGTCACTTACAATCAAGCGAGGTAGGACGATTAAGAAGGGACCTTTCGCTGGACGTTGAAACCGCGCAAGATTCCCGGCGGGTCTTTTCTTTGGGAGTCGAGAGATGAGGAAGAAGAAAGGTATTGCGAGCCGCAATAGAATCCGCGGAAATCGATAAGGCCGACGCTCGAAGAGTGAGTTGGGAGAGTAGGCGGGAAGGAGATGAGGGAAAGAGGGAAGGAAATAGACGTCTGGTATCAAAGGCAGGGGAGAGCGGACCACTTTTACCTTCCCCTGAGTTCCCTTTGTGATCTGGGATAGGGAATGGAAATTATTCGTGAGCATTGTTTCTCGAATTGAAACCGCTCGTAACTCTTGAGGGAGTTCTTTGTTAAGAGGGAAAAAAGTCTCCCACGGTGAAGATGACTGCTCCCAAGTTCCACTAAAGACACAATAAAATTCCCACTACCTATGTGGACGAGCGTATGCCCATTTGGCTATGTTAAAGGATAACAGTTTCAGACCCCAAATTCTTTTTCCATGGAAAAAAATAATTTATGGAGCATTTGAAATAGATACGTAATTCACGACAAAGTGTGCAAGCTGCAATTTAATCACAAAATCTGTGTATAACATCACAATATGTGTTATAGTTTAAGTGTTCAACAGACATATGATGCCAGTGTATAGAGCGTGCACCAAAAAAAGTTAAAAATATGAATATTTTCTAAAACCAGGGAAAAGTAATTAAGAGCCCTCCTGAACCTGTTGATGGCTCATAAGAAGGTTCTTAAATTCAAATTGTGATCACCATAGAGTGTGACATAGGCTTTTTTGGCCCTCTCCGTACGTGAGTGACTTTATCTACTGTAATAGCTTATTTAAAAAATAAATTAGCATGATACAGGATATTTTATGTGAAGCACTAATTACACGCAATGTTTATTCAAATACCATCGTTTCACTTGTTTCTTTACCTCACAAATTGCACTTAAATTCAGTAAATCAATTGGCAATCTATTTAAAATATTTGGGTATTTTTTATGAATTACTCCCGAATTTCAAAAGAAAAACTGTATTGGTTTTAGTGGACATAAGGGTTCCGTTATTTTTAATCGCGCTCAGCTCTTGAATAATTAAAAAAAAAATATTTCTCCCGATGGGAGTTACTCCGGGACTTTCGCATGTCAATGCTATATTTTAGTCATGTAATGTTTAGTTATGAAATTAGTCATGGGTTCTGTATTTTTAATTATCCACTGCTTTTCCTGTTTTTTTATCATGAATTTTTAAGGAGGTATCTTTCACTTGCAGCCTTGGCGCCAAGGATGAGCAATTATGCGAGTGAAAAAGATGTTTACCCAGTCCTAGCGAAATAGAATAAATACGGAGATATTGAAATAAACTTTCTCCTTGCGTCATTTTGAAGCGATAGAATAGAATATCCCTCGATGTTTTTCCGGGTGATTTTTTTCGGGCGTAATTTGAAACGACTTTGTGCATCGCTACCTGCGCGATCAAAGAACTCTCCGTTGGCGATTGTCTTCCAAAGTCACTGTTTCGAGTACGTACACATATCATCAACTAGAGATAGCACGTGTCTTTTTAGCTTGCCAGCTCCCGTTGCGGTGCATTGCTGGCGAAAGTTGGAGTGAATTTGTTTATTTATTTTTGCAATATTTGCTCAGTCAAGCGCTTTGAAGTCTGGATGAGAGTCATCGCTGAATTTTCCTTGACATGAAAAGGTGGTAGTCGGGGACAGCCGGCAGAAGTGAAAATTATTAATTTATGAGGTCAAATCATTGATTTATATTAATTATTTAATAAATAAACCAGTAACCAGTCAACCAATAACCAGTAAAGTCAGTATTTAACCAGAAAATTTATTTAACCAATATAAATCCATGGTTATATTGGTTATTTTATATACATTCATTATAACAATATAAATCGGTGATTTATATTTATTAAATAAATTTACTGATCTCAAAAATTGCCTGGTCGATGCGCCGCCTGGATAGCGTAGTGGCATGCGCATCAGGTCGGCCAACCCGAGGTTCGTGGTTCGATTGCCGTCCAGGCCGATTTTTTTCTCGTACCAATTTCAACTTAGGCTAAATATTGCAGAATACTTCCATTTTTTAAATCTTTTTACCCCCAATACAGCGCATTTTGCCAATTTACATCGGGTGAATAAAAGCGAACACGAACACTCATGCCCCGAGTGGTGATAATTCCACCCAGACGGGATTCGAACCCACGACCCTCGGTTTGCTGAATCAAAAGTCTCTATGACGGATGACGTTGTCCGTGAAGTTTCTCTCACTGCTTAAACGTTCTCCTGGACTATATAACTCCGGTCCACATGCGTTTGCTTTTGAAAATATCGCTGGAGAATCCTTCTCACTGATTAAGCGGCGGCTGAGGGTCCGGTCCCTCTCCCGCCCCTCCCTCCATCTTGGGCAAAATTCCTCCTTCACGCCCATCCACACCGCCTAAGCATTCACATCCGCCCAAAGTCAACTCCTATCCCCTCACTGCCCCCCTCATCCCCGCCTACCTTCCGCGCATTCCGTTGCTCACCTCTCGTCTTCTTTAAGGTGGTCGGAGCGGCCATTTCCCCTTGTAAAAGGGCTGGATAAAAGGGTAATTTTTTTGGCAAATATCGCCAAAAGAAATGTGGTAAGGGGTTATATATTTGGTGTCATCATAAGGGTGAGATATTTTTCGTTTAAATGAGACCAAATTCATTGATTTCTAAGTAAAATGATATTTCGCTAGAACTACATTAATCGGGGAACTGTTTACCTGTGCGTCAAAGATGTGTGTGATTCAATGCAGTCCGTTCTCATGTACAATTCGCTCGCGCGGGCTTTTCCTAACCTGAGGGTATGTGTTTGGAAACTCAAGGTTGTTTCGATCGCGTGACTCAGTAGTTACGTGGAACAAATACGAATGGTTTGAGATTTCTGTGTGCTTGAATGACTCATAATAATCTCATGATGCCTTCCTAATCGAGTTTTTTCCATCGGAATAGTATAAATCAAGTTGTCAATCCCTATTATGAATGGAATAATAACGTAGATGACGCTATATTAATCCGATTGAGTAAATAAGTACGGAAAAATTTTCAACCGTTCGTTGTTGTACCACGAGACTTCTTAGTTTCATCGAAATTTTTTCAAATTTTTCAAACAAAGCCCCTTTGGGACACTTATTCCTCGTCCTTGATCAATTTACAGCGCTCATGATTTCCGAGGAACTCATGACGTTGATATTGTTTGCGAAGCAAATAAATTATATTTCTCACTATTTTGCGTTCAACCGAATGCTGGAAATTTTAAGAAAGAAGTTCTTTGAGGGCAAAAATTAAATGTACGATTGTCATACTTTGTGCATGGTGCTCGAAAGTGCCAGGTTACTAAGCCACTATCTTAATTTATGCACGGTACCAAATTGGGTGCTGACCATGGTTTCGTACCAAGTTCGTTTTGGACCAAGTATTATCAGAGTAGAAGCTAACATGTCACTTTATAAATTTTACTCAATTTTATAAAAAGAAACTTGAAATTGGTTCCGTCGACCATGGTATGCAAAGGTGTTATAATGTCTCCACATTAGAGATTTGAACGCACCCGGGGTTGGATTATAGTTCCTCCTTTTGTCGTCATCGTCAATCAGAACCCAAACTGGGACGGATGGGAATTGCTCGCAGTTATTGCCCTGGGAATACACTGCATCTACTGAAACTAGTAATTAAAACACTAATACAGTTTCTTCAGTTGTGGTCAATTGTTTTTTGTACAATTCCGACGTTTCTCCAATTTTTGTCATCTTCAGGTATTTGAAAATAGCCAAAAAAAAGTTGACAATTTAATCAGAGAATATGTTAACTCTATGAACAGTAGAGCATTAGTTGGCAACTTGAACTCTACTGCTCATTGAGTTTTCATTTGCCCTTGTTAATGTTTGAACTTTGTTAATTTCAAACCCCTGAAATTGGCAAAAAATGGCGAAACGTCGGCATTGAAAAATGAAATAATTCACCATCTTCATCATTGGAGGAAGACTTTGAGGTAATTCCACAATGATTATTTGTGATCTAAAACATCCAATGAAGGTCAAAGAGTTACGAGCTCGATTACTCTCTACATCTACATACTACCCCACGAGCCGCCGCATGGGCCTGTGGCAGGGGGTGTTAGGTTACCAGCCGTGTAAAGATGTAGGTTTTTTTGGAGATGAAATGGTGACATGAATTATAGGAGTGTAATTGGAGGAGCTCAGTTTTTTATTGTGGACGCTTGTTGTGTGCGGAAAGAACGAGTTTTAGTACCTATATGTTCGGCATAGTATCTCTCTTATTTTATCGCATCTGTCAGACCTAGAAATGTAGTGAGGCGTCATGATAATATTCTCTGTGTCGGTCTGAAACACTCCAGTTCTGAATATCTCAAGCAGCCTAAGCCTAGCGTGCAGCCTCCGAGTATCTAGGGGCACCCACCATAATCCCTGTAACAGTTGTGAAACACAATATGTTTGCTCGTAGCAGTTTTTAACGAAACGTGCTGCTTTTATTTGTGTTTTATTAATTGTTTTGGTTAAATCTTTATGACCAGAGTCCCAAATGCTCGCGGCGTATTCGAGGTGTGCCCTAACCAGAGCGATGTACTCTCTTTTACTTTTTCATTAGAGGATCTTCCTATTATACGCTTAGCAAAACCTATTTTCTTTAATGCTGCGCCTCATATGTTTTGTATGTGTGTTCTCCACGATATATCTGAAGTTAAGGTAATTCCAAGATATTTTACTGTATTTGAAGATTTTGTGTTTACTCCACCCACGGTGTAGGCATGGCTTTTGTGTGATGGCTTTCGCAGGAAGTGAACTGTGGTGCATTTACTAATATTTGACTCTGATGATAACGATTGAAAAAGTGACGTAAACGGGTGAGCACGCGTTATGAGTAGTCCTGGTTGCCCCTTTAAATGTTGACATAGTCGTCGAAACCGGTTTTTTCCGTTTTTAAGTAAATTGTGTGAAAATGTGTATGGTACGACAAGAGTGTTTTTAATCTGTTTAGAATCATCACCCACATTCTTTTCCCCCATCTATCCCTCCCGTGAAACTCCGCCTCTCCTCGCTCCTTTCTTTCCGAGTCGTTTTTATTTTCACTGCCCGTTTAAAATCTCTCGCCTCATGGTTCTCAAAGGCCCATACACTCACAATCGCCTTTCCCACAGTCTCGTGTGTGTGTGTGTGTGTGTTTGTATGTGCCTTTTGTTTTGTTTTACGACTCTTCTTCACGACTTCTGCAACAGTGTGCGATTGCAATGGAGAGTAAGGAATAGCTCATGGCGTTAAGTTTTAAGGACACCGGAATGTAGGGTTGAGGGATTGCCGGAGTTGATATGAGAAAAAAGGTTAGAGGAACGTGAATTATGTGTGGAGATGGCGAAACAAGCATGATGGATGCTGCAGAAATAAGAATAGGAAATATTTTTGAGAAAAGCTACGATATTAGCCTTAGCCGTATTCCATTAATCATTTCGCAACTGACTTACTACTATTCATGCACAATTTGACACGTTTTCCCGAAGTGTCGATAACATAATTTGGTAATAAGATTTTTTGTTTTATTGGCTGTTCAATCCTAAGATTGGTTGACAGCAGCCCTCCACCCTTCCCTATCTAATGCTAGGTCTCTTACCTCCTAATATCTCTTCCTCTGTACTTTCCTCTTTATTTGGTCCATGAACTTATTCCTGGGTCTTCCTCTGGGGACTTCTCGCCCTATTTTGCCTTCAATTATGTTCTTCACAAACCCATTATGTCTCAGGGTGTTTCCAATCCATCGTGTTCTTCTTTTCTCTATCGTGTTCCTTATGGTCCTTTCCACTTACGCTCTTTCGTAAACTTCATCTCTTTCTTTCATTCATTTCATTTTGTCCGTCCATTTATTTTTTAGCATCCTCCTCCAGTGCCAGGTTGATCAGGCTTGGTTCTTTTCTGGTCAGTTTTTCCAATGGCCCATGATTCCGATCCATAGAGTGCTACGCTCTACGAATTCTTTTATAATATAATCAAAATCGTTATCAAGGAATATTTAGTGCATTTTACTCTCACTAAAAAATCGGTAGGCGCAGGAAAACTTCGAGGATACTTGTGACATCTGGCCATGGCAAAAAACGTAATACAGGGTGCGGCAGCATAACTGGCTGATTTAAATTTGGCTCCAGGATGCGAGAATTGGCCGCAGCATAGGAAGCGCCCTCTCCATACACCTCAATAGTTAACGCAGACATGCGGTCTCACTGACCGTTGTCTTAATTTCCTAATATTTCGCCAAATAAATACATTTTGTAAATTTACTAACATGTGAGAGAACGGAGGAATTAGCGGATGTAAAGCGAGAATATCTTCCATTGGTTTGAAATTTTAGGCTAGTAACTCTTGTCACACATATTAGTTACTTAGTGGTATGGATTTTGCTCGATTTTACCATAGTTTTCCCCAGGAATGCGGATAGTTATTAATATTTATTTATTTATTTATTTTATTTATTTATTTATCTTCACTACCCCGAATACAGCACAATTGGCCAATTTACGTCGGGTGAATAACAGTAACAACGTACGAGACACAGACACCCATGTCCTGGGCAGAAAATATTTTACCCAGGCGGGACTCGAACCCGCGACCCTAGGGTTGGCAGGCGAGGACTTTACCCCGCCGCCACCGGGGCCGACAAATGTAATGCAAATTAATATATGCAAATAATAATTGTATTAGAGAATTTCATTTATTTTTCAACAATTTAACATTGATGTTCCGTCAGGAACATGCCTGTCTACAGGTTATATGTAAAATTAAACATAAAGAGTGTATTTTTTTTCTTCTTTTACCAACAAACTATAGCAGTTCAGGCTCATATACTTGAGAAAACATCAACAGAAATGCACCTTGCCAAAATAAATAACTGCAATAATAACGGTAAAAAACAAAACGGTAGAAATGCACTTTGATAAAAAGTCTTTTTCAATTCCATTAACATTTATCTCTGTAGAACCTTATTTACAATTTTTTAAGCTAATTACATTTCCTTCCTTTTCTTTCTCCAACTCTCCAAAATATTTATTTAATAATTTTGGGAGAATATGCTGCCTATCACGTTCACCATATTTATTATGCATTTTCGGAACAACAAAAAAAGTTCCTCTTGTACTTACATTATTTAAGGCAGTTAAGTAGTCCTCCTTGTTCTTGTACTTACAAAGTAAGATAAAGTAAATGACATATTTAGGTTACAGAACGGTATTATTTATATGCAAGGCCCGTATATCTTTTTGAGCATTACCATATTTAATAATTTTTTTCTAAATTCTTTTGTATTGTATTGACTCTACTGATATGGTATTGTGATGCAAGGCCTCGAACTTCAATACCATATCTAATAAGGGATTCAAATTGCGAAAAATATAAGATTCTCCTACAATTAATGGGTAATAGATGAATAGTATTTTTGAGTCTCATTACAATATATCTCAACTTTATACAGAGATTCATTATGTGGATATCCCACTGAAAGAGGTAATCAACTGTCACCCCAAGATGTGTAAATTGTGACACATTTTTAAGCCTGTTACAATTACATTTAAGTAGCGTTATTCTTAAACAATCACAAGAATGACAAGGAATATTTACACCACGTTGTATAGGGGTGTATGGCGAGTGAATATTCATAGTAACAGTCTTTTTTTGTAATTAATGCCAGTCTTCTAATTTGAATAATTAGTCATTATTTTGACAGATTAGAATACAATTAATTGAAGATGTGGCATAAACAATATTTGGAAAAGAATGTTTGTGGTATAGCTCAAAAATGCTTGCTGAATTATAATGACGGAAGATATTGGAAAGAAAGAAATTGGGCAACAGTAAGATTGGATTGGATATTTGGGGAGGCTACCGACAGCCAAGGTCATTTGCGCCATAGGGGATAGGTAAGGGAGGAAGGGTGGATAGAAACCCGGCGTCGGCATTAGCCTGCTCTTAACGAAAGGCGCCAAGGAGACCACGGTTTAACGTTTCATCCTTTCAGACGGAGTACTGTACCTGAAGTGCCCTCCACAAGACACCTCAAGTAGGGATCGTGTATCCTCTGAAAAACATCCTCCTCTGCAGGGATTTGAACCCTGGCCACCCGTATGGTTAGCCAGTACTCTAGCGACTAGGGCAAGGGCCTAGCCTCATTGAAACACCAGTTCCCGTAAGATTACTGAAGTTAAGCAATGTTGGGCCTGGACGAGGGTTGGACGGGTGACCATTTATACCTTCACCGTGGCGCTCTTGTCCCCTGTCTGCATGTAGCAGGCAGGTTAAAATGGGCTTGGCACAATAGACCACTAAAGGTCTAGGTGCCCGAGCTCCTGACGAAGGCTCCCCCTACTAACAAACTAACAATCTGACTCCAGCCACTACACCAACCCGATCCCCGGCAACTGTTTCAATTAGGCAACTTGCACTCAGGATTTTCAAAAGCGAATAAGTAATGGGAAGGGAAAAGAAGGCAAGCCTTTATTTGAAAGTAGAATACAAACGCGGGCTTAAGCTAGTCCTATGTAGTAAGCCTGTGTGCCGTTTTTGGGACTTTTTTAAAAAGTAAATTAATAAAAAGAATGCCATCTGTGAAAGTAGGTTACGTTTAAATCAATACGAGCAGAAAAGTAAAACATTTTTTTATTTATTTTGACCCTCGGAGTCTCGCGGTTAAACTTCCTTGAGGGTTTTGAATGATGAGGGGAACAGGGAATGAAGAGGAAGTAAGGGCAACAGATAATGGGACGGGTTTGGGGAGAATGTTTCATAAAAGGTTTTGGGAGGTTCATCAGAGGGAGGAGAGGAAATGGTAATGTGAAGGACCGTATGCAAATGACTTATATTGTTAACCGTAATCATTTGCACTTAAATAACTGTCGGAAAGGGTAGGGGGAGATATAAGAGTAGATTGTGAGGGTTTTTTTTTTAGTAAAAGGCGCTGTTTATTTTTCCTTCCCTCTTGACCCAGCCCGTTCTCCTGTTCATACCCTCGAGCACACGATCCCTTCAGGTTTAAATGTATACCCCTTCCTATCCTTCCTACCACATTTATGTTCATATATGTATATATTTGAGTCTCCAAACTCCGACGAAAAGTATTTTAAGGTCAAAACGTTTAGAACATATGTTGTGGTTGGGTCATCCAACGGTACGTATTACTTATTACTTAAAACACTTTCTTTTGTGGCTTGATGGTATACCATTACGTAAAGTATTTAATCGGTTACTTTCACTATGTCACATATTAATGAAAACTTGAAGATGACGTGAAAGCGTTGTAACGCGGGTCGAATTCTGATTGTTTTGTGGTGTTGTAAAAGCTGTTACTCATGGTGAAATGTATACGCTTATAATTAATTCAGGAAAGCAAATTAATGTAAATTTAACACTTATTTAGTCCCCGTAGTTCCTTGTATCCATTAAACGAATAAAGGAATTTAAAAGAGCAGTTTTTCTAAAAGAGAATTGTTGTTAGTTTTGGATTGCGTTTAGTAAATTGGGATTATTGAGCATACGTTTTGGCAGGGCACTTGTAGCAGTTACTCATGATGAAATGTATACGCTTATAATTAATTCAGGAAAGCAAATTAATGTAAATTTAACACTTATTTAGCCCCCGTAGTTTCTTGTATCCATTAAACGAATAAAGGAATTTAAAAGAGCAGTTTTTCTAAAAGAGAATTGTTGTTAGTTTTGGATTGCGTTTAGTAAATTGGGATTATTGAGCATACGTTTTGGCAGGGCAGGGTTAAGGGCAAGAGATGAATCTTTAGGATAGCACAGTCACGTTTTGGTTAAAAACTCGCATGCCCTTATTTGTGTGATTTTTTGATGGTTAAGGGCGGAATATATGATATATTCTGATAAAAATTTTACATTTCCATAGCTCGGTGACTTGACAATTTCGACAACATGTTCGTTGTGCACAAAATGCTTTAAAAATAACTCCCTTAACACCTTAAGAATTATTTCTGACTCTTCTTGAGTCACTTTTAACATCTGTGGAATAATTCTCTCTGCAAATAAATTACTCATGTAAAAATATTGTAAAAATAACAGAAGGACAAAAATAAAAGAAATTTCCGGAAGTATTGCTTCGCACAATGTACTGCTATGCATATAAATAATTTGTATTTGATGGAGAATTTTTATGTACTAACGAAGGATAATTATGTGCTGACACCGTTTTCGTTTAGCATTTACTTTGTCTTTTGAAAACACTAATTTTGTGGTTTATACCAAGCAGAACTTAAATCTTTCGATGTAGGATGGCAGGTATTGAAATATATATGTACTTTTTAAGTTGATAAACAAGCATTTATATAATTCAAGATAATTAAATAATACTCCATCAACTCGCAGCAGCCATTTTGCCTTAAATTTAGAAACATATGGCTGTTGCTTACGAAGATAATATCACTGAGTAACCAGTCATACGCTTAGGTCCCTGAACACACCAATGATATTTTACACCGTAAAATATTAGGCAAAATATAACTTATAGCAGTTCGTTCTTAGTATTATAAACTTGTTGTAAGTCAGTCATTTAAACAAGTATTGGGCCGTCACCAATTAAAAAGAAATTAATCTCAATTTTCGGCACAAATACGTTTAGGTAACTAGACGTGACAACGGATATGTACGAGACTTTTAAAATTTCGACTCGATTGGTGAGTGAAGAATTCTCATAGCAAATTTCCTAGACGTTTTGACGGTAAAGCGATCTTCTCTCGTCCCTTCGTCTTATTCTGTTCCCCCCCCCGCCATCTTCTTAACACCCACCAGGTCGCGCTTTCTTCAGCAGCTCCCCTCGAAACTGCTTCACGAGCCAACTTCTCGAGGACTCGCGGAAAATAAAGTGGAAATTGCTTTATGGTTAAAGGTGAGAGGACGTGGGTGTTTCTTTGGAGAAAGGAGGGGTTTTATTTTATTTATTTTTATCTTAAGGGAGAAGGGTGTGTGGGCTTTGGAGAGATACTGTGATGGGGACACTTTCCTTTCCAGCTTCTCCCTCGGCCGAAATTGCAGTAGCGTGTTGGAAGCACTCAAGCTAAAAAAAAAGAGGAGTCCGCTGTTGTTGTTTCCGCGGGACAAAGAGAGATGGCGTTTCGTCCATCGCTCATTCACTCTCATTGAACGGTTTCTCTTCGTTCCCATTGCGGTTGTCGCTGCTCATCTACTCTTTACGCCGGTTCATATCGGGACTTTAACTCTCACGGGAATGAAGTGATCGCCGATTGGTGCGCTTTTGGACACGCTAGCGACGATTAATAGCACCATAATCGCTGGCGAAACGTTCGGTAACCAAAAGGTGGGTTCACACATGGAAGCTGAATTCTATGGAAGTAGCAAGTGTTGCGATGTATCAAATCGCATCGCCTCTTACAAGGAATCGTTCTGCTTACACATTACTACCGGCTTTTTCTAAACAAATAGATGATGGGAAATAAACGACCAAATTAGGCAATAATGGCGCTCTTACATCGCTGTTGGAGTCCCATAGGCATTCGTGGGTTTCATAAAATTTTATTAATTACAATAATTATTATCCAATTATATCTTTATTCCCAATATAGTATGTCAATCATGACAACAATAATTATTATCCAATGAGAGATAAGTCATAAAGCTTGCCTTAGCATTTAAAATATTTTCAAGTACAAATAAATATTTACATAAGCAACAATGAGTCCTCCTTCCACTGAGTTACTCGTTGTTTACATTTTTAATCTCTGTTTGCCGTCATGCGACCAAGATTCCATCGGATGCGATGGGATTTTATCGGAGAATCGATATACAAAATGCAGGCAAAATGGAAGCCTGTCTATTTTCTCTGCAAGTGCGGACCTCGGTCGTTTACTGCCACTATCGACCCCAATTGCCATGGAAGTCCGTGCTTATACATCAAAGTTTCGATTGTTAGTGACTTGCGAGGCTACTGTCATGGAAGTGACTTCCATGCGTAAACCAGCCTTAAGAATTACAATCGCCCATTTCCACAGATTTTTAATAACACAGAGGCATCATAACAGAATACCATACCGCAATGCCATAACACAATAAGGCAGAGTCATCATCCGGTACTGTAACTTAATGTCTAGCACCTGGCCTAGTCTTGTACCTGAAGATGACTCTGTGAGTCAAAACGAGTGGTAATTATGATTAAAACTCTGTGTAAAAGTTGCGATTGTAATCCTTCTTATTAGGAACGTCTACCAGATAGCGCCTGAATCTGTTGATCTTGTTCAGTAACCTTTCGGTAGGTGGCGTTTAGTTCGTGTACAATAGTTGCGGCCAAATTGTGTGTAAATAGCGAACAAATGATATCGATCAGTTCCTGTTGCTGAATAGCTCTTTACCGAAAAGTAATCACGTTTTAGTATTAGTCATTTCTACGTTGTTATTGAAAATCTCCAAGGCAAGACTATCAAAGTTCTTTTATAAATTATAGACTGTTGTCTCCTTGGCGGCTTTTGTTTAAGAGCAGATTACATGTGGCTCTGCACCTTTTCCAACATTCCCGATTTATCCTATTCTTGGGTATCAATATACCCACCTCTCCTCAACGGTATAAATGACCCAAGTGATTGGTCGCCTACCTGAAAGTAACAGACGGACCAGTGGGGGGATTTCTTTTACTATTCACACACTATCCCACTCGCCCCAGCTAGCGGTTCGCAAAGGTATTATTTCATGCGGCTGTTTGATGGATGTAACGCATCGAATTAGAATGTCTACGCGTCACGCGTATCCCTATTGTGACAATTCCCTGGATTTATCGTTTGCATGCTTGCCTCTCCATATCCTTTTCACCAATCAATCCTCTGCTACCTGTTTACCTTCCGTTTCTATACCTCCAGATATCTCGATTTCCACGTCTTGGCGATTTTATATGCCCGTGACAGAGCAAATTCTTCAAGGTTATTTATTGCAGTAAAGGGAAGACGCAAATTTGTGCAGGAATATTGGCAAATCACTGCAATTATTGAATTAAAATGCGACAGCACTGCTGCAGTGGAATTCAATGGGAGGAAAAAATGCTTTAAAACATATATCCCTCGAACAGTAGTCAACAATCATTATACAGTTCTAATATTCAAAGAGTTAAATACATTGTTGCTGGAAGAAGCATTTTTAACGCCCTCAATGAATAGAGAATAATATTTTATTTGTTTAAATGAAGTCGAACTTAGGGAAAGGCCAAAAAGTCTTTAAGTAAAAAAAAACAAGATTTAGATAAAAAAAGCAGAGAAGTTTGGGATAAGAAACAATTTTTTTATTTTTAGAACGTTTAGTCCCATTGAAAAATTAATGAAAAAAATAAACGCGATTACAGAAGAAGCCTATTAGAGGTAATGAATCCTGCATTGATGAGAAAAAAAGAAAATTTTGCAACTGTGGCTATAGTGAACTAAATCAATTCAGTGATAAATGCTAAGTTTTATTCAATATTACAATGTGCCAATAAATGAATCGCAAATGTCAGCATTTCATCATCAGCATCAGTCGTTCGACGAACGTCGCGGAAAAACGAATTAACACAGTGGGAAAGGAGTCAAAAATGACCAAAACGGATTGATTTCCGACAGTCACACTATATTTAATATACTAAATTACAATTATGATTACACGACAATGAGGCCCGCAGGCTAGCTGCCGAAACTTGACGAACGATGCCTGCAGAGGAGGTACACACTTCAGTGGCAGGTAGAGGAGAGGGCCGCTGCGATGAAACGTCCGGTCAGCGCAGTCGAAAGGAGGGGAGGTAGCTCAGGATCAGTGGAGAAGGGGGAAGTAGGGGAACTGTTCGTCCAGCCATTGGTTGAGACGGCGGCGTAGAGGAGCACTATTGCCACAAAGTTCCGAAAAGAGGACGCCAGATGCGAATTCACTATAAAAGTAGAGCACCTTGTTCTTGTCGCGCAATATCGCCGACAGTGCGCACTTTGAAATCTCCCTACCGCACTAAGAACATCTCACGTTGTCCGAAAAATGTCCGTGGCGAAATTATGGCCAAATTTGTGCCGAAAATTCGGCACAGTCGTAAACATTTCATTGGAGTCGCTTGTAACGTCAACCGTACTGTCCCGACTTAGCCCCCAGTGATTTTCATTTGTTTCATTGTCAGTTTTAAAAATGGTGATGCCGTAGTCCAAGAGGTTACTCATTGGCTGCGACAGTAAACAAAACTTATTGTATGCCGGCTATCAAGGACTTGTAAACAGATGGGAATATGTGTCTGAAGGTACAGGGTGAATATGTAGAAAAGTGAAATAAATTTCAGGAAGTTACTTTGATTATTATTGCATGTATCCAGTTTAGCGAGACATTTATTGACTTATCCTAGTTTTAATTCCGGAAGGAATGCTCACTTTTCCAGAGAATGAATGCTGTAATTACTCGAATAATCAGGCAAGAATACTCAATGATAATTTACGAACCTTTGGTACACAAAATAACTTGGAGATACCTCACCATCTCCTATTGCATTTGCATTGTGGGATGGAGTGTCGCACAGGAGAATTGCAAATAATATGTGTATCATTGGCTCTTCATGTCCATCTCTCCACGCTTTCTCCAACCACCTTCTGCTGGTCTACATCGCGTCTTTTATGTACCTCCATCTCTCGCTTTCCACGTCTCCGCAATTTTTATGTCAGCGAGGTTCCCTCGTCCCTTTTACCCTCTTGAGTCTCCATATAAAGCCGCATGGCGCGACCATTTGTCGCGAGGAGAAAAAGGTGTCCGCGTGCGGCAGTTTTTCCTCCATTTCTTCTCTGCGGCTCGCCACATAGTCTGCGGAAGAATACGTCGTCTCCATCTCTCAGGTGTCGTTTGTCTGGTTCGTGATCCGTCTTCTGCAGCGAACGCCTCAAAAGGCGTCCCGTGGTGGATTTTGTGGTAGACATTTTGAGACGCAAAAAGCGACCAGCGGTGCTGAGATTTCGGGAGTTTTCCCCTCAAGATGCTTGAGTTCTGAGTGGATCTGAATATAACACAGCATTTTACCGCACTAGATCGACGGTAAATGGAACCATTTGCGCAAGCGAGACGTTGAATATTCTGCAAGTAGAACCATTCTGCAGGAATTTACATTAGAGGGTGATGGTCGAAACTTTTTCCATTTTCGTTGAGTTCGGGGTAAAAATTATTCTCCTTTTATTTTCCTTCTCCAAATCGTTTATCTTGATTGGTTACTCTCGTTTCTTTTTTTACTATTTTGTTGGCTCCAAAACTTGTCGGGCCAAATTGATTCTCCAGTTGTTTCTTCTGTGAAAAGAGACTGGTGCTCTATCTCCTACTCAGTAGTACGTTAAGAATTGCGGACGTATGGTGAGTTGATAAAATACATTTTCCTCGTCAGAGATGCCTTCCCGTCTTAGCCCGCATGGATCAAATGGGAGCTGAAGATCACCCCTCCCTTTGGATTAGACTCATCACGGCGAGTTCTTGAGCTATTGGGGGGTGCGAGTTTATTGGAAGAGTCAACGTGATTTAACAGCCGGAAGAAGTGGATTCCTGCGAGTTCGGTTTTTATTCCCTGAGCTGATCCGATGCAATAAATTCTCCTTGCCTTCCTGTTGAGTCAATTTGATGGCTTTAGAAATCCTTCCCTCGTCGAATTTAAATACTTCCCTTGTGCGGAATGGGTTGTTCATTAGTCGCATTCTTGAGCTTCATAAATCTTCTCTCAGCATCTTGCTTTCTTGTTTTTTCTGCGTATAATTCTCGAATCCATGTGTTCGCTTAGAATCTGTTATATGAGAAAAACAATTAGTCTATTTAATCAATGTTTACCTATTTAACTAACTTTAAACTAATTTTTAAATATAAATTTTTCGGCTCAATAATGGTGGTTTTCATCTCTTTTGGTGACATTCTCAAATTTACTTTCTACACCTTAGTTCCATTTTCTTGAGTGTATAATTCTAGGTTAGTAATTTTGTAGTTGAATTGAGAATATGCTCAAAGCAGTAAAGATACTATTTCAGTTGTTTCTTCGCCACATAGTCCGCGAAATTGGGATCTATATTCCATTATGCCGCTTCCATTGTGCCATGATGCACTAATCTTGCATAGTAGGTTAAGCCTATAATTTAATCCACGCTGTAATGGCGGGGGGGGGGACAACGGTATCATGCATAAATAAGAACATCAGTATTTACATCATGCATAAATAAGAACGTAGAGAATATAAAGAGAAAAATTTACTGTCTGCCTATTGTCACAATTGTACCCTTTCTTATTGGTACAGTATTGATACCAGAGAAATATTTACATAGATGTAGAAGATAGAATATAAGATGTGATGAGGGAATATTGATTTTGTCACAGCAGAAATGTAACGCATTGAAGGAGGCGTAGCAGGTATGGAAAGGTATTTATAGAAATGATCAGCATCACCTTACGAGCCCATCTAGCTATGTCCGTCCGTCTGTAATATTTTGCTAGAGCTAAAGTGTTACATCTACATCTACGTCATACCCTGCAAGCCACCCAAAGGGTGTGTGACAGGGAGTGCTTCCACACCAGGCATGCATGAATGATTCGGTAGAACACCGAAATTACATTGAAACCCGCGTACCACACATGCAAAGTGCCAATTAAAAATCTAATAATCAAGAAGCATTCTATCGTCAATCGTTCCAACATGCAAGGGATACAAAGAGTACTACTACAGATTCTAAATATCATGCATAAATAAGAACATCAATATTTACATCATGCATAAATGAGAACGTAGAGAATATAAAGAAAAAGATTTAGTGTCTGCCTATTGTCACAATTCGAACTATTCATGACGACGATCACAGCTGTTATGGTCCCGAATGGTACGCGGAAAAAATGACATTTTTTACCTATCGGTTCTACAATCTAGCTCTCTAATTTTATTGGCGTGATCTAATCTGCATTAGTACGAGGGGGTTAATAGTATATTTTTTACTTCGTCAGAGAAATGATTTTCTTGAAATGTAGTTAGTAGGTTAAGCCTATAATTTATTCTACGCTGTGATGGCGATTCCCACCCTAATTCTTCTAACAGTCCAGACACACTAGCCAACTTATCGTAGCATCGTTTCACAAACCTAGCTCCTCTTCGCTGCACGCAATCTAACTCTGATTGGCGTATCGTAACAGATTGTTGCAAGTCAATATTATTTTACGAATATGTTTTATCGCCGTGAATAATTGGACAGAGGTAATGTTTGAAGAATCTAATCATCGTGGTGGTTAAGTTACCAGGCTGCCTCCATATTGAAGGGCCGGGCTCGTATCCCAGGAGAGACGATGATTTTTCTTCGGGATGCCCTAATGTGTTGCAATGCGCAAGAGCCTTTCCAATGGTCTGGGTACCCAGTGCTTGGAAGGGGGTATTGAACAGTGGACCGAAGAGATAGGTAGAAATATTCGCTCTCTGCGCGCACAATAAGCGACCTTAATAAAGACTGAGCTTCACTCAATACACTCCAATAATACGCGTCACCATTTCTCCTTCCAAAACCTTATGTATCACATATTTACTCGGCTGGTTTCCTAACATCCCCTGCCACACGTGGCGGCTCGCGGGGTAGTATGTAGATGTAGATCTATGGCATCCAACCCGTGTCTTTCATGACCCACTCATTCCTTACCATATCCTTTCATTTTGAACGCAAACTCCTCTCGAGTACCCCAATTATACTAAATTTAGCCTTCTATTAGGCTTATCCTTACGTTCGCTCCTCATTTACTCCACACGGTGGAAAAAGGAGGAAAGTTAGACACGTCTTGAACAATTGGAGATAAAAGAATTATCTAATAACCATAGTGTAAACCTTTTAAATGAATTTGTTTTTCCGTCTCATTCCCCATTCCTCTCCATACCTTTCCCTCTTCCCAAAGAACCCTGTCCTTGACAATAACAATTAGTTCTTTCTGACCAGCATTCTCTTAACTCCCTGCTTTCCTCCCACATCCCCCCCCATATATCCTTCCTTCCCCGCCTATACCACCCCCCCAAAAATAATTTTCCTATATAAGAGCTATGTATTGCTATTTGTTATTTTTCACCCTTGATGATGTCTACGGCGTAGTTGAAACCCGGGCCGGTGTATTAAATATTTTTGTGTGGACTGTACAAAGTTTATTTATTTTCATCGAAATGAAGTACCACGAAGTCACGCATGAAGCAGTCCAGTTTATCTTTACGTACCCAAATTTTGCCATATGGTAACGTTCGAAGCAAAATAGTTATGTTATTATCATTAATCATCAATCCGAGGGTTGGTTTTCAGTAGGTTTATTCTTAATATCCACTCAGCCAATAGCTTCATCCTTACTCAATTCTTTGTATGAAGTCATTTTATAATATGCCTTATGCATTCCGTTCTTGATCTTCTCACATGGTACTTATGACCATTCCTCTTAAAACTTCTCCTTTCTTACTGTTATCCTTGGTAAAAGTGGAAAAGTTTCTTTTTAGCAATGATTTTTTTACTTTTTAATCATAATTTATGTATTTGTTATTGAATTTCGCTTTAAGTAAAAAAACAATTATTTATGTATATCTTTAAAAAATCACTTTTTTAAATACATGTTTTTAAGGCGTAAATTTCCTCGTAGGATAACAAAAAAGATTACTTAAAAAATGTAATAATAAAAATGCCACCCTTAATTGATGTATGCTTCAATTAATAAGTAGAACTAATGTTAACATTTCAAGATCTTATATAACGTTTTGTTCCCGCTTTCCCGCTTTTTTTTACTTTGCGTTAACTTGTTTTTGGCTCAAAAGACTAATTTTTTTGGCGGTTATTCTTAGCAGAAACTTGTGACGCTACGTTCAGGAAACTTTTCCCCGGTTTTCTTAAGCAATTCCTTTTCTTTTCCTCCTCCAAATCGTTTATCTTAATTGGTTACTCTTATTGCTTTATTTATTTTGTTGGCTCCAAAACTTGTTGGGACAAATTGATTCTCCAGTTGTCTTTTCCTTGAAAAACTTTTAAGCAGAGAAGCCGCAAGTTTAGAGTCTCGATCCCCAATTACACGAAGAATATTCTATTGAAATGTGGCTGTTCTCCTACCGAATAACATCTGAATCAATACAATCAGACTATAAAGTATTTACATTAATGCTCCCACCTGAGATGAATTTGAACTAAATTCAATTTCGTTAGGAGGGATCGGGTTGGTGTTGTGGCTAGAGTACTGACGAATCATCTTATGGAGGGCACTTTCAGTGCAGCACTCCGTCTGTCGGATGAAACACAAAACCGTGGTCCACTTGGCGCCTTTTGTTAGGAGCGGGCTAATGCCGACGCCGGGTTTCTATCCACCCTTCCTCCCATACCTGTCCCCCGTAGCGCAAATGACCTTAGCTATCCGTCGCCTCCCAAAATATCCTATCAATTCTTTTAGTCTTTCTTGGCAGTCTTTCGGAAATACTGTTTTGACGTTGTATGTAAAGTAATGGAGAAGGAAAAGGTTTTAAACTTTTACAGAGACATAGTTTAATAATATTCGTATTATTGTCTTCGTCCCTTACTCTCTGTGGCCGTAATTTTTTGAGATTTCCTAATTTTCCACTCTTAGTCGGTTAAAACTGCTATTCATATGGTTTTTCAAAATGTGATTGAGGAAAATACTATTTCAGCCCAACTGTGTGTTCTATTTTGAATATTAATAATTAGTACTTTCCTGTGCTTTATTTCCAAGGCATCCACTGGTTTCACTTCGATAATGAATCTTCTGGAATACTTTTTTGCTTCTATTATTCAATTGTTATGCAGTTTGTGTAGAAATAGAGGGTTTTTTGAGCCAGAATTTCTTACTGGAAAGCATTCGGATCTCAGTGTTATGATATTTTTAGAACTGAGGAAACCGTTTCACTTTTGCATACTATGCATTATGAATTTTGAGAAAATTTAAAAATATTTTTTAAACCAAATAATGCATGATTGTTCGTTGCCTGTGAAAGATTTGTGGACAAAATGTGAAAAACGTGTCGGATCTTTAAGGAATTGAGGAGTTCAGCAGATTCACAAGACGAATTTAAATTATTGAAAATCATTTAAATTTTAAAATAAATAAAATTAATTAAAATTTTATTCAGAGTTCAAGGGATAAAGGCAGTTATAGAAGAATTGGAAATGAAGGAAGGTATTTTTAAATCATAGGATTCAACAAATGATGTCGCACGCAGTCACGCGTCCTGGTGCTAAGCTGTACACCCGGGGGATGAAATTCACCTCGAAAAAATCCTCCTGGGCTTCTGTGATGAAGTAATGCACGTGAATATTCATTCGTGGTCTTGAGACGAGAGGACTCCTCATCCAATTTCATTAACTCCCACCGAAATTATTCCTCAATAACCAATGAATTTTGAAAAAGTTTTCGTCCGAGTTAAAATTACCCGTCAGCTCTTGCAGGAGAATCTTTCGGAAGAAACTTGACCGTGTTAACCTGCCCTTAAAAAGCCGAAATAGGAACAAGATGAAAAAAACGATACTTTGCGACACTGGCAGGGAGGGAAAGCATTACAGATTACAGTAGCGATCTAAAAACCAAGTGCTCTCGAGGTATGTGGCGGGACCTGCTATGGCCGGTGGCATTCTCTAATGAGGACCTTTGAAGGAGAGCCAGCCGGTTGAGTAGAAAGGATGAATGCAAAGATGAAAAAGAAGATGGAGAAAGGAGGCTGGATGGGATAGCGGCTTCAGGGGCGGGTAGGAATTGAGTGGAGGTGGAAGGGGTGGCTGGTCCAAGAGCGCACGCAGTAACGGCGACGGCGGAGAGTGGGGATAAAGAAAAGGAAGTCCAGCCTTAACAAGCCCTGGCATGACGCCCCAAGGGGGTCGAACAAGAAGGAGAAGAAAACACTGAGGAGGCAGAGGAAGACCTAGAATAGCTGGGAGGCCAATTGTGAAGAAATGTAGGAGCTGCGGCCGACAGTATGTATGGAAGGGCCAGAGCAGTGTTACCACCTGGCCGATTTTACTACCGGGAAGCACAGCTATTCTGATATTCTCCCCGTCTCCAATTTTATTTCGTATACCTCAAGCTTACGGAAGACTTTTGACGTAAGGTGAAAGTGAGGAGGTTTTGTTTATAATTTCCGAATTTGTTTTTAAAGGAAATAAATTCACAAACACGCGGTCCATCATTTTGCGATAAATTGTTACCGGGACAAATATCAATAAAATCATCGTAAATAGTAATTGTTTAATTGTGTAAATAGTAATAGTAACTATTTGAGTAATTTTTTGTGGTATAGTACTTAATATAGTACTTCTGAGTGATCGTAAGCAAAAAGTAGTTCTTGACGGAATTAGCTCTGATATAGTTAAAGTGACATCAGGTGTCCCGCAAGGAAGCGCTATTGGCCCACTTTTGTTCATTATATATATAAACGACCTCTGCTCCCGAATTAGCAGTAAAATACGTTTATTTGCCGACGACGCTGTCATGTACCGCGAAATTAGTGATCACTCTGACTTTGAAATTCTGTCATCGGACTTAAACAACGTTCATGCGTGGAGCAACGAGTGGGGACTAGAACTTAATCTGAGCAAGTGCACGGCGGTGCATTTCTTGCGTAGGTCGTCCAACTATCCCCATGTATATGTTGTGGATGGCGTTAGCATAAATGCGACAGATGAAGTGAAATACCTGGAGTTACGATAACTTCGAACCTATCGTGGGGGGCACATATAAGCAATATTTGTGGCAGAGCCCTGAAGAAGCTAGGATTTATCAAGCGCGTTGTGGGAAGATTTTCGGATGAAAAAGTGAAAGAGAGGTGCTGTTTCGCACTCGTCCGGCCACACCTTGAATATGCAGCGAGCATATGGGATCCGGCGGAGAAAGACCCATGAACTTAATAAAATACAGAGGAAAGCTGCGAGATTCGTCAAAAACTGCTACGGCCGTACAGAAAGCGATACACAGATTTTGAACGATTTAGGGTGGAAGCCGCTAGAGACTCGGAGGCTACGCGCTAGGCTTAGATTGTTTGAGCAATTGAGAATGAATATCTTTCAGAGCGACAAGGAGAACATCATATTAGAACCACATTATATCTCCAGGTCCGACAGAATCGATAAATTAAGAGAGATATTTTGCCGAACGGATAGGTATGGGAATTCGTTTTTCCCCCGAACAATTAAGGACTTTAATAAATGCTAGGCGGAACTTTGATTTTTTTTGTTGACGGCTGGTGTCCTAACACCCCCCGTCACACGCCTTTTGAGGCGGCTTGCTGGGTAATATGTAGATGTAGATGTAGAATATTTGTCAGCAACAGTTGTAGTTATAAGAAATGTAATATCTCGCTTATCGACTAAAATCTGTGTGAAATTCAGTTGCTAGGAATACAGATTGACAAAGAACTCAGTAATGTGCCTTGTTATGAGGCAAGTGCGATAGTACAATACTTATTATTACAAATGTTGCTGATAAACTTCAAGGAATCCTTCAATTCTCAATGCTTAATGAATTATACAGATTTATATTTAATGTCGTCGTGGTTTTATTTATTCGTTTTAATTGGAAAATAATTATCTTACATACCTCGTAATTATTTTTAATTTTGCCTTCATTCTTGCAAAATTATCGCATCTTGTGCCAAAACTATAAGTTTGTTGCACTACCTAGGTCAAAAATGGTCATCTGCTGTTTGTTTATGGTGTTTGGAGCTGTATTTGCTGGTGCAAAGGTGTGTGGAAACTTCGTATGCATGTTTTAATTAATTTTGTACGTAGAAAAGAGAAAAAGTGCAATATACAAATTTTTTATTTTTGAAATTCAATAACAATTATCATGTAGACTTGATGGCACATGATTGATTTCCCAGTAACTGTATTTCATACAGTTTTTCATCTAAACGCGAGATAGTACACTTCTTATTATTAAAAATGTTGCTGCAATATATCAAGGCCCCAGTCTTATCCTGCTATCGAAAAAGTATATTTCAATATCCTATCGTAATGTTGAGTAGAATCTATGACTCTAAGTAACTAATATATGTTTCAAAATCTACTTGTCGTATATTTTCAACAGAAGGTGGATAGTCTGATTTTGTATCATCTAATGTGTATTTTCGCGCATGCTATCCTAAGGCAAGCGAAGAAGTAACCGGGGGATGCAATATGGTAAATACTTCGTAGTCAGGTTGCAGTTTCAATTTTAATGAGTCTGGGGATACCTTGAAGGAATTGGTTACAGACTTCATGATCTCAAAGGGACAGGACTTGTTTTTTCCCTCAATTTTTATTACCACGCACCGGACTAGGTTTCGAAGGTACTTTGCCATTCTCAAGGTACACACGCACAATGTTTGCGGAGTTATTTATTTTTCCAAACCTGGAATGGAGGAAAAGATTAGTTTCTTTACCTTGCTAAGATACAAATATGTCCATTGTAAATGACAATCTGTGTCTTGGGTACTCCTCACCAGCCCCATGCATTTTCCTATACCACTAATACAATGTATTGTACCTCTTACTGTCCGTTTAGTTCATATACTTGCCGCATGGCGCCTCACGATACTCGTCCAAACCAAGGTCCTTATACCCAGATCATGGCACGCACATGTCTAATGTAATCTACCATCTTGGATCGAATTTTTGGCGGAGTTCAAATTTTGCATGCAGATGAATGGGTGTTATCAGTACAAAGATCCATGAATATTTCCTTGAGTAATTTAGTCTTTGCTATGAAACTTTTGGAGTTGATAAGCAATGCTAAGTGGCTATAGAATCCGTTTGGATTTCCGGTCTGACACTTTCCGTTCGACTCCAGGAAATTCTTAAATATTGCTTCCGACTCCTTAAGTGAACACTGGCCAGAGGCACAAAGATCCACGAATATCTCCCTGAATGATTTAGCCTATGCTATGAAACCATTTTTAGTTGATAAGCAATGCTAGTCGACTTTAGAATTTATTTGGACTTTTGGTCTGACACCTCCCGTTCGACTCCAGGAAAGTGGTAAACAATGGTTCCGACACCGTAATTCATACGTGGTCATAGGGACAAAGATCCACGTATATTTCCCAGAATAATTTTGATAATGTCGTGAAAATGTTTGAGCTGACAGGAAATACTAAGCGGCTATAGCATTTATTTGGACTTTTGGTCTGATGCCTCCCATTCGATTCCAGGAAAGTGGTTAACAATGGTTCCGACTCCATAATTCAAACATGGTCATAGGGACAAAGATGCTCGTATATTTCCTAGAATAATGTACGCTATCCTAAGAAACTTTTCAACTTGACAGAAACTACTAAGCAACTTTAGAATTAGTTTGGACTTTAGGCCTGACACCTCCCATTCGACTCCAGAAAAATGGTAAACAATGCTTACGACTTCATAATTCAAACTTGGGCGTAGGCTACTTGATCGACAATTATTTCAATTTATAAATCAGATAATGCAACACAACGGTTGCCGATAATAGGAAATACTCAGGTAGTTCAGAATTTGTTTCAACTGCCGGCCTGGGACCTTCCGTTTGACTTCAGTAAAGCTACAATTATTGCATTCGATGGAATTATTCAAGCATGGACTGACAAATTTAAGTATGCTCAAACTCTTTCAATTGATTTATGCATCTAAAATATTAATTTTCAGGAGACGTATGTAGAAATCAGAAAAACTGAAATAAACTGGTAGGATGGATAATTTAAGCAGCAAAGAATGGTTGCCGTGCGTTGGAATAGACCCTGCGACTATGCCGATGACAAGAGCAGACATTAACCACTCTGCCACGCCTGACATGCTGATATAGTATATATATAGAAATTCAAAACATGGCTCCAGTGGGCTTCAAAGTTTGTTGTTGCCCATTATTTGGTGGAAAAGTATCTATATGTTCCTTCCAATGGTGTCATTTTTACACAATAGCCATTAGTATTTGTATGTATCCATTTTGGCTTCATATATCGGGAGAAACTAGCTCAAAATTCATAAATTACCTTATATACTAAAGGTCCCCGTCTTGCCTGGTAAGTTTTTGAGTAAAATGTATCCATTAACTTCATATTTTTCCTAAAATTGACGATTAATTATAATTAAGCACCATATTATTGATTAATCAGCATGCAAACATAATTACTGTGCGCCAAAATACGCTGAGGAAGGTTATCCTAAAATACGAGGTGAGAAATAGTTCTGGTTTCGTCGTGAAAAATATTTTATCATTGATGAACACAAAATATACCTCTTAGAGCTTACCTAGTACTTTTATAATTTAAAGATCTAATTCAATTTCATTTTTAGAAGGGAATTTGTAACATTGATCAAGGCTAAACACTTTTGGTTACTCGATGAAGAGTAACAGTGCTACGAAACATCGAGTTCGATCCAAAATGAAGAAATCAGAGTGCATTATGGGATCGTGTTATGACCTGGGTATTGGCCTTGTCTTGGACCAAGGTCCAAGCCAAGGTCTTTGTCCAAGCTTACAGTTTGTTTGACATTGTTGTTAACCCTTAGGCCATTAAACGGGTATTCAACAATCCATAAACCAATTAGCGAGAATTTATTTCGTCTTCCTCGCAATGAAACTTCAATACCTTGAGGATCTTCATTAAGGCCAGGCTACACGATACATTAACCTGTACGTGTTCATGTACAAGTTTATGAATGAATGCAGGAACCAAATAGAACAGGTTCTATTTCCCTGTTCACGCGTTCATGCATTCGTACCAGTCGGTGTGGTTACACGATGAATTTTTGCGTTCATTCACGCGTTCATGCATTCGTACATTAACTCGTACGGGTTAATGTATCGTGTAACCAGTGACAGAAGCTGCAAAAGCTTCTGTCACTGGTTACTCGCAAAAGCTTCTGCCACTGCAAAAGCTTCTGCCACTGCAAAAGCTTCTGTCACTGCATTAGCTTCTGTCACTACATTGTAGACGATTTTTGGACAAGGATCTCAGATCTCAATGGTCTCAGAGTCTAAGCTCCTCATCAATGTTATCTATGTTACTTTATACCCCAATATGACTTATCTATAGCGTGACACTCTTCTTCCAAAACTTACCTGCCCTCTCCACTGCCCCCCTCCTGTTACTTTAGTGCACTTTTCTTTCCTTTCCTTGACGAAATTTTATCCCCGACCTCCACCTTGTTTTCTCCCTCCATATTTGGTTTGGAAAAATACATAAACTCGCAAAAACTGTTTGTATGTACTTAGAGAATGACATCGTATTGTCGAAGCGTAGGTTGGTGTGTGGTTATAAAAATTGTGTAGAGACTTAGCAAAGTTCTGTCATTATGAGATAACCATAGGTTTTAGTTTGCTGATGGCATACCCTTTCCACCTACCCCAATGGTATTAACTGAGGAGGATATTTCTCTCTTACCCTGCCGGGCTGCCCTGAGGTTAGTGCCTTTTTTCCCCACCAGGCTTCCTCAGTCCTCCTGAATCACCTCCCTATCTAAAACCTCCATAGCTTCTTTTCGAGCCAATTTGGCAGTTGGGAAAATTTCCATTTGCAAATTCAAACATTACCCTCTCCTCTTGACTTATGGCGAGTTGCGAGAACATTTAGTCATTGAATGCATGAAGTTATGGACCTCATAAAAGTATTGAGTTGCAGGAACATGTTTCATAACTCACCTACAAGTCGAATGTTTGTTCTAAACTTCTATCTCTGGATGTAAATTATAAAAGTTTAACCTCTGTGTATTTGCTAATGCACACAATAATTATTCATTAAGAGTAAACAAACGGGTCATTGGTCTCTAAGCAATTCTTTTATGAAGCAATTAAGTCCCCATGCGGTTAATCGCGAGTACGCCATCTTGGCTACATATGGGTATTTTAACTCGATGTCATTAGTCACGAAACACGCCTACGCCATATTGGCTACCTATGAGTCTCCTAATTTCATATAATTAGCCACGAGACCGTTTATTGAAACCATTAAATTAAGTCGATCGTTTTTGCAACACTCATTCAATGGTTGCTATGGCTTTTGGATTTCATAACTTTATTGAATACATGTGTACCGTTCCCCAAACTGGTCATTAGCGAAGAATCTCCGTTTGAAATCGGTTTATGGAAAATTATATCTGAAGCAGTTGTTTCTTTCGCCGCGTTCGTCATATGTCCAGTTTGAGTGGTTACTAGAAACGTTGGCAACACTGTGTCCGAGAGAATGGCGAGGGAAGAAACGCAGAGGGGAAGATAACAAAAGAAGAGGATGGACGAAAGCAGTTGCGCAGCGTCGGGCGAAGCACGCGGAGGATACCTTTGAAGACTCCCCAATGGAGCTCTAGATTTTTTTCGGACGGAGGGTGAAGGAAAAAAAAAACACTATGTCCCGAATGCATGGGGAAAAGGCGTGCATATTTTGCACGTGGACCTTTCAGCTACACAAAGGGACGTTCTCTCTCCCAGGAGACGCAGCGCATAGAATTTCCCCCAGGTTACTTTTTTAATGCATAATATACTTTGCATGTTGCAGCGGCGAGCGTTAGTGTCCCCTTGGATACTCTATTGAGGCGTCAAGAGGCGTGCGCCTGTGGACAAAAGGGAAATGGTTATGAGCACCTATTACAGTGGTCCCCCGGACTGCATAAACCGGGATAAACGCTAAATTTAAATGGGGAGGTAGTTTGAGGATACTGCATATATTAAGCACGAAAAGAAAAATGCCATCTTTCATTCTCTCGCTTTGCCCCACGTCAAATGTGCCATTTTCCCATCATTTCCTTTTTGTTTTCTTCGCTTCTCGCTTTGTCGGATCCGTTCTTTCCTCTGGTCTTCAAACGTAATCTCCCTCTTGTTTCATTTCCTCTGCATGTATTCAACTAAGTGACGTTTGACTACAGCGAAAATTCGTGGGACGAAATGCATTCGTTGGTTTTTCAATTCCCTTACGTCCTGGTATCCTTTTCTATGTTGTTTCCTCTTTATTTGGTCCATGAACTTATTCCTGTGTGTTCCTTTGGGGAATTTACTCTCTATTTCACCTTCAGTTATGTTCTTCACGAACCCATTGTGTCTCAGAGTGTGTCCATTCCGTTTGATTATTTTTTTCTTTATGGTGTTCTATTTGGTCCTTTCCTCATCTACTCTTCTGTAAATCAGAAACTTCTGTCTATAGTTTCTTATTTTTTCCGTCCATTTTATCTTCAGCATCCTCCTCCAGCGCCAGGTTTCAAAGCCCTCTAGCCTATTCTGATCAGCTTTTCCAATGGTCCATGCTTCCGATCCATAGTGTGCTACGCTCCACACGAATGTTTTCACTTAATGTTTCGTGGTTTGTAGTCCTATCTTCTTTGAGCACAGCATTTGTCTTCTCCCCTTGAACGCTTAGCTTGGGCTATTCTCCGCTTGATATTCACTGTAGATACTTCTTTCGTCTCACGTGATTAGGTGAAGGAACCCACTTGCCCTAATTTTTCTCCCTTGAGGGTGACTTCTACATTCATCTTCTCTTTTCTACGTACTAGGGTTTTAGTAATCGTATTATTGATTTTCATGTTGTATTCTTGGAGAAGATAAGAAGTGAATACCAATTTGAAAAACTTACCATTGGCATTGTACGAGAAAGTATTAAATTATTTGTTCACTGAACTGCACGTTATGGGTTTAATCCCTTGCAAAGCTGAAATCAAAGGGTATTGAGGATTTCGATACCTGGAGCTGAAGGCAGACGTTAAGGATCACGGTGAAGTCCTCATCCGTACAACGGAGGAAAATATTACATAAAATGACGAAACACAACGTAACCACCAGTTATACGTTAGCTAACAGCGATTCGACGAGAAAAATGAGGAGATACGATTTCCTTAAAGAAATCTGGTGATTTATTAGTTTCTTCTCCTGCTTCAAAAACTATGAAAAAATAATTAACTTATATGTTTACGTCTCGCTGACAGCTCATATGGCTTGGTCTAAATCGACAGGTGGGCTTAACAAATATTAAAACTTAAATTCGTGTTTTAAGTCTAAAAATGGGACTCTCGAGAAGAAAATGGGTCAGGTAGTAAGCGAAGTAACGACGTTAAAGGAAACTTCTATGAAATTGAAAGAAGAATTCTATGAAAATGAAAGCTGGTTGGTGATATCAGGTAAACGACGTCATTTGAAAAGAACTGGCCGTGTATATTTGTTCTCTAAACCGGCTGTCCTGCTGGCTTCCTCAGGTCCATGTAACAATTCGGTTCGGAAGGCGCCGTATCATGTAGGGTCGTTGTCGCGCCTTTTTTGTGGTCCCCTTCTCTGATTGGTCGGAATCGTTTCTTCTTGGAAAAGTGCTTTCCAAGCAGCGGAGAGTGGGTAACCGTCGTCTCTGTTGAAGTTTTCGCGGTTTTTAGTGATTTCCACCGCTTCTCTGATGAGACGGGGGAAATATCTTTTTTCTCTGTGGATGATCGTCATCAGAACTACAGTATATTATATAAGTCATTTTAATAACAAACGACAGTAAGTATTATTGGACGCTTGAATTTTATACGTGTTAGAAATTAGTTCGGGTAGTTGAAACGAGTTTTTGTCCGTATTTCAAGTGTGAACCGCCTCAAAATGTTTCGTTTTCTTCGGGGTTATCCTCTTCTTGCGACAGTAAATGCGCTAAATTGTTTGGTTATCTTTAATGTTGCTAAAATGAAAATATTTTAGAGCAAATTGATTCAAACTCTAACAGCATACTCTTTATAATTTTACTTATAAAGTTGTTGTGGAAAAATCGTTGCTTTACAATAGATTTCTATGATTCGTGCGATTTTTTTGCTCCCAAAGTTTGTTTTTTAATGCAAAATATGAGCTGTTTTACATCACTTTTTTTGCCCTTTGCATTGATTTTTATTTTTTGATTGGTGCTGGTGAGGATTATGGAAATTTAAAGTGGCATTTAATTTTCAGTTTTCCTTTGTATTTGAAAAGTTGAACTTAATACTTCTTTCAAAAACGCATCAATTCATCGAGGGCAGTGCTTTAAATCTCGAATTTTCATATTCCAATATATTTGAAAACGCCTCTGCAACATTGGCTGTCGTAATCTAACGTCCCATCTGATAGTTGAAATTTACGTCTACTTATTACGATAAGGAATTTTACGAGGGCAAGACGATAAATTAGTGTAAACGTCAGCATTTCATCTACAGCACCAGTCGTAAATATTTCATTGGGAACGCTTGAAACATCCACCTTATAGTCCCGACTTAGCCCCAAGTGATTTTCATCTGTTCGGGCCTCTAAAAAAAATCATTTTGGTGGTCGACGTTTTGAAAATGATGATGCCATAGTCCAAGGGGTTACCCGTAGTCAAGGACTTGTAGAGAGATGGGATAAGTGTCTGAATGTACAGGGTAAATATGTAGAAAAGTGAAATAAACTTCAGGAAGTTACTTTGATTATTATTGTCTCTATCCAGTTTTGCGAGTTATTTATTGACTTACCCTCGGGTAGGTCAATAAATCGCTTACTCGCAACTCGCAACTACGGTAACTCGCAAAACTGGATAGAGGCAATGATAATCAAAGTAAAATCCTGAAATTTATTTAACTTTTCTACATGTTCACCCTGTACATTCAGACACTTATCACATCTCTTTACACTTCCTTGTTACCCGGCAGCAAAGAAGTCTTTTGCTCGCTGTCGTAGCCAACGAGAAACCTCTTGGACTACGGCATCATCAATTTCATAACTTCGGCCACCCGAATGATTTTTAGGAGCCCGAATAGATGAAAATCACTTGGGGCTAAGTCGGGACTCTACGGTGGATGTTCCAAGCGTTCCCAATGAAACATTTACGACTGCTGCTGATGATGAAATGCTGACGTTTGCAATTTATTTCTTGACTTACTCTCGTAATTAAGAGCATGGATTTAAAGGCTTCTTGAGGAAAATATTTCGCCAGCTTTCCTTCACGCTTCCTCAGGTCCAAGTGACAGATCTGAAGTAACTGAAATCACAACCTGCTGATAGTGTTGGTTGTTGTGTAACTTTTGTTAAGATGTTTTCACTATGTTCAATCCATTTTTCTCATGAAATAATGGGTGATTCTCTCCATCTTTATCGTTTTCCCCGACCTTAAGATCACCGCGTTTTATTACGTGGCTGAGAAATTTCAGGTAGTTTTGAAACTTTGCATTTAAAAAATGTCTTTCAAACCATGAGAAATGCGGTGCAAGTACGCCTTAAACTGCTGAAGTGCCTTATGAACCGTTTAATTTCGGGGTGGAGTTTCGCATCGATTATAAAGGCTTGCCGGTGTTATTGGTGTAAATGTTGTAGAGGTTTCATAAGAATTCCAAATTAATTGCGAATTTCTGTGAAAAACTTTGGATTTGCATTTCTGCTCACTGATATTGAAAGTGATCTACCGGTGAAAGTAGCCTTAGGTATAAATGTCTCTGCTGATCTTGTACGCCTGGAGGTCCTTGCTGTTTAAACCATTTTGTTCTTCAGCTTTTAATATGTCCTAACTCTCTGCATTCCATCAGTTAAGTCTTTTCTCTACATCCTTCACACAAAATACGATAAATAGCCTTTTAGCTGTGGTTATTGCCTATCTTATCACTTTTTTCAGTTTAAGAGATTAATTTCCCCGGAATCTAATTAATATTATCTGTGACAAACTAAAACTCGCCTGATCTGAATCATTCAAGTAATTTAAGCGTAGCGTATTGAGTTCATGTCTGTAACGGTTCCCAACGTCATCCTTCCGTCAGCTGTTTTACTCTCTCTGTTGGTGGTAACCGTGCGTGCAGCTTTTCTTAGTGTTTCAATCATTTCGTGAGTTATACCTTTCTGTTCTGGGTCCCAGATGCTCGCGGCGAATGCGATGGGGACTCGTCGTATGGAAATTGCATCTCCCCTTCACTTTTCCAGCCATGGCCCTTCCCATGAATATTGCGAGTAATTTAAGCGCAGCGTGTTGATTGACTGTAGCAGTAGAAAAGAGGTACTTATAATTTGTCAATTGACGTTCTACTTGGTATGTACATCGTTAGCACTGCACGTGATTCAGTAGGAGAATATTCAAACTAACCCTAGCGCAGTGCTATTTTTTAACGGGTTTCTGTCACCTAAAACGATGTAAAAAGTTCTCTGTCCTCCCAAAGAGCTTGTTTGTCGGTTTGTGGGCCAACTTTTTCTAGGTGGTCGCACAGGTTCAAGTGATCCATGGAGTCCGCTCATTTAATTATTTGTAAAGTTTTTATTGCCATCCGAAATGGCAAGCGGTCATTATGAAAGGCTGTCCACGTCGTGATGCACGGCCAGGTCGCAGTGTATTCCGGGAGATTTGACCTCCTTGCCATCCCCAGGGGACTCGTAAATCTGGGTTTTTTGGCGCATTTAATTCGCGACCGAATTGGATTTTTCACTTTTCCCTTGCCTACATTTGCGCGATCCGTTTCAGTAATTGTCTACTTTCGATCGATGTGAAAAAAATTGGAAGCTCGGAGGGTCAAACGCGGTCAGCCATATCTGTTTTTCCTTTTTATTTAAACGACTAGAGCCATGTTCAATTCGTCTATGTTGTAAAACTTACTCGTTTCCATTTTGATGACATCTTTTGGTGAAATCATCAGCATCTATGTACGGATTCTGTGATCTTATTTTGTAGAATCTCTGAACAAACTCAGGCTTTGGTTGTCACACATCGCAAATGTTTTCTTTGATGAACAATTATGAAGCAGCTCTTATTTTTTCATTCTAAGCGCAGAGCCTAAAAATTGATATGTAGAACTCTATGCCTAATTCGACGTACTTTAATTACATGAGCTTAGTAACTTGTATTGAGATTTATCTTAGATCGATCATCATCATTGGTCCTTCAATCCTAAGATTGGTTGACTGCAGCCGTTCACCTTTATCTACCTAATGCTAATTCCCTTACCACATCGTATCTCTGCCTATTTACTTTCCTCTTTATTTGGTCCATGAACTTATTCATGGGTCTTCCTCTGGGGACTTTTTACCCTATTTCACCTTCGATTATGTTTCTTACACACCCAGTGTGTCTCAAGATGTATCCAATCCATCTCGTTCTTCTTTTCTGTTTGGTGTTCCATATGGTCCTTTCCTCTTCTACTCTTCTGTACACTTCATCACTTGCGGAAGATTGTTCGGGTTTTCCACCGGGTCAGGTTCTCCATTTCCTGCCCTGCCCTCCCTGCCCTGCCCTGAGAATGATGGACGACTCGTCTATCGAAACGTCGGCAGAAATGGAGAACCTGACCCGGTGGAAAACCCGAATAATCTTCCACGACAGGGTTCGCCGGGAAAACCTTCGATCATACTTCATCACTTCTTATTTTTTCCGTCCATTTTATCTTCAGCATCCTCCTCCACCACCAGGTTTCAACGGCTTGTAGTCTTTTCTGGTCAGCTTTTCCAATGGTCCAGGCTTCCGATCCACAGAGTTCTACGCTCCACACGAATGTTTTCACGTACCTACTGTTTCGAGGTTGGTAGTTTTATCCTTTGAGCACAGCATTTGTCTTTTCCCGATGAACGCCTTCTTAGCTTGGGCTATTCTCCTCTTGATGTCCGTTGTGCTTCTTCCGTCCCACGTGATGGTACTTCAGAGATAGGTGGAGGAAACCACTTGCTCTAATTTCTCTCCTCTCAAGGTGACTTCTGCATTTATCTTCTCTCTTCCGCAAGCTAGGATTTTAGTCTTCGTCTTACTCTTTTTCATTTTGTACTCTTGAAGAATCTGGTCCATGACGTTTGGTGATCTATGAGGATCCTCGCAATTTCTAGCTATGGCTGCGATATCATCTGCGAAGCGGAGAATGTTTATTTCTTCTCCGTTTTTCTTTATTCCGCTCAGTCCAATTTCTTGTGATTCTCGTTTCGCCATCTCCTAGTACATGTCGAACGGTACTGGTGAGATGTTGCATCCTTGTGTTACTCCTTTGTTATTTGCTTCTATCTGGCTTCCGTCTCTCATTCGCATTGTGACGACTTGCTTCCTATTTAGTTCATAGATAATTCTTCTGTCGTCGTAATCCATTCCGAGTTTTTCCAGGAGTCTGAACATTTTTTTCCACTTAATGTTGTCGAAGGCTTTTTCCAGGTCCACGAATACGACATACAATGTTTTTTTTCACATGTATTGTTTTCTCCGCTATGACTCTCAGGCAGAGTATGGCCTCCCTGGTACCTCTGTTCTTCCCAAATACAAACTGGTTTTTCTTAGATCGATATTACCTGCGATTACGAGGTCGATGTGCTAAATTATTGGGCAGCCTCCTGCAGAGGGTATTTCATGCACTTGTGTTGATGTAATATTCGCTAGTCCTTTGTGCAGTACGTCGCATTGTGAAGTGAAATTATTGAGTTTCATTTTATCATGCCATGCTCGTAGAAAAATCTTCCTTGTGATATTTATTCACCATTGTTATAGTTATTGCACTTGTCAGCTTCCATTGCAGCGCGGTTTATTGAAAGTCATAGTTTTATCAATTTCGAATCAAAAGCAGAATTCTCTGTTATCAATAAAAAACATCATTCAGGTCAGTATCTTAAGACTTGTCTCTCGAATTCGACTATTTTAGGTAAGCACAGCTCAGCTTACGTACAATTGTAAAAGTTCTATCGATTTCGAAACAAAGACAAAATTCTGTGACATCAATTAAAAAGTTCATTCCCATTAGTATTGTATGACTTTTCTCTCGATCTTACATAACCATCATTTCTATTTTGACTTATCCAAAGTAACAAAGTCTTCGAGCAATAAAAAGAAGATACTCACTTGCATTTTTTTCTGCAGATGGTGTGAGACTATCGGAAATTAAAATATTCTAGTAATGGTACACTATATAGATTTATTCTTTACAACCCGGGTTTCGTCACATAATGACATCTTCAGGATCTGGAGAATAAAGATAAAAGACGAAGAAGTCATTATGCAAAGAATAAATCTATTTGGTGGACCATTACTAGAATATTTTAATTTCCGATATGAAGATGTTCCACAAAGTCAAGCCTGAATTTATTAGTTAAACTGCTGATTTATTAGTTAAACCTTACACTGCTTTAGTTATGTTTTTTGTAACATCCTGCCGTAATATATTTATATTTAAAATTGTCGGCTCCTCTTTTTTTTATTGAAGCTCCTATTAGTATAGGGTTGGGTCGAATGTTAAGACTTGTCTAAGGACCATGAGCAGGAGAGGACAGAACGTAGTGGACAGCGCTGCCAACATAACTGCATTTAACTCGAGAGTGCTTCACGATGAGGCACTTCAAACAAAGAGAGAGAAGCTAAACGAAACTTCACATGTGCAAAAAGTAATCTATTATCTGCGGAGGAGCGATATTCAAAAATGTACGATGTTTGCAAGTCGTTCAACTTAAGGTGCGTGAAAAACACTGAGGGCTGCGTAAATGCGTTGCACGTGGCAGTTTTCGGCTTATATTTGTGTATTACGTGTCGGATGTGAGGCGTGCGCGCGATGCACAAAAGGAACAAATGTGTTGTTTGTATCGTGTAGTACTTGTTATGTGCATGGGCGTCTCGCCATAATCGTAAGCGGGATCTCTTCCCCGTTCCTTTGGATGGATGGGGTCCAATACACACACCGTCTATCTCACACATGCTCATTTCTCGCCCCCTCTACGTTGTCTCCCTCAACCCTTCCGCCCCTCCTTACCCTGGGTTCCGATCAATCCCCTCTCCAACAACTCCTCCCCCACGCCCTCATCCCCTCTCGTTTCCTCACCCCGGTAGGCTATACCCATTGTTCAACTCGCCCCCTTTAGCGCGCGATGCAAAAGGCAATGCGCGCGCACGTTGCAGCCCTGGGTGTTTGTTCAAATGGGGGAGGAATGGGGGAGCGGGGTGACGGGAGTCGAGGAGGAGGAGGAGGTTTTAAAGGGAAGGCCACGATATGGAAGTGGGGGGGGGGGTATTCAGAATGTGTTCGGGTCGGAAGGGATTCTCAGGCGATGCAGGGGGGGGGGGGTGTCTTTCTCCCCCTCCCCATTTTCCATTTCCAGCATCCCTCCTGATCCTCTCCCTGCACCGTAACCAATGCCCATTGCCCCGAATACTCTCTCGCTGGGATGATGGGTCTTCCCCCTCCCGTCCCCAATTGTTCCCGAGATTCCGTGCGCGTGGATAACGTTTCTTCGCGTGGCGCGTCGGATTCCGTGCACGTGATACGTTGTGTGGGGACTCGGAATCCTTACACGTGTCGATGGAATAGTAAATAGAAAGTTACCGGTTGATTTTTTTAATTCTCTTCCTGTATTTATTCGTGCTTTTCAAACTTTTTTTTCACACAAAAGACACTGTTTCAGGCGTTACTTGTTGGAAGTTTTTTGATATTCATGATGAAATGATAGAATTGGTAAACTCCACACAATTTTTTGAACATTAGAACCCAGCCATGTTTCAGCAACTGAGTGCCATATGCAAGATACTTTTGTGAAAATTACGCATTTTTGAAAATTGTCTTCATCTCGGACTGGGATTGTGCACCGAGGGAGAGGAGGATAGAAAGATTGTCTGGCTTACAAGGGGAGTGTCAGATAGCCGGGTCTCAGATTTTATTCAAAGTTAGTAGTTGTACAGACTGCTGTATGTGGTTCATGAATCACCCCATATATAGGGTTATATAACCAATAGTTTAAACGAAAAAGGTCTTTAAAAATTTCAAAATTCCCTTCAGACGGGCCAACCACATAACTGACAAGCTACGAACAATTTGAATATTATTAAGAATTATGCTTGAATAGTAAAAATATGAAGACAATATTATAAAATAATTATAGAAAATGGAAATCATGTGCATGAAGGAATAATGAAAATACGTCGTGACAAGATAAGGAAGTGACATAATAAGAAGGCTGCCTTCGACCGAAAAAAGAGACTAATTGTAAGCCTGACGTCGTGTATGCAAATGAAAAATTTGCGTCGCGCAAAAATAATATTTCGAGTAAAAATAAAAAAATCTTGAGTGCATTTTAGAATGCCGTAAAAGAAAAACTAAAAAAAACAGCGGAAGAAACATACCCCGTATTGGAATCGAACCCGTGTCTCTAGACCGGAGACGAGCACGTCAGCCACCCGTCCAGCTTGTCAGTTATGTGAGTGGCCCGTATAAATAGAATTTTGAAATTTTTAAAGGCCTTTTTTGTTTAAACTATTGTTTATATAACCCTATATGTGGGGTGATTCAAGAACCACATACAGCAGTCTGTACAACCACTAAGTTTGAATAAAATCTGAGACCCGGCTATCTGACACTCCCCTTGTTAGCATATTTTGTTTCCCAATTATATCATGTAAAATCTACGTTCATCATAATCTATTTGTTTGGCGGTAAATCTCCAATAATTATGTGTTCGCGTTTGGACACGTGAACGATATTCATTGCCCCTGGATATTATATCTTTTTCATCTCTGAACGAAATCAGTAGAAGCTCCATATTTGAAGGCTAAATATTTACTTTACATCATTATTATATTATATTGGTGTAATATCTTTAGCATTCCAACGAGCAGGTTTAACATAAATATGAAGTCCATGCTAAAGAGATTGCGTTCCATCAGGTAGGTGTGACGGAAAGCACCTGTGCTTTTAAGGCATAAGCGTATTTATCCGAATTTAATGCTTCCATTTGAGGATCGTTATTGCGTGAAGTGTACACATGGGAACTCTCTATTTATTTATGCGCGAAATTAATTGCATTTACGTGGTGTCCCTTCGTTTCGCGTCAGGGTTATGTGTCCTGGCTGCACCGCTTGTTTTCTGAATCCACTTAAACCCTTAACAGGTAATGCGTGCTCGGGTAACGTACTGGATCTCTAACGGTCTAAATGACCGTGTCAATATAAATATTTCGTCGTGCATAAAATATTTTGTTTTTGAAAACGGTAAAATGTATTTATTTGAAACTGAACTCATTACTGAATGGCTATTTATCATTTTTCATTTTTATATTTAGATCGACGAAACATATGTTGCATTGTGTGACTGAAATTCGCACTCAAGTCACTCTTTTCCGTGGCATTAGTAACCCATTATCACACTGCACTCTGTGGATGGAAGATTCATTGTTACGCGACTCTTTACTTAAGGTAGTGCGAGCGAGATAGTTCTCTAGTCATAATAGAGACCACAATCGAATTATACGTTTTAATTTCACCAACTGTAGGACTCATGGATTACATTCGGCATTATTAATGGTGCAATAATATAGTTTTACATGACAAATTGTAAGTAATCAAATGAAAATATCCAAATAAATCTTTAACTTGACTCATTTTTTTCGCGTGGCATGATTGAAACTCCATCTGAAAACGGAAGGTTTATTTGTGATTCCGAAGAATTTTCTACGGTGACAATATGATTAATTTTCAAAAAAATAGTTGAGGAAACATAAATACTACGCATCGTTGATTTTTAGACGAGATCTAGGTGTTAGAAATCCCTCATTATTTTAAATTAAGTCTCTCTGGAGTGCATACGCGTACCATTTCCCTTGTAAAAGGGCTGGTATTTTTTGGCGAATATCTCCAAAAGTAATGCGCTAAGGGGTTAAAGTTTTGGTGTCAAAGGAAGGGTGATATATTTTTCTTTAAATTGAGACCAAATTCATTGATTTGTAGGCCAAAGATATTTCGCTCAAACTACCTTAAGTCACGCACGAAAAATTGACAACTCTTGGTTACCAGAAGTATAACTTACTAAAATCACAGTTAAGTGCACAGTTCATGTTATATTTATGCTTCTCAATATAAATTGAATCATTACGAACCTGAATAATAGCAAGTTACTAAAATTTAATCTGTTAACTTCTAATGCTTAGACTATTTCCATGCATTCAGGGTACACGGCCATATTAGTAATATCTGAATAGTTAAATAATAACTTACGTGAACCACCTTCCTTTGTAGCACTATATTTTTAGAACATAAGAGACTTATTTGAATGTACATCTATTGTATCTTGTAATCATAAGCAATGTGTGAATCATTAAAAAAATTGTCTTCTTGGTCCAGTTGATATTACCCTTTGAATTCGATTAAAATCGAATCAAGTTTGCGACAGTGTAATCACTTGCAATGGCTATATTTTTATTCGGTTCATTCATAGGATGCGATGAATGTGATCAAATGTGGATGAAGGTGACATTGGATTAATTGTAATTGTATCTTCTAACACATCTTAAACTACGTTTGTAACCATTTCAAAATGAAAAATAATGAAAAACAATTGTAACTTTCCACGCAGAATTTTTAATCTTTGCCGACCATGGTTTCAGCACCTAGTGCCATTATCAAGGTACGATTTTTCAAAACACTCCACTATATATACTGATTGGTCAGTATCAGAGAGAGAGGGGGGGTTAAGTAAGGGGAGGGAAGTGACACGAAGAAAAGCCGTTGATGGTGAAGGTCAGGCAGCATCATCGTGGAGCTATCGGACACAATGGAGAACAAGGTTTAAAAGAGGTGACCTGTCATTAAAAACTCACTATGCTCGCATAAAAAATGGTACTAGGTGCTGAAACCATGGTCGGCAAAGATTAAAAATTCTGTGTGGAAAGTTACAATTGTTTTTCATTTTGAAATGGATATATATCGCTTCCACAAAGTTGAGCCTGATACGCTTTTATGTATACGTTTGTAATTTTGACTTGTTTATTTAAAACAGTGCCAGATGTTGTTGGAAGATTGTATTGCATTAGATAGCTCCAATTATCTCATTAAATGTAAGACAATCTTCTACCGCCTAAAATAATAGATAGCTCAAATTTTTCAGAGAATAATACTCATAAAACTATCAAAAAAACTTGAAAATGAAGAGTAAACAGCAGTGACTATCTATAGTTGATTGTGAATTTTGATTTATAATACTCATACTCATGACATTCTCATACCGCAGAGAACTGCGAATTTTAGTCGCACGATCTATAAAATAGTATACGATACTCGTGAATTATGTGATTCTTAATTCACAGCGTGCTATCGCTAACTTCACGCCGTGTAATAGTGAGCCACTTTAGTCACCAGTGTCGAAATGTTCTATTCTATGCAATAGTTATTAATTTTTAGTTGTAAAGTATTTGACTGAAACGATAATTTTTATTCCGGGATGGATAAATTTTACCGCGAGGAAGTAATTTAACGATTGAAGCAAATATTTTCGGCCTTCACCTCGTAAACTGTATGAATTTTGACAGTGAAAAAAAAATAACTCTTTAGTTGCTTTTATACACACGTTTTCTTCTCCGACTCAGGTTTTGATGGGCAACAGTCTTTGTGAAGGAGTTGAAAACCACCAATTCACTGTTGCATATATATTCTGGGTGGTATGGGTGCGTAATGAGAAGAATAATCGCTTTTTCATAAATTTTTTATTACGAGTATTAAGCGTGTCGACCTCCAGAGTCATTTTTAGGTACAACACAATGAGAAACTGTAGACATGGCATTTATATAGTTGAAAGGAGGTTTAAAAATGGGGGTTGAAAAATGCAATGTCTACTGTTTGTCCTTGCCTTGTATCTGATGATAACTCTTGAGTCGAAACGCATAGTACTAGTAATAACGAATCGTGGAAAAGTGCCATTGCTCTTCTCATTATGACGTACTTCCATTAAATTACGCCTTAATCAGTGAAACGTGTTGGTGCATATTCATAGAAGTGCGTGAGCGCTTTCTATACCCTTAAAAATTACCGTAACCAGTCAGAACGTAAACAGTTTTATAATATCCAATTGTTCTGATGGCTACAATTGGTAATTTCCTTCTTTGTTCCTAAAACTGGAATCAATTTATCAAAATTGAATCAGCTACAAGATTTGGGCAAGAAACAAGAGGAAAATAGGTAATTTAGCGTCTTTAATTAGCAGAAGAAAAAAACATGGATCGATTTTTTTTAATTATTCATCTTCATCTGACCTTATGCTGTTATCCTCATTTCTGTTTACCTCCGCCTGCGTTCTTCTTTTGCGATCTTCTGCGGCCTTTCGTTTCCTGGGAAGAAGAAGATTCATTAATTTATTTTCTTTCCATTTTTAGTGTTGTCGTTTTTTATCCGTGTTTTCTCTCTCCTCGAGCTTTTTACTCCGTCACGACACACGTCTTTCGTCGCCAGCGGGTCATAAATTTTCTCCGCTTCCCTTTCCCTCAACGGGACCGAGTGGCCTCTTTTGATTTCTTTCCAGCGCCCGTGTCGGAGTCGAAGCACGTGCGATGCGAGAACGCTCATATTACACGATGCGGCCTCTATCTCCTTCTCTCACGCGCTATAGTGCCCCCCTGGGGGATGGGGGGTTGAAGAGGGAGGAAGAGAGTAGGGGAACCCCGTTGCTACTTTGTCTGAAGTTCCGGCCTCACGGTAATCCTTTGGGTCATATATTATTGAAGGCGGCTTCCCGTTGCGGTCAGTTAATCCTCATTTTGCTTTCCATTTCTCCCATATGAAAATGAGAGATTATACTTGTATCACCGCCGTGATGCACTGCGCGGGATATTCATTTTTCAAGCAGTCTGCTCGTGGAGGCTGTCATGTGGTGGCGAAATTTGATGGCAGTCACCTGCGCGAGGCGTGACGTCATGCAAGGGTTGGGTCGAATGGTAGGGCTTGTCTAAGGACCATGAGCAAGAGAGGACAGAACGTAGTGGACAGCGCTGCCAACATAACTGCATTTAACTCGAGAGTGCATCACGGTGAGGCATTTCCAACAGAGAGGGTAGCAATTAAAAGAAATTTCAGCTTAGATAAAATAATTGTTTTCCTACCTTACACTGCTTTAGTTATGTTTTTTTGTAACATCCTGCCGTAATATATTTATATTTAAAATTGTCGGCTCCTCTTTTTTTATTGAAGCTCCTATTAGTATAGGGTTGGGTCGAATGTTAGGACTTGTCTAAGGACCATGAGTAGGAGAGGACAGAACGTAGTGGACAGCGCTGCCAACATAACTGCATTTAACTCGAGAGTGCTTCACGGTGAGGCACTTCAAACAAAGAGAGAGAAGCTAAACGAAATTTCAGTTGTAATGCAACAATTAATTTCATCACTCATACTGATTTAGTTATATTTTTTTGTAATGTCCATACGCATTGTGTTCAAATTTAAAATTGTTGGCTCCTCTACATTGAAACTCAAGTTAGTATACATAATTAAAGGATGCAGGTCAGGAGCGCGTTTTAGAGCAAAGTTTACGATCCAAACAAAGTTGGATCAATGGTATACGCTGAATTTTTTGGCTACGTTAATGCGGTATATAGAGAGGGCATTACGTCATCTAACTGTAGTCTGACAAACAAAATAGCAACTATATTGTATATCCCTGCTCTTAACATACTTTCCAACGGATTGCACGACGGAATGAACGTATTTGCGGATATACAGCAAGAATATCAACAGTCTGTTTGAAATTTTAAGGCAGGTAACTCTTGTAAACATATATTGGTTAATTAGTGCTTTACTACATCGAGTGTTACTGTAGGCAAATTTCACAGATATTAAAAAACGTATTGTACTCAAAGGAATTTTGAAATAAAGTAAATGTTTTATTTCGAATTAAATATGTATTCTTTGGTTAAATGATTAAAATTGAAAATAATTCCCTTGGAATATCTATGTTGCCATGTTTCTGTTTATATATGTCCTACGCTCCAATAGAATACCTTATCATAGACGATTTCAAACAGGGGACGTCTCTTTCACGGGTTATAGCTAGTTGAATACATTGAATTGCTCTCAGATCAACCAATTTTTCTCATTTGTAAATGCTCTGGTCCAATCCTGCGCTTATGTCAGCCATTTATATACGTTTCGAACAGAAAAGTGGTCGTAGGAATACCTTTCTCGCGTGAGTTCTAAAATTTCGCAGCATCGCAAGTGATATAAACGTCACCTTTTCTAGGCGCGTTGCGTTCCGTCGTATGTTTCTTTCGCCGCTTTGTTCGACGGGGGGCCAAGTGCTCAAAAGGGTGCCGTGGCGAAGGACTTTTGTATTTTCGACGCGTGAAATATATCTCGGTCATTCATTCGCTTTTCGAGGGTCCCGTACTTTGAACTCCCACCCTCATCCCCCCCTTCCCCAGCCCACACCCCTTCTCTCCCTCTTCTGCCCATTTCTCACGCTCTCTTTTGTTCGTTTGCGAGTCTCTTTCCCCCTCCCTCCACGCCCTCCCCCACCCTACCATTCCAACTCCACGCCATTCTCCCTCCCCCACATCTCAATTCACCCCCGCCCCCAGGAGCCATCGTTATTCGCAACCATCCGTGGCTGCTGCCCACGTCAGTTTGAAAACTGTTCGTAAACTATTAGCCTGAGTACTATTTCTTTGCACTTTACGCCAATTATTATGAAAGCCTCCGAAAAGAAGGGAATGCGATAGGAAATCGGGCACTTCCTCATTATTCAATTCGCAATTCACTGCGCGATTCAAATCACTTGAGCAATCATCAGGCAAGTCCGTAGATTATACAGGTTGCCTTGAAACATATAAACAATGCGAAAATTCGTGGGAAGAAATTCATTCATTGGTTATTCAATTCTCTTACGTCCTTGTATCCTTTTCTATGTCGTTTCCTCTTTATTTGGTCCATAAACTTATTCCTGGGTCTTCCTCTGGGGACATTTCCCTCTATTTTGCGTTCAGTTCTGTTCTTCACAAATCTATCGAGTCTCAGGGTGTGACCACTCCATCTTGTTCTTCTTTTCTCTATGGTGTTCCATATGGTCCTTTCCTCTTTTATACCTCTGTACACTTTATTATTTCACCTCACCCGCGCCCCCAAGAACCAGCGTTATTCACAACCATCCTGGCTGCTGCCGACGTCAGTTAGTGTATGCTGATTTATAGTAAGTTATCGATGGAAAACATAGTAAAATTTTAAATGCGTTATCCCGCAAGCGCTATTGGAAAATGAGAGTCAACAAATATGGCGGACTGGCTTCAGCTTCGAGCATTGGCCACTGTTCTCTATTTCTGCCCACAATTTCCCGAAACATAGGAGAGATTGATATTCGCCGGAAGCAAAAAAATAGTGGACTTTATTTTAAATTAATTTCTGACCTCGTGCAATGCGTGGCTTACCCACAGTTGTCTCCTCTGCTTCATCGTATTCGGATGGGTTGTCGTCTAGTACAGTGGTCGGCAACGTTTTTTTCAAGTGGGTCATTTTTCAATTCTTTTTCACAGAAATTTTTCTGGTGGGTCACATCACTTCTATTTTAGATTACGCAATGTCTTAGAATACAGGAAATATAAACATTATACAGATGGGATAATCCAGAATGGGTCACTAAAATTTTCCCAGTGGGTGACTAGGTGACCCGTGGGTCATAGGTTGCCGACCACTGGTCTAGACGCTCTCTCTACCGTGGCACTTGAGCGACTGATTCATCGCCCACGACCCAAAAAAAGCAATGGCACAAAATAGAAAAATTTCCGACAGGTGTCGGTTTAATAGAAAGCTACATATTACCCTCTGGTGGCCATTTAACAAACAAATTAGCGGCGCGAATACCAAACAGCCACCAAAGCCAGCGCCCTCCCCGTATACCTAAATGTTTTGGCTATATCTACGTCTGTGATAAGTGGCACAATCCAGTCAACGCTGAAATTTTTGCCAATATTGATTGGATTGGACCAGTAAGTGTATGATATTTCTCGGCGCGTACTACACCCTCTGTCCCTCTCTTTTAACTCCTATTTCTAACTCTCTCTTTTGTTCCTTTTGCGCTCGTTTCTTCCACCTCCATTCCTACTCTGCTCCCTCCTTCCCTCCCCCACCGTTCCCGCCCCCTCTCCCCCAGGATCCGTTGTTATTTACAGCCGTGCTGGTTGCTGCTGCCCCCGTCAGTTTGAAACCACTGATGCCTGTCACTTTGGTATCTGGATGAGAAAGTGGCAAAACAGTTGGCGTCCATAATGGACGTTTTTGATGGTTCCCGACCCTTCTTCCCCTCGATGCTGGTTACTCGGCAACGCGCGCACAAAACCTTCCCGCGGGGAAGCATACCGATCGTATTTCATCCCGAGTTAATTTTTTTATCAAACGATTCTCGCGGAAAATTGAATTTACGCGGGTGTAATAGGAAAAAATGTTCTGTGTTTACTGTTTTTATTTATGTATATATGTATATATATATGTACGTACATGTATATGAAGGGGCCGAAGGCACACAATATGCCATCGTTGTGCAAGCGATCTTGAAATTATTTTCTTTAGATTTTTTTTTCTTCCTCGCGTTACTTTGGGGAGTTGACCTACAACGGAGGTCGTTTGCCGCATTAAGGATCGAGGTGTATGTTGGTAAAGGGAATAATTATATTAGGAGTGGAGGGAAGGTAGGTAGACAGAATTAAACACACTCTCGGGTAAATTTGTGGTAATTCATTTCTATTATGGATTTATTGAAATAACTTTTACTTTTATTGTGGTTTGTAGAAGTTATTTCAATAATGCATTTAAGGTAGGTAGAAATCGGCGCCTTAAACTTTTGAAAGTACTCTTAACTAGAGGAATTATCTATCTTCGTTTTATTTTAGAATACAACGTGGAAGAAAATTTTCCGAAAATTATAAATACTCTATAATAAACTAAAGTTAAGGGTGCTGGGTGGTGAGAAGAGCAAACGCGGAAGTATTGTATATGGTTGGAGAGAAGAGGAAGCGGAGGTTCGGAGGAGGCAGAAGAGATGGATGGAGGTTGTTTGGAAAAGAGAGGGAAGGCTGAAGAGGGTAATGGAGAGGAGAACATTGGGAAAGCGTGGAAGGGAAAGGAAGAGGATGAAGAGGATAGGGATTCTGGACGAAATAAAAAGAGGGAGACGATAGGAGGAATTTAATAGCAATCTAATGGGGGATCAGGTGTAGGAGGGAGAGCTGAAAAAACTCACCAATCAACTGTTAGTATAATGGGATGATGTGCCGTTTCACGTAAGTGTGACGCTGATGTTTCAGCTGCTGTGCGTATTAAAGTCATGTGGAAATATTCTTGTATAATTTCTTCGCATATCCCTTGAGTGCGGCGTGACGTCACGTCATGGTTGTATTTACGCTGGTACTGTTGACGTGATATCTCGTCATGGGTACCGTGAGTGTTCTAGCTCTCACTAGGGGGCCTAGTGAAAGCTGGGACAGTCACGGTACCCTTGACGTGATATCACGTCATGCCGCATTCAAAGGGATATTCATTTATAGTACGCTAGGCACTATAGACGCACGAATGGTCCTTCAGGTATTAGAGACAAAGTCCTTTAGAAGAATAGATCATGATGCTGGAGACATTTTTAATTGCTTTTTAATCTTACTTCGTGGTGTCAAAATTAGTCGTACCCGTTTGAAGAAGCATTTATCAAGATTATTTTTATTTTTACAAATTTTGCATTCTCTCCTTCTTTGGCGTTGGATGATTTAATGTGAATCTACTTTGTGTTTTAGCGGATGACGGTAGAGGCTAATTCTGAGAAGGCGATTTCTATAGTTCATGGTTTTCTTTTTCATTTTTTATGTTATTTATTATTTGTATTGCGGTTGCACTAGCAATTGATTGATTATAATAACCATTTATTAAAGGTAGTTTGAGCTAGATAATTCCTTAGTCACTATGAAGGCCGTATTCAAATTGTGCGTATAAATTTCACCACCTGTAGGACTCATGAATTAAATATTGCATTATTAATGGTGCAATAATATAGTTTTATATGACAGAAATTGAAAGTATTTAAATGAAAATAAATCTATAAATTTTTACCTTGACTCATTTTTTCGCGCAGTATATTTGAAACTCGTTCAAAACAGAAGGTTTTTTTTGGAATACCGAAGAATTTAAAGGGTTGACGATATGATTAATTTACAAAAATAGTTGAGAAAACATGCAAACTACACACCGTTGATTTTTTGACGAGATCTAGGTGTAATGAATTCCTTATTTATTAAATAAGGTCTCTCTTGAGTGCATACACGTACCATTTTACATTTCAAAGGGCTGGTATTTTTTTGGCAAATACATATCTCGGAAAGTAATATGGAAGGAGTTAAATTTTCGGTGCCATTGGAAAGGTGAGATATATTTCTTTAACATGAGACAAAATTCAATGATATTTTGGTGATATAATATCTCCCTCAAACTACTTTAAAGGGATAATAGTTGGTCTTATTTTAGTCCAGAAAATAGCAAGGTTTTTGATTCATCACTGACTTGTTAAACTGATCATCGAGGTTTTCATTGAGTAAAACTCAGAGTTGACTGAACAAAATTAAAAAAAAAAATATTGTTAATTATGCATGCACATTGTCATGATTATTCGACTTTGAAGGAGAGAAAAAATCACAGCGATTCAATGAACTCAATGCTCAAGTTTTTGCTCTGTTACTTTCATTGCTGCTCAATACTCCACAAGAGAATGCGGTCTTCTATTTTAAGTCAACGCGTCGGCAGATACCGTCATTTTTTTCAGTTGAAAGAACGTTTTTGCTGCGAAGTGCTCCTCATGAAAGTTTATAAGAGTTTACTTCCTTTCACATTGTGTTGCGAGGTTTGTATAAGCGCTTGCAAAACACGAGTTTTGAATGGATGTTTTGGTAAACTTTTTTTCGAGTACCCTGGAGGACGCTTGCGTTCCCATTTCATCTCGAGTGCGGGAAGTGTTGCTGCTCTACCAGATTTCCGTTCCGCTTTATTTTGGTCTACTTTTGGAAAATATGGTTTTTGCGTCTTGTAATCCAACTTCACGTTTACATGCGTCTCTCTGAGGTCATTATGTCCATTCACCGCGGCTGTTCACCATTGCATGTCGTCATGGGTATTTAGCAGGAAAGTTAGCATTTACTCTTTGGTAAAAAAACTTCCATTCAATATTAGGTAGAATCTGTAAGGCATCAAAAATGCCTTTAAACCTTCCAATGTATCTTTAATACCGTCGTTAACTCTTCGTTCTAAACCTTTTTTGTATATTAAAAGCAGTAAATCATAAAAATTAGGTCTACAACGGTTAGAATTTTTTATTAATACCATAGTAGTAATTATTCAAATAGCGCTTTACAGAAATACATAAGTTCGAAATTACGGTTTTCATACCATTGACTCATGGAAAATGAGCTAGTGATGTATGAAGATTTTTAACATCTTACAAATTGATCTCACAAATCCAAGGGAAATCTAATTTAAATTGTATTGAAGCCCTTTCAAAAATCCTTGGGGGTATCAAAATCCAATAGCAATTCAAATTTGTGTTAGTGAAAAACTAACTCCATGTAACGATGAAGTCTACAATCAATGTGATACTTTATAGAAGCATGGTTGCGCGGCATTGATCATTTTTCTTCCGCTTATGTATTTTCTGTCTCCTTCAAGGGAGTTGATCAGGGGTGAAGGGTGTGATTTGAACAATTATGTAATAATGTACCACTAGGATAGTCTCTCTTAAATTTTGTGAAGGAAACTAAAGGTAATATGAAACATCAAAATTTCCACAACTCGCCGAAGTAAATTAGCTAATGATTTGCCATTTATTGTACGTATAGGTTCGTATCCTTGTATTGCTTTCAAATATTAGCAGCTATATATGTTTCTAAAATAAATGGTTGTTCTTTTGTTTGGAAATTGACAGTTTGTGTTCTATTTTAACTAATATAAGCCATGGGTACTTTAAATAGTCCCAGCAACATAGTTCCCTGGTCATAATAGAGACCATATTCGAATTATACGTTTTAATCTCGCCAGCTGTAGGACATATGAATGAAATATTGCATTATTAATGGTGCAATAATATAATTTTATTTGACAGAAATGATAAGTAATTAAATGAAAATATCTAAAAAAAGTCTTTAACTTGTCTATTTTTTTTCGCGCGGTACGTTTGAAACTCCATCATAAGGGAAGGTTTATTGTGATCCCGAAGAATTTTCTGCTTGTGACAATGTGATAAATTTTCAAAAACAGCTGAAAAACACAAAAACTACACACTGTTTGTTTTTTTGACGACATCTAAGGGTAGGGAATTCCTCATTTGTTAAATAAAGTCTCTCTGGAGTGCATACACGTACCATTTCCCACGTAAAATGGCTGTATTTTTGGCAAATAATTCCGAAAGTAATGTAGCAGGGGGTTGAAATTTTGGTTTTATTAGAAGGGTGAGATATTTCTCTTAAAAATGAGACCAAATTCATTTATTTCTAGGTAAAATGATATTTCGCTCAAACTACCTTAAGTGAAATAGCCAAGGTTTATTTCTAAAATTTACGGACGTGAGTCTTTAGTTACACCCTGGTTTTGTTTATATGCACCCTTAGCCGTGATGGATTTAAATAAACTTAACAAAATGTCTGCATCGGAGGATCGGTTGTTTAAAAACAGACTTATAGCACTAATACTCAGTAATTTGATTGGTCGTTTCGTTGTGCACTGAAACAGAAGAGGTTACTTTCCGTTGGAAGTGTTTAGCAGAAAATGGCGGAAAGGTCTTGTGTGTTGAAAAATATAAAACCGATTTACGTGGAACCTTATCAAATAATTTCTGTTCTCGTGTATTATTTCTTTATTAACTGGCTTTCTTGAATATTTAAAATAATATACTTCTTGAAGTATTTCAGAATACCGGGAGACTTCAACTTAATTAAATATATTTTTTATATTTTCGGACAGTTGAAATTTGATGCAACTTTATCGTGATATTGTGCGTCATGTATTCCTTGAACTGATGATTTTGATTAAATATTTAAAATAGATATATAATGTCACCAAATGTTAAGTTTGGAACCTAACTAGCTGAAATAGCATGTACGAAGTGTCTAGAATTAACGTCCAGTCTTACTGCTAGTCAAGATCGATAAATCGAACGGTCTTGAAATGTATATGACTAATAGATCCTGTAACATGAATTCAAATGGGTATTCATTAGCTCTCAGGAAATAATAAATGCATACTGTTGCTTGCAACTCATGTGAATGTACACCGTTTTCGTGGAAACGCCTGTATGGCATTCATTCTACATTCATATTAAAATCTGGCGATGTCTTGTATTTACATCGACTTCATTTCCTTTTAAATTCTTGGAATTGTGTCGTTATTTTTTTGAGACTTCATTATGGCTCTTCGCTTCAACTTTCAATAAAAATCCAATCTCGAACGCGAGATATTATTTTCGAGAGCGTATATGCGAAGATTGGATCCGCTGAATTTCCGCGCAGCGTAGAATTTCAAACACGGATCCTATTATGCTAATGATTGGAGGAGTTCAGTTCCGGAGATTTTCCCGTTCTGACTCGGAATACTTGGAACGCAGTCGTTCTCGATTCGTGAGATACACGACGTGTTACCCTACACTCTCTTGCCTCTCAGGTGTAATTCCTTCTCTTAATGGGATGTCGTCCTTGAATCATTTGAAAGCAACTGTACTCCTAATTGCCTCCGCCGGTCGAAATGTGTAGCTTCCAGCGCCGCTACTGAACGGGGCGTATCTCTGCTCTGACCTAATGACCTCTGCGATCGAGTGAATCGACGCCCTTTGATAGCATCTAGTACCTCTGGAGCCCGTGCTGCCAAGGTTACTCCTTGTTTCTTTTGCAGCGGAAATTAGCCGTAATTTAATGCTATTCTCCAGAGTAAGGAGAGAAGTAATATACTTTTCATGGTACCAACCTCTCATATTTTTTTTCCAAACATTGCATGTAACAAATGATATGGTACGAAGTCACTCGCACGGGTGCATATACACCAGGGTTGAAATTCGCTATGAAAAACTCATTTGACTAGACCGGGATTCGAACCCGGATCTCCCAATTGCCGGTCAGGTGTGTTAGCCAGTTACACCACCAAGCCATCTTCCTTCAAGGCGAATTTCGAGGGGGGTTTATGCGAACTAGATGTTCAGGCCTCAAGTCTACATTGTAGCACATGAGACGAAGTCGTGCTTACAAAGCCACTGTCGCGGTGGATAAACCGAACATTGTCGTTATTAAAACGACGAAATTGACAAATTTCCAAACATTGTATTTAACGAATGATATGGTACGAAGTCACTCGCACGGGTGCATATACACCAGGGTTGAAATTCGCAATGAAAAAATTATTTGACTTCAAATCATGATGAAGAGATTTTTTCATAGCGAATTTCAACCCTGGTGCTCTTATATTTTACTCAATAAAGTATACGGTGGAGGAGGATGGGTGTGATCAAAATTACGGAAACATATATTAAGGAGGATACAAACTATGCAGGCCTGCTGCGAATCATCGGTTGTTCAATCCTAAGATTGGTTGACAGCAGCCCTCCTATCTACCCTATCTAATACTAGTTCCTTTACCTACTGGTATCATTCTCTCTTGAGTTCAGTTTATTTGGGTTTTTCCCGCATTGCTTCATTTAAACGGACAAACGGTTTCGCTAACGTTACAGCTAGTGTCGTCAGGACATGACAACGCTAGCTGTAACGTTAGTGAAACTATTTGTCCGTTCAAATGAAGCAACGCGGGAAAAACACGAATAAACTGAACTCCAAAAATCACCGCGGAAACCTCCGTACCATCATTCTCTCTCTTGTTAGGAGCCCCATTATCAGAAGGGAAAGTAATTTATTGAATAGCCTTCATTTCACCTGTTTTCTCCTTATTTCCTGTTACTGTACCCTTTCCTAGCTTTTTGTGATTTCCTTTCCTTTATTAAATCCCGCATTAAACTATATCATTTTTATTCCCTATACCTCTTCTTCCCGCCACCATTTAATCTCTTATTCCTTCCCGTCTCTCCTCAAAAAAGGGACATTTCCAATTGCTGTTCTTTTTCTGGAAACACTTATGAATGCATGTTCATTCATATCTTCATCCCAGTACGTCTTATTTTTTTAAAGTTTATCTATCCGGTATATGAGTTACTTATGTCGATTTTAACGTAAGCATTTTTATGTATTTCCTCATAATTCCTTATTTTTTGTCTTCTAAACCTTATGTTGTCATCATTGGTCGTTCAATCCTTAGATTGGTTGAATGTAGCTCTCCACCCTTCCCTATCTAATGTCAGTTCCCTTACCTCCTGGTATCTCTTCCTATGTACTTTCATCTTTATTTGGTCCATGAACTTATTCCTGCGCCTTCCTATGGAGACTTTCCCCTGCATTTTACCTTCAGTTATGCTCTATATAAACCCATAGTGTCTCAGGGTGTGTCCAACCTATCTGGTTCTTCTTTTCTATATGATCCTGATGCAAATAAGGTGGTGAAACACGTTGAAACCATCAGAAAACATTTTGCCGGGACTAGGAATGGAAGCACGGACCTGTGGCTTTCCTTGCCAAGGTTTATGAGTAGGATGACTGGGTAGCGTAGTGGTCTGCGTATTGTCCCAGAAACCTAAAATTCCGTGGTTCAATACCCGGTCCAGGCCAATTTTTTCTTATCGTAGTTTCAAATGAAAAAGTAGTTAGGAATTTTATAATAATTAATGACCATATAGGGAAATGAACAGAAAAGAACCAGATGGATTGAGCAAACACAGGAGTAATGGGTATGTGGATAATATAAACGAAGGGAAAATAGAGGGAAAGTTCACATGAGGACGAGCTAGACATAAATAAATAGGCCAAGTGATGAGGAAAGCACATTAGGAGAACTACCAAGAAGAATAAAACTATACGACTTTGTGCGTAACCTTTTGGAAGTATCTAGTATTAGATTTCATATTGAAAAGATGCTTCGTACTTTTCCAATTACAGTATTCCGTACAATTAATATTTTGTGTTATAATTATGCGTATCATAGCTTGCTACATCTTCAGGAACAAAGGTTTATCTAAAATAGTTTATTGATTGTTGTCATAGTAACCTCAAACTGAGTAGGAGAGTTTGGACAACAGGCAACATTTTGAGAGGTAATGCAGGGGAACGTATATAAATGGCATGCGAGGAGGGAAATTCAGCTGCTTTTTCCACACTCCTCTCTACCCCTTTCCAACAAAATTTCTCTCCTCACAAGCCCCTAATCTGTCCCGCTGTCTTACCTGCCAAAATTTAGTTTTTTCTCCAACCAACCTATTTAACTTGAGGTTCCAGGAACAACAAGCAATATATTAAATTATCATAAACAATGGCACTTGAATATGCCGCAAGTTTCGGAACGCGTGGTGTTTATATATTGAAATAATAGTGGTAAAGTACTATGGTTCTTCTCAATATGGATTCTTATACCGGAATAAATCTCAATAAATTAATCTAGCATTCGGTAGAGAAGGATGGAGGACTGCAGTCAACCAATCTTAGCGACTAATGATGATGATCGTTGCAAATATGGTAGTAATCCATATATTGCTTAATTCTTTTTACCTTAAAATTATCAATGTTTATTCTAAATGTTTGCACAGGACACGGTATTAGTATACAAAAAAGTGCGTTCTCCAGAATTACTTCTGACAAGTAAACTTAATAGAATTATCTACGTCGAGAGAAATGGCGTGATGGGTTCATGTATGTGAATGTACTTAGTTGAAAGTTTCAATTTCAATAATGTGTAGTTAGCTGGTCGGGGAATGTAACGGAGTAGGACGGAATAAAATGAATTTATACTCCTGCTGCAAGGCTTTAGATCTAAGAATAGAATCATGCAAATTTATTTACACACAATATGCAATTATTTTTTTATATAATGAATAATAGGAAAATTTTACACAGATTCTAAATTTAAAAAATTTATCATACTGTTATAAATTGAAAATAGCCAGTGAACTTATGTTTATTTGTGTGTGATTGCCTGTTTTTCCGCAATTTGAATGAGATTACCAAAAAAGAGGTTACTGAACGTGGTGGTCTGGTGTTCAGGAAAGTAAAACAATAAAGAATATCGGCTCATGATTACTTTGCATTAATCTGATTCTAATTTAAATGGACAGCGTGTAGAATTTCTTTCCCTGTATTCAAAAAGCCGGGACTAAATGTTTTACTCTTCTCTGGTTGTTCGAGGTGATTGAGCTTTCATCGTGAGTCATTGAGTGCTCATTTGTAAAACTTTTCAAGTAGGTAGAAATAAATTCTTGGGCCACACTCTCTTTAGTCCAGCTGATTATGCGCTGGAATTTAACAAATGTATACTCTAATGTAAACGGTGCTACTTTTTCTATCAATAAATTATGTTTTATTTTTAATAGAAGCATCGTTATAACTTTGCGGAACGGAATTCCCAATTCAGTCGAAATTCATCGGTAAACACGTGTTTTTCATCCAGAGAGGTATATTATGAACCATTAGGAATTATTTTCAATGTATTAAACTCATGTTTTCACGTTAAGGAGATAATTTTAAGTTTTCATCGTCACCGAATAATTTCGAAATATATGTGAAGTGCCATAAGGCTCCGTGTTTGAATATTGTTGAATTATACGAGACACGCAGCGCCATCTGTTGATTAATTACCGAAACCACGTAAACATAATATAATCTCGAGGTTGGTTTGAGTTACAATGAGAAGGAGAATAAGCGGAAAAAGGTCGAGGTATATTGAGTAATATAAGCAAGAAACGACTGATTGAGGATTGTAGTGTATGTAAACCTGAGTTGGAAATGAAGTTTGAAGTTCCTGTATTTCATCAGCAGTATTATTTTATCCCGAAACCTGTCTCTTAAATAAGAGTATTTTGATGTCTGAGAAACCAAATGAGTCACATGCTATTATTTTCGCTTGTATCGGTACATATTACTAATAAATACTCGTATGCCATATTTCACGCATATCTGTGCATAAAAGAAAAAACACTCCAACCACCGTAAATGTGATCCTTGCAATGCGAGCCGAAAATATAACTTACACAGAAATAGTGGTGAGACATGTAGAGCCCGCATTAGTGTATAAGTTTTTTCTTTTTTTTATTTAATATTATTTATTTATTTACATCATTTACAGTACATAAACCTCCTGGTCCTCCAAAGCCAGAGGCTTGTCAATAGGTGCCATTGTAAATACCATAATATTAGCACAACATTTAGAATAGTTTTAAATCGACATAACAAAAATTTCAAGTGGGATTTAGTTGACTGTTTTCTCATTTCAAAAACATTTATATTTTACAAACTGCTCTAATATATACCCATAAAATTATAGTAAAGTCAATAGAGCAGTATGATGACAGTCAGATACCTGTTAAATAATAAAATAACAATAAAATAACATTAAAAAATTAAAATACCGTAATTCGCCATCATCAGTAAAAATAAAATTGAGCAAACATTCAGAGGAGTATAAATTAATGTTGAAAGTTTTTACAGGAGAGTAAAAGCAGTGCTCGCATGTGAATGAATAATTTAACAATGGTTATTAGATATCTCAATAGTGTACATAAAATTGAGAATAAAATTTGATAAAGAAAGTTTCTAAATAATAAAAAGGTATACACATAATGAGATATGCAAAGACTCGCAGCAAATAAAATTACATAAAATTATCAACAATATTATTAATGAGCCATGTTTTTATTTTTCGTTTTACTTAGAGAAAATTTGGCAGAAATATTTTATCTCCGCTCCTTTTATTGTGCTGTTCACTTCGCCACATTAAGGAACATTTGATTTATATTTGTATCGAACCTTTGAGATAGATGGAGAGGTAGGAAACGTCATCAAACTGTCGTCCGACAACCGAAATAACAACTATATCGTTTAACCCTGCTCTCTCCTTACTTTCCTTTGGATAGCACGACGGAATGGACGAATAAGCGGGTGTAAATCTAGAATATCCACCATCTCTTTGAAAATTAAGGCAAGTAACTCTTGAAGCATAAAGTAGCTGCTCAATTCTATGGATTTCACTCATTTTTACAATAGTTTTCACCGGTATTGCGGTTGATTATTAATTTAACACTCCGAGTATAGACGGAACGAATATTTATGTACCCTGATGATGGCATAATGTGCTGAAACCATGGCCGGTGACGAAAATAAAAGTGTGGAAATTGTACAAGTGTTTATTTTCAAATATGTAAATCCATAGTTTCCACAATTTTTGTGCCAATGTGCTCTCAAATAGACTAAGTAAAGGAGGTAGATTTTATCAGAGCATTAAGCATCTAGTGTGTGATAGGTAGATACCACAACAGGCAAAAATGATCTTGTTCAAGACGTATTATTTACCAATATATTTATATGGTGCTGAAATTTGGAAAATGAAGGAAAGTCAGTGGAGTAGGATAATAGCAGGAGAAATAAAGTTTTTGAGATCAATGCTGGGGAAAACCAAACTAGACAGAGTGAGAAATACGGACTCAAGGGAGCAATTAAATATAAAAAAGTATTAGTAAAAAAATAGTAGACAATAGGATAAGATGATTAGGACATGTTAAAAGATTGGAAAAAATAAGAATGCGAAAGTAATGCTAAGCACAATAGAGGAAGGTAATAGACCGAGGGGAAGGCTGAGGAGACGTTGAGTTGACGAAGTGAGCAGGGACGTGGAGGCAAGAGGGTACCCTTGGGACGAAGTTGCCCGACAAGAGCTATGAAACGATATAGGGCAATGATGAGGCTTAGCGAACTCCTAGACCCACGTTGAGTGGAACAGGATTTGGATATGTATGTATGTATGTTCACAATCCCGTCGATGGTGTTATAACAGATCAAAACGTGGCGTAATACAAATAGAATCTGTGTAAAATTATCAAGATTACTTCTTCACTGTTTTATCTTCATTTCAAAGTGATTATGTACTCGACATTAAACTTAATCGCCTTGAATGTGAAGCGATCAAAATTCTTTCATCGAGACCGCACCCCTTCTCCAACTGTCAACATGTTCACTAACCGCCTCTCGTCTTTCTAAAGGCACTGGAGTCAACACCTCCGAGAAACGGGCGCCATGAGACGGCTTGCTCATAGGCGGCGCTCTCTAACTAACCTCCCGAGTTACCCCTCTCTCCCCGTGGATGAAGCGTTCGTTGTAGCGAGCGCCGTTAAAGGTTTAAAGAGTTAATTAAGCTCAACCGCGCTCTGCTCTGCAAAATTCACGAGTTTCGTGTGTGTTTGTGTGCGGTTGGAGGGGCTTCCCTTCCCTTTGGGTCTAGTTCGTTGAGTGCGACTACGCTCCCGGTGTCTCGTTGCAATTCGTCTAGCGGCATTTCTTCATCCTGCGGTTAAAATGCTTAGCGTCCCTGAGCTGCTACCTGTGACCCGGGCGGGAACATCTGGTTCCTTTGGGGGGGTGAGGGGGGAGAGAGAAGGAGAGAATGTGTATTGCCAAAGATAAACCTGGGTGAAACATTAAATTGTTTGAGAGATATCTTTGTGTGTGGAGCCTTTTGATTCCGTTTCAGTATTCCACGTAAGGGATACGAACAAATTTGAACATTTCAGTAGAGTGCTGTTTTTCTTCCGCATGGAGCCGGGTTCAAAACTCTATGGTAGCGGAGATTTTTCTGTGGAATGACAATTCCGCAAAGCTAGTGGTGAAAAGGTATGTATGGAGTACCACGCGACACTCTACTAGGAAATCCCCGAAAAAACAAAACCGTAAAGAATTTGCGGAAAGCTATGTGAGTATGTACACATGCAGCTCAGAAACTTGGAGTTTTAGAAAAGTAGAAAGGAGCTAATCTGAGGCATTTGAAATGTGGTGCTGGAGAAGAATGCATAATATTCCATGGACAGAGAGTACTACGAACATCGAGGTTCCGGAATAAGTTGGGGAGGGGCGGACATTGGCAGATTAAATCTCAAGAAGGATAGAAGGATGGATTGGACATCTGTTGCGGCACTCTTAACTGGATGACTGCTTTGATGGAAGAAATGGTGGAGGAACGTGCAGGACGAGGGAGACCTAGGCAAAAATTCAGGAATGGGATTGGAGGAGGGAGGAGATATGCAGATTTACAGAGTCCTGCTTTAGAAAGAAAGATTTGAATGCCCACCAACCACAGGGTTGAGGAGAATACGTAAAAGAGAGCCGATTCCCACTAGGGTGCTGTGTGGAGAACACTTCAAGTACACCACTTCATCCGTCGAAGTGGACGTTAAACCTTGGTCGGTTTCGCGACTTGTGTCCAGAGTAAGGTATTTCCAAATAAACTCTGTCTATACTTCTTCCATACCCCATAAAATCTTTGCCCTACCTATATTCCCTCCTATCCTTAATGGCGCAAATGACCTAAGCCTTAGGTCGCCTCCTAAAATTACGAATCGAACTCAAACAGTTCATTTGATCACCTTAATAGGTTATTAAATGTGTCCTTTTTATATATTTGAAAAATCTCGTCGTGCAGCAGTGATGCCTATTCCAATGTATTGAACATAAAATAAGGGAAAGATATAACAGGCTACCATAACATCGCCTAACATGAAAAGAAGGATGGAAGTTTGAGTTGAATCTTTTAGAGGGCTGGGCACTGCTTGGGTGATGAAGATGTTGCATAGTAGACGACCATCCACCATCGGCCAGTCCATCGACCATAATGAATGGATGAAATCGGGAAGGGAATTGTCGAAAGGAGCGTAGAATAAAAGTAAGTGTTTTGTGATATAATGAAGAATTAGGCGCATGGAACAATGAGCAAGTACGGGTAGGTCAATTAGGTATTAATAAATTGACGAGGGAAAGCAGTTCAAGATAGACGATGAACGAGTTAAAGATTCCCAGAACGCTAGTATTTACATGGATAACGATGCATTTTAGACGCCTTATGCCTGACTTTGAAGATTAAGAATGGGAAGAGGAGACGAATAAGCATCAGAGGACTGGGGGCAGACTGCGAGCTGAGTGTTTAAAAAATAAATGAGTTAGTATTTCAAGAGATTTATGTTTATTTGGGCCTGACATTGACCATATTGGGGAGAATTGTGAAACAGTGTATTTTATCTGTAAGAGAAATATGCCTCCATAATTGTATGGTTTCAAAAAAATTGTAAGGAAAAATGAATGGAAAGTAACTTCGAGGAGTTAGTCCTTCAGTCGTTTACTTATCGTGGAAAGTATTGATTCATTTTGTATCGATGTTGTTTTCATTTTTCAAATCATCTTTAGTGGTGCTCATCATATCTCAAGTATAGGAGCATTTCTGGACACTGAAAAAACCTCGTGCTTAATGCGTAAAGATTTTCTGGGAATGATTACATGCATGAACCTACTGGTGAAGATAGGTTTGAATGAAAGAATGCTAAAATTGTTTCAACTTTAAAAGGCGCAAGCCAATTTCTGCTCTCTGGGTTTCCATATTCACCCCTGCATACTTCCTTCCTCTCTTCATCCCGCTCATGAAATCTATTCTCTTTCTTCCCCTTCTTCGTTCACCTAACAGCCTTCCCTATATCACGGCTTCCAGCATCCCTTTGCTTCTCATTATCTGCTCCAACCTTGTCTTCTTGGCTTGGCAACAAATATTGGCTCCTATTCTCCTCCAGAAATTTCCTTTTATTACCCAACATACCAAGCAAGTTTTTCTTCCTTTTTGTTTTCCCATTTTCTCAATTATCGTCCATACACATCTCGTCATACACATCATACACACATACACGTCATACACATCATACTCATCATACACATATCGTCCATACACATCTCAGATGACAGCAGTATATCCACGTTCTACCCTGCTCCAGTATATGTTTCTGCACCTTTTGAGCCACACTCACTTATCACACTATTCGCTTACCTTTTATTTATATTCTCAATCGTGACTTACTTCACTAGCTCCTTCTCATTGATGAGTGAATCTTTTTTAGAAAAAATCTCTCTCAAATGTCCCTGCTAATATACTCATTTTACTACGACGTACCACTTACTAAATCGTTGACCTTATCTCATAATTTCTTGACCTTAATATTCTACGGTTACTGCCCCTCTCCTTATATGACCAACCTCACAATTTTTTCCTCAAAAATGCTATTGCTCCTTACTTTCTCGTTACTGTTTTGACTACAGATGCTTCTTTTGATGGCGTAAAGTGATATTACTTATATATACCCCAGCGTATTTTTATACCACCCAGAATCTTAGGGATCCAAGCCCTAGTTTAAAAAAATATATATTTCCTCACGTACTGAAAATTTATTTTTCTCTTTGATGTGAGAATAACAAAGTTATCTCCTCAACGCTACTTGTAAATTACGTGAAGAAGTTGACCTCGTTTATTTCTTCAGTTTGCATACAGGGGTAGAAAATTTCGGCCCCAAAGCCTTACGGTTTATTTTCTCCTTTCATCTCTCCGAGGAAAGGGCGTCGGGTGTTCCCTGGACGCAAGCCCTGCGAGGATAACCGTGGCTTAATATTCATGCAACACGATGTGAAATAATTAATTCATAATTATATTCTTCTATAAAGGCCGAAAACCTGACTTTAATTATTTATACGTGTATGTACAAAGTATTTATAACTCACGCTCAACTCACAAGTATATGGCTCACTTAATGACACAAATTTTGGGTCTTGTGCCCTTGAGTTTTAAACTGACATTTCTCGGCAAATTATTTCTTGTGTGAGGTTGAAGCCCTTCCTGTGAGAAAAGTCAAATTAATGGAAATAGGAGCCTAGCTCGAGCCTTGAGGACTAGTTTTTGTCATAAAAAATTTGGTTCATGTTCGATACAACCACGCTAACGTTGTGTTTCTCATATGAATACCATGCCCTAACCATTTATACACCTGGAAGAAAAGTTTAATTTTACCTCTCTTAATGTGAAAATGATTTGCCTGTTGTGATTTTTTTAAACCGCTGGTAAATTTGAGGGATGTTATGGAGTTTAAGTACGTTTTATTTCTCGCCAGGAACCCACTTTTCATTGCATAATATTTCCCCTTACTTCGAGATTTATGAGGTAAAATGTTTTTTAGGATAATTTATATTTGACGTTATTCATGTGGGTGGGTATAATTTGAACAATAATTTTTATACAATTTCAGCATTAGATTTTTGTAAGGGCTTATGACACGAGTGCGAAGTGAAGGAAGTTAATATTCCGTAGATTTTATTGTGCTTTTTATTGAAGTAGGTCAAGGGTGTCCGTCACTTTTCGATGTACCAATGAAGATGATTGTAGATCTAAATACTTTCTGGTCGTTCGTAACTTTTCCGAATCATATGATTTTGTCACCCTTTCGTATTCGTTAATAAGTTGATGTAAATGTAACGTTGTAGTTTCTACAGTTTTATCATTTAGAGTACAACCAATTTCGGCAGTTATGCCATTATCAGGCCCTGCACTGCTGAAACCGATTTTACTCTAAATAATAAATCTGTGGAAGACACAAAGTTCGATTTACTATAATGTCGACCTTCCGCAATGTGAAACCTTCAACTTTTCGTTAATAAGTCTACCGAAGGGCCTCCCTTATGACCCATGGCTGTTGCCTAGACGACCTCTGTCTTGGGCCGGCTCTGTGGGTACATCAGTCCTTACCTGTTACAAACTCTGCATACGCCATGTACTTTTAAAACATGTTTTCATTCGCTTTTTTCTCCCTTTATTTTCAGGTGAGTGGTTTCTTCCTGGTCCCCCCTCCACCGCATCGCAGCAATGCTGTGTCCGTCCCCGGTGAGTCACCTAGTCCTCCGCTCTTTTCCCCAAGGCTATTCCCCCAGGGTCTCCGGCTGTTCCGCCTTTTGCCCATCCCTCCCCCGGTGGAAGGTTGCCACCTGGGACTAAACACTAAGGAAACGGCCGCAGGGTCACAAAAGTGGCTTTAAATATTTTATTTGTTGGAAAACTGCAATAATATTCTCCGTGTCCTCATTCTTCATTGATGTCAACCCGGTCGTTTAGCACGTTTTAAAGGCTCGTGACGGATAAAATCGTTTGCATCTCTATTAGAACTAATTTTTTCGTGTAATACATCAGTTTTTGTTCACAACTATGACTTCGTTGTTGAGCAAATAAATTCAATGAGTAAACAAAAATTTACAGCCTCTGAAATGTCAATACATTGGATGTTTTTGGTCACTTGACTATGGGCTCTCAAGGTGGGGAACTCTCTAAAAAATTGGTCGATCTCAAATTCATAATTGGCCTTGTAAGACGCTGTTCCGTCTCCAGCGTGACCAGTGTAGTTCGTATTTAAATCTGTTCTAGATATTCTTAAGGCAATCTATGCTTGCAGATGGACGTAAATATTTTAACTGATGCGTTTTTGCAATGGTTGTCTGAGCTTGTCTGTTGTGTATTTATTTCGCTGTATAAGTTTATGACGGTTGGTTGACGCCTTTGTTTACTCGTTGAATTCACATTTATTCTTTCTGGACGAATTTTGGGGCGTTGAATATCTCCTTTTAACGACCAACGGAAAACTGGATCGCCTAGGAGTATTGCGTTCTTGCTATCCGCAATATTCTAGAGGGTTGGGTGTTTTTTATGGACAGGCTGGCTTTCAACATTTTTTTATCTAGTAAAAAGTCTTCTGAGAGCATTGAATCGACTATATACGAAAGAGCTAAGCTGGAAAATACCAGCATACTAGATAGTTTGGGATGTTTATTGCGTGTAGCGAGTATAAACTCACGCAAATAGTCTGCCCCATGCATATCGGTATCATATGTCAATTTATTTTCCCACTAATACCATTTTATAGCAAAAAAGATGTTCTTAATATCCCGGGATATTACTGAGGCATAACTCACATAAAGATGATCTCTTTCTCTCATTGTGATATCAAAATAAAAATGACGTTAAAATGATATCTTTCTCCGATGTGAACATGATGTCATCTAAGTGGAGTGAGCAGGATGTGGAATCTGAAAGTGTAATAATAGTGAATATCAAAATGTTTAGTGATGATCATTTTGTACTTCGTTAAGGTTTTGCATTCAATGAATGAAAGCAGCTGCCTATTCATTCCTAGTTGCAGGTGTGTATTTTTCAATTGGGAGGTCGGTTCTGATTATCGGTGAAAATAGTCTTATAAATAATATATAATAAAAAAAGAAATTCCTTCCAGGACCGAATTTATAGGAAACCAGGACCGAACTATAAGGGCAGAATCTTCCTTTCCGCTGTTCTTAATGTTAAAACTTAACCCAATACGAAACTTTCAAATATGAGAGCAATATAAGGAAGAGGTGAACTCTTATGGAATCAGCTGGAAGCAATGCCATAGCTATTATAGACTAAACGTATTGGTTTGGCTTTGGCATCACCACGCCAGAAAGCGGTTATCAAAGTCATGATGAGGTGCATTTTCTCATGTTAAATTTGATTTTATCAGTATTGTATTTGGATACATGTTTTGATAAATCTACTCATAATTCTTGGGTATTTTATTAGGTAGGTAGGGTAGTAGGTATTATGGTTGTAATTAATCATGTCCAAATTGACTAATAACAATATTAATTTTTCTTGGAAAAAATACATCCGCTATATACAAAAAAATCAAAGTGTTTGATATCGGATCTCAATAAAACAGTCAGTGAAAAACAGAGAACAAGTAAATTTGGACGTGAATGGGAAATAAATAACATAAAAAATTGCTATGTGGTACCTAAAAGATCTATTAATATGCTTTTCAATAGCAAGTAAAGAGTGAATGCTTTATCACAAACATTGAGCATTATATATTTACAGAAAAAATTTTCCGTTGATAATCCGTTGGAAAGTGTCAACATGTTTTGCTACACTTTTTACTCATTCTCTGAATTGTCAAAATTAATGTCAATATCTCTGTTTTGACATGCAGTAGCTTCTTGAAAGAAAGAGTAAGATCTTGAGCGTACTTCTAATTCGACATTTGTATTTTTTAGTTTGAATATAATCAAGAATTACTTTAGATAATTACGTAAGTCATTCCAATGGAAGCTGACAGCCAGTGACGATTTTTGAAATGTAATCAAAAGATATTCCTTCCAGGACCGAATTTATAGGAAACCAGGACCGAACTATCAGGGCAGAATCTTCCTTTCCGCTGTTGTTAATGGTAAAACTTCTCCCAATTAGGCATTTGTTTGTTTCTAAAGTCTTAAGAATTTTTTTCAATCGCAGTGGACACAAAAGTAAACCATGTCCACGAAAAAAACTGTAAGAAGCCACCAAATTACTTCTGTTCCTAAAATTAAAGCTTACAAACACTTTAATAATTATGTAGCACCAAAACTCTATACTAAGCAATGGCAAAAATTACGCTGTTGTAAAAGTCAATCTGCCTTTACTAATCAATTGATAGACTGGTTGTTTCGTCATAAGGGTATTTAATTTCTCTTTAACCCTTGGAGTGCGGCATGACGTGATATTACGTCATGATTATTTTACGCTCTTGCGGATGACGTGATATCACGTCATTGGTATCGTGAGTGTTCCAGCTCTCACTAGACGGCCTAGTGAAAGTTTCCTATTGAAAGCTGGAACACTCACGGTATCCTTGACGTGATATCACGTCATCAGCACCAGCGCAGAGACAACCATGACGTGATATCACGTAATGCCGCACTCAATTGGGTTAAGACTATTACTTGAGTTTCTTTAAGACAAGGGTTCCACTGATTATGATCATTTTTTATACTACTCTATTTTTCTATAAATTCTAGTTGAATATATTTGGCTCATGAATGTATCACTATTATTCTATCCTTATTTCATTTTGTTTCTGTTTACTAAGGTTGTGCATCTACTTTTACACGAATTATATGGACACATATCATATTTTTGATTCATAAAAGAGCTAATTTTGTTCTACTCTGATGCTGAAAAATGTACTACCGAGAAATGCCATACTTTCATTGAATGGCAACCCCTGCACAAGAATATATCTTCTGGGGTGCCTAATTTCACTGTTTTTGTATTTATGTCGGCGTATATTTTTTGCAGTGAAATAAATATGATTTTGTTTTATGTTTTTATATCCACATTTTTTTCAAATATAAGAATGTTGGTTAGGCAATGGTTTAAGATATAAATCTTAAGAGGACTAAAGTTTTTCGCGGAGATCATTTTGCTTCATGGCTAGAAGATAAATCCATTCAGGTGGTAACCTTGATGCTGCGATTGGAGGAAAATGTGGTCCTGTAATTTGCTCGCATGCTCTAGTGTTCCTCTTTTGTGCCTATCTTCCGATTACACCACTTATCTTGTTCGCAGACGTTCGTAATGCACCCGTCTTGCTCGCGAGTCTTTGTCCACTTCGATGTTCGAGTGTTCGAACGAGGTCGAAATCGAGTTATATTCTCTCTCCTTTCCTGTGTCGACCTTATTTACATCTCACTCAATCCTTTCTACTGACTCTCTCGCGCGGCTGATATCTGTCCCTGCCATTCTGAAGAAGAATGAGAAAATCGATGCAGTGGCGTGGAAGAGACCCCTTTGGTCCGAATCACTAGCTCTCTTAGGCCAATCGATATAATCGAACAGATTTGCGGAATTGAATCACCGCTAACTTCCTCGCTTTGTCCGGGATTTTGAATCGTTGCCTCATTCGATTGCGTCGATTGCTCGAAATCGCAGTGGGAGTAATAGTCTCCAGCGTCTTGGCATTCGGGCGTTTGTCATTGAAAAGTATTTCCGGGCCGAGTGGTAAATCGTCTCCTCTCATCGGTTATTGCGTTCGGTCGAGGAAATTAGCCGTAGTCGCGTTAGGCTGGCCATTTATCGGTTCAGCTATATCCCAATGTTCGACTGCGGGATTGAGCAATCTCTCGAGATCTCTATTGATGGACATGGTGCGTTTTTTGTGAATGATCGAAAAGATAGGCAGATAAATGTCAAATATGTATTATCTTTTTGCACTTGTTCCGTAGATTTCTCCCGATAATCTTTCTCCTGAAATAAACGGCCGCCTAATATCTTATCTCCCCTATTAGACGCTTTTTCCCAATTAAAATGTCACGTAAAATACTCATGGGTATAGAATGGGCCCAAATTATGCTCATGAGTATGTCAAGCCGAAAATAACTCTACGATGACTTTTTTTGTTGTTTGTCGTAAGAGTTCCCTCCTCAATCAATGTCTTGGCGATATCCTCTGCTGCATTCTAACTTCGGGACTAAAATGTAGGGCTTCATGCAGTCTTTCAGAGACGTTTTCCGTTTATAGGGTTACATAATCGCTGAAAATATGGCTGGATTGACGCAATAAGCACATTTATACGACTTTTCTCATGGAATAGTTGAAAATACTTTTTGAAAGCATTTTTATGTTTGATTTTAGCGATGGAAAGTTGTATCACTATTATTAAGTCTGTTGAATCTTCAACTGAAATCAATGTGATGTGTGCTTCGGTAATTTTTTTGATATACGCGTATTTTTATGATGTACCGTGCTCTAATATTTCAGCTTAAGTGTCGATCTTCTCGATTGAAGTAAAATAAAATTACTGTTATTATTTTTTCCAGTTGCAAATCAAATGTTTATGTATTGAATTCGTTTATCCGGAATTTAATTTTTATTTTAATATGACCTGCGTATCTTGTACTCATATAACTTGGTGGTTTCGCTATGTGCCTTGATTTCCTCTGAGATGCACGATATGAAGTCATGCTTCGACTTCTATCGCATCGGAGACAGAACTGTATGGCATCCCATAAGCGGCTGCGATACGTGTTTCGGTGCTTCACGATCCAATGGCGTCCTGTAAATATTTGAGTTTGCGTTCTACGCTAGGGTTTACCGACAAGCGATTACCGTTAACCACTTAACGCTATCAGTCCCACTGTGGACGCTGGTACCGAATGAGAGACCGTAGACGGCTTTAATGTGGAGATGCTGAAGTATTGCAGTTTCAAAATGAAAGCGATAAGCCTTCCTTAAGTGCCCGTTAGATGATCCCTGTATTCAGGAATGACTCCTCTTTTGCCGACTGGTATCCTGGAGTATATGCAAGGGTGCGATACAGTACTGCAGTTGGGTAACATAAACACCAGGATGGAAATATAATCCTTTTTCCTTTTTTCTTGTCACTTAGTGCTCTCTCCTGCTGAAAAAAGGTGCATAATTACTTGTTGATGGATAGAATTGTTTCATGAGTGTTTCATTTGGTAGAGAAAATTTATGTTTTCTCCACAAATTTGTGTTTGAATATTTTATGGGTTTGTAAAACTATGAGCTTTGTAAAATATGAATTTTTATGACCAAGTACGTAGAATATCTTATGTTACTGGTTATGGTGTTAACACCGCACCTAATGGAAATTTTTTCTTGAAAAATAATCTGAAAGAATTACATATTAATAAATCCATCCTAGGCTGAGAATTTTTATCGTTGAGATAGAGTTACTTTACCATATTTTAAATTTAGACAGGTTTCAATACCTCCTTTTACATTTTGTGGAGTACTATTATCATTTTTTTGTAGACCATTGTATCGGGAGTTCATTTTTACCATCTTAAATTTGTGATTATTACTAAACTTATCAATGTGCTTCGGAAAACCTTCTTGTTAATCCTTAAGGCTGATTCAAGTTATAGTTTATTCAGCAGGCTTCGCATACTTCGCATACTTCTTTTGGTTGTGCACCAAATAATGCGTTGGATTCATGGGGATTGTGGAGAAAATTAAATAATTTCACGGAATTTTTGACTGATAATGAAATTCACTGATAACAGTGAGAAGTATCATGTGGTTTCCTTTCTAAATACTCTAATGTTCAGTTCGTTTGGCCATTATTTCTATGCATTTTGTCAAAAAAATAACTTCACATCGACGCTTTGTTTGTCGTATTCATGTCTTCTCCATCTTTCTTTTTCCTTTTCTGTTGGAACGAATTTTTAATGCACATTAATGGAATTGCAGCGTTAATTTTCTAGTACCTGAGCTTTTTTGGAAAAAAACGTCTTCGTACTTCAAATGACTCCTGAGAAAGACTCCCCAATCCAGATTCATATTCAAGGGATGCTCGAGTCATCAGGGATAGGGTGAGGGTGATTCGAAAGGGGGTCTCCAAAGGGTGGTCCCTTGAAATGGATTCCGTGTCGAGCGTTGGATCCTCTCCCGAAGAGAAATAAATACGATCTACAATTTGGAAAATTGAAATAGCAGTTTTTTACGATACTTCAACGCCCCTGAAGTACTCGCTTCGGAGAATGAATATCCACGTTCATTATTGCGTTCAGAATTATTCTAATTACGGAAGGATAAAATACCTTTGTTAACTCTAATTGAGACGACTTGTTGTCACAAGCTGGGTTTCGACATTCGGTGTCATCTTCAGGTCTGACACTTGACCTGAAGATGACACAAAATGTCGAACTTCAGGTCGTGACAATATGTTGTAGCAAGTGGAGTTGACAAAGTTTTTTTTTTACTCTTCCGTGATGGAAAACTTCCACAAAGTCAAGCCCGCAACTGTTTCCTTTATCACTCTAATTATTGTTGTAAAGATCTGGTACGTACCCCTTGTGTTTTATTTTTGAGTTCTTCTTGAATCCCTTGCTGAGTCATGCACTCCATATGGGGCGACATTTCGATACCCGACTCGCACTTTGCCATCAAGTCTAGTGATAGCCACTTCGATATTTTGGTCTTTCTTAGAGGCCTTCCTCGACGAGTCAGGTGCCTCGGAATGCGGGAATCTGTGAGGTATTCATTTTCTCAAGTTCCCTTCTTTTTTTCTCATTTTATTCCAAAAACTGTTACTGCTAAGTGATAGTTCGGGAACACGGTTGATAGTTTTCTCTCCATCCGAATTTCGATGTCGAAGAAGACGTCCTGTTTAGAGATTGATAAAACGAAAATGCTCCCTTCCACTTCCTCTTTTTTATCCAGTTTTTTAAAAATTTATTCTTTCTCCCAGCCTGCTCATCTTTTAGTAGGTAGCTTGCAGGGTTTTTTTAAGGTGTAGATTTGTTTCTTATTCTGTTAGAAGTTTTTAGCAATGTAATATTTTTTATCACTCTCGCTCAAAAACTTCTAGAAAGTTCATTTAATCACGGCTTTCTTCTTTAGATTCTTATGCCTTCTATAATCTGTATCCAAATTATCATGGGCCCTCTGTTTGCCACCCTCTCTTTTTTGGAGCCATTTAAATTGCTACTTTCGCTGAAATCTTCTCATGGACTGCATTAGGTGACATATCAAAAATGGCGGAGCTTGTTCATTGGCAGATAAAATTATTTATTTATCTATTTATGCGTAATCCAAAAAGACAAATTAACATCTTAAAATACAAATCGGTTCAGTTATCAAACAACTAGTAAAACCAAGGAAATATGAAATATGGCTCGATGTAACTTTCTAAAGAGCAGCAGCAAAGGAAGATGGTATTTTAGATAGTATTATGTTCTCACTTTAGAGCTGTTATGGTGTGATATGGAGGTATTTTCAATGAGAAAAGGTCAAGAGAATGTAGTGTTGTGAAACTTGTAAATTTGTAACTTTAATAGTTAAATACTTATTTTATGCGTTCATTTCTCTTAGTAATTCATTTTTTGTTTGTGAATTATTTGATCATCTTTCATTGATTTCTGTAACGTGGTGAGGGGGCGTGCTGATGGAAAAGAAGGATTTTTGAGAGATCATAAGTTTCCAAATTAAAACTTAATTCTTGGCTAATATATTGTGAGACTCATTTGGCGCTATTTAATTTTCAGATGTTTTCATTGCAATAGAAGCTGGGGAGGTACCTTATCGTATATTACCTTGTATTTACCTCATTTTGATCATAAACTAAACGCAAACCGCTCTAGAACTACAGTAGTTACATTTAATGCCTAAATAAGGCACCCTATCAATTAAGATAAATTATGTTAAATCCCTGAAATTTTTTTGCAAATAACGGTTCTGTTTTTGATATCATAAGTGCATTTGAATGAGAGCGATAACGCTAGCTCACGTACTATAGAGAGCCATAATCGAGCCCCCTGGTATGAGAGGCCAATACGGAAGGTGCACGATGAAATGAAGGACCTTTGGGGAAAATTTTGACAAACAGTAGGTAAATTCGCCATTAATGCAATAATTTTGGTACTGAATGGGATTTGGAGTGTAAAGTTTCTGTAGAGATCTACGGAGTGGACGCTTCGATTCAACATGGCGTGAAGGATTTTGAGGTCAAAGAGCGGTAGATAAGCTGTGCGATGCTAGAGAAAGTAAAATTTTCTCGCATAAGCTGAATCTTGGCGGGGGGGAGGAGAGCGGGGTTAGTACGGGATGACGGATAAACATGGATAACAGCGTCCGTGGATCTAGAGCTAATTAATGAAATCAATGATTAAGTTTGCTACCGTTTCGTTCCAAACCCGAAGGGGATACCGATGTGATGAATGATCAAAAGCATATTCTCAATTCACTGAATCATCATTGGTCGTTCAATTTTAAGATTGGTTGACTGCAGTCCTCCATCCTTACCTATCTAATGCTAGTTCCCTTACCTCCTGATATCTCTTCCTATGTACTTTCCGAGTAAAATACTTCTTAGTCGTGTAATGAAGCAGTTGTATGACAGTAGAACAAAAGGAGTGTATGTTTTTGAGCGTGCAGGTCATAGGTGATGTGGCAGAAGGTATTCTTGGTAGAAGTAATGCTGGGAGTGGTAAAAACTGGGAAGCATATCTGATGTAATGCGTCAGTGTAGGAAAAGAAACAAAGATGAGGCAATGTGGGCTACATTGTTAATAAAAGAAAAATTTTTCCTGGCCTAAAGGGAATGAGATTCGAGATGTGAGTGTCGAGAAGGTGGGGAGAAGGTGTGGTGGACAGATAGGAAGACAAACGTGGAAGTTCTTTTACTGAAGAGTGAAAAAGGAAATATCTGCATAAGACCTGAGATGGCTGGGTGGGTGTAGCTGGAAGAGGTAATGACGATCAGTGGTTGCTCAAGGCCGAGATTAAAAGGGTCATTGAATGTTGAGCCAGCGAGGAAAAGGAAGAAAGAGCATAGGTTTTAAGGACGGGATTAGGAACGGTCGGGCGTACGCGAAGATGAATGAAAAAATAATAGACGCGGCCATCCACTTGTAATAATGTGGAGGGTATTATCTGACTCTCAATGAAACCTACCTTCAAATGTTAGGTTTTTCAAATTCATTAACTAATCTCTTTGACTTTGCCTGCCCCAAATGGCTTTGCTTGATAGATATGCAAATGTGTATGCAATATCGCACGGAGTGAGCAGTCACGGTAGAGTTTTTTATTAACCTTTCCTTTTCAATTTTGGACATTATTTTTTTGATCGATTCAAAAGCTGAGCATTTTATGAGTGTTTCCGCGGTCCGTTTCAGTCTGTGTTGGACTATCGGGTCAGCCATTGTATCACAAGAAGCACCTCGGTTCATCCTTGTTGGGGGGGGGGGGGAAGGGATGGAAATTCTCTCTTTTGCTGTTCATGTTTTGCGCCGGAAACCACTCAAGCGATTTTCGCCATCCATCCGATTGAGTGCTCCCTGTAGTCCTGTTATTATTCCCTTTGATTGAGGAGAGTGAGAGAGGAAATGTCAGTATCAGGTGCCTTTCTCAGCCCATCTCCCTCACTGCCTAATTCCTGTGTACTCTCTGAAACCCTTTTCATCCCTAATGGAGCAGAATTGTTAAATAGCTCCTTGCTTCCTTTAGCTTCCAATGTTCCCGTTCGAGGTTCACTTTTGCCATTTCGGTATCTTAAGTCAGAGATATTTTCTGCAATTTTTTCCAGCTTTATCGTATTCATACTTAGTATGTAAACCTCTTGATTAAGCTCCTGGCCCAGCATAGAGGACGTTTTTGAATCGTGGGCTTTAGAACTTAAAAATAAACCAAGAACGGGGAAAAGAAGTTTTTATTACTGTCGAGCGTCAGAAAAACTTTCCAATTTTCGCCCACGCAAGTTATATAATGTTTTATTTTGATTTGCTTTGATAAGTTTTCTTAGCAACATGAAATCGAATGATTTTAAATGTTATTGTAAACAAATTTTGTAAATACCGGCACTTTCCTAGGTGTTACTTTTATGAAGTTGCAGACTAGTGCGATAATTGCAGATTTTTGCGTCCTAATCCTCGATTTCGCTCATAAAAATTTGATATTTACGGGAAAATGCTCGGCTACTTTTACACCGAATACGTGCTGTGTTTAAGTTGTGCATAAGTTGCTAAATTTAATAATTCCGTGTAAATTTGTTTAGGTTAAAAAACTGATCCACAATGACCGCGTTTATCCGTTACTCAGTGAAGTATTTTTCGAATAGAATTTTATGAAAGCGTGACTACTGAAATAGTTATCGAATCAGACCACGTTTGCGAACATTTCTTTTTGCGGTTTGTTACAAATAACATTTAAACGCAAATATGGAAATTGTTGAAAAAATTGTTGCAATTTTCAATGAAAAAGTTGTTGCAGTTCTCAATATTAAAAGTTACATTAATTTACCAGTTCACGCGTGTGCGTGATTCAATTCCGATTTATCGGAATATGTTTTTCCTATCCAACTGTAATCTCCCGTCCTTGCTCTTTATCGCTGAAACATTTGAGATTGCTGTCACGATGTACCTCTCACTACATACGTATCCGTATCGAATTAGAACTGTTGTAATCCAGGTGGGATCTCTAGTTCTGAAAACCATGTTCGATCCTGCTGGTATCAGCTGCAATACTCGTTTTTACATGAATTTTATATTCGTCTCGTCTGCGAGAAAAATTGGTAATCCGGCAGATAATGGAGTATCTAAGCGTCGTGATATCTCTGCTATCTATAGCCGCGATATCTTCTCTACCTGTTCTTCACTATCCATGGGCGTTTTTTTTAGCCTAGGCTCTTGGATCCCTTGAGCGTTCGTGAATCGAATCATAAATTATCTGATAAGCCTGTACAGCTAATGTAAGGCGATTACCGCTACCCTGTGAATACATTCATCCAGTCGAGCGCTGAATGAATTTTAAAATTAGCATGTTATCTCTTCCTAGCTAGATTGCATCGTAAGCGTTGACTTTCAGGTTTTTGGGATGGGTTCATTTCGTTTATCCTATTCGAGCGGTAGTATACAGTCGATTGAAATGTTTTTAGTTACCGTAGAGGTGCGGACTTTATGAAATCTGATCAGCTTGTCTCATTCGTTGGCATAGTAGAGCTTAAGCAATTTCCGATGCTGTCTATTAATAAGGGATTTTATTACGTTAAGGAATAATTCCTTTAATTATTTATATTTTTATAGTATATAATTGTGAAAAACATGCTTTTTATTGATTTGGTGTCTTGAAAATTTGATCCAATTAAACGCGTATTGTACTTCAAATATTAAATAGCCGTATGGCACTTCTCACATTTTGTGAAATAATACGAATAGCTGTGCGTGATTTTTCTCCTGTTCGCGAAATAATGCATTTGAAAAAGTATACTGGTGGCGTACCTTATTATAGTGGTGGCCAATAACTGTTAAGATGTCATGCCATACTAATACCATATAATACACATGCCATAATAATACATATTTAAATGTGATTTTTCCCATATATTTCGGATTACGTGCCTAAAGTCCAAGTCACAACGATGCATTAATTAAGGCAAAAATATTTTAATGTATAACTCTCGAATCATTTTCTTTATTACAATTTCTCCGAATAAACGGATGTACTTGAATGAAATTTGGTCTATGATTGTTTTTCGGATTTACGCGAAAAGTTATTTAAATGTGCATTCAGTGCCTCGCGATTCAGCCACCTTAAAGAGGCGCACCGAAACGTGAGCTGGTCGGTGAGATCCGTTCGTGATAAAAGGTTTCAGTGAACCTTCCCGGTAAATAGAGGGGAGGAGGTCTTCTCGGGATTCCATCCGTGTTGGGAGGTCCACGACCAACGTTTTGGCCACTTGCAATGCAGCTGTCCTTAGGTTGATGAGATGCCTATCAGCGAAATCGTCGCAAACATGTAGTTGTTGATTCACCTGCCATCCCGTGAAAACTATATATTTGCGACTGTTCCGCTCAAGGGTATCTCATCAACCTGCGGACGGCTGTAGTGTAAGTGGCTGGAACGTTGGTGATGGACCTCCCAACCCGGATGGAATCCCAAGAAGACTTTTTTCATTCGTTCGCGTGTTTACGAATGTCGTATATTTGCTATTTAATGCAATCCCAACGGCTATTCTTTATGGCACTTTGCATATTTTTCGAAATCATTCGACTTCTTGTGTACAGATTTTCCCCTTAACGCGAAATATTGTTTCACCGTTATATAATGGTGAATATTAAATAACAAGACATCATTACGAGTAAAACAAATGTATTTTAATACGATTTCCGCCAAAATATGCTGCAACATTCTTTCATTTATATTACTTTTTTGTGTTTTGATTTCATCTGAATAAACAAACTTACTTAAGTCAATCCATTTTGAAAATAAGCCTTGTGCTTGTCCACTCTTATTTGTTGCAAATGTACAACGCGTTTCTCTTCTTCAGGTACAATTATTTATCTTTTATTTATTGATTGTTACGATAATAACCTTATGTTAAGAAGGGAGGAATGGAAAACAGCGGCCTGAGAACCCACTATAGCGGTCGAAAATCGCCTTGTTTGTTAAGTTGAATGTACGCATTTGATTTTGAGGGCCAATAGCTAAAAAATGAAATTATTTAAGTGAAATGTGGCCCAAGTTTTTTTTTGGCGTTACTTAAGTAAATTCAAACGTGCACTCAGTCACTACGTTTACCAATTAAACTCCGATCGTTTTGGCTGGTTCAGCTCGGTATGGTACACGCAACGGGCAAGTGGGATCGATATGAGAAGCGATCTAACTCGGCCTGCTATCACTGCCAGTCTGATATTTCAAATCGATATTTCATCATCAATTTTGCTTTGTAAATCGGCGATCCGAGTCGGCTGGCTCAGAATGTTCAGATCGATCCGAGATCATATCGATCTGAGTTCGATTGGTAAACGTAGTGAGTGGGTCACAATAACGGCTTTAGTCACTTTAAGAGGCGTAACCGAATCGTGAGCCGGTCGGTGAGATCCGTTCGTGAGAGACCTGTCGTTTATGGGAGAAGTTTTTGATCCAGGCCGCGAACTGTCATTAATACTTCGGGGTCCTTCCTTTTTGCGGGAGGAGGAGCGAGAGACGGAGGAAATGACGGCACATCTGTGCGGAAGAGAGGAGGGAAGGAAATCGTTTCGACTCTGCGGAGGAAGTGGGGAAGGAGAGGGGGGCGTTGGGAGGGAGGAAGGAGGAGGAGGTTGGAAAAGACTGGTTTGAGAGAAATAGAGAGGAAGGAAATTGGTGCTATCCAAATAATTCGCTCAGTCTCCCTCTTGACGGGTTTTTTTGGGTCCGGGCGATATTTTGCGCCCCCCTGGACCGTCCTCCCTCCCGCCCACTCCCCCTCAAACCCTGTGGAAGCGGCCGTTAATTAGTCCGCTATATAAAGTCGACGATAGGACCTTTTAAGGGAAACGGTTTGCTCCCAGCGGTTAGCGGACGCCCGAGTCAAGTCCCCGGATCCGTGTCCACTTGTTCTGCTGGCGGTGAATTTAAATAAAAAAATACACGCCGTAGGCCCAATTAAAACGAGACCTTGCATTATATTCGTCCGGATATTATAAAAATGAAGTCAAGAGTGACCTCCCTAAATGGAAGGTCGCTGAGCTCCGAGGCTCATTTAAAAAAAATAAATATGAACGTATGTTTTGTTTTCATTTTGGGAAAAAATAGTCTGCTCTCGGAAATATTGCCAATTTAAGGAGTCAAAAATGAAACAGCATCTAGCATATACATGTACAATCATGAACATAACATTTGACCTTAATGATTAAAAAAAAGAATCATTTAGCTATTGTGTGAGACGTGACTTATGACGTGGGTGGAAAAAAGTCTGGCAGAAAGTGAAATGGAGCACTGCTGTGAGGGAAGAGAGGTGGAAGAGAAGCTGATGGTCGATTCAGGTTAATCAGATGATAGCCATAAGGGGCCGTTCAAGTATTACATGAGACGATTTTGCCATTTTTGACCCCAACACCTCCCCAGCATGTAAGACAATGTAAGATTTTACAAACCCCCCCCCCATTTCCTCTCAGTCTTACGTAACACGTTAAATCTTTGAATCTACTCCTCGTTAAATGCTCGCTTTCTGCTGTTTCATCTCTCCGTAGAAGTCATCTTACAGCTTGGAGCGCTGGATATCGTATAATTATGCAGTGTTGAAGTACCACATCCATTAACGTGCTCGCTTTGGTTGGGCATGGAGGTAATGTAGCTAGCCAGTCAGGCAACAGATTAGGAGCATTGGTGTAGTGGTGGGATTACGGAAAATACGCCAAAAACGAGCAGACGCTCCATGTCACTGCTAAATTTCATTTGGAAACCATGCAGTGTTACTAGACGGACAAGAATCTAACCTAAATTGTTTCCAGACCCCCTGACTCTACCCTACATTAAACAATGTATGATGATCCCTATCACTCCTCCCCCAAAAACGTCTTACGTGATACTTGAATTGAAAACTGAGAAGTGTAGAATGCGTGGGAATGGGCGCACGCTGTGTTTAACAACTGCTGTGAGTTTTCGAAAAGAGTCTCAAAGATGATGAAAGGATCAAGTTGGGAACCGCTGGCGACTTTAAGGAACACTTAAATGTGTCATTCATTGATTGATAGGCATAGAGTACTTTAAACTCTCCTATCGGGCGACTTTCACTACTACGCGGAGAATACCTTTCACACTGCGCTACATCTCTAAAGCTGATAGGAGTGACGTTATAAAAGATATGAATTGTCGAAGTGACTTATGCGTGGGTAGGCGGGGAGTATTGAGATGACGGACGTACCCACGCTTTGACCATAATTGACCATCCATTGGTGGTCCATGGTTTGATGATGTACTCCGGCAGACCGTACGACGCCTACCCATAAAGGGAGTCGGGGGATACACAATCCAAATGTTTTGGGCAACGGACTCCTCCGGTTCTCAAAAGATGTGCGGTAAGTTCCCGCAAAAGCGAGACTGACGGGTACTCGTCTGACGTTGTCGGGGGAACCCAACAGATACGAGTACTGCGGGGATTCGGAGGCCCATTGTCGTCCTTTTGACGTCAATCCGCCTCATGGTGTCGGCCTCGCAGGGGTCGTGGTTCGCTAACCGTCCCTTCCCTTCCAAATATCAATTTTTCCTCTACTTTCCACCAGGTTACAAGCGAAGGCTTGAGACCAAGTGGGGGTTTTTAGACCTTGCTGGGAGACCTGAACCACCTGTCGAACTGACTTGTGCCATGATTTCTTCTTTCCTCGCTCTGTTGGTGATTATCACTGATACAGCGTCATCGCAAACACATACTTAACTTCTTTCCTCTCCCCCTATTTTCTCTATTCTCCCATGGCTGGTAGCCCAGGTGAACCCCCCCCCCCTGCCGCATGTCTCAGCGGCGACTTGGAGGGTAGTATGTACATCTATCATTAGATATGTTGACATGGGACTTTCAAATTCTTGACGTAGGGCAGATAATGACAGTTATCTTCTAACGCTTAGGATGAATAAAACTGGAAGAACGTTTGTGTGGACCATTTCACGCGTATGTATGTTACCTTTCCCCATGATCCAAATGTTTTTATTTATTTTAGTGAGCATTTTGTTTCAAAGTATCGCGATAAGATTAAAGAATACGTAAATTTTTTTCCGAAGTTAGACTACATATGATTGGGAATTACCTTAACCAATGGTTCTTATTACCTCTAATTTAATGTAAATAATATGCAATTGCCCATTTCCGTATTTACTTGAGGTTTAACAGCTGCTAAATTAAGTTGGGTTAGCCTTGACAATCTCATGACTGCTTGTTACATTTGGATATTGTAGTACTTTTTAATCTCCGCCATTTACCTCCGGTAATTATAATTATAATAAATAAATCATTTTTTATGTGTTTGTCCGTCCTTTATAAATGGAACAATGTCAGTCTAGTGTTTCTATCTAGTATTTAGTGAGAATCGTACGAAAAAAATGATTGTTTTCGTGATGTGAGGGAAGTTCTAAAGTGGATGCGAATTTTGAAATTTCGTCAAGTGTGCTATTATTCCTGTGAAATATTCTTGCATGGCCTTACCGTGGTGCTTCAATGGGAAATGCACTTCCTAGGAAGTCCATCGTGTGAAATGTTATCATGTGTGTAGATTCATTTAATAATGAAGATAGTGTATATTTTATTATAGTTTTGCTCTTGGTTTTTATTTTCTTAAAAAGCTGAGCGTCAGACTTAAACACTAAGATAACGCTACGGGTATATTTGAGGTGGAATGCCAGTTTCCTTGGGGGTGCCAGGCAGACGAAAAATTAAATCTGGCTTCCAAAGTCGGTGGATCGCTATCATGTTAAATGTATGGTTAAATAAGGCATTAATCATAATTTATAGCTTTTAAGGAAACATACACTATACCCTTTTATTGTAAGAAATATAGATACTCTCATGGTCAATATTGCTCATCATATGTGAATTCAATGACAAGCTACAAATAAGTTTAGACATTTTTCAATTTTTTCTCGTACATTTGCTTAATACCTTTTGAACATTGGAACAAATAGAGTATAAATTGCAGTAAAGAAAGTGTGGGTGTAAAAGTAGTTTAAAGGTAGAGGTTGATTCCTTCTTTCGGGTTTTCCGCCGCGTTGGTTCATGTTGAGGACAATATTTCGCCGGCTGTCCTGCTGGCTTCCTCAGGTCCATGTGACAGTCATCCATTCACATGGACCTGAGGAAGCCATCAGGACAGCCGGCAAAATATTGTCCTCAACATGAACCAACGCAGAGGAAAACCCGAAAGAAGGAATCAACCTCCATCAAAGCCCCGCGGAAGCCTTCATCAGAACTAGTTTAAAGGTACATAAAGATATTCGTACAAAGTAATGTAAACATTTCGGAGTGCATATGAAATACATTTTGTTTATTCGTGGTGAATAAAAATTCTGGTTCTGTATCTTCCGAGCACCAAGTATTGATCAATTAAAATTCTCTTCAATTTTAACTTTCAAGATGTCTGGTGGAAACGAACAGAAATGTTTTAGGTCCCAAATATTTATGACATTGTCAAACTCATCGTTTGTAGGTCTCAGTACCATAAAACCTTGATTATTTCTCAGTATTTCAATAATCTCTAAGTTAAACTTGTTAACCCTCATGGTTATTTAAACACATTTAAAAGATAAAGACTGGTTGTACCTCAGAGGTATATTATTATTAATAATTATAACAACGTTTATTGTCGTGGGCTACTCTTAGCCCCTGAGATAATGAAGTACAATTTTACAAATTAATACAATTTTGAAATAAAAAAATTAGATTAATAATACAGTGATGAAACAATGATGACAGGCAAAACAAAAAATAAATAAAACTCATTGTAAGCTTGGAATTCGTAATACAGCCGTACATATTACTGCAGAGAGCACTACTAGGATAACATTTAAATACATGATTAAGCGTATAAACCGTGAGGAAAAAGGTAATTAATGATAACAGTAATGATTACAAGTATAAAGTTGAATACATTCATGTTCAATAGATTAATTCTTCTTCAATATGTATAAGGCATCCAATTTAACATTTGTTTAATTTTACTTCGTTTAAATTTTAGACAGACAACATTATTAGGTAGTGAAGAGTTCTGAAAAGTGGAAAATATTGAGTTGTGTGTACTTAAGATAAATCAATCGAAGTAAATGCCGACTGAAATATCACAAGGTCTTTGTTAGTTTGTGAGAAACCTATAAGCTAATAGCTTAACAAGTTTACCACCGTGGTGTGGTACTATAGTTGATGAGAAATTTAAACGCAGAAAGGTGGTTATGGATTAGAATTGTAGGAATCAAAGAGTTTTTCAGAAGGGAAAATATTTGGTTGAAATTACTTGAGACCTAACAGAGGAAGATGTTGCGAGGTAGTATTTCTAGCTGCGGCGAAGTTTTTCCTTCGTACAATATGGAGAGCGCTCATGGTTCGTCGACCGTAACCAGTCATGCTCACTTTCTTGGCCGCCAGGACCGCTTTGCCGCGGGCATCTGGTCAAGACGACTAGGCGTATACCCTCACGCAAAGGCTCTTTGGAGTTTGGCCGCACCCTTTTCCTTAACACTTAAATTAATAATCGGCGTATGCATTATTCGCCGTTGCTACGAATCTCGTTTTCCGTGCTCCATATAGTTCAATATTCATCTTGTTTCCTTCCGGGGTTATATACCGACGGCCCATGCCTTTTTCTCTTCCTGCATTCACGGTCTGTTTCGGTAACAGGTGGTGGGGTGCTTAGTAAGGTGCCACGGTTCGAGCTACGGGTTCCTATCCTACACTATTTTCTCGGTCGTTCCGTGTGGAGAACGAACATAGCTTTCGCTATCTCTTCTCCCACTCCACATTGCGAGCTCCCTCCCGCGTGAGGAACCTTTGGTGAGGCCGCCATAAATGACGTCACGATCTCCACGTGCGTTTGAATTTTTCACCTGCTTTTTGGATTCTTCGAGGAGGATAGCGCCCAAAAGCTCCCCAATGCTCCCTTCCGCAAATGGGTTTCGGCGAGCCGGGAAGAAAGGATATCGCTGGTCAGTGGTTCGAGAGTTCTCTCTCGCACGGATGGGGAACATCTGGCCACCACGAAGAAATGGACGTGAGGTGTACGTTTCCTTAGAACAGGATAGGATTCTTAAGGCAGTGCTAGCGAGATAGTTCTCTAATCATAATAGAGACCATATTCGATACGTACGTTTTTATTTCGCCAACTGTGAGACACACGAATTAAATATTGCATTATTAATAGTGCAATACTATAGTTTTACATGGCAGAAATTGTAATTAATCAAATGAAAATATCAAAATAAGTCTTTAACTTGACTAATTTTTTTCACGCGGTACGTTTGAAACTCCATCAAAACGGAAGGTTTAATGTGATCCCGAAGGATTTACTGCGGTGACAATTTGATTAATTTTCAAAAATAGATGAGAAATCATGGAAACTACACTGTTGATTTTTTGATCTAACTGTAGGAAATGCCATATTTTAATATAAGGTTTCTATGGAGTGCATACACGTACCATTTCCCAAATAAAAGGGCTGGTATTTTTGGCAAATATGTCGGAAAGTAATGTGGTGAGGGGTTGAATTTTTGATGTCAATGGAAGAGTGATATATTTTTCTTTAATATGAGACCAAATTCATTGATTTATAGGTAAAATGATATTTCGCTCAAACTACCTCAAAAAAGACAAAAAATGTAAACAATTTTGCAAAATGTAAACAAATGCACGCGTATGCGTATAAATAAGAGTTGTGGTAGTTTCGATGCTGGTATGGATGCGTTTGGTTCCATGGTAAATTAATGACAAGGAATGTTCTACGTACATTTTGAAATGTAAAGAAAAAAATTGAATCTCAGTAAGAGTGGCAGTTGGTGGGGCATTTTATAGTTCGTGAGTTAAGACTAAGGTTCCCGCTGTCGCTTTTGATTTTTTAAATTTACCCCGGGAAAATGGTATCCGGGGAATCTAAACAGCTACATTTGGGAAAGGAGTAGTACAGCCCTATAAATTCGGTTTGGTTATATACGATTTGGCGTTATTTTGTCGATCATCGCAAGGACCGAAGGCACTGGCAGGGGCGTTAAATACTTAGTTTAGAAATGCGGATTGAGAATTAGGCATATTATGTGAAGATTGTCAAAAACGTTGGAAGGGACTTACTGGAGTAAGTAGAAAAATTCAGTACTTCAGTACAGTATTCAATAATGCACAGAGTTTTTATTGGTACAACTATTTTCATCGGTAATGCGTCATACATATACCTGCAGATCACGCAGTAGCGTTCAAACTTGCTGTACCGCTGTGAAGAACTATGTGTATTTAAAATTAGCTGGTTTTGTCATTATTTATTTGGAAAAAATCATTTTCATGCGCAATACGTTCCAGGAAAATGATGATAGTGTCGAGGACTAGAAGGAGCCTCATCACCATAAGATTGTTTGACTTTAGCCCTCCACTCTTCCCTTTTTAATGGTAGGTCTCCTACTTCATCGTAGTTCTTCCTATGTACTTCCTATGAACTTATTTCTGGTTCTTCCTCTAGGGGCTTTTCTCTCTATTTTACTTTCAATTATGTTCTTCTCAAATCCATTGTGTCTTAAGGTGTGCCCAATCTATAAGGTTCATCTTTTCTGTGTAGTTTTCCATATGCTCCTTTTGTCTCCTACTGTTTTGTAAAATTATTCATTCCTTATTTAATCCGTCCATTTTATCCTAAGAATCCTCCTCCTGCACCAGGTATCGAAGACTTAAAGTCTGTTCTGGTCTGCTCATCCAATTATCCAAGCTTCCGATCCACAGAATGCCACGCTCCACCCGAATGCTTTCACATACTGTTTTCAAGTTTGTAGTCCTGTCTTTTTTGAACATGTTAGTTTTGTCTGTTTACCATGAACGGTTTCATAGCTTGGCCTATTCTCCGCTTGATGTCCGTTGATCTTCTTTCGTCCAGCGTGATTGTGCTTCCGAGATAGGCGAAGGAATCCACTCGCTCTGATTTCCCTCCTCTCAGGGTGACTTCTACATTCAGCCTGTCTCACACGCATGCTTCTCTTATTCTCTTCGTCTTATTTATGTCCATATTGTACAATTGGAGAACTTGGCCCATGGCGGTTAGTGGCCTTAGGAGAACATCGTGCTCGCAGAGAGCTTGAAGTATCGATCGCGAAGGAGGCTAACGCTAGCAAAAGAAGCGTTCAGCAACAAGAGGGAGCTGATGACGGAATTTTACTAAGTATTTTATAAATTTTGGCTAACAGCTCAATGTGTAGCGTTTTTCGTTGCTAATACGAGTACATAGGCGAAAGAGGACGATAATAGCCTGCAGGTGTTTGGGATATGTGTCTGTAGAATGAAGGTTGTAGAAAGTGTGTTTAACCCTTCGGCTACCAAGGGGGTTAACTCAGTTACCCCAACGCCACATTTTTATTGTTTTTATTTACAATTATTTTCTGATATTTTTATGCTTCCATGAGTTTGTTTTTAAAAATCTTACAATACGATTCCATGTGAAATCTTCATTGATTGATTGTTTTTGTTAATTCTAATTTCTGAAAAACTCGTTGGGGTTACTGTGTTACCCCTTTTGGGATAGTTCATCTCAGATTCACCAGCCCGCTTTCTGAGGATCTGTGCACCATTCACAGCACAGTTTACCGAGATTTAAAATAACAATGGGATTCTATGTGTGCCTTCAGATGTATCAAATCGCGCCGTGGACGGCAATCGTGGTCATCCCGGCGCCTTCAATCCGACGGGGCGCGGCGCTGCGCCGTCTGCGTCGTGAAAAGTACATGGCGCCTGATTTACTTGTTCGAGTTCCTTGACTTCTGTGCATGTATGGGAAGAGCAGCAAATGAAAAGCCAAATGTTGTGAAATATCAGGACATCCGATTAGACCTAGACAGGACATCCGATTAGATAATTGTATGCTCCAATCGGAGCCTACAATTATATTCATGTGTTATTTGATTAAATATAAATCATATTTATTATAATTTTGTATAATTGTTTTTAGTTAAGATATATCTCACACCGAATCCATTTTTTGCCTAAATTAAGCGAATAAACAAAAAAATACTGTGGGGTAACCGAGTTACCCCCTTGGGAGAGGTAAGGTGAAAAAATACCTTGGTAGCTGAAATGGTAGCTTAATGGAAAGGAAGACGATATGGGAATTGATTAGTGTGGTGGGTGAGGAGAGGAAACTTGTGTAGAAGGTTAGAAGGAAGTACATTAATTGGTTGTTACAAGTCATGAGAAGTGATATATGCTATAAGCCATGTTACGTAAACCTACTCTTTTAATTTTTGTGAGAAGTCATGCCTTTTATTCTGATTAATAACTCATTTACCTTGAATATCATGGTATAATTTCTTCTGGCACGGCCCTTTAATATCCTTAAACCTCCTCTTTGCGAGTGCCAGATGAATCTCTCACAAAATGGTACATTTTTCGCATTTTTCTCCCCTCAGGCGTAAGAGAAGAAGATTAGGTTTACCGTGACAATCTTTCCTAGCTTGGTGACTAAAAATAGTTTGACAGGCGTCAACATTTTTTTTCCGTCTGTAAAATGGAATATTTATGGCATTTGGTTTACCTTTGACCCATCCTGCCGTCACACCTGTTTACCCTTAGGACACATTTCCAAGCCAGCCACAAGTTCCGCTTCCGCTTCATGGGACTCGTATGAGGAGGAAGGTGTGTCAAAACGGTGTGTACGGGCAGGCCCTTCCTCCGCTGTTTATTTAGAAAGCGTCTAAATCCCTCAAGCGAGCCCCACAATCCTTGCCTCGCGGCACAGACCCTGTGGCGGGAACATGTCTCGAGAGGTCGCGCGCCGGATATAATCGTTTCCCATCCGATATCGCCATCGACGTGAGAAGAGAAAGCGGGAGCGTCAGGGTTTCAGGGTATGCCGTGGTGGCGGGGTGAGGGAGGAGAGAAGGGAATAGGAGGGGGAGGGTATATAAGGGTCTCTCCGGATCCCTTACCCTTTCGCGTCCCCCTATCCGGTTCGCGTACCGAATAATGAACAGGGAGGTCGAGACCGCGTCGAACGCACCAGGACAGGCTCGCAAAGCTGGGTGTTTCCAATTCCTCCTCCCGTCCCGAATGCAACGTCCGTGGCAGATTGCGACGGGGTTCAAATTATCTCCCCTTCCATCCCCTTATCCAATGACCCCACAATGATGACTCCGGTGAAAGATTATCGGATTTTAGTGGAAGATTTCACTTTTATCCTCGTTAATATGCACCCCGTTATTAACCTCTGCATGCTCAAGTGAGTAATTTAAATGAATTGAGCGCGTAGTTGCCGAAATTTATATACTCGTATCCTCCGGCATTTTTTTGTTTTTCTTCAAATGGAAAAAACATTATTGATCTAGGACGTGATGTCCTTTATGGTAAAAAAAAAACAAATTACGTACTAAGTAAAACCATGCATACAGCACTGTTCATACTTTATTGTTGCGAGGGATCACTAAATGAACACAAAGGAGTTGAGTCCCTCCTTTACATGAATTATTACATAGTTAAACTAGCTCAACCCGGCCATGCTTTGCTGCGGCTCAGACTGATAAGAAATGAATGGGAAAAAAATCAAAGTACCATCGCGAACATAGATTCACCGAGAAATCACATCATTCTATTTAATACCCTGCTTTGCGTTGCCGTGGCTATGCTCAGTATCAAAGCGATTCAATGGCTGACGTATTTTCAAGACAATTACTCGAGGTCGAACGCTAGCACAGTAAAAAATGTTACGCTGCGCTTTTAATTAATCAGCCATTCATTTAAATGCAGCCATTGAGCAGCTTCTTTTAATTAGTGGTAAAAAATCGCAACAGGATCCTTCTAACTTTACTTTCAAACGATTTTGTTTTAAAATGAAAATGAAATAAAAAGAAAAGCCTAATGAATTGACCTCTAAAAGGTAAATAAATGGAAACCAAACGGCAATTAATGTTATCCAAATAATTCAAATGAAACCGACAAATCGGTCCAATGTATTATGTGTCACATTAAATATCTAACGGCATATTCGTAGTTTTACTCATTAAATAAATGTCTACTCACCATATCTTATTTTTAGGGTATTTGACGAAGTGGAATGTACCCGGTTAGTCACTAAATTCTACATATTAAGAAGCCATTTCACTGAAATTTTTTCCCGGGCCAGTAAAATTCGGTCATAATGATGGAGAGTTGAACCCAGGGCACTGTTTTGTTTTTTTTTCTGGTGATTGTTCTTTCCCATACTTTTGGGCTCAAATCCCTTTTAGTAGGATATAGAGTAGGATATTGAGTAGGATATTTTTCTGAGGACACCCGATACCTACTTCAGTGCCTTGTGGAGGGCATTTCAAAATCTGTCGGATAAGACGTTAAACTGTGGCGCCTCTCGCTAAGAGCAGTCTGATGGTGAAGCCGGGTTCCTCCCTTGCCTGATCCCATATGGCGCAAATGACCTCAGTAGTCAGTCACCTCCGCAAATATCCAATCCAATCCCACCAATGGTATTAAAGCTACTTTTCTAATTACCCATCATGAGCCTTTTTCATCTTATATCCATATGAGGGCCGGCTTCAGCAATGCTATCGGTCGTCAAGGAGACATAGAGCCAAAGTCGATCAATGTTCAGCAGTTTTACGAATGTTTTTTCAAAATTTATGTGAAATCAGTTTGAAAACAAAAATTCATAACAGGAAAAAGAATTTTCATTCATTTTTCTCTACAATGGTTTTCATCGCGACTCTGTGCGACCATTATTTCTGATTTAAATATGCAAAAGAAAAATGGTTTGCAGGCATGAAAAATGAAATTTATATGTATTTCTAATGGAAACCCCTTGACTCGTCTGGAGTCGAACCGGAGACCATTAATCACTTTTTTTTCCAAATAAACCTTTTTCTGACCATTAAAAAAAGTTTAAAAAAAGAATTAGCCAAATCGGTCCAGTCATTCTCAAGTTTTGCGGAGACAAACAAACGCAGGCTGCAGGCTAATTTTTTATACATAAAAAGATTGATAATGCTACAAACATAAAATGAGGCTAGGGAAAAATTGTAAAGATATCAATAAACAAATACAATAAGGAAAAAAAATGATTAAGACCATAAAAACTATCAATAAAAAGGCAATGATGAACAAACAGTGACAAAAATCCAAGAGATAGAAAAAAAGAAAAAAAAGGAAGATATAATAAACAAGGCACATGAATTGTCAGGCATTTAATAATAAGCTACAAATCTTTGACTGAAAGTTTTTATCGCGGGGACTTTTTTTTACCTAATCTGTGAGGAAATTCCAGAAATTGGATCCTATTACCTGTAATGATTGATTCATGAAATCAGCTTCCCTGATGAGATGAATACTATAGGAAATTTACATTTGTTCTCGTTGTTACATTGGTGGTTTTTCGACGTTTTACTGAAGAAAACATGCAAATATTCGGTTTTTTTATTTAGAAACAACGAATAGATGAATGAGGAAATATGAGGCTAGGAAATGTTTCCGTCGATTTTTGGTGTTCAGCCATCCGATTTCCCTAACGTATGGCGATGTATGTACATCTCTTCGAGGCCTGACCACGAATCTTACACATGAATTTAGCAAACGCTGAAGTTTTAGATCAAATACATCAGGGATATAATTGTTAACTAAACAACAGGTATTGATTGGAGGACATGAACAACGTGATCATTAGAAGACATCAATCCGATTAGGTATTAGTTTAGGTATAACTCTATATCGGTATTTATATTATATATATTATAGATTTATTTTTTAAAAAATAAATCATGTCACCGCAGTCATTTTTTTCAGAATTGCAAAAAAACCTTCCGTTGTGAAGGCGTTTTTAACGTACCTACCGCATGAAAAAATGAGTCAAACTAAACACTTATTTGGATATTTTTATTTGATTTAATATTCATTGGCATTCAATGGGTTTATTAAGTCGCATGTTTTAAGGAAGTTTGAGCGAAATATCATTTTACCTAGAAACCAGTGAATTTGGTCTCATTTTAAAGAAAAATATCTTACTCTTCCAAAGATATCAAAATGTCAACCCCTTACTATACTGCTTTCCGAGATTTTTGACAAACTATACCAGCCCTGTTACATGGGAAATAGTAGGTTACGCTCTCCAGAGAGACCTTATTTAAAAAATGAGACATTTCTAACTCCTAGATCTCGCCAAAAAATTAGCAGCGAGGAGTTTGTATGTTTTCTCGACGTTTTAAAAGCTACGTCATGTTGTCATCGCACTCATTATTTTTAGAATTGCAAAAAATCTTCCGTTGTGAAGAAGTTTTTAACGTACCGCATGAACAAAAATGGATCAAATTAAACATTTATGTGGATATTTTATTTGATTACGTATAATTCCAGTCACATTAAAGTATACTAATGCACCGTTAATGAGGCAGTATTTAATTCATGCTTACCTCAACTGCTTAAATGAAAACGTATATTTTGAATATGGTTTCCATAATGACTAGGGAACTATCTCGCTCAAAATACCTACAGATGAATATGATTTTATGTCTATGAAGCGTATGAAGTTCAACAATCATATTATTCCCTAAATATTAAACACATCTGTAGCCATTTCTCAAGTAGTCCGTAATAGGTATTAGGTATTAGTTTGCAACACCCTTCTTTCCACGCTCCACACTTCTATCTTCCAACTGCTCAATCATTAGTTGATAATCTTTCATTTGACATCCTTGATTATTTCCCTGATGTATTTCGTTCTTGGTCTGCACTCGTAATTCTTTACCCTTTTAATTTATCCTTCCATTTTAATTCTCAATGAGCTGTTGGGTTGGAAAATGTCCTAAAAATAAATCTGTCTCTCCTACTTCTCAATCTTCACAACATGTTCTTCTTTTCTCATGATCTCTTCCTTGGGCTTCTTCGTTGTCAATTCTCTCGTCCAATTAATCTTCATCATTATTCAAAACCACTTCAGCTCCATTGCTTCTGATCTTTTTTGCTCCCTGCAGCTGTTATTGTCTATGTTTTACTGCATTACAAGAGTATGTATTGTCTTCCTCCACCGTAGGCATGTCTTTCTGTTCAGATGAAAATTTTTTTAATGCAAGTACTTCGTCCTTCGGATGGGACGGTCAAATATGGATACATAAACGACATTAGTTATGATCAGACCATTGCCTACTCTAGTTTACCCTCCACCGCTTCATCCTCTCCCCAATGTTCCTTCACTCTCATACTCTTCCCACCTGTCCTCAATGGAAAAAATTGCCTAAGTTGTCGGTCGGCTTACCAACCGTCTACTTCCCCTTCGGTTGCACTACAGTCCAAATCGGGCCTTGATCTCCTCAATTTCCTTCCTCTATTCCTCACTATCCTCTGCCACTCTCTTCCAATTCCTAACCCTAAGCAGTTCATGTGCATCCTTGCTGGCGTTATCTTCCCACCGAGCTCTGGGTTTTTCCACCGGTCTTTTCCCTCCCACCTGTCCAGTGAACACTCTCTTAGCTGACCTCTCCTTTGGCATCCGCAGGACATGCTCTGCCAATTGGAGTGTCATTAGTTTACAGTAGGTAGAAATGCTGGATTCTTTATATAGGCTGTATATTTTTCGTTGCTATAACGGACATACCAACCAGCCAACCGGAAATCATAATGAAAAGTAAAAATAGCTTATTTGTAACGAAAGTAAACGATCAGCCTAAAAGTATCAGGTAGTGAATTTGTACCTAACTACTTATAAATATTTAACCAAAATCATCGGAGGCAAAAATGTCTTCACGTCGCATTTCCGAAGTGTTGAATCTGGCTATAGGAGTTTCATGATGTATTCATTAAGGCATTACGATCTGTAGGAAAACAGAAAAATCTTTGGAAACATAATACTTCGGTGATCATTCACTGCCTATATTTATATTTGCTGCTCGTATTGCAAACCCAATATACTTTTCAGGTCCTCCCGCCTGAGGCTTGGTGGAAATTCGTTGTTTTACGGTCGATTAATTATTTTTCAAAACATACCATATGGGATATAAGTTAAAAAATTGTCGGATTTTGATCCTCTGTTTTTTTATCGTCTTGTAATTTTCGGATGGGTGCAGGAGCATTGTAACTGGCGAGTGACGGATTTATTCGGAATTCCCATTTTCTCCGTGGCAATTCTCCTGAGTGGTGAACAAGTGATAAAATCTTCTGCCGATGTGTGCGACGTAGGCCGTAGGCCTGGACTCCTGATTGACACAATCAGCCATCCATCCGTTATTTCTGGATTTGTCATTTTGTAATCGCTCTCTTTTTATGCAGTCAACATTTGATAACATTGGATTATGATTGGAATGCTAAATGCGTCATTGAAGTGCTAACAATGCCCTTTCGTGGACCCTACCGGTGTTTGACAGCTTCATAAATGCCTCTGTCACCAGAACCCTGAATCATTTTGGTCATGTACTGCAAGACCACTCTTCATACTTGTAACCAGCTGTTGATCGTCTGAATTTTATCATTTTTTCATGGAATATGCGAGGTATATATCACCCAGTGCCCGATTAGGAAGCGTCTTACCGAGTGTTTTTTGGTTTTAGATGACTCATTGTTAAAACAGAAAAAAAAACTCATAAAATGAATTTTTTTATATTCTAGCCATATTTTTCTCCTCTTTCTGGGAGGATGAGCTTCAGACTTCCCGTTGAGATTTAACTTGAGAGAGAATCTGAGACTCAAGTACTTTGTCGTATGTGTAAATTTCACTTAAGTTAATGTTTTCAATGTAATGCTGCAAAAACTTGAGTATCATTTGGGACCATTCCGTAGAGGACTTAACACGTGAAATAAAAAATCAAAGGTGAGCCCTACGGTGCGCCAAAAATCTCTACGAGCGAATAGACTGTGCGGCATGATCGATGGAAAGGCTATGTTTGCAGGGCTAGGGCTAGGGTTTGTAGGGGTTTGTAGGTAGGGGTTTTTGGGCTAGGCCATTGTACGATAGCGTTTAATTGCTTGAGACATTCAGATAGAATTTTAGTCTTGATGTGATTCGAATTAAATTATTTTGACGCCTCATTAAATCTATAGTTCTAATGGAGGCGAAAAATGGGAGAGATATACTGCCAAGCTTAATACAATCATTACTTCTTTCCGCTGTCCTTCAGTGGCTGTAAGAAAAACAGAGCGTGGCCATATGACATTTCGGTCATACACTATATACGATCTTCTTCTACTCCTTTCTTTATTTTATTCCCTCTTCTTTAAATGTTTAGCATCCTAAAACTTCTTTACATAGGTTACATAATGGGTACATCATCACGTACACGATTTCTAACCCATCATATCCCTGTATCTATGCAGTCATTCAAATAGGATACTTAAAGAGAGATGACGCTGAAATTATCCTCATAATCGCGTAATGAGATAGATTTAGTTTATTCCTACGTTGAATTAAAGATATTACGATTAATTAGGGGGAGCGTAGAAAGGTTCTCCGATGAAGAAGTGCAAGAGGGATGCAAATTTTCTCTGGTGAAGGAACATCACATACACGTCGCCAGAATTTAGGATACAGCTGAGAAAGATTAAATTTTCCAAGCAAATAAAAACCCAACTCGCGCGTTTTGTTCAAAACTGCTGCTATGAGCGTGCGGAAAGCGGCGGACAGTTGATAGAAGGATTAGGTTGGGAACTGTTAGTGACACGTTGGCTACACGCGAAGCTTAGCTTACCCGAAAAACTCCGATCAGGCGAGTTTTATAACGACGAAGAGAATATTTTTCTATCCCCCTTCAACGTCTCTGGAACTGATAGTGGTGATAAAATAAGAGAGGAACGCTGCCGAACTGACAGGTTCAAAAATGTCTTCTTCCCTCGCTCTATTTGTGCGCGACAAAATTTGAAGGCACGTCGTTAATACACGGTTCACCCCTCTGTCCTCTTCCCCAATCCCTTCTCCCCACTTCCCCCGCCCCCCTTTCCCTGGCTGGTGTCCTATCACCCATTGCCGAACGCCTCTTCAGCGCCTCACAGGTTATTTTGCAGATTCTGGTCAATATGGCAAAGTTCAATATTGCCGAACTATGAAAGTCATTGAGTTTGTACACCACAATCCTCTATATTCATTGGCATTCAATGGGCTTATAAAGACGCGTGATTTAAGGTAGTTTGAGCGAAATATCTAGAAAAAACCTAGAAACCAATGAATTTTGTCTCATTTTAAAGAAAAATATCTTACTCTTCCAAACATATCAAAATATCAGCCCCTAACCATTCTGCTTTACGAGATTTTTGACAAATAATACCAGCACTGTTACATGGAAAATAGTAGGTTACGCTCTCCAGAGAGACCTTATTTAAAAACTGAGGCATTTATAACACCTATATCTCGAGATCAGCGAGTAGTTTGTATGTTTTCTCGAGTTTTAAAAAAATAAATCATGTCACCGCAGTCATTTTTTTCAGAATTGCAAAAAAACCTTCCGTTGTGAAGGGAGGGGTTTTTAACGTACCTACCGCATGAAAAAATGAGTCAAACTAAACACTTATTTGGATATTTTTATTTGATTCAATATTCATTGGCATTCAATGGGTTTATAAAGTCGCATGGTTTAAGGAAGTTTGAGCGAAATATCATTTTACTTAGAAACCAATGAATTTGGTCTCATTTTAAAGAAAAATATCTTACTCCCCAAGAAATCAAAATATCAACCCCTTACTATACTGCTTTCCGAGATTTTTGACAAACTATACCAGCCCTGTTACATGGGAAATGGTAGGTTACGCTCTCCAGAGAGACCTTATTTAAAAAATGAGACATTTCTAACTCCTAGATCTCGCCAAAAAATTAGCAGCGAGGAGTTTGTATGTTTTCTCGACGTTTTAAAAACTACGTCATGTTGTCATCGCACTCATTATTTTTAGAATTGCAAAAAATCTTCCGTTGTGAAGAAGTTTTTAACGTACCGCATGAACAAAAATGGATCAAATTAAACATTTATGTGGATATTTTATTTGATTACGTATAATTCCAGTCACATTAAAGTATATTAATGCACCGTTAATGAGGCAGTATTTAATTCATGCTTACCTCAACTGCTTAAATGAAAACGTATATTTTGAATATGGTTTCCATAATGACTAGGGAACTATCTCGCTCAAAATACCTACAGATGAATATGATTTTATGTCTATGAAGCGTATGAAGTTCAACAATCATATTATTCCCTAAATATTAAACACATCTGTAGCCATTTCTCAAGTAGTCCGTAATAATGGCAAATGTAACTATGAAAACATCACTATGAAGACATAAATATTTATATTCGTATCAATAAATCCTCATCCAGCTAATTAATTTGTTGTTTACCTTTGTTATCTGCGCTCGCGGTCATGTAAACAGACTTTCACTGAGTGTCATGGGATGTTATTGAAAAATTTAAATGCTACGTGTTCGCAAAATAGAGGACTTATGATGAAAGATTTATATGCTTTTCTGTTGAATTATTCTGGTAAACTAAATCCCAAGAACCTCAACTGAAACCTAGGTTTCAATTTCAGCAAAACATGAAATCAAAAATCTAATAACAACCTGAAAAAGGCACAATACTCGACCAATCTCGATCGGCCTCTCTTGAATTGAAGGGTAAAAAATAAAGGTTAGCTTGAGCTTGCATTAAAGAAACTAGGTTTTGTTTGATCGTATAATAGGAAGGTCCTCGAATGAAAAAGTAAAAGAGAGATGCCACTTCGCTCTGGTTAGGCCACACCTCGAACACGCCGCGAGCGTTTGGGACCCTGGTCATAAAGAATTAACCAAAAAAATTAATGATATACAAAGAAAAGCATGTGCTTCATAAAAAACTGCTACCAACGAACATAGAGTGTTTCACAACTTTTAGAGGGATTAGGGTGGGAGCCCCTAGAGACTCGGGAGCCTGCACGCTAGGCTTAGGCTGCTTGAGAAATTCAGAACTGGTGTATTTCAGAGCGACACAGAGAATATTATCATGACGCCTAACTACATCTCTAGGTCTGACAGAAGCAACAAAATAACAGAGATACACTGCCGAACAGATAGGTGCAAAAACTCGTTCTTTCCGCGCACAATAAGCGACCACAATAAAAACGGAGATCCTCTAAATTCACTCTCATAATACATGTCACCATTACGCCTCGCATAAACTCACATCTTTACACGGCTAGTGACCTACCACCCCCTGCCACACGCCCATGTGGTAGCTTGCGGGGTAGTATGCAGATGTAAATGTAGAACTATCCGACGTGCTCAGCTATGATGACAATGGGATGAACTCTTATCAAAACGTTCGCGTCGGCAAAAAAAAATTAGGACGTCACTCGGTTCTGTGGTTGAAAAAAGTTGATTAAAATGATAGGCAGTCATTCATTCGTGGAAGTACTGTGACATCTGGAGAATCGGTCGACACACAGACCAACTTCTACTGCCATTAAAACGCGAGCTCACGCGAAGAAGTACTACTTGCAAGAGATTTTCTGGACTACTACTAAACAAGTCAGCTTCCATAAATGCTGAAGGGGATGAATTCGCCCTGAAACAGTCATTTTACTTGTACTGGGAAAGGAAATCGGATCTCCCAACTGTCGTGGAGGCGTCTTTTGCTTGTTTCTTCACCAAGTCATCTTAATTCAAGGTTAATTTCAAGGCGGTGGTTTATATGAGCAAGATATACCTTTTCCACATTTTAGCGCCAGAGACACCTGTAAGTCCCCCACTGCAATTTTCCTTGGTTCTAGATGGATTGGTTGTGCAAGAGACCAAAATATTTAAGCGGAAATTAGGAGTTTCGGGTTGAAATCCCGGTGAAATCAGGTTCTTTTTTTTTCGAAAAGATTTTCATACCCGTTGCAGGATGTTGGTCTCGGTGGCGGTATTAAAATCTTACAAGGGGAGTGTCAGATAGCCGGGTCTCAGATTTTATTCAAAGTTAGTAGTTGTACAGACTGCCGTATGTGGTTCATGAATCACCCCATACATAGGGTTATATAACCAATAGTTTAAACGAAAAAGGTCTTTAAAAATTTCAAAATTCCCTTCAGACACCCACATAACGAACAATTTGAATATTATTAAGAATTATGCTTTAATAGTAAAAATATGAAGACAATATTATAAAATAATTATAGAAAATGGAAATCTTGTGCATGAAGGAATAATGAAAATACGTCGTGAAAAGATAAGGAAGTGACATAATAAGAAGGCTGCCTTCGACCGAAAAAAAGAGAATAAGCCTGACGTTGTGTATGCAAATGAAAAATTTGCCTCGCGCAAAAATAATATTTCGAGTAAAAATAAAAAAATCTTGAGTGCATTTTAGAATGCCGTAAAAGAAAAACTAAAAAAAACAGCGGAAGAAACATACCCCGTATTGGAATCGAACCCGTGTCTCTAGACCGGAGACGAGCACGTCAGCCACCCGTCCAGCTTGTCAGTTATGTGAGTGGCCCGTATAAATAGAAGTTTGAAATTTTTAAAGGCCTTTTTTGTTTAAACTATTGGTTATATAACCCTATATGTGGGGTGATTCAAGAATTACATACAGCAGTCTGTACAACTACTAAGTTTGAAATAAATCTGAGACCCGGCTGTCTGACACTCCCCTTGTAAGATTTTAATACCGCCACCGAGACCAACATCCTGCTTGCATCCTGCATCCTGCATCCCTTGTTAGTCTGCTAAAGCTGAGGTTCAAGTCCCACGTGGGTAGCTTATTCCTCAATATTGAGCATGGATATTTGTGCCAGGTGAGTGAGTAAATTATAAGAAAGGACTTTGTGGCTTTAGATGCACTTCATATAAGGACGGGATTATTCCTTTGTTTCTTCTTAATCGTATCCGTCCGTGTCCCCTCCATAGCAAAAGTTGTCATTAGAGACATAACGGCCCGAGACTCAAAAGGCGTTTGGAAGTTTTCGTTGCCATGTCCGGCACTTACCGGGTAGTTTTCTACGCGGCATTTAGGTCATCTGCATCTACTCATTACCCTGCAAGCCACCAAAAGGGTGTATTATCAAAAGGGTGGGGTGACTTATCACCAACATCAACTAGAGTAAAGACATTAACTTTCACCAACATGCACCACACTTTGGTTATGCTACAAAATGCTACAGAAACTACTAACTATATGTGTAATGTAAATATGTAAACGTGACACAAGAGTCATGCAGGGAACATGTAAAACATAGTGTTGGCACTACTTGGCAGATTTAGATACATGCATTTGGCTGCATATCAATTAATCAGCTACGCTACCTGTCAACTTACCTACTTCAAATTCTTAGCGCAGCCATTATGGTCTCTTATCGATCGCGGAAAAAATGCCATTTTAAACCTTTCTGTTCTACAATCTATTTCTCTTATTTTATTCTCATGATCTGTGTGTTGAAGTTCGTAAGATGTTGATAACCTCATCGGAAATTAGATTGGTTTTGCATTTACATAAAAGATTGAGTCTCATTCTCAATCGACGGTCTGATGGCGATTCCCATCCTAGTTTTTTGCAAGAGGTCGGTAACACTAACGAGACTATCACAACGGCCTTTCACGTAATTTGCTGATCTTATCTGCTCCCGTTCTAACTTTGTTTTTAAGCCTACCTCATGAGGATTCCTAGCACTGGCAGCGTAATCTAAGTGGGGTCTAACAAGTGAGAGGTAGCTGATTTCCCTATCTTCATCGTCGCATTTTCCAAGTACTAGGCATGTGCACGCAGTTGACGGAGTGACCCCTGGATGATTTGTTATTACTATATCTCTTAACCCTCTATCACGCTGAGTTACCTAGAGGTAACATAGAGGAGAGTTTATTTTTTGTCTCTGATTTGATTTCTTTACGTCTATATGTTTTGTAACATCAGATTTACAGCTAGTCAACGAAAAATTCTCTCATTCGTAACGTCTAGTTCCAGATTCTCTTACGGAGGCGTAGCATATGAAATGACTGGACATAGTGGACGAACTAAAATCGGTGTATAGCGGGTTAATCCGTGTGTGCGTCTGCGTACCATTATATTTGAGCATTCGCTCTGATTTATAGATGGCTAACTTCCGTACTTCAAGCAGCCTTAAAGGCTATTCGCCGTTTTCTCAGGAATTTCCGTCTACCGCATAACATCATTACCTCCGCGAATCGATTCGAGGCCACCTTGCCCGCCGACGGCGCCCCCGAAAGCGTCCTCCCCGTACTATAAAATCTCGCGAGCATTTGTTCTCTCATGCGTGGAATTAATTTCCATTCCAGGAGCCTTTCTCTTTCTTTCTCTTTCCCTCTCGGTTTTATTTTTTTTTGTCGATTAAATTTTTCCAAGGGATTACAATCGTTAATGAGCGCCCTCCAGAAACGATGCGTCTGATGTAGAATGAAGATAAACCTTAAAGAGGCCGAAAGCGATCGAGATGGAGAATGTGCGATGGACTGTAAGGAAGACGAGCAAGGAAGTTATTGGAATGTTGGGGGAAAATAAAGTTGTTTGTGGAAATCAAAGGCAGAAAAAGTTGCTGTATGGAATAATTTAAATGGGGGAGTGTGATGCTGAGGGCCATTTTGTAAGTTCTGGATCATGAGAAACCAGGGATAAGAGAGAGAAGTTACATTGGTTCGCTGTTTGTGGAAGGTGAGGGGTAACTGAGGTCATTAGCGTTCTGAAGCCAATAGGCTAGGGATTATTCGTATGTGCAGATCTAAATCTACATTCTACCCTGCGAGCTGCCGTTGGACGTTTGGCATGGGGAGCTAGGACACCAGCCGTGTAAAGATGTAAGGGATGAGGTTTTGGGAAGTGAAAGGGTGACGTGTATTATGGGAGTGTATTTTAATGGAGCTCAGTTTTTGCTGTGGTCGCTTAAAAAAAATATACATACATACATACATACCCATCATGCCGTTCCCTTTCGGGGTAGGCACAGTCAAAATGTTTCAAATATACAAACTATATATATATATATATATATATATATATATATATATATATATATATATATATATATATATATATATATAAAGTTTGCCAGAGGAAGGCAGACGACAAACACAGAAAACAAAAAAATGATGAACACACTTACAAAGTTTCTTGATATTTCGGTGCCACTAGCACCTTGAGGTGAGTCTTCGCTCTTGCGACCAAGGTGCTAGTGGCACCGAAATATCAAGAAACTTTGTAAGTGTGTTCATCATTTTTTTGTTTTCTGTGTTTGTCGTCTGCCTTCCTCTGGCAAACTTTTATATATTCGTCACTTAAGTGATCCTAAGTGCAGTTATATATATATATATATATATATATATATATATATATATATATATATATATATATATATAAACATTAAACGATCGCCAAATATTAACGATTCAACTTTTCTGCGGTATTTTTTCGTACATTTGTTTTGCAAATACTGCGCACAATTCCAAATCCTGATTTATCAAAGACATTTCAGGGTCACCATAGCGTCAAACTCTTCATTTCTGCTGACGTGTCCTTTTGATGCCCTGATGTTTATGGGTTACTCGTGCTTCGTAACTTCGGTTGCTCTTTGAAGAGTTTGACCCAGGAAAGAACCCGATCAGCCGTCACTTTCAGCATTTGCTGGGATTATATCTGATTTTCCTTTGGGCTGATTATATATGATCATTTGCGAATAAATATTAGCCAATCACCCCGCCGAAATTGCTTCATTTTTTGGTTTGATGACTAGATTGTGTCTTTCCGTAGAAGTCATTATTTGCTTCTTTATCTGGGGAGGTGAGGGACAACTGAAATCGTTTGCGCCATCGAGAAAGTGATCTTCACCCCTTGCCACACACCCTCGTGGTGGCCCGCAGGGTATTACGTAGATGTAGATGTAGATGAAAGAGTGGGTGGGTTAGAAATGGAAGAATGTGCTACTTGGGGATAGCAGGAAAATTGTGGAGAATCCTGGCGTTGGTTACAGCCTACATCCGACAAAATGTGCCAAGAGGATTACGGCTTAATTTCCCATTGGACGGACTGGGCCATGCACTGTAAGTGCTCGCCGCTTAGCATTCAAGTTAGGATCTGGAGTCAATCGATATAATATCCGCCGTTACCGAGATTCGAGGAGCTCAGGTAGATAGATAGATAGATAAATTTATTGCTCCACTTAAAAAAACAATACAGAAAAAAGTTAGCGATACAACTGAGGGGTTTTTTGGAAGATTCAATTGTTTCCACCTGAGTAGAAACTACCAGCATTTATTTATGCGTTCAAAATATATCATTGAAAAATATAGCAAAGCTTTTTCGACAAGACATGAGCATGAAAATGGAGAATAAACCAATAAACGAGAGCATACAAGCATAATAAAAAGCTGCTTGCAAATGTATTAGGACTGTTAGAAATATAACAGTGGTAAAACAAATTGCATTACACTTTTTTTATACAATCAGGTCTCGAGATACGGAGCTTTCCTCCAGTTATGGTGGAGGCCATCTCCGAATTAAATTTTAAAATGAACGAAGTTGTTAGGAGCATGATGTGAATAAATTATAAAGTAAATAATTGCTGGAAAGTATTGAGCTTTCTTTGGAATATGGATACCAAAATAAGATTCCCTTCGCATTGACGCCTGACGTCGTCAAGGTTAGAAGCATGAGCTTAATTTGTTACATTATTTACGTTAAATCTTGTCTATCACGGCTAAACTTATCAGAAATTAACTAAGGCATCGTACTTGAGACTATGAGTTGACATATTTTTGGAATCACGTTCATCATCGAGGGTTTTTTTGTGATTGTATAAAGAATAGTAATTGCTCTAACCCGTCAAAGGTTACATCCCCCACTGCAAGATTGGAGTGTGTTATCAGCTATTGTATAATAGGATAGACAAATTCATAGGCATAAGTATTGTCCTTTTATTTTTTGTCCATTTAAATGTTTAAAATGTAAGTATATCGAAATATTTTACTATTGATAGCAATTATTTCGATATTAATGAAAATATGAGGTCTTTTTTATTTACAATTGGATGTCATTCATCGAATTTTACGGGTTATTTCATCATATTTGAATTATTAGTTCACTAAGTGCACTAAAAGCGTGTTAAAAAATGAAGGCCGAGTGCAATTTTGTTAGTAAAATGGTGCGACGAGTGAAATATTTAATTTTAATCATGGAGATTAAAATGTAAAAAGCACACCGTTGAACTTTTCACGAAATCTGTGCTTAACAAACCCCTCATTTTTTTTAGTATAGTCTCTATTGAGCACACTACTATGTCCTATAGAATGAAAAACGGCTTTAATTTTTATTTTTGTTGAATATGTAGCTCGTTAAGCGGCTAATATATGTGAGTTCATTATGAATGTAGGACTTTTTCTATATAATGAGCTTAAACTCAATTTTTGTTGTGTCCTATCGTACCTCGGTGAAATAACCTTCAACGTGGAAGGGATCGCTTTTAAGTGTAGAAAACGCTGCCGGTGGTTTGTAGTCTAGTCTTCGCGGGACAGCCCTAAAAGATGGAACGTTGGAGTTAAGGGAAGAAGAAGAAGATGAGAGAGCGGTGCTATTATGAAACCCGACCGAGGGGCGATAAGATGTTTGCCAATGAAATCCGATCCCAAGGTGCGTTGCGGCGTGGAAGGATTGTTTGGCTGCTCGAGGCGCCCTCCAGCGCTCTCTCGCCGGGGCTCGGCCAATGAAATTGGAAAGTTAATGAAACGGGAAATGCGATAACTAAGGGTGGAGGGAGTGGGGAGGGGGAGTGGAGGGAGCAGCTGGGATGATGCCGGTTGAGGCTGGCGGGTGGGGGGGGGGATTTTGAGAATCGGTTTTTCAATCCTTCCTGAAGAGCGTACACGGATTGGGTGCACCTTTCCCCCTGAGAAAATCGTGCAAGTGGTAATTGGATCCTCAGCGTACTGTGGTAATACGATACGACAATCATAGGTAGTTCCATTTTTACTATTTTTTATCAGTGCCAAGTCTTAAGGCGAGCTTATTTTTTATTTTGAGTCATTTTTACGTACCCATGTACGAGGAGGAAGACTCGTGACAGCGAAGGTTTAACGTAGTAGAAATTGAGAGATGAGTTCCAGTAATAGACCTGAGGACGGTGGTTGCGGCGCGTAAGCCTATTTGTAAGAAAACAAGCAAACAAATGCACGCCGGAGGGAAGAATTACGTTTTAAAAATCGTCTGCGGAATTAATATTACACCAAACCTCCTCAATTTGCGTTATTTTCCACGATATATAGTCTTCATATACTCAATTATATGCTCATTGAAAATTGTTTTGATAGTCTTCAAAGTGAAATAAGTAGTCAAATCCATTGATTGCTTCGTAACGTTATGGAACGACGAGAACGAATTACTCACAATAAAAACGTTGTACGTTCCACTACGTTTTAATGCTGTCTACCGGATTTCGACCACTTTAGCGTCATTTTTAAGACAGACAGAAGGAAAATTACAAATGCGAACCTTTTATACTTACTCAAGTGAGTAGTGTGTGGAATCATACCACGTGCTACGTCTTTCGGTATGAAGAATAAAAAATATTTGCATGGGTTAACGCCCAGGTCAATTGTTTATGTCTTGTTTTGATTCTTGAATGAGATTCAGCGCACGATAGAACAGTACCTACCGCGTGGTTGAGAGATTTCTCCTGCATGTAGTTTTTGACGCACTAGATCTGCGCTGGTAGGTGGAATGGAGGTATTTTTGGTTAGAACATTTTAATAGGTAGCATATTATGCTTGTGAAATCATCAGAAACTTGCTACGTAACATTCCTTTCGGTGCCTTTCAAAGTGCTCGGTGCTTACTTCATGGTGTTTGATTTTGGGCGAAATTTGGACTCAAGGTGGTGATCCAGAGTTGACATGCCCCTCTGGAAATGGCGTCACCTATGCGTAATTTCTCTCGCTAGAGTCACCTTGTGCATTACTTTTTTCCAAATGATTCCCGCAGACCGGTGCATTCAGTCGGCGTTCTTCACTGAAACGTAGCTCCCAAAACTTGGCAAAACTCCGCTTATCCCAGGAAGTATAGTTTTTTGTAGATAGACCTAAAGCAACCTTTTTTTTAAAAGATATGCATTGTAATGATAACATTTAATGTTGTTTTTCCAATGTTTTTATTTGCTACGACCCGGGTTTCGACGTTCGACGTCATCTTCAGCTGTCATGTCTCTACAATTCCAAATTCCAATTCCAATGAAAAATTTGAATTGTAGAGACATTACCTGAAGATGACGTTGAACGTCGAAACCCGGGTCGTAGCAAATAAGAATATATGGAAAAACAAAGTTAAATGTTATCGTTACATTGTTGACAGATTCTATCAAGTTACGCCTGATGCTACCAATTATAGATGTGCATTGTTTTACCTGGTCGCCCGCAAATTCGAGGAGCATTATGCGCCATCTTTACTTTATATGGAGGAATTTCTACACGAGCACACGTACTCTTATGGTCATTTTCTTTCCGGGTAGCGAAAGTCAAAAACATTTTGTAATTGCTGTCAAACATAGAAAATTGGCTCTTTGTCATCCCTGAAAAACGCCGTGTTCGACTTGCGATGTCATTTGAAGATGGGGTAAGTTAGTAAAATATTTAAGTCACTATGAACTGGACAGCACATAGGACATATTTTTCCAGGCATTGCTAGAAAGAGTATCGTAATATTAAAAATGCCTCTTTCGTATTTTACCTTGAAAATTGTTTAGTTAATTTTTTTTAAACTGTTTTGTTCTAATTTTCATGTAAATGGAAAAAGATTTTATCCTCGATTCTACGAATGAGATCATCTCGGCTCTTCACAAACAAATAAAACCTTCGATTTGATTAACTATTGAAACGATTTTTGAGTTTCTATCCCATGAGAATCATATAATATTCTCACTTATTGGACGGATAGATATAGATGAGAAGATAAAGAGCCGTGCGAATGCTGGAAGGTAAGTGGTAGGTAGCATGTGGAGCATATGAAGGAATGATTGCCTGTCTAAGGAAGCGAAAATCGCCGTGTACCAGAGTGTACTTCTCCCCACTTTCTTATATGGTAGTGAAACATGGGTATGTCAGGATGGAGTAGATTAAACGCTAAACGCCGTGGGTATGAGTTATCAGAGGAGTGTTTGCGTAATAAATGAATGCGGGTTAGATTCTCCAGTAAAGGGCATATATGAAAGGAGTGTGCTTCGTTGGTTTGGCCATGTTAAGAGAATGGATGAGAGTCGAATAACGAAACAGATATATAAGAGTGAAATGAATGGTGCGAGAGGTAGAGGTAGGCCGAAAAAGTTGTGGTTGAATGTGGTCGAGGAAATTCTTAGGAGGAGGAATGTTTGGAGTCTTAAAAACAGGAGGGCGAGTATGAAGCAGTGTATGGGGGTAAATGAGGCAAAAGAGGTTTTCAAGGATGGGTCAGTATGGAGGAAATTTTTGAAGCAGAGTTAGGAGTACAAATATGTATGTATTCGTTCGAACGGCGTGATTGGTGTGTAAGTATGTATGTATGTATTAGTTAACACAGGTTATGATGGAATATGTATATATGCCGAGTTTATGCTGCCCATAAAGCTCATTTTATTTCGTTGTTATTTTTTGAATGTATTGATCTAGCCAGGCACCTCTTGTGAGCGATTTTCACGTTTTGAGAGCATTTGTTTGCTATTCTGATCATAAAGATTGGGTGCTTCAGTAGGAAACGTACTAAATCCTTCCGTTTCGTATGGGGGTATCTCCAAATTTTTCGTACCCTCTGCAAAATTGAACTCTTGCAACTTTAATCAGAAAACTTTTTACCGCGCGGAATATCCTTTGAGGGCGATTCTCTTTCCCTTCCGTCGTCATGGGAACGTTAGACTACGCCACTCGCTCAGTCCGGGGCGGCGCGAAACGGAAGTTATGCGTTCGCGCACGGAAATTCGGTTTGCGCGGACACCGCCTGTGTTGCATTCGGGAAAGGTGTGGAGGAGAATGGTTTTATGCTGCGCGCGGTAAGTTTCATCTTTATTTTTACTTTTTATAAAAAAGGGGTTTTTGAAAAATATGTATATAATCCATATGGGCGTAAAAACGAAGTTATCGAAAAACAAAGAGTCGAGTTTTCGACGCGCCTACTCTTCCACCACCGCACCACCGTTCCACCATTGGAATAAATTGTCGCTGCTCGTCTCTGATAGGTCGGCGAACTAACGAGCTTCATAAAAAACCGCCGTAACGACGCGCACCCTGACACGAAATCGCTTTCGAGAGGCAACATAAGCGGTTTTTTTTCCCTTCCCGCGCTACCGCTCTTACCGTTAATGGCAGGCATTCGCCTCACATGTTGTTTTTTTACACACACTCATATATATATATACATATATATATGTGCAGTGTGTCTTTTTTTGTTGATTTCGCTCGTCAATTTTTCCCCCACGACGCGTCACATGCTCTGCATATGCATCTCGTTTCTCGTTGGAATTGCCCCGCCAACGTTCTGCGCGTATCTGCGGGAGGAAAACCAATCAGGATCGAAGTTTCCAGCCATCGATATGCTCCGATGGCTTCCTGGCAGTCCTTTCGGGGATTGGATCTCATGTCCGGAAGTGACATCGGGGTTTTTTTCCCGTGCTTCGGTGTAATGCATCAGCGTCATTCTCACGTGATCAGTGCGTTTCTTTCACGATTTGGGCTTTCGAATATGCAACATCACGTACCCTATGATCGATTAGATTAGCTCGAATATTAAAAAAAAAATGGCAGCGTTTCTCATATAAGATTATAACCTCATCCAAATGGTAATATTTTTGTTAAAATATAGGAATAAATCTCCGTATTTAATTTTCTCTTAATATTTTAAGCTTTGAATGCGTCCGTATGATGATGATATTTTTAAATGTTTTATTATTTTTAGCTTAAACTGACAAGGGGAGTGTCTGATAGCCGGGTCTCATATTTTATTCAAAGTTAGTAGTTGTACAGACTGCTGTATGTGGTTCATGAATCACCCCACATATAGGGTTATATAACCAATAGTTTAAACGAAAAAGGCCTTTAAAAATTTCAAAATTCCCTTCAGACACCCACATAACGAACAATTTGAATATTATTAAGAATTATGCTTTAATAGTAAAAATATGAAGACAATATTATAAAATAATTATAGAAAATGGAAATCTTGTGCATGAAGGAATAATGAAAATACGTCGTGAAAAGATAAGGAAGTGACATAATAAGAAGGCTGCCTTCGACCGAAAAAAAGAGAATAAGCCTGACGTTGTGTATGCAAATGAAAAATTTGCCTCGCGCAAAAATAATATTTCGAGTAAAAATAAAAAAATCTTGAGTGCATTTTAGAATGCCGTAAAAGAAAAACTAAAAAAAACAGCGGAAGAAACATACCCCGTATTGGAATCGAACCCGTGTCTCTAGACCGGAGACGAGCACGTCAGCCACCCTTCCAGCTTGTCAGTTATGTGGGTGGCCCGTCGAAAGGGAATTTTGAAAGTTTTAAAGGCCATTTTAGTTTAAACTATTGGTTATATAACCCTATGTGTGGGGTGATTCATGAACCACATACAGCAGTCTGTACAACTACTAAGTTTGAATAAAATCTGAGACCCGGCTATCAGACACTCCCCTTGTGAGTTTCTAATATGATGGTATTACTGCAGCCCTTCACCCTTCCATATTTAATGCTTGTTCCCTTACCTCCTGGTATCTCTTCCTATATACTTTCCTCTGTATTTGGTTCATGAACTTATTTTGGGTCACCCTTTGGGGACTTTTTTATGTCTTGCCCTTTAAAATTGCGTTTGAATTAAGGTTTCATCCAAACATCAATGGTTTGTTATTTAAAAGCTGTTACTAACCAAGGTGTGAATATTATCTGCCGCGTACAGCATATGTCCCATGAGTGTTTACCTCCACCGCTTGAGATGTGCAATTGTGACGCGAGAATCGCTATGGTAATTCATAAAGGGACGAAAATGTGCTCCACGTACGATAACTTTGCTTGTAGTTTGGGATCAGCCATGATAATATTTCTAGTCGGAGTGGATTTTTGGAAGCTACGAGTTTTCCTTTGGGAAGATGCCGAGATTATCTTTATTCTCCACTGCTCTGAGACCCTCTTCTAGTTAATTCACCCCAAACTTAGGGTGCGAATATTTTCATTTCTTTTGGAACTATTGTTAGTAACTGCATGCACTATCAAAAATTATTTTTCCATTCCAACGTTAGGTTATGGTGATTGGGTGTTGGCGAGTTTTTGGTGACTTCATCATAATTTCAGGAAGGCGTCAATGCCCTTTTTTCCTCTTTGTTTTAATTTCGTGTTATAAACCGCTCTACAGCGAGTTGGTGTTTCGTCGTGGCTTCGATTCAATGAGGAGGAACTTTTGAACTTCGCCGGCATGAGTGAGGTATTTTGGGAATTTTTCTTGGTCGTGTCGATGGGCTTGTTAGCGGTGATTTTTTATAGTTGTTTGCATCCACTTTTAAAGATTTTAGCATCCGTCTTGCCCGGGAAAACTACGCCATCGCCAGCAGACTTGTAAAGCGTGAGATCCAGGTAGGAGGTTGCCTAATGAGGACTCTGAGAGAATCTCTCGCGATCCCCGAGGTTTGTTTGTTTTAATACGGAGGCATTTCGGAGTTATCCCATCGCGAGATGTAATTATGTCACCCATTAGTATTTTCGGTCCCAACGGGTCCTTTGCTTGACTTGTTCAGGTCTACAGTGTGTAGTTTTTGTGAGATTAGTATGTATTTGTTTAGTTTTGTGCAATCACCAAGTCTTTAGCTCTTGTGTTTCCCTGGAGGTTCTTCGTGTAAACATTTGCCTTGTATTTTCCTTAATGTCGGGCTGAAGCGCCTTAAGATTAGCCAACTTGTAGTGTGTGCACACGAGGCATTTGCATTTACGTGGGATGAATCATCTTCCTATTCCTTCTTCCTCTTGACCGTGAAAGCATTATTTCCAACTTGTTTTCTCTGAGCATACGTTTGATTTCCTTAGTCATTTTTATAGTAATCCTATATGCTCATGTTTCTTGGTAATCATGTGGTATTAGATGAAATGTGATTCAAATGCATATTTCAATTAATAGCTTGTAGGGCGTCAATGCACCATCCTTTTCCATTAGTTTTTTCATTGTGTCGTTCCGCATGCAATTCTTGCTACTCATGATGACTACGACTTTGCTACGTCGTGAATCTATCTATCCAGCCCAAAGGACAAAAGATTGAAAGCAGGTTCAAGTTTTTGAAGAAACTGGCTGAACAGTTGACGAGACCGCGCATGGAACGTCGTGAAAGTAATGTGAAATTGCCACGTGATTTACGGATCGGTATACAACGCATCCTCCACAGAGACGCGACCACTCTATCAGCTGGTCCAAGAAGCAACAGTGCAGAAGAAAAGTTGGCGGTTCGCAAAAATTGTTCAAGTCGCACATACAATAAGAGCCGCAAAACACATTACATGAGTTTCGATTGCAAAGCACCAATTTGCCTCGAATGCTCAAACAAGCTGTATTTTCGCTGCCGTGAAAAACTCTAAGTTGAGAGTTTGCAACTGTGTTGATTTTTTTATTTTATTGAGAATTTAAATTCTTTTCTAGATTCATTGTTCCTTGAAAATTTAAAAAAGTTACAACGAAATTTATATACTGTGTGATAATTTTTGTGGACCTCATTTTTCAAAGATGTGCGTGTCTAAGCTTAAAATAAGAGTTATTTACACTTATCAGAGGTTAATCAAAAAATAAAGTCCATTTTCATGTTCCTTTATTTTTAATAAATAGTTTAATATGCTCCTAAACCGACTAATAATTAATAACCAAACCTTTCTGCGCAAATTTAGAAAAAATTGAATTATTTTACTCTGAGGTCTGACAGACCCATGATAGGTGGTTGTGTGACAAAAATATATGCTAGGTGGTCAAGGGTTAAAAATTGGATTGAATTCGGTATATTAATTTTCCGCTGTTTGCTACAAAATGAAATCTTACTGATATTGAGATTGCCCGATAAATACAATTGCTGGAAATGTTTTTCCTCCGAAAAATGCATTAATTTTTGAGCTTAAGAAGAAGAGAGCAAAAGATTGTTGTTTACCAGTAATTAATGTATACGGGGAACGTGTCATCGTTTTATTTTACCAATTAATTTCCTGAAATAGTTAGAGCTGATGAAGCTCTTTGGATAAAATGCTTGTTATGTTTATTGCTGATTCACTGTATGCTTGGATTAAATGTTTTTATATGCACAAAACAGCTTTGTCAAACCAAGTATTTCTACTTTTCCTATGATTTTAATGGAGTCTTCACGGGTGGTGAATCAGCTCAGATTTTCAGCTGCCAAGGTCTCGATGAATACCTCCTCCACTTTCTTTTGGGAGTTTCCGGAGTGTATTATTCATTCCTTCTATTTTCTAAACATTTTTTAAAACATTTTGTCGAGGAAAAATTGAATTTAGCCAAATGTATTTTTGAGCTGCACAATATCTTAACCTCGTTAGCCTTAATACCTATTTTTTTTCTCGGATTCAAAGCCTATTTTAAGTCCTTGGAATGTAGTCTACTTTTGTTCTCTGCTTCTTTCTTGTCTGTTTTATTGTGGCACGCTAGAAAAAAACTTGCGTTGGTATTTTCTACTTTTTAGGAGAACTGTGTCCATGTGCAAACTTCGGAATATGTTTTCCCTGCAGTATCCTTTTCCTGGTGATAGTTACTCCAATTTCTGGGTCTTTAGTCGTTGAGAGTGATGAGAAGCGAGTAACTTTTAAAGTCTTTTCTTTACATTGAGCAGCTGAAATAATTCGCCACCGGGAGCATTTATGATTCTGATGATTTATTATGGTATAAAAGATATCTCTCTCGTATATAAAATCGTACTTTTACGTTCAATACGTTATCTAATGCCTAACTACCATTGCAGTCTATTCATCCCCAGGGCATATGGTAACTGCTTTTCTATGATTATCTTTTCCATCCCATCTCTCCAACTTGTTATGGGCCTTCTACTTTTTTCAACCTCTTGGATTTCATGCTAGAAATTGCTTAGGCAAACTTCTGCTCGTTATACGTTGTGTGTGACCATAATAGACGAGCTGTCTCACATTCTGAATCGGAAGAAATCATCCAAAGGGATGAACTAAGTATCGCTTGATTACTTTTCACGCTTTCTGTGGAATCTGTATAAGAATGCTGAAAATTTCTAATAGCAAAATGTGAGATAAAGTTTACCGCTACACCGGTAGCGTAAATGGCTCTCTGCGTACTCATATCGTCGGTCACTGATTTCATTTTCTTTACGTCATGAATTAATTTTGGCATAATATCACGTCAACTATTGTTTTAGTGGCACTGCAATAGTGATCAATTTTGATGCTAGAACTTAAATGTAACGTATGCTCCTCAAAGTCTTTCTTTACGTTTTCCTGTAGGCAGCGCTCCTTTCAGTATTGGTTAGTACTAATACTTTTTGAATCTCCGATACCTACAGTTATTCTAAATACCAGGCTTGTGTATGAATGTGATTGCCAGCGAAGTACTTATCATGAATTCTCAGCGTAATAAACTGTACTTGGATTCAAGCGTACACCCCATCCACATTCGCATCACGTGCTACGGCCATTAAGCTACTTAATGAGCACACAAGGTCCCTTATTTCAATTTGAACTCTGATTTCGGGACAAACTAATTAAATAAAGCATTCGGCGGATGTTTGAAGGACCTGAGTTAGAATCTCTTGGTCCAAGTGAATGATTTTTACAGCGAATGCAAACAAATCTACGCACTCGTACTGAATGCCTGCCGTTTAAATTTGAACCCTTTTAATTACGAAAGTTGATTTTCCTCCGATCATGAAATATGTTGCGTCAGTCATTTATAAGTTTGGTCCTTATTTGGATTGGATTAGATAGTTGGAAAGGCGACCGACAGATAAGGTCATTTGCGCCGTAGGGAATAGGTAAGGGAGGAAGGGTGGATAGAACCCCGGCGTCAGCATTAGCCTGCTCTTAGCGATAGGCGACTAGGGGGCCACGGTTTAACGTCTCATCTGACAGACGGAGTACTGTAATTGAAGTGCCCTCCACATGACACTCAAATAGGGATCGGGTTTCCTCTGAAAAACATCCTCCTCTGCAGGGATTTGAACCCTGGCCGCCCCTGCGGTTAGCCAGTACTTTAGCCACCGCAACAACCCGATTCCCTTCTTGTTTGGTTCTGTAATGATTCATAAAGTGTCCGATTTCATTTAGTTCGGAGATTTTCTTGTGTATAAGAAAGGTTGATTGGATATTTGAAGAAGTCGACCTACTGCTGAGGTTACTTGCGCGATTAATTGCAACTGGGCAGGTGACTTTCCCCCCCCCCCATTTTATTCTATAGCAGTAATTGAAGAATTTAGGCCGTTCTTGTTCCTTAAGAGGACACGTCTTACCCTTCGGTAGGGAATAGGCGAGTAGAAAATCCACCAAATGGAGACTTTTGCACCCGATCGAGGTGTTTTGACGTCAGGAGCCTCTCACTCCAAGATAACTCCCATTCAAGGCAAGGGATTTCTTCAAGTCTCCAGCGCTTAGATATGGGGCAGCCTTGATCGAAGATCTGTGAGGAAAGGCTGGACTATTTGCGTCAGCATCCGAGCATATCTTCGCAGAAAATTCCTCAGGTAGCTTGTCGAAATGAAGCATATGCAGATTTTATCTTGCTACTTAGTATTCTGACGGAAGAAGGATTCATATATCTCCAGATATTTACGATTTTTCAATACAGTGATCAATTTATATAATGTAATAAATTCTCTGTATCTTGTGTATTTCCTGGTAGTTTATTAATGCACCGAGATAAAATTGTCATACTTGACACACAAATGTCTCTTGGTGAAGGTCTGTTATAAATATTCTGGAAATTTCATGTTGATTGCATAAGTTTTATTTACTGTTGATTGGGTTTGGAAATGACGATAAATTCGACCGTTCGAGCGGGTGTGATACATCGCCTTAATATAGGTGCCGAAGGATGTACCGCTTGACATTCATCCCGCGGGCTAAGTATTACATATGAGTGATCTCATACCCAAGTTGGGATCTGTATTCCGCTGAAAAAATCTCCGATACCTCCAGCATTCTAGCCCCAGTCCTCCAGGATTGGGAGCCATTGCTCAAGCCATCATGCCAAACCTATTCCCGGAAAAGAGAGACGTTAATTTGCATTGCGCCGAAATGGGTCCTGGGTGGACTAGCGTGAGCCATTTTGAAATCCGTAGGCAAGGATATTCGTGCGTTCCTTTTCCACGGCACTGGAAATGCAATTAGTCAGTTATCAGCTTACGGGATCGAACATATGGCGGGGTAGATGCCTCGTAATCGGCTCACCAGGGGGACTGCTTATCCGCCGCCATTCCTCTCACGATCCCCTCGCCTCATTGGGTAATTCAGTTCAGTTCAGCGAAAGACCGATCCCGCATCCCTCTCCGGGAGAATTCATTCGGAGACTGCTTCTTCTCCCGTCGTCCGTCTGGGATCAAGGATGATTCGCCTGCTGGGTCGCACGTCCAGACATTCATATAGCTTAATATTGCTTGTCAGAATAGATTTCTCATCACTTATCGCTCGAAATGCAGCTGTTTTTAAATTATTTATTGATAGAACGTGCATTAATGTGCAAAGCTTGAGTTTTGATTGACATTAATAGTACCCCCTCTGTGTTCTTTCACTCTATATGGACAGTCTTAAAATTTTTCATCTTCGTTGAGGCTACTGGGTGCCTGTGCCTAAAGCATATTTTACTCTATTTACTAGATCTTTTTTAAACATGGGACAGAAATTTTACCATCCATTACCGAATAAAATAAAAGTAGTAATAACAAATTGTAAACATTTCTGTATATTAGTTAAACAATGGTTTGTCTTTTAACAATATCGAAATTGTGCCTCTTTGAGATAATTTTTTTTATTTCCTACCAAATTAAAAGTTGTTTGTTGGTCAAAAAAGGAAGATTGTCTTTCTGTTAAAAATGTTTTGCCATAAACGCTAATGTATCCATTCGTATTGTATATATCTTATTTTTTATTTTACTCAGAAATATATGTTAAATAAAACTGACGGTACCCTAAAAATAGGCCTATTGCCTAGTAGGGTACCTAACTTCCGAATTTGCTAATGAATGTATCAATCTATTTGTTTCTGAAAGAATAAATTATCATATTATTATTGTTTGGTGCTCCATCCAGTATGGCAGATATATGGAATACCGCAGTCATCATACATTAGTCTATACCCTCTACTTTTGTTTAAATAAATATACTTGTCATTTGCTTCGTATATTCCACGAATTATCAAAAATCTTACGTGGTATTTGTTTGAGGCCTTACATGAAACTCTACAAAAAGCCACTATCCGCAGAAGCAGTTATCGAAGTCCTTTTTTTTCTACTGCCAATCAGATCTTTTCTCGATCTGTTTTTTCAAGTATGTAGGGTCTCTCTTCTAGATCGTCGCTAGGTTGTCGCCATTTTCTCTATCTTACTGTTTCTTAACATTGGTTTTTTTTTCGTTAGATAGAACATTGTCCTCTGAATCCCTTGGTGCCTCTCGCTAAGAGTAGGTGTACGTGCTCTCCACGGGCTTTTTCCCAATTGTCTTCCATTCCTTAAATGATGCTTCCCTTGCTAACTGATCTGCCCATTCTATGATGCCAAATGACAGTTGTTGGTCGAATCCTAGTGTTAGTAACTCGACAATGTGTCAAGTTAAAGGGAATGTTGAATTCGTCTGCAAATCGTTTCTGAAGGAAACAATGAGAGTCTTTAAAACTAGAAAAACCGGACCGTGCGGCACACATATCATTACCAACAGGGGTCAATTTGAGCCCTCAGAAATAATTTGTTTTGTGAAGGATATTTGACGTTTGATTTGAAATAATAATGTCGAACCGTTTCGAAAATATCTTTTATATATTATTTAACATTGATTTGAAATAATATAGGTTTATGTCTACGAAAATGTATCTTCCTATTTTATAGCATGGTGCACGAGGACTAGGACCGGGGGGGGGATTGGGTTGGTATGGTAGCTAGAGTACCATACGGACTGCCAGGGTTCAATTCCCTGCAGAGGAGGATGTTTTTCAGAGGAAACCCGATCCCTACTAGAGTGTCTTGTGGAGGGAACTTCGAGTAAAGTACTCCGTCTGTTGGATGAGACGTTAAACCGTGGTCCCCTTGGCACCTTTTATTAAGAGCAGGCTAATATCGACGTCGGGTTTCTCTCCACCATTCCTCCCTTACCAGTCCCCTTTGGCGCAAATGACCTTAGCTGTCGGTCGTCTCCCCAAATATCCAATCCAATCCGATTAGGACCGGGACTTGTGTTCTGTGTCCAAATCCTCCTCATGCGGAGTCCGTCGGGTCTTTATGCGCCGATTCACCCTTGGGCTTTCAGATACACCGCCAACCTAAGGTTCGGCTATCGACCTGCGTATAATATTTCAGTGAAAGACAATATAACTCAAATTTACTCAATTACTACAGGTTAGAGATCTGGGTCAAAATGACCCCTCGTCTACTAATAGATAGAATAATAATTTACATCAAAAGCCATCGCTGCTATGAGTTTCTTACTTCCACATTAAATTCTCAAGAAATGAAAGTCGAGAAATATGCAAGAGCTGGGACGATTCATTCAGAAGTAATGGATTTTCAAATAGGAGAAGGGGTCACAATGACACCTCTAGCTCTTCCAGTGTTAATCGCGTTTATTGTTGTTACTTTGACGGGGGTGATGTTTTTATTTCACTCCAACCACCCTCGTCGACGGCCTAACGATGACGCCTTGGTGCTGTCAGTTGATAGAAGGCGGAGATAAATTTCAGTCCTTAATTTCAGTCGCAATGATTAATGAACGCTCTGCCGCTGTACGTTTTTATGGGAAATTTTCGATTTTGCTCCGCAGTTTTCATGAAACTACGCCATATTTATTGCCTTAATATCCGTCTATTATGCCAGGAATGCAAAAGTATTTTGCACACATCGTCCGCCTTCTTTGCTTAAAATTCTTTCACCTCGAAGTGCATCATTGCGGGATTTTCGTTTGACCCCTATGGCGTAATAGAAACAGCAAAAAAAAAATCCCTGCTGAATTGCCATCCAATCACTTAAAATCTCGTCCCAATTTCATTTCGGAATTATGATTTTTCATTTTGATTGACGATGCAGCACGAAAATTAGCTCATGATATTTTTTTCGATGTGATGCCAAAAAAACATTTTCACCGCTTTTTATTTTAGTGTGCTTTTGCTTCATAAAAATGGAATTAAATTTTTCCGATAGCTAATTGAAATTTTATACCCTATGGCAAAATTTTCGTAATTAGCGTCTGAATTCGTAATCTTCTTTCATGATACTTAGTGTTTAACTTGCAATGATTTCCTGATATGCATTCATTGACCCCCACATTTTGTTATGCATGCCTATTTTGTCTTTAAGTATCAACTATGATTAATTGTTGGTTACTTTGACGCGTCATTAATCAGATTCATACCATCTGATTGGCATTGTTTAGATGATTATAGTACTCAACATAGTTATTCTAAGTATTTTAGCGATTGAGAACTTCCCCCACATTTGAACGATACATCAATTAGGTTTCTTATTTTTTAGTCTTTTAGGCCGTCTCTATTTCTCAAGAATAACTCGCCATTATGACCACAATTTAATAGTAGTTCGGCGGAGTTTTTTCTTTGACTACATCTCCCAATACATCACTTACTGATGACTTTTATCGAAATTGCGTGTTGTTGGTTTTTTCACCCCTCATATCAATTAGAGTCTTCTGAGTTGAACATTAATTTGAGTGTTTCGAGTTCGTCTCTTTTCCATTTCTCGATAAAGTCACTTTCCTTGTTGGCTTCTATTGCTTCTGGTTTAAAGCTGTGGACTCACATTCACCCGAGGAACAAACTATGTGTGTTCTCACTGATTAATTTCACCATCATCATTGGTCGTGCAATCCCAAGACCGGATGGCTGCAGCCTTCCACCCCTCCCTATCTAATTCTAGGTTTCCTACCTCATTGAATCTCTTCTTATGTACCTTCTTCTTCACTTGGCCCCGATGAACTTGTTTGTGGGTCCTCTGGGGAATTTCCCTTCTATTTTACCTTCTCTTATGATCTTCTCAAACTCATTGTGCCTTAGAATGTGTCCAATCCACCTGGTTCTCCTTTTCTACATTGTATTCCATATGGTCCATTCCTCTTCTACTCATCTGTAATATTCTTCATTTCATATTTTGTCCGTCCATTTTATCTTCGGCATTATCCTCCAGCACCAGGTTTCTAAGGCTTTTAATCTGCAGTTCCAATGGTCCATGCTTCCGATCCATAAGAGTGCCACGTTGTACACAAATGTTTACACTTAATGTTTGTGGTTTGTAGTCCTATCTTCTCTGAGCACAGCAGTTGTCTTTTTCCCATGAACGTCTTCTTAGCTTGGGCTATTCCCCGCTTGATGTCCGTGGTACCTATTCTGCCCCACGTGATGGTACACTCTAGATAGGTGAAGGAATCCACTTGCTCTAATTTCTCTCCTGTCCGGGAGACTTCTGCATTCAACTTATATCTTCCGTATCCTGGGACTAATTTCGTTTGTGGCCAGTTTTGTCGCGTTGGCAAAATCATCATGCGTTGGTGAAACCTGATGGCCTCGTATTCGTGACGGGATCGGTCGTCTCTCCTCAAACCATTCTATGAAAACACGCATAGCTATTACTTTAGTCGATTCCTTTTGGGTTGCACCTCCTTGACACCCCCCGCGCCAGTGTCTCGCAATTTTCATTTAACAACACATATCGGCTGACCCTTGAAATATTTGGTTTATAATTCGTAAGCTGGTGAAATATACTCGTTTCATTTGTGGTCTCTTCAATAGACTTGTTTTTTTTCCCGAGTTCCATCTTTTGACTCTCGAACTTTGGAAAGAGATTTGTCTCGAGATGGGCGTCTTTGGAGAGATCCCTCTGCATTTTTTTCCTTTGACGCTTCACCTTGAATCATTATATGAAAACATACATTGACCTGCTTTGCTATTACTATCGTCACTTCCCTCTGGTTTGCTTCTCCTTAAACTCGCCTCTCCCCCGAAAATCCCAACTTCCGCGTGGAATCCCTCACATTCCATCCTAAACCCGACCCTGAACGTAAGCGAAAACGAGGAAACTTGGGACGCGTAGGAAAAAAAGTTAGAAATCAGCAAATTTTGTAAGTGCTAATATATTTAAATTTTCCTGAGACTCTTTCTTTGGAGGCAAACCTTATTCTCCGGCGAGCAAATCTGATGGTAAAATTAAGTTAGAGAACTTTATATGTACGGTTTCATTCAGGCATTTTAAAAATATATATTTTTCAGACATTCTACTGTAAAAGCAAGCAATAATTCTTCTAAATATTTAGTCTAAGTCTACCAAATAGGAATAAAAACGCCTAAAGCGTGTTAAGTTTACCTTAAGCTACCTAAACAACTGATATATCGTGGGGACTACTCATACAAATCATATGTAGCGCAGCATTAAAGAAACTAGGTTTTGTTAAACGTATAATAGGAAGGTGCTACTTCGCTCTGGTTAGGCCACACCTCGAATACACCGCGAGCATTTTGGACCCTGGTCAAATAGATTTAACCAAAAAAATTAATAAAATACAAAGGAAAGCAGCGGGCTTCGTTAAAACTGCTACGAGCGTACATATAGTGTCTCATAACTTTTAGAGGGATTAAGGTAGGAGCCCCTAGAGACTCGGAGGCTACACGCAAGGCTAAGGTTTCTTGAGAAATTCAGAACTGATATTTTTCAGAGCGACGCAGAGAATATTATCATGACTCCTCATACATTTCTAGGTCTAACAGACGCGATAAAATAAGATAGATACACTACCGAACAGATACGTATAATAACTCGTTCTTTCCGCGAACAATAAGCGACCACAATAAAAATTAAGCTCACTAAATACACTCCTATTATTCATGTCACCATTTCATCTCTAAAAAACTTACACCTTTATACGGCTGGTGATCTAACACCCCCTGCCACACGCCCATGCGGCGGCTCGCGGGGTATTACGTAGATGTAGATGTTAAGTTTCGTTCCTAACGCTGGGAGGACAAAATTTCCCAATCTAATACCCGCACTAAACAATGTGAAGTTTTTTTTTCATGAATTGAGTACGCAAACGCTTTTCAGTTAGCCCGCATCAATTCGGAGATTTATGCGGTTTTGTGTGGTGCGGGAGAGGGGGGGAAAGCGGCACGAAGGGAGTTTCTCGTTCTTCTTGCTTTGATATCGATCCCGCCAAGTTGCGCTCGGAGCGAGGAATATGTTTTTATTTTTCATACGCTGAGCTCACCCCCACACACGAGACAAAGGGATTGGGTTGTGTGATAGGGGTGGGAGGAAGGGAGGAGGGATGAGTGAAAGCAATGGGGGTGAGGAAGACTTATAAGAGGAAGGCGGCGGGCCGAGTGAAAAAAAAGAAAACATATGAATGAAACCGGAAAAACTCGCGGAAGGGGAAATTATTGGAAATGAATAAATGTGTTGCTGCGCACATATATACGGTAGCGTACAGAATGAAGTAATTTCCTTCTTAAGAGAGGAAACTGTCCATCATTCTCTAAATTGATAGTGATCTACCCGAAGGCGGTTTTCGATTGGTGAGGTTAGAGCTGATCACGTCATCAGCCGAAATGCATGGAAAAAACTGAGTCATTTGAGCTCTAAAAATTACTTATCGAGATGATTTCTGAATACGCTATGAAAGAAAAGGTGGTGAGAAGTGCATTGGATATCTACGTTGGAAAATGATATTCGTAGCAATATTTAAATTTATGTAAGTATAATTAATCCGATGATAGCAAAATGGTGAAAGTAAGAGTTTTGTCATTTCAAAAAATCGTTATTATTGTTTCCTCCAGAGATCAGCTCTTGTTTTTTTTTCACTCTGAGCTTTTTTTTCAAAATATGGAAATTTTCTGAAATAAAGAAAGGAAAAGAACAAAGAAAATAAAGAACCTGCCCATCTAATTTTAGTAGTCTCAAAAACAGGAGGGCGTGTATGGGGGTAAATGAGGCAAAAGAGGTTTGCAAGGATAGGTCAATATGGAGGAAATTGTCGAAGTAGAGTTAGGTGTACAAATATGTATTTATGAGTGAAACTTTGTGACTGTGCCCACCCTGCAAAGGAACGGCGTGATTGGTATGTATGTATGGTATTTTCGACTGTCACCATTCATACTCTCGACAGAACAATTGTTGGCCAATTTATCTCTTAATTATCATATTATATTATACTAATGAATCTTAATGGTGATTAAAATCACTTCAAAACGTAGATTATGTATCCATTCCTACCTGACCCATGAGAGAGCATTACGATTTTATTATTTTGTATTAGGTCCAAAGCATCCTCTCAAGGTAAAGATTTAGCCCCATCTACTATCAGATATTTCTTTTTTTTTTAAATTATACTCCTTACCATATGTCCTTGGCCATTGAAACCTCATCAGGTTTTTGGCCTCACCAACAGTGCCTCTCCATTCTGTTCTATCTTCTGCTCTTTGAAGTCTATCTCCAAGTCTACCTATGTCCTTTTCAACTTGGTCCTTCCACCTCATGCTTGGTCTACCAGGTGGTCTTCTGCTTTCAGGGTTTGTCAGGTATATATTCTTGATTATTGCAGTTTCCTCTATTCTCCACACATGTCCTGCCCGTGTTAATCTTCGGCATTTAGTCATTGCCACTATATCTGGGTATGTATAGGTGCCTCTTAACTCTCTGTTTTTCCTAATTCTCCATCCATCTTGGTCTTGAACTGGGCCAAAGATTTTCCTCAATACTTTATTTTCATAAACAGTTAGCTTTTTCTCAGAGTCTATGGTTTATGCCCATGTTTCCGATCCATATTGAAGTCCTGGGATGATTATTAAGTGATAAATATTTATCTCAGTTTTTCTAGAGAGCCATTTAGATTTCAGTATTTTTGCCAAGGACCAGTCAGTCCTTGAAGCTGCGGCTAACCTACTCCTAATCGAGTAAATTTTAAAGGCATGTGGTATTTAGCTCTGGAACTGTTCTAATCATTTTAATCAGCCAAAATATATTGACATTTTTTTCGTATTACATTTATTGGTCCAGAACTGATCTAGGTGAAAATGCGTTTGAGGACTGAGATTAAGAATCTGGTAACTGCTAATATTTCCTCGGAAAATGTAGGAATGAAAAAGGTAGGAATAAAAAAGCGACTTCAAGGTACACTATTTTGTATTACAGATTTAAAATGAGGTGAAATAAGACAATTGTGACGCAAATACGTTGAACTGCCCGCTAATGTTTTATTTTTCATATTTTAATTTCAATGATTAATTCGCTCGATGAAGGATTCGATTTTTCCGGCGAAAATGGCCCATGAAGTCTTCACGTGTTTCCAGCTGCGTGAGGAAGACCATTGCAGCCCATGTTTTGATGCATATGCATATAGATAGAAAAAATGGAATAATAATCTCTGCCATCTTCATCAGGACTTATGTGGAACTATGTAGAGACCCTCAAATCAGTGACTGGAAACCGATCATGTTGAATGGACCGCTGTGGTTACTTTAGTCAATAAATAATGCAATTAAAATTTGAATAAATTAATTCTACATTTTATTTTTGATTCCATCGATTTATTCTATTTAATTATTGAATATTTAATGTTTATAATTATTCAATAATAAATAAAACTCGTATATAAGTGGAGATTACGTTTTTACTAAGTAATGTTTACAATTATTCCTGCCGCACTTAATTAAAAATGCGAAATTCTCATTGGTGCCCCCATATTCCCTGGCCCGCCAAACGAAAGTGTATCCGAGGTTTCCGGTCTCTGACTTGATGGTTTCTAGGACCAAGGATCATGCCGGGTTTAAATTGTCAGGAATGGAGGATGAGTCTCATCTAATTGGCCATACTTTGGCGCCTTTTTTCCTCTGATTTTTTTTATTTATTGAAGGATTGGATTCCATGTTTTACTAAGGGTATACTCTGCGTCACGTTGTAAATCATGGAATTCCATCCTTTAAAAAATAAAATAAAGACCAGAGGGAAATAGGCGCCTAATTGTAACCAATCAGATGAGACTTATCCTCCACGCCAGGCTATATAAACCCACCACGATCATTGATCCCATATTAGCCCTGATGACAATGGCATAGAAAGACATCGAAACGTTGGCAACAATGGATTTCCTAACCTGGCTGGAAACCCTAGAAGATTTCATCAACCTTTGATTTGGTAAGCACATGTAATTTTTTCATAGATTCTCCTCTAAAAATATTGCAAGCCAATCGAAGATCGACCTTCAGGTATTTTCATTTCTAACAACTTATTAATCTGTTAATCAGAGAAGTGTCTTCATGATTGCAGCAATGAGAAAATGGTGTTTCAGGCAGTCTTATCCACCTTCGGCGCATTGCTCGAGACTCGGAGAGGTGGTCCAAGGGGGCGGGGGGAGGGAGACGTAGCGTGGAAACGTGTAGGTTCTGAGAGGGGTCTAATAAGCGCGCGGGAAAGTGTATCTGCGCGGGCGCTCGCGGAGTGTCAGAGGTGCATAATTAAAAAGGTGAGCAAGCCGTGAGTCAAATGGCGCATCATCCAGGTTTGAGCGGCGGCCAAGAGGGGCGCATTCGTCCGTTAGGCGCGGAACGCGCTCCTCGGCGGGCGAACAACTGTGGAAAGAGGGAGAGGAGGGAATGTGGAACAGGGAGTGCCATCCTGCGAAAGGAAGGTTACAAGGGATTCCGGCAGAGGCAAAAGGAGTGAAGAATGGCAGGCGTGAAGGAGAGCAGCGCGCTCCACAATCCTCACTTGTTCTCTCCTCTCCGTCCGCTTTTTCAGACTCTACGGCGTGGAAAAAAAATGCCGCCTTCGCGAGCGCCTACGCCTTGAAAGCTGTTGGGGTTTTGTGTCGAGGAGACTGCTGGGTTGTGTTGGTTTTAGAGATGGCGTTTGACGTGGGAGGTGGAATTTATTTTTACTTCTTATCCACCTATTTATCTCTAAAGGGATAAGGCAGTATTTTGAGCGAATATAATGTAGGGTGTACAAGATTTTGTACTATTCCCGGCGAATAATGTACGTGCAATTCTCTCGAGCTTCTAACCGTGTTAAATACTTGATGGTGCTAACATTGAACGGTCATTAGAATCACCTTCTTGGAGACAAAAAAAATGAATGTATCAAAACTTCGGGTTTCTTCTCATCTTAAGTTCATATAAATCTACGTACTACGCTGCTAGCCGCCACATGGGCGCGTGGTGACGGGAGTTAGGTTACCAGGCGTGTACAGGATAAGGTTTTGGGAGTTGAAATGGTATATAATAATAATATATAGGGAGTTTCAAAGTAGAGCTCAGTTTTAATAATAGCCGCACAGGGCGTGTGAAGAAGTCAAGGTTTTTGGTTTACCTTCGTCGATATTGAAGGTTTGCAATGAGCTGAAACTTCATCAAATTTGCCAGACTAACAGAAATCATGTATATTATTTCTCAAAGGTGTTGTTTTGTCGCAACGCCATAACTCCCATAATTCTTCCTCAAAATTAATGATTCAAACATTGTTTTAAAGCTTTTGTTCCCCGCTAGTGACGAAAAATAGACAAATGGTTTAAAATTAAAGTTTTTGTTAAAAAAATTTTTAAAAAAAGATCAAAAATTAACAGTGCCATCTGTTGACAATATAATCAACTAATATGTTGGCTACGGTTACGTGTATAAAAGACTAGGAGGTGCCATCTATTAACACATCGTTTAGTTAGATTGTTTACATTCTACATGCAATCAGTGTGACCATTTACCGTTTACGTTTACGTTGTGTATCTTTAACACAAACATAAATAACATATACTTGTCCATGGAAAGGAACAGGTAGAAGAACAGGAAGAAAGAAGGAAGAAACAGGAAGAAGCTGCATACTGTGCGAAATATTCGCACGGGTCAGCTAGTAGTCACTATTCGCAGATACTCTAATACAGAATCTCCTACACTCATGATACCAACGCTTAGGTGGCGTCTTCCAAATGCTTGCCGTTTTCTTTCCATCGATGTACCGCGTGAGCTTTAATCTCCTAATTAATCTTATTGACTCTGTGATCGTGCAACGTTTTTGTTATTCATTCACGTCTGCTCCAAGCGGTGGAGTAGGTGCGATAAATAATGAGGGCAAAGGGGGAAGGCTTTAGGGGCGAAAGACGAATCGTTTGCGACGACGGGGATCGGCGTGAGGGAACCGCTGTTGCTCACGCCGCGAATTAGCAAATCCTGGCACCGTACCCTGTTCCTCGCACCCTCACTGCCACACTCCGCCCCTCGGTCGACGCCCCTATCCCCTCCGCGGAAGCCCTCCGTCAACCGGCTTTCCTGCCAACCACCCCTTCCGTCCAACCCGAGAAAACTCCCCTACCGACCTCGATCCCTCACCAACTTAAACCCTCCTCTCCCCTCTTCAACCCAACCCTCTCCCCCCCAAACGACTTCCCAACCCACAGGCCCCCTGGAATTCCTCATCCTGGCACTGCATCCCTCTATCCTCCGACCCCATCTGGACCCTAACCTCATCCTTTACCGCACTAAACCTCTTCCTCTTAGGGTTCTGAGATAGTCTGATATACCTTCATGGCAGAATCACTTGTGGAAGACGTTAGTTTGTGTAATTTTGCCAAATTGAAGATAAGGAATATTTGTAATGGGTGTAAAGAATTTTTCTCGACGTAAATAACCGCCTTAAATGTCTTACGTCGTGAGTAATCAAATTTTAGGAAAAATATCTCGGAATCATCCGTGCGAAATGCCTACGAGGTCTGTTAAAAAATTGAACTCTCGCTATTAATGTAGGGTTTACAACTACCGTACTAAACATCTTCCTCTTAGGTTTATAAAAATGCCTGAAATACTTGCATGGTAGAATCCCTTGTGGAAGACGTTAGAGTATTTTTGTCAAAATGAAGGTAAGGAATTCATGTAATTAGTGTTATGAAATTCTCTGGCCATAAATGACCGCCTCCAATGTTTTATACCATGAGTTATTAAATTCTAGGAAAAAGGACTAGGTATTATCAGTTATTATGACCGCCTTAAATGTTTTACATCACGAGTAATTTAATTTTAGGAAAAATAACTAAGAATCATCCGTGCGAAATACCTACGAGATCTACCAAAAAATAAACTATGCTTTCTTTCGCCATTAATGTAGGTTTTACTACTATCGCCCTAAACTTTTTCCTCTTAACGTTCTGCGATAGTGTGATGTACCTGAATGGTAGAATCACTTGTGGAAGACGTTAGTTCGTGTAATTTGGTCAAAATAAAGATAATAAATTCTTTTAATGAGTGTGAATCAATTTTCTGGTCATAAATTACAGCGTCAAATTTTTTGCGTAGTGAGTAATTAAATTATGGAAATGAAAGCTAAGAATTATTCGTCCGAAATATGTACAGGATCTATAAAAAATTAAGCTCTTTTTTTCGCAATCACAGTAGAGTTTACTGAGTTTTGAGCAAAATCAATGATTTAAATCAAGTTCTCCTTGCAAGTCCAAACCCTATTTGAGTGCCACGTGGAAAGAACTTCAAATTGTTGACATTTTCTGTGGAATTCGACGTTTAAATGAGCGTTTGACTCCATTGTTTTAAAATTTGTCTGATATCAACTCCAGGTTTCCATCCTCCCCTCCTGCGTTTCCAAGTAATCCTTCGCATGACAACCAATACACCCTTTAAAGACGCAAATGACTTTAAGTTTTGGTCGCATATCTAGGTAACCAACCCTCAGTTGTATTTTGGTGTTAATACGTGTTTTGGGGTATCTTCCATGCGATTTGGTAGAGGTAGAGGTGACAACCTCATAGCTTGTCGTACCTGGGAATCGGGCTTTACTCGGTACACTATATTAAACTCTATGTATTAATTATACATAAATTTAAATTGTAATTCATGATATTCAGGGCAATTTGCTAATCTTAAATACATACTTATAAATCATTGTTAACCTTCGGCTAGTTAAATGCTTTTTTGATGGTAATTTTTTTCCCTTTTGTGTATATTTTTTTGCACTTTACGATGACTACGTACCTATTTTCTGTGTTTTACGGCGAGTCATTTTGATATGCTTGCATTAAGTACTAATGGTTTAAATATAATCACAGAAATAATTTATAATTAGCGTATATGGAACATTGCCTCTCCGGAAATCTGTCTTCAGTGTGTACCCGTGAAAATATTTTATAGAAAACTGACTGTTTCCCTCAGCCTCCCTCCCCTTTTAGTTTCTTCCTACAAATATATTAGGCGGTGGCTCGCAGGAATTAACGCTTGTTGTGGGGATGGTATTTTTTTTTGCTCGTTAAAATTCAATAGTTCACGCCTTTAGAAACTACCCTGAGACTGCAAAGTAGTAGATAAAGGTACAATAGACCCAAGTGACCACAAGGCTTTGTGAAAAATGTGCTGGTTGACTTGATACGTTTCTACATATATTTTTAAAATTCTATAGAGCTATAAGTGTGCTTCTTTGGTTTGGCCATGTTGAGAGAATGGTCGAGAGTTGAATAACGAGACAGATGCATAAGAGTGAAATGAATGGCGCGAGAGGTAGAGGTAGGCCGGAAAAGTTGTGGCTGAATGCGGTTGAGGAATTTCTAAGGAGGAGGAATATTAGGAGTCTTAAAAACAGGAGGGCTTGTATGAAGCAGTATGTCAACGTATGACCATCGTAATGGGTTCAACTGCATATTATCATCGGTCTCCGCAGACGCCACCGTCCGTCTCCCTCACGTCAGGAAACGTCGATCGTTATCTCCATGTAATCGGTCGATCGTAATCCTCCAGTAATAGACATATATGGAAGGAGTGTCCCTCGTTGGTTTGGCCATGTTGAGATAATGGATGAGAGTCGAATAACGAAACAGATATATGAGAGTAGAATGAATGTTGCGAGAGGTAGAGGTAGGCCGAAAAAGTTGTGGTTGAATGTAATTGAGGAAATTCTTAGGAGGAATATTGGGAGTCTTAAAAACAGGAGGGCGTGTATGAAGCAGTGTATGGAGGTAAATGAGGCAAAAGAGGTTTTCAAGGATGGGTCCGTATGGAGGAGATTATTGAAGCAGACTTAGGTGTACAAATATGTATTTATGAGAGAAACCTTGTGACTCTGCCTACCCCGGAAGGGACCGGCGTGATTGGTATGTACGTATGTATGTATGCTATAGAGCTTTTTCTTCTGATTGTGGATGTTTTCACCGAAAATAACTCTAAAAACACTGTAGGAACCATAACAAATGTAATATGTTTAAGATAGTAGTTTTCCCCTACAAATTTTCTCTGGCAGCACCCTCAATACACGTTGCCTAAAAATGTTACCAATCACATTTATTGCATTTTTAAAAGATATTTCTGTGTGGACACTTACGGGCTTAGTCGGGGCCGCGTATTGAAATTTTGAGAAATATGTTCAGTGGTTCTATAGTTGTTCGTATAAGTCGTTTAGTTAATTGTATCGGCGGGTTTTATTTATATCATATAGAATATCACGCGATAATTCGTTTTGAATTAGGCGAACTCTATGGTTTTTTAAATGGTTTTAAATATTTAAATGGTTATGGTTTTATGGTTTATTTTAAGAATATATTTTATCGTGACACTTGCGGCGGATTTGTTTTTTTTCTTTAATGATAATTCTTTATTAATCTCATATTGAAGTACATTGGTCAAAAATTAAGAGAAATAAAAAGACAGTAAAGACATACGGACTATCCATTGTACAAAAGATGTAATACACTTCACTCTACATGACAAATACACCTTTGCATTAAAACACATGAAAAAAAGAAGAAAACCTCAAGTAGAGTAGATAGTTTCATGAATATTTTTAAACCTTAGGAGACCCTCTGAGCCACAACAGGCTCTTCAGAAGGTACTCTCTGATGTCAATATAAAAAATTAAAATAAAACAAATAAAACAATAAAACGCTCACATTGCGATATTCGCACCGAGCGGTATAAATAAGTGGCCACACAATCAGTCTCTCAACCTCCCTAGATATCAGTCCTCCAACAAATACTCCCAAAGTTTCCGTTTAACCTTTGTATACGTATTTAATCCATGCATGTCCCTTGGTAATTGGTTAAACAATCTAGGTACACTTACCACCATTCTGTTTGCACCACATTGATTAAAATACTTAGGGACTTCATAGTGGTCCACATTCCGTTTCCCCATTTTATGTACCTTTTGTTTCAATATCTTATATTTACTAGAGAAATAATTATCTATAACTAAAATGTATGTCAAAAGCTTTTCAAGCGGTAGTATTTTGTATGCATTGTTTGTATCATAAGAATCTGGTTTCGATGACATGTTATTATCACTTTTCTTGTTGTACGTAATCATTTTGACAATCCGGTTTTGTATGCTACATAGTTTCATTTTGTGTTTTACTAGTTTTACCCCAAACAGTAATGCCGTATCTCAGGATGGATTCGGCTATAGCAAAGTACATCATGTTTTTAACTTTGACAGGTAAAAATCTCTAACGTGATACATTTGATAACTAACCTTCGGTATTTTCTACATATCTTATCACAGTGTTCCCTAAATTTGAATGTTTGATCAACTATGATACCCAGATATCTATATTGTGACACTTGTTCTATATTACTGCATTTGCACAAGTTTATGTTTTTATGCAGGCATTCATAGTAATGGATTGTTATGTGAATCCGTTGTACTTTAGCTGCATTATTGGCGATAGACATGACTTTGGACTTCTTCATATTAATTGAGAGATCATGGTCGTGTGACCATTTTGTTAAATTATTGACATCATTTTGCATGTAGGCAATGGCAGTATTTAAATCTCTATGAGCAGATATCATTACAATATCATCATAATAGAGTCAAATATCGCAATTTACACTGCATTTAAATGTACTATTAATATACACAAGAAACAAAATTGGCCCCAAAATAGACCCGTGGGGTACACCATATTCAACACTACCTTGGTTTCCAATACATTTTTTAAATTTCACTTTGATACTTTTCTGCAGTAAATAGCTTCTAAACCATTTCAGTTGGGGAATGTCGTCCTAATTCGTTCATTGGATCAATAGATACTCTTATCAGTCGTTTAGTCAGTGGTATGTATTTGCCTTCCTTTCATATATTTTTCATGCGGGATATCACGCGTCAAATCCCTTAGAATACGGCGAACTCCATATATTGTTGATTTTTCGGGTATAAATTAAATCGCGACGGGATGGTCAAATTTGCATATCGAACGGCGAACCCCCCCCCCCCCGCTATACCCTCCTCCTTCCCTCCCGGAGAAAAACCCTCCGGAAGCCCGCCCTCCACCATCCTTTCCCCCAAACCCCTTTCCGTCGAGGCCCAAGCGCCCTCCCACTCCCGATCCTCCCTCTCCACACTTCGCGCCATCCCATTTATTTCCCGCTACAAAACTCCTCCTTCAACCCATTCGCCACTTATTAAGTCCCGGCTCTCTGCCCTCCCTCTTTACCTCTTATCTCTCACTCTCCGTTTACCGGGTGGAGAGGGGATGGGGTAGAAGTGAGAGGGGGAATCGCCCGTTTCCACCATCATACCAAGCACCCCCCTCACCTAAAGTTATCCAGCCCACTACTCTTCTGGGCTAATTTAAGAGACGACTGTAGCGGCACCCTTTGGGGGGAATTAAGGTGGTGCCCCTGGGCTCAGGTTCGCTCGTCCCAGAAATTCTGAGAACTTAAATAAAACATCTTAGAAGTGAGTTTTGCAAAATGAAATGAAAAAAATTGTTTTGTCTCTCCCTGCCAGTTTTGCTCAAATTCAGCCTTAAAAGTGGAGATTTTTACATGGGCTGTTATGGAGAATTGTCCAGATTACGGATGAAAAACTAGATGATGTTTGAAGGAGAAAGCATCTGTTGCCTTTCAGTTGAAACTGTTTACAATAACTCATATAATATAATGATTTTGCTGTAGCTAAGTTGGATCTGTTCTCCTACTACAGTATGAGTGCTCAAGGCTTTACTTAAATTAAAACAAACAATGAAGTTTGTCACATTGCACCGCATTTTTGCAATACAGTAATTTTAAACATTACAGTTGTAGCGCTGTAATACAGCACAGTTTCAATATAGTTTAAACTGCAGTACTACAGCTCCTACACTCTGATTTAGGTTATTCACAGTGCAGCCCTCTTCGCAGTTTTGTCTCTCCAGTACCCTTCCTATGAAAATCATCCCGAGCAATTCAATCACACTACTGTTTAGTAAAGTTAGGAGGGTTGAAATTGCACTAACTCTGAGTTTAATTAAGTTTTCACTTATGCACTGCACACCCACGGTAGAGATATTTTCTTCTGGGAAGCTTACAGTCCTGGGGAGTTGATAAAAAATAAAATGTAGTAAAGTGAATACTAGTTCTGAAGGCTAATGGCGGATTCCTGCCGTAATTATTATCGGAATGCGTTAGTTCTATCCAAGTGGTAACCTGAATTAGAATTTTTCGGGTTCTTCCCGCACTGCAGCATTGTAATGGACGTCGGTCGTAGATGTGAACCTAAATTAGCAGGTATAAGATACACCCTCGGACTTTCCAATCCTCTTAATTTCAGTTTTTTCGCTGGTTTTGGCCGAAAATAGCAAATAATTAAAGAAAATATCCCGGCTAATGCATTTCATTCCTACTTTCAGTATTTATGACAACTTTTGATAGCCATAGATGGCTTAGAAACCAAAGCATACGGGCTAGCGTTGCCCATTTCCTAGCGAACACATGTTGCTGTCTGGACGAGGTGGGAATACAGTGACGTCACGCGACTCGGCCGTTTCCAGCGGAGACCACCTCCCTCTCTCCATTTACCTTTGATTTTGCAATCATTTCAGTCGGTGTCATCAGATTCTGATATCATGACCAGGTCAGCAGCGTCAAAAACCTGACGATGTCGACTGGAAAGCTGGCGAAACAGTCGTCCACTAAATGCTGCAACGCGGAGAGATCTCGGAAAATTCTAATTCACAAGAAAACCGCGGAAGTTTCTTAACCCATTGAGTGCGGCATGACGTGATTTCACGTCATGATTTTTTTACGCTGGTGCTGATGACGTGCTATCGCGTGAAGAGTACCATGTGTGTTTCAGCTTTCACAAGGGGGCCTATTGAAAGTTCCCTAATAAAAGCTGGAACACTCACGGTAACCATGACGTGATATCACGTCATCAGCATCAGAGTAAAGACAACTATGCCGTGATATCACGTCATGCCGCACTCAAAGGGTTAAACAAATTGTTTCGTAGTCGGCTCCCATGGCCGGATATATGAGAAAAATTCTGAGGATTCCTGTAGTGGTCGCAGTATTACCCCAAGCGGGTCACCCGAAATCACAATTAAGTGCGAAATCGAAAAATCGTGTTATCTCGAGGATTGAGGTTCCTCACGCACTCCCTAGACAGCTAGTAACATTTTGTGTTCGACAGGCTAGAACACGTTGTTCCTTTAATCACATAAAAACCCATAGGGGAGGAGGGTGTTTTGGTAACTTTACTCACGAAGCTTTTGTCTTTAAAACGAGGAATTTGGTTCAAGTCCCCGTCATTGCAGTTGATTTTTCCGTTGTGGTGAAACTTATGGATGAAGGATGCTTCATAATACACAATTCTAAAGTTTTGATGATCCCCTACAGAGATGAAGGAACCCTACTTGAAATTATGGCAAAGATTTTAAGAAGTAGGTGTTCGCGCCTGACATCATTTCACAAGTTTCGTTGTTCTTCTTTCACGTTACTAATGACACTTTTTTTATTGTTGAGTTGTTGATATCAATCAATCTTTTTTGTAAGACAAAGACGGTCAAGATAAGATAAAGAGATCATTAAAACCAAAGGAAATACAGTCCACTTTATTAGAATCAAAACGATCACTCTTCTAATTTCGCTTATATTCTATAAATATACAGGTTCCATGTTATAGCAATAACAGCCGGAACAGCTGGTATATGTTACACACATCATGGCGATCACTCGATTTGTGACAAATGCACGTTTATTTTGCGGTCAAAATAGTTATGTATAAAGCAAAAACTTAAAGCACTTGTTTTAAGTATCAATTCTTATTCCAGAGTCCTGTGCCTACAGATTTGATTTGAGCTACAAAGCAGAGTCGTAAAATAAAGTCACGTAGATGCCTGCGGAAGCGTTTCCGGTCGTGGTATAGAGCCCCCGTAATGCGGTTATTAAAAATTAATCTTGAAATATTCTGCTTATTTTGTACCTAGATTTCATTTTAAATTGTTAATCCACTGAATCAGTAGAAGCAGGATTTTTTTTTAAACACAATGAATTTAAATGTGTAGTGTAGTATTTGTTTCGATTCACACATTCAGACCGGATCCACCTTAATAAATAAATGAATTGATGGGACGGGAGGAGATGCTTGAGTGGGAGGGAGAGCGGAGGGTAAAGATTTTCGTGGCTCTTTCTGCTCCCTCTTTCCCTTCCTTTATACCCACCGTTAATACAATCCCACCTTCTGCTTATAGTTCTTGCTTTTACTCACCTCCTCTCCTGCTCCTCCTTTCCTCCCTTTCTTTCCCTCCCTTTAATTTGTTCTCCCTCTTCTCCTCTTCGTCCTTTTGCCGACCAAAAAAGCACCCCTTTGATTTTTCTGGAAACACATATGGCAATACTAGTGGAGCTCTGTTCAAAGACAATTTCAGTGAAATAATATCTCTAATTTTTTTGGAAATTTGCCAAAAAATAAACTGAAGGGCGAACATAGAATTCGATTTAAAAGATTCTCATTGATTTCCTGGTAGTATCGCATCGATCATATACATCTTCTGATGGTGGTTGTTCTTTCGTTTTCCTTCTTGAGGAAAACATTTCGCCAGCTTTCCTTCACGCTTCCTCAGGTCCAAGTGACAGATCTGAAGTAACTGAAATCACAACCTGCTGATAGTGTTGGTTGTTGTGTAACTTTTGTTAAGATGTTTTCACTATGTTCAATCTATTTTTCTCATGAAATAATGGGTGATTCTCTCCATCTTTATCGTTTTCCCCGACCTTAAGATCACCACGTTTTATTACGTGGCTGAGAAATTTCAGGTAGTTTTGAAACTTTGCATTTAAAAAATGTCTTTCAAACCATGAGAAATGCGGTGCAAGTACGCCTTAAACTGCTGAAGTGCCTTATGAACCGTTTAATTTCGGGGTGGAGTTTCGCATCGATTATAAATGCTTGCCGGTGTTATTGGTGTAAATGTTGTAGAGGTGTCATAAGAATTCCCAATTAATTGCGAATTTCTGTGAAAAACTTTGGATTTGCATTTCTGCTCATTGATATTGAAAGTGATCTACCGGTGAAAGTAGCCTTAGGTATAAATGTCTCTGCTGATCTTGTACGCCTGGAGGTCCTTTCTGTTTAAACCATTTTGTTCTTCAGCTTTTTATATGTCCTAACTCTCTGCATTCAATCAGTTAAGTCCTTTCTCTACATCCTTCACCCAAAATACGAGGGTAAGTTAATAAATTACTCGTAAAACTAGATAGAGACAATAATAATCAAAGTAACTTCCTGAAGTTTATTTCACTTTTCTACATATTTACCCTGTACATTCAGACACTTATCCCATCTCTCTACAAGTCCTTGACAACGGGTACCCCTTGGACTATGGCATCGTCATTTTCAAAACGTCGGCCACCAAAATGATTTTTTTAGAGGCCCGAACTGATGATAACCACTTGGGGCTATGTCGGGAATGGACGGTGGATGTTTCAATCATTCCCAATGAAATGTTTCCGACTGATTCTGATGATGAAATGCTGACGTCTGCGACTTATTTATTGTCTTAAGGCTGGGACACAATCAACGTGCACGTTTAACGTGAGCCGTTAACGGGAATACGCGAAAAGATGGCTGACGGGAAAGTATAGCGAACGGACACAATCAACGTGTACGGGGAGTGCGTGTACGCGAAGGATGGGCAACATTCATCTCTCCCCGTGTCCCGTACACGAAAAACCAATCAGAATATCCTGAGAATCCGGGAATGGGAGCCATCCGTCGGCAGATACATCCAACTGTTGAAGATTGCTCTCGGCTAAGACAACTTATTTACTTCCACACTTGTTTACACCCGATCTCTTAGCTGCGCCTGCGTTAGTCAATTGTTACTCCGGGGCGCGTTAACGTCGATTGTGACCGCTGACTTGATTTTCCCGTCTCCCGTTGTCCCGTTTACGTCTCGCGTCACACGTACACGTTGATTGTGTCCCAGCCTTTACCCTCGTATTCACCACCAGTACGTCCTTCATGTACTCACCTATTTTCTCCATTACCTTATTTTCTTCAATAATTTCACCTCCACTCCACTTTATAGATTGCTTTTTTATCTGTCCACCATCCTTTCTCCATTCTCCTCCTCACCCTTATCTCAAAGACCAGCTATAACCATATTCTCCTTCTCTGGAGTCGAAATTTCGGCACCGTAGAACGCCACGCTCCATATGAAATTCTTCGCCAGCGCCTCTTGTGCATTCTTACAGCCCTTGCATTGCTAGTTATTATTTATTATATTAAAAATTTGAATTGTTGTTACTGCTATGGAAACATTCTGTACCATGTGTTGATTTTGCTGATGGTGGCTTATGGGAAAAACATTTCCAGTTCTCTAGCCACCATTCCTCCCTAACTATCTGCAGGAGATTGATGCATGATTTTCTTGTAAATGTCGCGACTTAATCCCTTGCAACTTCACACGGCTGGTGTCCTAACACCTCCTGCTACACGCCCATGCGGAGGCTCGCAGGGTAGTATGTAGATGTAGATGTAAAAACTCCGCAAAAACCACAAGCTGTACATTTTAAATATGACGGAAATTTTACCTCCCAGATTTTCGTGGCCCACTTGTTTTCCTAATCCATCTTCGGAAGCATCTCTCTTTTTCCCGTCGCCACTCTCTTGTTTCCTTTCCCTATTCCCGCGTCAAAAGTGAAGTAGTGACTGCGAGAGAGAGAGAGAGGGAGGCCGCTTCCACTTTCCCACATCCGACCCGTGGACCTCTCCACTCCCTCAAGTTTTTGACTGGTTGCCACCTTCGCCCTGCAATCCCCCTGCTCCCCCGCTCCCATGGGGATACGAATTAAATGAACTTTTGATTCGGCCCTCCTCCGGCATTTGACGACCCGCGTCGTTCAAGAGAAGGAAGGGAGGAATGGAGCGAATTTGTTTTCGTTGGGGTTGGGAGTATGATAGAGAGAGAGAGAGAGGAGGTTGAAATAGATGGGAAATTAAACGTCTCAGGGTCCCCAAAGATAGTAGTGCTGCTGAAAGTTCTCCTCAGGACCGCTCCCCCCCCCCACTAAATGTACCGGCTGCGTGGAAGCGGTCCTCCTACTCCTCTTCCTCCTGCCTGCTCTTTCGCCGAGTGAAGCCTCGGTAATCATCGAGGAGAACGACTTCCAGCTTCCCCCATTCATTCGATCCCTCATTTATCCACTTTTTTCATTTCGCGTTCGCAAGTGGGTCACTTAGTTGCTCGTCCCACGAGTGCATGTTTTGTAGGCATGTGCCATTATTCTCCTTCTTTCCCATTCTCGAATGGAATTTTTGTTTAAAATTTTCTCACACAAGAGTTTAAATTATCCGTTAGACACGGAGTCCATTCATACGTTTCACGATTGGGTTTCATTATTCATTAAAAAATGGCGAAGCAATTACGCTCAACAATCTCGTCAGACGTGTTTACCCGCGTAGCCATCAGGTTTGCTAATGCTTTCTTTTCTCTTGAGGGGAGAAAGTCATTTTTAAGATCATCCGAATTTGCGTACTTTTTTAATCAGTTGTTTGTTGATCCGGTCCCCTGCTGTTCAGAGAGCCTTTCATTGGCTTTGGTGATTCTATATCGCTATTCTAAAGGCAGGTCCGCTATTTGAACTTCTTACGCTTGCTTTTCTAGCGGTTTTCTTTTTTTTTCTGAGTAGCTGGAGAGAAATTACGTTTCCAAATTACGTGGAGAATCATACAGTTAGACTCTTAAGTGTGTGTTTCGTTATTTGTATTTTTACCCGGTTTTTCACAAAAAATAAAGTTGTCTCCGTACCAAGCGATTCCCCTCCAATTATTTCCGTTTCCCTCCCAAGTTTCGCCTCTTATGCCCAATCTATCCCAAGTCATTGAGATCTTTGATGTATTCAAGTGATAGTGAAATCTGTTTAAAACATCTCGTCTGAATAAAACCAACGACATCATTCCGAAACATATTTCAACTTTCTATTGCCTTTTTAATAACTTAATATCAAAATTGGTTTGCATTTCTGTTGCTGCTTATTTTTTTCATGCTTTGAAGATTCTTTTTTGTTCATCGAGCGCCGGAGACCTGGAGTTATTTAGTGTTGGCCAAATGATGGGTTAAAGACGAATCTATTGTTGGCGTATATAATTCGCCATTCTTTGTTCAACGAAATACTTACCCTTTAGATATTTAGATGATTTTTGGCCGATTTTTGTATTTCATTGTGACAAATTTTTCTCAATTGTCACTTCGCTCAAATTTCATGAAGCATTCTCGAGAAAACTTTCGATTTTTCTGTTATCAATTGTATACGAAGATCTCGAGCACTTCTCCCTATTCAGTCCATAGAAACACGATTTAAAAAATTATTTTCAGTGGTAATACAGATTTATTGTTTAATTCTACAAGATGAATGCAATTATAAATTCAGTTATTGTCAGCGAAACCCGATTTAAGAAGGTACATGATTGCAAGAGTCAATTGAAAGAACTCGGTTGCCCTCAGAGAAATACCAAAAGTGATGCGTGTGAAGCCTGGGCAAAACTGTTTCCATAGCTTCGACTCCCCAACCTTACACTAATTAAGCACGGGAAGCATTTTCATGATTAACTCAGACGCTTATCACTCATTACCGTTGAAGGGCTCAGAGGATGATGATATCCCCGATATTCCAGCTCTTGAATTGTCTGGTTATTTATGCCTCGGAAATTTTTTTAAAACATTCCCTTGGAATCACGTGTCTGCGTAATCTACTGTGACGGTAGTTCTTCGTATAGCTTATCTCTCCCGCCTGGACAAAGAGGCATATTCTCCTTTCCGCTTTTCTCTCTGAAAGGTTTTCGCTTCCCATCTTTTACCGTGGTTGACAAGTAAAAAGCCCCGCTCTCTCCTATACACCCGAGTTCCCGCGGGGAAAGAACAGCGATTTGGACTCACTGCTTTTTCCTAAGGTGTTATTGCCACTTTCTCTCTCAGATGCAGTCAAACATCCGACTGGAGCTTAAAGAAAGCTTCCCTCTTCTTGGCCGGGGCCAACGCTCAATTCCCCAATGGTCGCGACGTTTATACCTTCTGCCAATTGACGATCTTTCCATCCCGAACGTTCATAGAAGTTCCCTCCCTGGGAACGCTTCCGATATACGACGGTGGTTGGTCCATATATTGGACACTTGGTGGCATTACCCGTCAGTGCTTGAATTCAATTCCGAGTTGCATCTCCAGTTGGTTACAATGTCTTTGTCTTCAGTGCTATCGTCTTATCAGCATAACATCGCAATACCTCAGTTGTTATTCCGCCCAGGTGAAATAATATGGCCGAGTAAGTATTTTTCTTTGCTCAAGAAACTACTTCAAAGTAATAATCCGATCACTTCATTCACCAAACTTTATTTCTGATAAAATAAAATACCACACCCCGCGAAAAGGTGGGAATGAGGGTTGGAAAGAAATATATTTTTGGATGCTCTTTGAAGGTCAAATTTTGCTGCTCCCCTTGAGGGTAATTTCTCTGAACGCGTCTATCATTTGAAAAGTTTTCCGTCGATTGAACCGATAGGCGTCGTTCAAAATTATTGGCTCAATTCATCGCCAATTCAAATTATTATGTGCCGCCTCTGCAATTAAAAATATTCCACTCCTTCCTTTACTCCTCTCGAGTGAAAACGCCCGATTCGATTTGAGTTCATGTGCTCCACCAGAGAAAATTGAGTCATTAATAATTCATCATGCACCAAAGGTTACAAATTAATATTAACTTCATTTATTTTCGTCCAAAAACATTTGAAAATGTTTATTCATTATTTACTAATTATAATTTCATTAATTGGGCTCCGAAAAATTTCCTCCGAGCTGCTCCAAATGATTCTATCTATAATTTCTACACGCTCGCATTTTTCGCCAGATAAACGTTCATTCGCTAAATATAAATATTACGTCGGTCTCGTAGTCGCGTGCCGATGAGGTTAAATCTAATTGTTTGCGTAGTGAAAGTGAAAATAATATTGGCGTCAAATAGTTGCGTTAGTTAAAATTGCAACCACGCTCTCACATTCATAATTTTAGTGAAAATCACCTCGCTTTCTGTTGTTAGACCTTCCCTAGCAATTTAATCCCTTCGTTGTCTCCCGTGTTCAGCATACAGGGTGTTTCAAAATGAATATCGAGTTTTTAAGGTCTTGTAGCATCTATACCATTTGACTTATAATTATTATCCAACACGTTTACAAGGCGTCCTCTGACCGGGAAAACCGGGAAAATCGGGAATTATTCGTGAATTTTCAGCACCGGTAAATGTTCGAAGATTATTCGTGAATTTATGGTTTGAGTCGGGAATTTTACAAAGTATCACTTAAAGAGAAAAAAATAATTATTTTATAAGTAAAATCAATAACGATGACTTAAATATACTTATGTGTTACCCTCTACCCTTTATAAGTTTGTTTTATCTAATTTTGTGATTTTTCTTTCCAACATGGTTAGTGTCAACCTAAAAATAGGACGTAGTTTCTCTCATGAAGATGATCTTTCTGTTGTTTACTGCCAATGCGTACTCGAATTTTAAGGGGTGTTAACTATGCATAGTTGCACTTAAGGTGTGTATTAACTTCCTCTCCTTAGACTCAGTCTGATTGATTCCTTATTGATACATTAAAGTGAAAAATTATCAAAAGTTTGGATATCTGTGAGTTCTATCGTTTTCCGTGTTCTTTAAAAAACGCACTTTTAGTCTTGCTTTCTTTATTCTTCAGCCCACTTTACGCCGCCGTGCTTTTAGTTTAGTGAAATGGCCTGCCCCCTCTGAAGCGGACAGAACAAATGAAGAGCGAAATACTCATTTGTTCGTTACTCTCTTGCACGCCTCAATTGAACGTGAGACGGATTGCGTATGTGTAACAGGCTGCTTGGAGCTGTTTCACTTCATTAGGCCGTCTGGTATTCGCCAATAGCTACCGTCAGTTGCCAGCTGTTCATAACCAAGCAAAAACACCCAATGCAGTTCACTATACTCGTCTCAGTACACCACAATAAAGCAAAAATGATGACAGGCAATTCATTTATTGGTTGTTCAATCCTGAGATAGGTTGACTGCGGCACTCCACCCTTCCCTATCTAATACTAGTTCCCTTACCTCCTTGTATCTCTTCCTATGAACATTCCTTTTAATTTGGTCCATGAACTTATTCCTAAGTCTTTCTATGGGGACTTTTTTCTCTATTTTGCCTTCAATTTTATTCTTCACAAACCCATTGTGTCTCAGGGTGTGTCCAATCCATCTGGTTCTTCTCTTATGCATGGTGTTCCATATGGTCCTTTTCTACTTTTCTGTAGACTTCATTTCTTATTTTGTCCGTCCATTTTATCTTCATAATTCTCATTCAATGCCAGGCTTCGAAGGCCTCTAGTCTGTTCTGGTCAGCTGGTCAGGTAGGACGAGCAATAATAATGAATAAAAATAATATACTTTACGCGATCAGGCCCAGTGGACCACGAGATGTCAGGACCAAGGCTCTCCACTCTTCTCTTCTTTTGGCAATTTCCCTCCAATCTTCCCAGGCTTCTATTTGCTGTAAATCCTCTCTTATATTATCCACCCATCTTTTCATTGGTCTTCCCCTTGGTCGTTTCCCCTCCTGGCTCATGTAATTTGCAAGTTTAGGATATCGTTCATTGTTCATCCGTTCCACATGTCCTATCCATTCCAATCTCCGGCTTCTTAGTAATCCTACTATGGTGTAAAAAATAATATGCATAGTAATAAGTAAAAGTAATATTCATTTGTACAAATAAAACAGCATCCGGAAGTGTTCCGAGTCATGAATTCCTAACTGCCCGTTTACTTCCTGACTTTCCGAAGCGTAAGAGAGCTTTCAGAATAATGTCTCGCGGGTGCACCCCCATCCGATCCTCGTGGGAAACCCGTCCCCTTTGTGTATCCATTGTCTCCTTCAACGCAGAAGCCAACCCCTTTTCGATGTCCTTGCGCACACCCGAGAGATAGCACAGGAATCATCGCATCGTCTACTTTCATGAGAGAGGGAGCAAAGTGTGTTTCAACAGGTTACCCTCCCCCGGTGAGGGAAACATCAGCTCCTACGTACGCGCCCGACCTCGAGTACCTGCTCTTCTCGGCGAGCGGGCCCTCGACTCAAGCGGGGATCTGGAGAGGGTGGGATCTGAGATAAAGAGAATCGCCCTTTACGCGGGGTTTGTCGAAGTTTATGCGTCCTGAGGAGGACCACCCCGAGGAAAAAAACATCCCCTCCCCCCCACGGACCTATAAGAGAGGCTGTGAGACTAGCCCATCCCCCCCGCACTCTGGTGTCCCCCGTAGAATCGCTCCCCATGGGCGTCCACCCCTATCGTGTCTGTGAGCCACGACCCACGCTCCCGACAGAGACACTTTAAGACACGCTGTCCCGCTCGTGTTTCCCAAGTTCGGAGGAGCGATCGTGGGTGTTTACTGCGCGATGTCACTCATCATCATTGGTCGTTCAATCCTGAGATTGGTTGACTTCCACTCAACCTCCACCCTTACTTATCTAATGCTACGTCCCTTACTTCTTGGTAGCTCTTCCTATGTGCTTACTACTTTGGTATTTGGTTCGCAAACTTATTCCTGTGGGGTTGTGTTCGAACCGCTCGAGATAATCCCGTTCACGTAAATAAGAAGTCACATGGTACAATCACGAAGGGTCCGAGATTTTGGTGCATTTTAAACACGTAAAAATCTCACACAGACTTCCCAATCGATTTTTTATTGCGGAAATATTGTCAATGGATTTTATTTGCCGATTGAAGACACAATTAACAACATTTTATTCTTTTAATGTACCCATGCAAGTGAGTAAAACTTAACCATAATCTCCAACCACTCGTTGTTGTACCACGTGGCTCCTTAGTTACGTGATCGACATTATCTCGAGCGGTTCGAACACAACCCCCCAGGGCCTTCCTCTGGGGACTTTTCCCTCTATTTTACCTGTGATTATGTTCATCGCTAGACGGGGTTAATTATATCGATTAGGTCTTGTAAATCTATAGGAATTTATACCAAGAAGACACCATTCGAATTTGTTAAATAGAGTCTCCTTCATTGGTCGTTCAATCCTAAGATTGGTTGACTGCAACCCTCCTTGCTTCCCTATCTAATGGTAGTTCCTTTACTTCCTGGTATCTCTTCCTGTGTAATTTCCTATTTATTTGGTCCATGAACTCATTCATCTATCTTCCTCTGGGGACTTTTCCCTCTATTTCTACCTTCAATTATATTCTTCACAAACCTATTTTGTCTGATGGTGTGTTCAATCCATATGACTCTTCTTTTCTGTACAGTTTTCTTATTTCGCCTGTTCACTTATCTCCAGCATCCTTCTCCTGCACCAGGTTTCGAATATTTCTAGTCTGTTCTGGTGTGCTTTACCATTGGTCTATGCTTACGATCCATAGAATGCCACACTCCACACGAATATTTTTATACACTGTTATCCCAATTGATATCCCGTTTCCGAGTTTTATTTTTGCATCATCAGGGCTTGGCAGGGCAAAGATTGACTACAGGCTGAGACTAATGCACTTAATGATGGGAACAATTTTTTGTGTCATGCGCAATCTGCATATGTGCAATGCAATGTTAGTTGCTCATTAGGACTTCATTGACTCCCAAAAAATATTCATAGGCTTGTCTATTTGACCAAATATTCTGATAAATATATAATAATGTTTACTGAAATGTTTTCCTTGAACTTTTCGTGAGTGCGTGTTCCTGTTTTGATTCAGAATTTTCAATAACATACTTTAGATCTTTTCTTAGAAATGTTATTCACACTATGAAACATTTATTTGGTTTTGTGTAATTATTTTGCTGCTATCCAACGCTTAGTGTCATCTAATTGGGGCTTCATCGGAAATAATAAGAGGCGAGAAGGAGAACAATGAATATCGACCAACAGCTCGTTCAACCTATATTTATGGATAGCATATCACTGTATTCATTGTTCCTTACGAATGCCCAGCAGGGAACATTAAACAAATAATTAATTAAAATATCTTAGAGAAGAAGCCGAAAATTTCCTACAAATTATTTTAAAATAATTTAGTATAATGACTCGTTTCAAACCTGCGCTTTTTTTAGTGTCGTGTTTGTTGTAGTTTTGTGACATGTTTTCGCGGTAGTTCAATTCCCTTCAAAATGTAATGCAATAATTCATGTTTTTCGTTAATCGATGCGTTTCAATTTTTTATCCGCAATTCCTGCAGTGATTTTACGGTAATTGTACAAGATCTAACGTGTTACTATCTATGCCGGAGAGGCAGCGAATTCTGTTTCCTTTTATTTATTCATTCTGATGGCTCAAAGATTCCTTACTTTCTGAGCTCAGGGATTCTTTTATCTTAACCTTCAATACTAGTGGTGCTGTGTGATATTGTTTTTTATGTCGCATGTAACAAAGCCTGCGTTTTTTTACTGTCGCTATGGTTGTAGATGTGTAACATGTGTTCGCTGGAGCAATTTCACTTCGAAATGTAATGCAGTGATTGATGTTTTCCGTCAATCAACAATAAATGAAAATATTATTATTATTATTTTTTCATGGAAAGATACCAGAGTTATAATTCCCAATGTTAAACGTATAATAGGAAGGTCTTCGGATGAATATGTCAAAGAGAGATGCTACTTCGCTCTGGTTACGCCACACCTCAAATACACCGCGAGCATTTAGGACCCTGGTCAAATAGATTTAACCAAAAAATTATTAAAATACCAAGGAAAGTAGCGCGCTTCGTTTTAAACTGCTACGAGCGTACATATAGTGTCTCACAACTTTTAGAAGGATTAAGGTGGGAGCCCTTAGATACTCGGAGGCTACACGCTAGGCTTAGGTTACTTGATAAATTCAGGACTGATATTTTTCAGAGCGACACACAGAATATTATCATGACTCCTCACTACATCTCTAGGTCTGACAGACGCGATAAAATGAGAAAGCTACACTGCCGAACAGATAGGCACAAAAACTCGTTCTTTCCGCGAACAATAAGCGACCGCAATAAAAATTGAGCTCCACTAAATACACTCCTATAATACATGTCACCATTTCATATCTCCAAAGAACTTATCCCTTAACGTGGCTGACTGGGACGTATATTAAGAAGAGATTTTTTGATGAAGGAGGTGTTAGAGGGGATGGTGGAAGGAAAGGGTAAACGTGGAGGAAGAAGATAGAAAGTGACGGATGATTTAGAAGAGGAGACAGGCTACGCGGGGATGAGAAGAGGAAGGCACAAGACAGAGTTATCTGGAGGAGAGGCTACTGAGGACCTGCTAAACAGCAGTCTATCAATGACGATGATGATGTCGAGACCTTTGTCGGTTAATTAAAATTCTGAGTAAAGTGAACAAAAGGTTTTATTGTGAGATCATGGCATCTCAAACCCTCAGTATTTTCAACTCTAACTTCCTCATCCCTCGTTCTTTCCCGAAATTTACTGTCTGACGCAACTTTCTCTCTTATCCTGGTACACATTTCTTAATATTCTTCCTCGTCCAGTTATTTTTCTTCCATTCTATCCCTAATGCTTTATTTTCTTTTCGGCCTTAATAAATTACTTTTATTTTACGTTCCTTATGGCCGGTTGCAAGAAAATTTAGGTATGGAATCAATAGTTATGAGATCCATAAAGTTATAGAACTCATAAATATATTCGGGTTGCAGGAACACATCTATTAGTTACTTAACTTATTTACCAATAGTTACTAGCTTCGAATATTTTATCTAATCTTCCACCGCCGGATAAAAGTAAAGAAAATTTAGCCTATGAATAATTGATAATGCACATTATAATTAGTCAGTAAGAGTAAACAAACTGGTCACATGTCAGAAAACAACTCTTTTATCAAGTAATTAAGTCTCCCAGCGGTTCATTGCGCATCCGCCATCTTGTCTACTTATGGAACTCATAACTCCATGCCATATGTTATTAGACCAATGAATTTATTGAATGTTTGTGCAACACTTATTGAATGGTTGCCATGGCTTATGGGTCCCATAACTTTATGGAATACATATGTTACGTTCCTGCAACTGGTTATTATTCGTTGATAGTCTCACGCACATGTAGCAATCTTTTATTGTTACATCATTTGTTTTTTTAATTTACGTTTCCGTAATTAAGGAAATGATATTAGGGTGTCTTCTATTAATTGGAAAAGCAAGACGGTTCTACTCATTGCTTTGATATTTTGTTGTCTAAAATGTCAAAAAGAGTTCCTCGTGCTTTTCATTTAAACATTTTTTCACTACGCTGTTCATGCCCTGACTGAGGTCAACTCTCGGCAGCTTTTTTCAGGAGGAAAAGTAACTAATATCGTCCTATTTTAACAATCAACTTAATAATTCAGCGGTATCGACTTTCCTTTCTTAATCCAGTGCCAAATAAACCCCTCACAAATCTCGTTACCCCTATATCAAAGTAATGAGGCTGGAAAGCTTCACGAAGGGGAAACAAAACCTTATGTACTGGGATATATAATCGCTTAACTGTGCGTCGAAATTGTTAATTGTGAGGCAAAATTGCTAGCGATTACTCATTCGTCTATTTGAATATTCGTGTTATTTAGCTTTCAACAAGCAAACATGGGCTGACATATGCATCAAAACAATCATTGCTCCTGAACACCCGGCTTGTTTTGACTCGACTTGACTCGACATTCATTCGGTGCGAGAATAGCACTCCGCGGTTTCCGGATGCGTCACTAACACGCCGAATCCTCATGCTGAGAATGTTTCCGTCTCGTCTTCTGCATTTGTCAATACTGACTGATGTACCCCTACCACCAGTCCCCACCCGGAGATCCGATTGGGGGACTATTTGACCTCCGAAATGTTTTGCTGGGAGGGGTGCCATCACGTCATACATAGTTATAATTCAGGGCTGCATCTTCTATGGAGACTTACGTGGTGATTTCACCCGTTGCCTTCCTCATCGCGGTACCCCGGCCGATTCCGTGAACATTCACTCTTGCCCGAAGCTGTGGGTGTTGATATCGGTCAGATCTCTTTGACCTGCTACATCAATGCCTTCTGCTGAGACTACTGCCTCTCAGTAGTGGAGTAAAATTAGCGGGTATTCGTATCTAACACCCTATTACGAGTGTACAGGTATATACTTTTACGAGGGGTTTGCAACTCTGAGAAATGGTCGCGAAATGGACATAAATGGCTAGAAATGGACAGTAATGGTTATAAATAGACAGAAATCGATAAAAATGAACAGAAATGGATAGAAATAGACAGAAATGGACATAAATGGATAGAAATGGACAGAAATGGATAATAATGGACAGACATAGTTGGAAATTGCCGGAACTGGACAGAAATGGATGGGAATGTTTAAAAATGGATAGAAATGGACAGAAATGGTTATAAATGGTTATAAATGGTTATAAATTGATAGAAGTGGACAGAAATGGTTATAAATAGACAGAAATCGATATAAATGAACAGAAATGGATAGAAATAGACAGACATGGACATAAATGGATAGAAATGGATAATAATGGAGAGAAATGGTCAGAAATGGATGGGAATGTTTAAAAATGGATAGAAATGGCTGAAATGGAAATGCGGTGTACACTTGCTTTTGAAATTGCGTACCCCTCGTATTTTTATTAAGTTTTGCTGAAATAAGAGGACGGTTGACAGAATTTAATTGTTGAGCCTCCTCTCCTCTCTGTGCTCTGGCGTGTAATGAGCGAACAGATGTGACGGCCTTTACACGAGGCTGCTGGGGAATCAGTAATTGGGCAGAGAGAGAGTCAAAATTGGGTCATCGGAGAATTGCAATGATATGATCCTTTCAGTCGCGCCGACGCACGTGGGAACCGTTTCATGCTCTGCAATAGCTCGGTCCAGTGTATGGCGGACATAGATATAAAACCGCTGAAAAATCAATCTCCAAACTGCGTGCGTCAAAAAGGTTGTGAATATTATTCTCTCGACCGAAGGCACCGATAAAATGAAAGAAATTATTGGCCGTTGTTGGTAAATATCCGCCCTCGGTGCATTAGTAGATTAAAATCATACCCTACCCTCGTCGTTGTTTGGTGTTTCAATTGTGACGTATCTGTTGCTCGATTGTGACGTATCTGTTGCTCGATTAATCACGGCGAAGCACTACTACTGATTAATAGGAAAAGTGTCGGAGGTGAATTGGGTATTTGTAAAGCGATTGGCATCAGCTGACTAATGGGAACTGCTGAGGAAACCGTTATTGATTTTCGGAAACGTGGGATTAATTCGCGATATGACCTGTGACCTTGCTCTGCTTGTAATATTGTTTTATTAAATCTCAATCAAAGCACATCGAGTTAATCGAAATCGCGCATTTCATTACAGTTTAACGATGTAACTGAAATTTTGACTATTTTACTTCCGGAATCCTAGCATCATGCTGTAGCGTATAAAATGATATCGGTGAAGATTATTGAAGATAACGACTGACGAGATAAAACACTGATTCTATCTTTTCTCAGTGAAATTATTGTTTTCAATTATTTCCTTCCATGCGACAAAGTATGACTCAAATGTCCATAAGTCATGAGACAGAGGAGATTTTTTCCAATGTACTATTGTAAATTTATTTTTCTTTGGCTGATTGGTATTCGAAAAATCATAAATGTGTTCCCGTCTAGAAATCAATCAATGATTTATAGTTTTTTGTAACAGATGCAAATTATTGATTCGCTTTTTTGTTCATCCAAATGCAAATTTTTTTACCACGGAATGAACTTTTTTTCTCTGCTTGAGCTTTTTGTTCTCGCGTATCTTACTCCGTGTATGTCTCATTTTTATGGCCAGGTACTATTATATAATTACACTCATTAAACTTGTTTATCAATCCCTCTCCAACAGTAAAGCGTCAATGTGGTTTTTGGTGCTTCAAATCTTGTTAATAATATGCTCGAGTCACTGCATAGTACGCATGCACAACCTGTCGCGTCGTTTTATGATAGCATTGGTAAATAATGAAAACGTGTTAATGAATTTGGAATGTTGCGACATTTATCTTGTTCGTATCGTTCCTATTTTTATCGTTCCTTGGCTCCAATTTTATAGCAAATTTTCTAATCTCTACTTTAAACTGCCATGAATTTGAATCCCTCTTTCTTTTATAAACTAAAAGACTGAGATATTGGTGCTACATAACATTTACCGATATTCGATGGCTATTTTTGGCACCTATATATTTCATTTCATGCTTAAATCTTCCTGTCTTTCTAAGATAATCATTCAGATTCACCTTATTATGGTATTTTCATTCTCTGCGCTGTCACTTTCTCCCATTTCCGTTGCATCATTGAACCACCTTCCCTTTTGGAGCCGTTTACCTTTAGAATCATTTATCATGGAGACTGCCTCGCCCCATGACCAATTTAAAAAAAATCCAATTTCTGGGTTTGCTACGTGACAGAAAAACAGACTGCTCCCCGGTGAAGCAAGTTTCATGCAAGTGTATGCGGCCTGCATATCTTGCCCCGGAAAATTTTCAAGAGGCTAACAAGAATGATTTTTTTTTCGAAGTAAATCTCTTAGGCCGCCTAAATGCTAGAGTTGAAATTAAATAGATAAACTGTTGGTCTATTCTAGCAATTTAAGTGCCGTGGCCTGCACCATTTATTTGAAATATAAAATGAGAAAATACTGTGTACTTGGCAACAATAAGTTGGAAATACGGTACCTATGCATGTTAGTAGTATGTAATGTACCTGTACCAGGATGTAGTGTAAAACAGCAATGTCGAAAATGTTGGCACCTAATGCAGTTACAAACAAAGGGACAAAGAGTAGCTAGCGAATCGTCAATGCCTTATAATTGTCATTAACATTACAAGATAGCATCGTGACTCTAAATTTACAGCAACCTATTCTATGTACTACGTTCCTATACTGCGCCAACATTTTTATTAATTTGGCGAATCTTCGCCTAAAAGCTGATAAGCTTAAGAGAAAGACTCCTGCCATTGAAGTACTTACAGAAATCAGTTTTTACGCTTCCTGACTCAATGCTAGCACGCTGAGGAAGTTTCAGAGCGACACCGAGAATATTAACATGACGCCTCATTGCATCTCTAGGTCTGGCAGAAGCGTTAAAAAAAGATAGATACTTTTCCGAACGGATAGATACATAAAATCGTTCTTTCCGCACACAATTAGCGATCACAATAAAATCTGATCTACACTAAATACACTCCCATGATAAACGTCATCATTTCACCTCCCAAATCCTTATCCCTTACATCTTTACATGGCTGATGTCCTAACACCCTCTGCCTCACGTCCATGTGGCGACTCGCAGAGTTGTATATTGATGTGGGAGTGATGGAAATTGACACTCGGAGTAGGCACCTCACGTCTCCGAAGACCAGAGAAATATATTTTTGAAAATACTAATTTCATTTAATTTTTCCAGTAATTGATACTTAACGTTTTCCAAGAGAATCATGTTTAGGGTATGAAATGTAAAACGAAAGTATACCTCTATTTGAATTTTAGGATTCTTCTTCGTCTTCTTCTTAGCTTTAGTCCCAATTATTTGGGGTCAGCTTTTTGGATTTTCAACCTCCAGCGTGCTCTATTCAAAGCCATGTCCTCTTTGGCACCAATCTCCAACATATCCTTCTTCACACACTCCATCCATGTTGTCCTTGGCCTTACTCTGCTCTTCCTTCCCTCCACCTTCAGGTTCGTTACTCTTTTCCCCAGATATTCACCGTCTCGTCTAAAAACATGACCATACCACCTCAACCTGCACTCTTTCACCTGTTCTGTTATAGGTGCAATTCGCAAACTCCCTCTAATGTGGTCATTCCTAATCCTGTCAGCTCTGGTAATCCCACTCATCCATCTCAGCATGCGCATTTCACTTGCATGTAATACTCTCTCGTGTGTACTCTTAGTAGCCCAACACTCAGATCCATAGAGAAACACCGGTCTAATGATGGTATTGTATATCTGGCCCTTCAACCTAGGTGGCATCCTTCTGTCACAGGTCACACCTGTCACTGACCTCCATTTTTACCAGGCTACAGATACCCTGTCCTTAATTTCTAGGTCAAGGCCTCCATTCTCTTCTATTACAGCACCCAGGTATCTGAAAGAATCCTTCTTAGCTGCAGGTGTACCCGAGATGTTAACTGAGCCGGCTTGCGTTTTAAATTCTAGGATTCTCCGGACTGTAGAACACTGAGGGTCTTTTCTGGGACCCGCCTCCATATTCTAGGATGTGTAACTTCCATCGCAGTTATGACGGGGCATTTCCAAGTCCAAACAAATTCAGCTCACTCAGCACGCCACTGCAACACATTGTAATTGTTCTCGAGGTGTATGGGACTCTTTTTATCAGTTTTCTCAACGCGCCACCTCTGTTCACTTCGTTGTTTCCCTCCAGCATAAATTTGGAATATAATTTTTGACTGTATGTGGCCCTAGTTGTTGTGAAAAGGGAGATTGAGTATTTATAAGTGAATAAGAAAGTTTACATGTTTAAACTAACTTAATTTATTTTCAACATGATTTTTTGGTTTTATCCAAATGTTGTCCTTAAAAAATTGTTTAATATTTATTTCAATGTGAAATTAAGTGTTTCTTTTCTAAAACATAGGATATATGTTCATTTTATTGTCTTAATTATTATCCTTATTCCATATTCATTCATTTCCTACTTTGATTATGAATATAGTGACTAGAAATTGATTTTAATCATCTGAGTATTGCGGGACCTTGGTCCGTCCTCGGCGCGAGGTCAGTGAGGTCCGTATTAGGAGTGTTAAAATTTATTTAAAAATGGTGGAAAAATATTCGAGAGGAAAGTGTTTACTCGTTAGTTGACTTAACCTTTTGGTGTTTGTAGTTGTTCTTCAACATCATCTGGTGTTCTGCCTGCTGGCAGGTCCCGTACACCACCGCTGTCTCCATCCGCTTCTGTCCCGAGCTTCCTTCTTTGCTTCATCATAGCTGTTGTTCTTCACCTGATCCACCAATTTAATTCTTCTCCTTCCTCTCTTTTTCCTTCCTTCAATTGAACCCTCAAGTGCCACAGTTGTAATACTTTTCCCTCTTATCACATGGCCCAACAAGTTTCCTTTTCCTTATTTCCTTTAGAAGCGATCTTCCTTCTTTTACTTTGCTCAATACCTCTTCATTTCTCCTCTTATCTACCCACCTTACTTTTCCCATCCTTCTCCAAACCGACATTTCACAAGCTTCTATTCTATTCCTTTCCCTCTTACCTAATGTCCACGCTTCACATCCATGCATGAAAACGCTCCATGAGTAACACTTAGCTAGTCTCTTTCTCAGCTCCAGATCCAGGCTTTTATTCCATAGCAAGTTTTTCTTCTGGCTGAAGGCCTCTTTTGCCATTGCTATCCTTGATTTTATTTCTGCAGTACTTCTCCAGCCGTCAGTCACCATCGTTTCTAGGGACCGGTAGCTTTTCACTTTTCCTATTACACCTTCATTTCTTCAGTTTCATTTCAGTTGTTCTTGTCGAACGATAATATCTCCGTTTATTTATTTCTGAAAAACGGTGGGCTATCACGGCGCCTGTTCTTCATTTTTCATGTTCGGTACATGCAAATATATTTATTTATTATTGTCCTCCTGTTTTGTCGCGATGTTTTGACCTCCCTTTCCGTCCTCGCCCGTAGCAATGCAATATTTTCGTCCGTCGGTGGGGAACGCATGAAGCGGTCGCCAAGGCGGGTGTGGGGAGGGGGGAGGAGTGAGTATCGAAATCTCTCTGGGTCGTAAATTGTTTTACGTCCACTCTCCCGACCGGAACCTTTGCTCTTTCTATCTCCTTCCCTCCCTCTTTCCACCGATGAGACCTCTCCAGCATCTCATTTTTTTATTCGTGTGGTATCATCTTTCGACTCTCCCCACACCCATCACTACTCCAGAATTTAAAAAAAACATGCCCTGGAAAAGGGAAAAACGGTGCCAGGAAATTGAACCAACGCTTACCATCGATTTGAGGTGGCGAGAAATGGCACGAAGAGGCGATGGACTCGGTGAAGAAGGTTACGAAACACTCGAGGAAGGGTGGAAAGAGACAGAAATGATGGATCGATTTTGAAGCTGAAAGAGTCGCTAAAACGATTTTAAAAAGTGCTGCTAATTACTTGGTCACCCAAGTGTTGATTCGACGAGTAAATATCTGATGACTTCGAGTAGTCCAGTAGGTAAGTAATATCTAGTCTCATGTGTCTTTTGATGGAATACTTATACGTCAAACATCATTAAATGAAAACAACGTTATATCATTTCATTTTATTGGTTTGCGCCATAGAGGACGGGTAAGGGAGGAGTGGTGGACAGAAACCCGGTGTCGGCATTAGCCTGCTCTTGACGAAAGGTGCCAATGGGACCACGGTTTAACGTCTACATCTAAACCCCGCGAACCGCCGCATGGGCGTGTGGCAGGGGGTGGTAGGTCACCAGCCGTGTAAATATATAAAATTTTTGGAGGTGAAATGGTGATATTTATATACTATGGGAGTGTATTTAGAGGATATCAGTTTTTATTGTGGTCACTTATTGTGCGCGGAAAGAATGAGTTCATGTATCTATTTGTTCGGTAAAGTATCTCTCTTATTTTATCGCATCTTTCAGGCCTAGAAATGTAGTGAGGCGTCATGATAATATTCCCTGTGTCGCTCTGAAACACACCAGTTCTGAATATCTCAAGCAGCCTAAGCCTAGCGTGCAGCCTCCGAGTCTCCAAACTCTCGCGGCGTCTTCGAGGTGCGAAGTAGCATCTCTCTTTGACTTTTTCATCCGAGGACTGTTATACGCTTAACAAAACCTAGTTTCTTAAATGCTGTGCATATATTTTGTATGTGTGTTCCCCACGATATATGAAGTTAAGGTAATTCCAAGATATTTTACAGTATTGGAAGATTTTATGTTTACTCCAGCCACGGTGTAGGTACGTCTCATCCGACTGACGGCGTACCGCACTTGAAGTGCCCTACACAAGACACTCAAGTGGGGATCGAATTTACTCTGAAACATATCCCCTTCTGCAGGGATTTGAATCCTAGCCTCTCGAATGGTTACCTATTACTCTAGCCTCCACACCAATCCGATCCCCCCAAGTTTTGCATCAGCTCGGATATTGCGGTCGCATTTGAAAAATACTCGGACAATGGAAAATTACTCCTTTGCCCCTTTCATGGTCATGCATCGAGCCATAAGACTGGCTAGGGGCACGACATCGCCTCGGAAACTGAAAAAAAGCTAGTGATCCCTTGCTTGGTCGTGCACTGTGCCGTCGAAACGACCCTAGGGACACGACAATGGTGCATATGTAGTGAAACCAGGGTCAGTGGTGAGGTATATTAAAAATTGTGGAGCATAACATTGTTTCCATTTAAGAATTTTTGACGAGTCTAGAAGTTATTAGTCAAAAACAGACGCACTCACCGTTCTCAAAATATTTGGAACCTTCGGGCGTTCTAGTCTTGAATTTCTGACCAGTCCGGCCGATGCACATAGATACAATAACAGCTAGGAGAACCACATCTTGGCAGGCACTCGTCAATTTTTTCCTGAAATGTTACGTTAACCTTATACAAGTAAAGTTCATGTGTGTTATTTGCTAATCAACACTTTCAATTCTCATGAAACCATCGATAAAAATTGGCCCACTGTTGCGGACCTTGGTTTACGTTTTAGTGCTACAATAGTTGAATGCTGTGAAGAAAACTACAGTAATAAAGAACTTGATATGTTGTGGTAAAATCAAACTACTGACATTTTAATCATGTAAGTAGTGCTTATGAAAGCACATAGGAAGAGATACCGCGTAGTAAGTGAACTAACATTAGATAGGGACGGGTGGAGAGCTGAAGTCAACTAATCTTTGGATTGAACGACCAATGAATGAATGCATTTTAGCCGACAATAGGCAGTGTATTGTGATTGTTTTCTGAGGTAAGAGCCGTGTTTTTTGCGACTCTAGACCAACTAGAGATGGAGAAATCGGTTTAACCACGATTCAGTGATCAAACTCAATATTCTCATGGGTAATTCTCTCTCACATCATGGCTGGGTTGTTCCTATGTCGTTCACCTGGGACATTATCTGTTTCAGAGTCTGAGAAAATTCGGAAACTCTATATATCCCGCGTGCCGATTCGTACATGGTGAAAGTGATCACGCTCCGGCAATTACGCCACCAGAAATGCTCTCTCGCGCGTCATGCAGGCTTTACGGATTCAGTTTGACCGGGGTAGGGAGTTTAAGCGCCATTCCCCACGGCCGCGGGATGAATTACGTATGGCAGGCCCACTAATGAGCCGACCAGACGATTCCAGTTCGAAAAAACCTTCCCCCCCTTGAGCCTTCCCTTCCTCCCACACGGACGTAATGCCTTTCTCTCTTCGTGGCCTCGTGTCCAATGCAACGCGCTCACAAACGCGAGGGGTCGGGAGATAAGAGTGAGAGTGTAGTCACGTGCGAATTGACGCGAATTGTTGTTCGCGCGCAATGCAGCCGATGACGGCGCGCTGGCTGGCGGACGGACAAAATGTATCCGGAGATCCGTCGCGAGTTTCACCGTCGCCATTTCCTGGAAGGCTCTCATTAGTGGCCGAGGTGCGTTGAATGGCGCCGGCAAGATGGCGATGCTCGCTCCTTTTTACTGTGTACCGCTGAGACCATTGAGGTAGATGAAAAGGGAGCTAGCTTCGGTGGTATATGCAGCAAGCTGTAATGTAGGCGTACCCTGTCCACCATTTTGCCTACTCCAATATTCTATAGCATGTCTGTTTATTGGCCTAAATATGCAATTTTTCGAAGTTATCCATCGATAAATTACTATAAATCAGTACTTATTCACTTCTTTAGTGCATAGTCTTCTTGCATATATTTTAATTTATTTAAATTTATAGTAATCCGCATTCCCGTTGAAAACTATAGTAAAAACGAATAGAATCGATAGCTCTAAATAGCCAATACATAAGTTACTTGCTTGAAATTTCGAACATATGGTGGGTATTCGTGCCTTAAGTCCGATTATTCGTCCATTCCATTGTGATATCCCAAAGTAAGTACGGAAAGAGCAAGGACAAATTATTCGGTTGTCATTTAGGTTCTACGGTTGTTAATCAGGCTACAGTTTGATGACCAAAAAATCAATGAATTTGGTCTCATTTTTAAAGAAAAATATCTCACCCTTCCAGAGATGCTAAAATATCTGCTCCTTACCGAGTTAATGTCCAAGAATTTCGACGAAAACTAAAAGGCCTTTTACATTGACAATGGCACCTGTATACACTCTTAAGATAAATTCTAAGAAATCAAAAGTAATGAGATTCTCTTGGACAGAGAAAGCGAAGCTTGTGATTAAAGTTGGAGGACACAAACTCAAGCAAGTAGAGCATTTTAATTACTTAGGTAGCACGCTAGAGGAAAACGGGCATAGCAGCAAAGACATACGGAAGAGAATAGCGCTAGCTTAGGAGGCGTTTAGTAATAGAAGGGAGTTGATCACGGGGACACTGGGTAAGAATGTGAAGAAGAGGCTGGTGAAGAGTTTGATATGGAGCGTAGCATTGTATGGGGCAGAAACGTGGACTCTCAGAAAGGAGGACGAGAATAGGCTGCAAGCATTTGAGATGTAGGTGTGGAGAAGGATGGAGAAGGTTAGGTGAACGGAAAGGAAGACTAACGAGGGAGTGCTTGAGATGGTGGGTGAGGAAAGGAACTTTTGAATGAAATCCGGGATAGGCAGGGTAGATGGCTGAAGGAGGTAATGACCCAAGATATGTTGTCAATCCATTAATAAATAGGGTGGCGATCGTCAGGGAAAACCTGGAATTGTGGGGGAATTTTGAATTTCTGGAAAAGTCCGGGAATCCTCGTAACAGTCAGGGAGAAACTAGAATAGGAACCTTCGTTATTTTTTTTACCATTACGTTTATCGGCCAGTTATTCCCGCCCTTTATTTCACCAATTTAAACTAACGTCCGTTACAGACGTGCATAGAATAAGCACCATCAATTCGTGGAGTATTCAGTTATGAATCTTAATAGTTGTGAATCTTAGTTATTTAGTTGTGAATCAGACGAACAATGTATCTCTTTTGTATATTCTTATTGCGACATTTGCCTAGTTGTGTTAAAAATCATGATCACAATTTATTACGCTCATCACAAGGAATCCAAGGCTATGTTGTTCGGAAAATTTACCTCGCGTTTTTTTTAACTTTCGAAACTCAGGTCGACAAGTAGCTGGAGCACACTAGCTTATAGTAAATACATGCTTGTAGTTCTAAAAATACGAGATGATGATGATGAGAATATTTAAAGCTGCCGTAGAAAATTAAATTTAGCTGAAAAAAACATTCCAATTATAGGTGACGTTTTGGCGATCGGTCAGGGAAATTGGTAAATCCATCTGGGAAAATTCAGGGTAAGGTCAGGGAATTTGAAAATTGGATATCAGTAGCCACCCTGAACAAATTACCATGAGAAAAATTCGGCCTGGACCGGGAATCAAACAACGGACCTTTGGTTTGCCGGACCAATGCGCAGTATCTTGTATCCACCAAAAATTGCCATGGGAATTAGGAAGCCTAGATAACGTAGTGGTCTGCGCATTGGTTCGGGAAACCAAAGGTCCGTGGATCGATTCCCGGTCCAGGCCGAATTTTCCTCATGGCAATTTATTCAGAAAAATTCACCCGCCACGTTTGAATATTTTCAAGTAGCCACCCTGATGAAGCATTACTTTAATAGGCTTTCATTCTATTTTAACGTGTAGATGTGTCAATAGTGTTATCGTGGGTCTTCAGTGAGGAAAAAGAGACACCGAACTTATCATTAAGTGAGTCAAAGCACGAACGAGGGTCCCTCGGCCCATTTGTCTCGCGCGCGATCAACTCAGAAGTGGAGCGAAGCGAATTAACAAAGTAAAAAAGGTAACATTGCCACCCATTTACTTCCCTCATTTCGGCATATTTTCAAAGCCCTCCTTTACCTTTGACCCCATTATTCTTCGCGAAATTTCCATCCCCGTCGAATAATTTGTTGACAGTGAAATGGTGACATGAATTATAGGAGTGCATTTAGTGAGCTAAATTTTTATTGTGATCGCTTATTGTTCGCGGAAAGAACGAGTTCTCGTACCTATCTGTTCGGCAGTGTATCTCTCTCATTTTATCGCGTCTTTCAGACCTAGAGGTGTAGTGAGGAGTCATGATAATATCCTCTATGTCGCTCTGAAAAATATCAGTTCTGAGTTTATCAAACAACCTAAGCTTAGCGTGTAGCCTCCGAGTCTCTAGGGACCCCCATGTTTATCCCTTTAAAAGTTGTGAGACACTATATGTACGCTCGTAGCAGTTTTTAACGAAGCGCGCTGCTTTCCTTTGTGTTTTAATAATTTTTTGGTTAAATCTATTTGACCAGGGTCCTAAATGCTCGCGGCGTATTCGAGATGTGGCGTAACCAGAGCGAAGTAGCATCTCTCTTTGACATATTCATCCGAAGACTTTCCTATTATACGTTTAACATTGTTTTGCTCCGCGTAATTGTTCCTATCCCAGCAACCTATAACCTCGACTGACTCTCTTGAGTTGGGGGCGGGAACTTTTCTGCCTGCCTCTCCCACCGGCGCGTTGCTCTTACTATACTCGTTGGATGGAGAGGGCTCTCCGCTGGTTGGAAGCGGCAACTTCCGCACTTTTTGACGCAGCCGGGGGTTGGTGGTGGGCGGGGCGCGGGAAGGTTTTTCGGCGTGCCTCGCTGATACGCTCGCATCAAAGATTCAAGGTGTGCGGCCCCGCAAAATGTGCGTGCGCTAAATTTTAATCCCCGAAACTTTGACTCACCGCCTGCTCTCCCAGTAGTTGTGGTTGGAAAAAAATTTTCTTTGGCACTCATTAAACAAACATCGTTCGGCATACCATTTTAAAGTGAGTAGTTATGTATTTATGCCGCGCTACGGACAAAGGAAGCTTGTAGTGCCCGGAAGAGTTAACAAATTCATGCATGTATGATATATGTCTATATATTTATTGCCTTTTCTTTATGAATTTACCAAAACGGGTATTTTCCGGGTGTATTTAATGAAATGCTGTATAGAGATATTGATATGCGTTTGTGTTGCTGAGAAATTTTTAATGTTTTTGCTGAAAAATATAGGTTATTCTGGTTCGACGGTTGGGAAATTCGCCAAGGCATCGGGAGGGAAAATGTTTTGCTTATAAATCCAATTTTGAACTCTCATTCTTTTGTTTTTTTTTGGGTGTGATAGAGAGGGGTGATGTACATCCCTTACCTATTATTATTATATATTTTTTATATTTTTTTATTAGACACAAATTGTTTTTTTTCCTCATGGTCTGTTTATGTTTTTATCTTTTACCATATATCTATATATTGATTGTATTTTTACCTATCTCCAAGTTCAGCTGTTTAACATTTAAATTATTGTTTTTCAATGAGAACAGCTGTTTTTTCTTATTTTTATACATTGTATGTCAGTAAGCTCTATTTAGTTTTCTATTTGAACTAAAAAATATGTTTATTTGTTTATTACCTCGCTGCTATATTATTACATTATTTTTGTATTCTTGCTCTAAGGGACCTGTCCCAGAGTAAAGTAAATGATTATTCTATTCTATTTTATTCTACCTACTACTTTTGGTTAGCTCCCATTTTAGCCATTGGCGGAAGGCAAAGGGCAAAGATAGGGCCAGGAATTTGAGATTGGGGTGCATATGAAATGGTAAATTGGTTATGGGATAAGGCGAAGGAGGTTGTGTTATGCATGGAGGGAGAGGAAAGAATGCTTATTAGTTGTTCAAAAATCTTATACTTTACACTATAGTGCATCGAGGTGATAACTCACTCCCTGCCACACATCCTTGAGATATCTTACAGGGTAATATATGGATGTAGGTAATGATAAACTAGGGCACAATTTGAGTGTGAAGAGAAACCCGGCGTCAAATTCAGCTTGCTCATAAAGAGAGGAACCGAAGGGTCAACAGTTTAACGTCCCACCCGATGGCTGGAGTACTGATCTCGAAATACTCTCCACTCAGCACTGTGTTAGAAATTGGGATTTCAGAGGAATAATATCTGTCTCTGCCAAGATAACGAACCGAGGGCCCTCGGAAAGGGAATCTAATTCTCGAGCTTCCTTAACAATCCGATTCCCCAGTTTGCTATGCGTCGCTTCGGCTTAGCGACCGCAGAGTCGCGCCTCCCCTTTCTACGAAGCGTTCCTCACCTGCCTTCTTCCTTTCGGAGTTACGACACTTTTCTCGCAAACACTTTTAAGCGGAGTCTGTTGTGTATCCGAAGGCAAGTTTTCAGCGAGCTTGGAACGGTTTCCATGTCACCGTGGAATGTTGCTCGCCGGAGTGGAGAAAATAGGATAAAAAAATAAAAGAGTCGAAGCTTCTGCCGTCAAACTCCTGACTTCCACGTTTATCTTTTTCTTCTTCCTCACGCACACGATTCGACCCTATTTCTCTCTTTCTAATCCTCGTAACTTCCACACCTTTCCGTCTCTCAAGTTTCTCTTCTCTCCTCGGCATCCTTAGACTTCCAACTATGATTGTAACGATCAACTACTCGTTACTGATTCTTCGTTAAGAGGACACATCACACCCTTTGGTAAGGAATAGTTCTGTCGAAAATCCACGTATTTCCACGAAAATTGGCGTATCGTCTCTTCCTCTGAACAGACCTAGTTATTTGTCGAGGCATGGAAGACTTGATTTGAATAATCATGTTTAATGTGTAATAATGGGAGTAATGACTATTATTTCACTCTTTTAACTAAAGAAAGCTTTGAACAAAAAATGTGTGAAATGAAGCACGAAAGAAGACAATATTCTTATGAGGAGGTTGTCTTTTTTTGATGGCGAGGAAATCGTCTGGAAGCTCATTTACTAAAACAATAAGTTTCACCACCATTGGTCGTGAGATCTTAAGATTGGTTTACTGTAGCTCTCTCTCCTTTCCTATCTAATGCTAGTTACTTTATCTCCTGGTAGCTCTTCCTATGCACTTTCCTCATTATTAGGTCCCTGAACTTATTCTTGGGTCTTCCTCTGGGGACTTTTCCCTCTATTTTACCTTCAATTATGCTCTTCACAAACCCATCGTGTCTCAGGCTGTGTCCAGTCCATCTGGTTCTTCTTTTCTGTGTGGTGTTCCATATGGTCCATTCCTCTTCCACTCTTCTGTACCCTTCTTCATTTCTTATTTTATCCGTCCATTTTATCTTCAGCATCCTTCTCCAACACAAGGTTTCGATGGCTTTTAGTCCATTCTTGTCAGCTTTTCCAATGGTCCATGCTTCCGATCCATAGACTTCCACGCCTCACACGAATATTTTCACATAGTGTTTCGTAGTTTGTAGTCCTATCATCTTTGAACTCAGCAGTTGTCTTTTTCCCATGAACACTTTCATAGTCTGGGCTATTCTTCGCTTTTATGTCCGTTTTACTTTTCCGTTTCAGTGAAAGTGCTCCTGGGATAGGTGAATGAATACACTTGTAAATTTTTCTTCTCTTAGGGTGATGTCTGCATTCAGCTTCTCTCATCTGCTTATTAGGATTTTAGTCTTCGTTTTGTTTATTTCTATGTCGATAATTGTGTGACAATATGAGTAAAATATATTTACATGGTATTCCACTCATCAAATAAATGCTTTAGAATGTACAGACGAGTAGGGTAGGAATAGATAAACAAAGGTAAAAAAAACTGGTTATAATAAAAATTTCAGAAGTGAAGTTTTACTTTTTGGGTTGCTCAAACACTTTAGTGTTCTTTTGTTGTATGGTTACTGATTTTGAGATATTTTTGCAGTCTAGGTACAATGCATGACAAGTATACCTAGTCCTTAGGAGAGTCGTTAGCGCTATAGATTATTTTGTGGGATAAATGGCTACCACTCATTCATCTATTTTGTCGTGTCAATGCATATAATATGCCTATTCTTATAAGTTGTCGCTTTTGTTTTCTCTTAGTCTTTATTCAATGTTTCTCATGGAAAATTTCTCATTTTCAAGGAGAGGTGCGAATGTGACCGCGATAATATACGTGTATTAGTCGTACGAAGAGGAATGATAATTGTGAAACTGCTCTGATGACCGTGATGTTTATTTGATTGTTGGTAACATGAATATACACAATGAATTATTGACTCGTCGCCAAAAACTGTTGTCTAGAATTCCGTAAACAAACAACTTTTTAGATTGTGGCGCCACCTAGTGATGAAAGCCGGCAGTTCAAATGTAAATGCAGTCCACAGATTGTAAATGATCACGTCCTACCGGTTTTACTTACCAGTAATCATAACGCAGTGGATAAAAATGTAGTACCATACGCGGGATGTAATTACATACTTCCTCACGTTAACAACAATTAGCAACGGCCATTTACGATTCAACTGAAGAGACTTTTTTCTAAGTAGCGCCAAGGACTGGATGAACTAAATGTGGAAAATTAGGCAACACGTAGCCTAGGCAACAGTTCCAAACATTTAAATCCATTATGTATATTCATGGTTGGTAAAATTAAATGCGAATCACTTCCTTCAGATTTTCATTTTGAGAGTCATTTGGCTTCCAATCAACATAACCCTTCTAACATGAAATGCGTTCATATTTTATTCACCCGCGTATTACACTTTATTCATGCGTTGACTGTCACATGTAGCCAACCTCTCCCTCCGTGGTTCTTGTGGTATAAGTATCATTCACCCAGAAAGGTTTTTCCAAACTCATTTGTCTCCACTCCATACATATTAATCCGTTTGTTATTTCATTCGTTACAATCTGTGGTATTTATTTTCGTGCGCAAATAATTTAAATGGTGAGGTTGGTGAATTTAATGTCCTCCAGATTTACCAGAAATGAGGCTGTTGGTAAATGCAGAAGTAATTGATTCGAGTCTCAATAAATTATTCGTGAAAACGATTCCCATAACCGTGGATTTATTCTTTTATAATTTCACGTTTACGCAGCTAAATTAATGCTCTATAATAAATCATGGCGAAATTATAAACAGATTTGCATTTAAGTTTTCGTGCGTAATCGCATAGATTTCGGTTATGGATATACATATACGATTTATTTAGAACTGAAATGAATTTAGGCGTCGAAAAATCGTGACTGGAAGCTCTCCTACCTCATCGATCATCGCTGTTCGTGAATTATTTCTTTAGATTTCGTGCGATTCCGGTCGGGCCTGCTGCCCTAACAGACTTCAGGCATGTTGAATACAAGACTTTGGTTTGTTGTGACCTAGGCGGGGTTAATGATATCAATTAGGTCGTACAAATCTACAGAAATCCATGCAGCCCTCTATCCTACCCTATAAAATGCTCGTTCCCTTGCTTCCCACGTACTTTCCTCTTTATCTGGTCCATGTCCTCATTCCTAGGTCTTCCGCTATGGACTTTTCCCTCTAGTTTATCTTTCGTTATGTTCTTCACAAACCCAATGTTCCTCTGGATGTGTCCAATCCATCAGGTTCTTTTTTATATTGTGTTCCACAAGGTGATTTCCTCCTCCACTCTTCTGTAAACCTCGTCATTTCTTATTTATCCTTCCATTTAATCTTCAGCATCTTCCTCCAGCACTAGGTATCGGAGGCTTCAAGTTGTTTTAGTCTGTTTTTCCAATGGTAGTTGTGGTCTTTCAATCATGAACGCTATCTTAGCTATTTATCGCTTGTTGTCCATTATACTTCTTCCATCTCACGTGGTGGTACTCATCATTAGTTGTCTGCTTTCGCAGGTCCTTGATGACTCCATCTCTCTCTGTCCTGTGCTCTCCTCTTCAATCCTCAGTAACTCCCTCCATCCTTCGGGTCATCAATCATCTTTCTTTTCTTTCTTCCTCTTTTGTGGTTTCCGTCCGCCATTCCTTCCAAAGAAACATTTATTTCTCAGTACATGTCTCATCCAGCTCTTCTTCCAATCTTCAATGGTCCTTAAGAGCTTTCTTCCTTCTTTTATTGTCTCCAACACCTCTTCATTCCTAACCCTATCTAATTCCTAATCTTATTGATGGTACTATCAAGAAGGAATCCACTTTCTCAGATTTCTCCTCTCTCAGTTAGACTTCTTCATTCAGCTTTTATCTTCCGCATGCTAGGATTTCAGTCATCTCCTTATTTATTTTCATGTAATATTCCTGGAGAACTTGGTCCATTACCTTAAGAGACCTTTGAAGAACATCGCGATTTCCTGCTGCGACGGCGATATCATCTGCGAAGCGAATCATGTTTATTTCTCCTCCGTAAATCTTAATTCTGATGAATCCAATGTCGTGTGCTTCACTCATTGCCTCCTCCAAGCACATGTTGAACAGTGCCGGTGAGAGGTGGCATCCTTGTCTTACTCCTTTGTTGATTTTAGCTTCTCTGTGTCTTCCCTCTCTCATTCGCATCATTATGACTTGCTTCTTTTAGGAAATAGACACATGTTTTCCTTACTATTTAGGTTATCGTCCAAATTTAGCCGAAAGCTGTCCGTGCTGACGAACGCAGGCTAAATGTATGTTCAACGTTTAAAAGTGGCGTTAAGTCAATCAATATTCTTGAAGTTGCGAAATGTTGACCAAACTGGCTGGATTTTGCAAAATTAAATGAATCGATTACTTAAAGAGGATACCATCAGAATTTGTTTAACATTACGATGGTAAAATTACTACTAGTTAATTTTTTTTATTACTCATCGGTATTAGCGGCACTAATTGAATTTTATTGCTCAAAATAATAACCAAACTGAAGCTAAAAATATTTACGCGATGACTAACGCAGGCATTGGCGTTACTATCGTAGCTGTTCGTGGATGGAATGTATAAAGGGTGATTTAATGAGACTCGGTAATACCAGTGAACGGGTTTGTTTCAGGTGTTATTCCTTTTATTTATTTATTATTTTCACTCTAAACATCTGCATCACCCCCATGTACGCGTACTGTACGCCCTGTATACCCCGACTGAATAGGAAAGGTGCATCGTTATAATGGCGTCACGTGCACAGCGTCGGTACTAATTAAATTTTCTCTCCAGTTTTGAGTCGCAGTGACACGCGCACGTAAAAATCCTCTCCTCGCCCGTGTTAAACGGACACGGACGCGTTTCTCTCTCTTTCTCTTACTCTCTCCCTCCCATCTCTTCCCCATCATCGACATTGGGGCGGAGGAGAGAGGAATGAGGGGGGAGGAATGGGATGGATGGAGGGGTGGGGCGGTAAAAGGGAGAGGTTTGAGGTTGTGGAGGGAGAACGCCCTCGTTAGCGACTGAACGAGCAGAGAGAACTCTCTCCGTCGCTCTCCGCGGTCGAGGCACATCGTATGTCTACCCGGTGAAGAGTCAACCGAGGCACACTCTTCGCGCCGAGTGTGAACACTCGCGAGTTATTTTTTTCCAGTCTCAGGGAAGTTTCGGATGCGGAGCAGTGATGATAATGATAATGCAGAAATATTTTGGCGAAACATTATTCGTCACGCCTTAGGTTAACTAAGCAAATAATCAATAATATTCTTAGTGAAACGGAGCCAACGAAACGTCCACACCTTCGATCACAAAAAATAAAATATCCACATGATTTTTATGTGGCCGTTGCCAAAAAAAAGAATGTTTTCAACCCTTTCCTTTCCATCTGGGTGTACACCTTATATTAAATAGTTTATACAACCAACCGTTTACAGTTTATCAAGATATTGAGCTAAATCAGGTAAGCCCTCCTTCAGCCCCTTCCTCTTTCTTGTCTCCTGTACAACGGTGTATGGCCTAGTGCTAAGATCCAGTGGGTCACCAGGAAGCACTTTCCAGTGGTCCAAAACGCACTGTGGGAATGCCTGCTCTCCTGTACTGCTGCGGAGATCAGCAGTAAAACCAAAGGACTCATTGACAGGAAGGTACGCGTTAACCACAAACATTGGAGTTCCGGCAACTTGCATTTCTTCAAAGACATGCCCACAAAGTCTATTGAACACACCACAGATACCTCCAACAGCCACCTCTAGACGCTGAACTTCACACAAGTAGACGAGGTTTGATCGAAGAAGTCAAGAAGTATTTAGAGGGAAGCAACATGAAAGAATACCGATAAAAATTAGATCTTTTGGAAAAAAAGCCGTATAATAGAGACCAGATGTGGTCCAGAGGGAGATAATTAGTATATCATAATTTGAGCTGAATAGTAAAATGAGAATAATTAAGTGTATTTTAGGAAAATGTTTTAAATTTGTCAAAAAAATAGATCACAAAAAATTGGGGGAGTAGCGGCATTAAATATATACAAGCCACCGAGAAAAGAAAATATTCAAGAAAAGATTAAAAAAATAGGAGATATCTTGGGTTGAAAAGGGAATAAAACAAATTTTTAGTCCTCCAGAGGAAGACAATAATATATTATAGTTGTAATGTATTAAAAAATGACACTATTGAGCAAAAAAACATGTCTGCGGGTATCTAGATTTGAACTCAGGTAAAATATGTTGATTTAAAATATAATAGCATTTGGCTCTTTCAGTCTCCGTTTTTCTGATCCTCGGCATCAACCATTTATGCATGTCAAGCATTGTATCAAGGCGAGCAACTTAGAGAAAGAAGTTCACTTGAGAATTTATATTTTATATACGTTGAAATGCATGCCTGAGCATGCTTAATTTTAGGTGCGTTTGGTTTGAATTTCATGGCCGTAGAAATAAGTTAGTTCTGATCATTTGAAACGTCACGCCGAAGCATTCAGCAGCAGTTAGCCAACGTCGTCTCATATCATGAACCCTTATAGCGTGACTCCATCACTGATATATCCTGATTGAAACGCTCATCATGTTCGTCGCTGACTGAACCTAAGCTCTCATGGAGGAAGTCTTGAGGTGTGGTGAATTTGAGGGACATGTTGCCGCTCAGTTGTCTGTACACACAAATGGTGAGGATATGAAATGGTTGCCAGGGTGACTCTACCGAAAATTTGAAAGATTTTGTTGCGAGTAATTTAGGTTTCGGGCTAAATGGTACCTGACTTCTCTAGATAAATTCAGAGAGTATTGTAATATTGTATTGTAGTAATCATTGGAATAAAACGATATTATAGTCCCGATTTTCTGAATATCCATTTAATTCTTGGTATGTATACTTACAATGTGATTGTTCCTACTCAATTCAAGTCATGGAACAAACGAATATAATTTAATACAAGTTCTTTGGTAACTTTGTGGTATTCCATATTTTTTCTTTCAGAGGATTTAATGGATACATTTACAAAACCACAACTTATAAGACTTTAAACCACAACTTGTAAAGACATTACCTGACCCTGACTCGAAGATTTTAAATGAGTATTTGTACCCTTCCTCGTCTCCCATCCTCACAGCCGCCTCCTGAATTTCCCTCCCCCCTCCCCCGCTAAACTCCCCGCCAATCACTGGTCCTGACCAACCCACATCCACACCACCCTAATCACTCACCTCCACACCCCCCTCCTACCAAGCATATACATATATAAGACTTTGTAAACCCGGAAAAAAGCACCTGCAGATGACTCTTAAGCGTTGAAACCCGGATCTGTGTGTTTTTAAGTTGTGGTTTTGTAAATGTTACCATTAAATCCTCTGAATATTATTTAGCCCTGCTAAGCCAAAAAAAAAACAGTAACTGACAAAATTACACATTTTGAGTTTTTGAATAGCGTGATTGAATTCTTATCGACTTTCCATTCAGGTAAGGAGTTCAGAATTCGATATTTTAACGGCAATCACTATCGATTTCAACAAAAGTTTTTGCTAACGGTTCACGCTTTAGGTGTAAACCTGTTGGGGGTTGCAAAAACATAGTGTGCCCAAGGATGTGCGGCTCGGAAGGGATCTTGAATTTATAGATTGGTCTCTTTGCTTAATAACGGAGGTCATTGTTACACAGTGATGAAATGCATTTGATGCGATGAGGTGTACTGGCACCAAGGATTTCAGCCAGTAGCGAAGATTAGAGCAAGGGAAGTAGTCGGAGTTCGGACCACAATAACCCCCCCTGTGTGTAGAGAGGTTTCCAGTATCCGAGTTCCCATTTAGGCGCTCGAATGTCAAGCCATCTATAAGGGTTTGTTTCCCCGAAGGCGGCGAGGATGATCTCACGAACGGGACCCTTCTGGCACATATACATATATTCGGGCCCCGCGGCGATGCGAAATCTATCCCAGAACGTTGAAGCGTCGCTATCCGTTCTCTCCACAAGCGGTAACCTTTCTACAGGTCGATCGGAGATGGCTCTCTGGAGGTTGAGGATTGAGTCAATTGATAGGAATGAAAAGGTACTTTTTTTAGCTGAGGTTTTTATCTTAATAAACCAGCCTTCCCCATGGGCTATATACCTTGACTTTTGTGATCTCTTCTGCAATCTGGACTCGTGGCTCCGATGACCTCTTGATCTGATCTGATGAGAGCGACGACGGTGTGTTGATGTTTGAGGAGTCGATCGGCTAGGGAAACCATTTGTGCCAGTAAGGATAGGTGAATGGTTTCGTGAGGAAAGGCTTATTAAGGGCTCAGCGACACTGATTATCATCTGCTGTTTACCATTTTTTCAGAAAAAATCAGGCTAAATTCAACAATAACTGAAAAAATTATGGCAACTTTCGAAGATATCAATGGCGGCAGCGCATGGCAGAGACGTAAACGTATGTGAACCTGAATCAAAATAGATGACCTCTCGGTAACTTTAATGGAATTCATGTTAGGCGCTACCATTATGACAACAAGCGTGTTATAAAGAGCATAAAGTATCTTTTCAAGTATTACCACTAAGACCTCTATGGAGTAATTTACTGGACTGTTAGAAGAATTAGGATGGGAATCGCTATCACAGCGTACATTAAACTATAGGCTTAACCTTCTAACTAAATTTCAAGAAAATCATTTCTCTGACGACGTAATCAAACTAAAACATACTATTAACCTCCTCGTAGTACGGTAGATTAGATCGCGCCAATAAAATTAGAGAGATAGATTGTAGAACCGATAGGTATAAAATGTCATTTTTACCGCGTACCTTTCGGGACCATAACAGCTGTGATCGTCGTCATAAATAGTTCGAATTGTGACAATAGGCAGACAGTAGGTACATCTTATTCTTTATATTCTCCTCTTTCTTATTTATGCATGATGTAAATATTGATGTTCTTATTTATGCATGATATTTAGAATCTGTAGTAGTACTCTTTGTATCCCTTGCATGTTGGAAAGATTGACGATAGAATGTTTCTTGGGTATTAGATTTTTAATTGGCGCTTTGCATGTGTGGTACGCGGGTTTCAATGTAATTTCGGTGTTCTACCGTATCATTCATGCATGCCTGGTGTGGAAGCACCCCCTGCCACACACCCTTTGGGTGGATTGCAGGGTATGACGTAGATGTAGAGTTTGTCACCTGAAAAGTTTATGTGACATAGACATGATTATCGTCTTGGTCGTACCTGAAGTTCCGAAGTAATGGAACTGACTGTTCTAGATGCATTTAAAATAAAAATAATATGACATAGATGTATCGGCTTGCGGAAAAAGTTCGGTGTTACTCATTTTAAGAAGCAAAAATAGGCCTAACACGTTTATACAGTTCTTTGCCGGCGAGCAAATGAAAAAATTCTATCGCCATTCTGAACGACGGTACACGTAAAACTTACTATCTATGCCTATAGGGAGTAACTCTAAAAAGTACTTAGACATAAAATACATAAAATCATAGAAAAATGAATTGAGAGATCAATATTAAGATTTTGACAAATGATAAATTTAAAAAAAGTTGATAGCAGAAATAATTTGATTTACCCTCACTTTGAAAGGAAGGCAGCCTTTACCTTAACTTTTTTTTTAGAATATGATCGCATTTCGATATGCCGAATGAACGGGTGCTAATTTGTTGCACAATTTAGGACAGGAGTGTACAATAGTCTTTGAATTGCAAAGATGCGCAACTTTTGCTGAAGAAGTATCGTTTTAGTACGTCGTTGGTTACCCATTTGAATGACAAAAAAGCATCTAGAGACAAGCATCGTCCCTACTTTGACTAGGATACAATACCTCGCTCGAATAAAGTAAAACCGGCAGTTAGGGGAGGAAAGTTAAAGCAAGAGGGTTGAGTTTTGAAGGGGTGGCAGGGAGGTACGAGGCAAGAGCTCGGTTGCCTTATTGCGTTTCGTCGTCGAGACGCACCCCACCCCTTGTTTGCTGAGGCTGGTTTTCGCAGAGGGGGGGAGGAGAGGAAGTTACAGAGAAAACAAAAGAGTTTGTTTTCACGTCGCTCGCGAGAGTGGCGGCAATTATTTTTAACCGGGGTGGGCAGAGCAAAGCGACTCTAGGATGGGGAGTGGGGTTCGCCGGTCATGGACGGGAGTCGGGGGCGAGAGGGGGAGGGATTCAGGGGGGGGGTCGTCGGGGGAATTTCGAGGGCTCGCGTGCGTACCCTAGTCTCGTGTGCGTGCCCTGACCTTGCTACCGAGGCCGTGTCAGGGACGTGAGGCTGGAGAAAGGAGTATGTTTGCGTATTAAAAGGGAAAGTGGTAGAGAGGTCTGTCCTATCCATTCCCAGCTACAGGGGTGGCTATTTCTTGTGTTGTCACAGTTTTTTCCCCTCTTTCCCCAATGCTCAATGTCTCCTAAGACCCACATTAAACTAGTAGCCTGTCGCTTTATACTTTTCTGATTGGTCGTTCAACCCTAAGATGGTTTAACGGCAGCCCTCCATCTTTCCTTATGAACGCTACTTTCCTTACTCCATGGCAGTTCTTCTTATGTACTTTCTTCTTAATTTGCTGTTGTGCTTATCCCTTGACCTTCCGTATGCGACTCTTTCTTCTATTTTTCCTTTAATTTCACTCTTAAGAATAGTTACATACGTACATACCAATAACGCCGTTGCCTTCCGGGGTAGACTGACTCACAAAGTTTCATTCATGAATACATATTTGTACACCTATTTCTGCTTCAATAATTTCCTCCGTACTGTCCTATCCTTGCAAACCTCTTTTGCCTCATTTACCCCCATACACTGCTTCATACACGCCCTCTTGTTTTTATGACTCCTAATATCCCTCCTCCTAAGAATTTCCTCATCCACAGTCAACCACAACTTTCTCGGCCTACATCTACCTCTCGCACCATTAACTTCACTCTTATTTATCTGTTGCGTTATTCGACTCTCATCCATTCTCTCAACATGGCCTAACCAACGAAGCACACTCCTTTCATTTACATCCATTACTGGAGCATTTAACCCACATTCATTTATTACCCACTTATTCCTGACCCTATCCATCCTACTTTTGCCGCAAACACTCCTCAGATAACTCATACCCACGGCGTTTAGTCTACCCTTATGTACATCCTGACATACTATCATACAACAAAGTGGGGAGAAGTACACTTTTGTACACGGCGATTTTCGCTTTCTTAGACAGGCACTCATTCCTTGATATGATCCATATGCTACCTATCTCTTTCCTTCCAGCACTCGCACGTCTCTTTCTCCTCATCTATCCGTCCATCTTTCGCAAACATCTTACAAAAGTACACAAAATCATCCACGTGTTCAATTACTTCCTTAAACTTCTAGCAGGTAGTGGATATTCTTGATTTACATCCGATATTCGTCCATTCCATCGTGATATCAATAGGAAAGATTGGAGTGAGTAGGTTTTAGCAATATGGTTGTTATTTAGGTTGTCAAACTTCATTTTGATGACGCAGTGTCTTATCCATCGTCCTCGATGAATGGTTCCCAAAATCAATTTGCGATTACTCATGGTGGCAGCATTGTCGCCATTATCCAGAAATGGTTAAATGGACGGGGAGGTACATCGAATTAATTTTTGTATATTTAGTTTCGTTTTATGAATCGTAGCGAAAGTTTTCTCAGTTCATCTGGTTGAAAGGTAACCATTTTCGTATATTCATAGACAGGGAGTTGGCTATACTCTGGTACCTTTGCCGCTGACTTTACACGTACCATTCGTGGGAGTAAAAAAACGAAAAGTTGCACAAAAGGTGGGTTTACCGTGACAAGTTCCTTCCGCAAGTTTCTTCTGCTGAGACTTGCGGCGCATCGACGAATAATTTTTCACAATTTTCTGGATTCGTTGCTGTTTGCACTTGAAACAACACGCTTTGATAGCTACTTGCCAAAACTTTTGAAACTACTGAAAGCAAACTTGCAGAGTCGTTTAACTCTTCATTTAACGCCGCAAGTTGCTTGTTGCTTATACTAAGCTGCGCAATAAACTTTCCAGTGAAAGCCCACCTCATGACACTCCGTTGACATGAAATTCACCTTTATCCTCTTACTCGAGGGAATATTCGTATTCCTTTTCCCTGTTTCTGTCCTTTTATGGCTCGTTTACTGACGTCCCATTCCACACTCCCCTGCGGCGGCTGGGAGAGTATTCTTGTATCACTTTGCCCCTCGTTACTGGTCATGGGGATGGATAGAGTGGTATCTCCGTCAAGCAGGTGTGCGTTGCTTGCACGTGGGGTCACGCGGCAAACGATCGCCCTCGTTCCCCATCTATATCCTCAGCAGTTTCTTTCATCTCCGCACTTTCCCCAAGGTGAGCAGATGGTCCTCCGTTATCCCCCAGTGTCGTGCGCCTGGCGATCCAGGATAATTGGACTAAAAATGTCGCTGGCTAAACCACGATGTCATTCTGTTTTATGGAGGATTTCTGTACGGCGAGTTCACATTATCTTGCGCTCTCCCTCATAGGGCTGGTTGCTTTTTCCTTAACCGTGGTTGTAAATTGTTGGAAATAATGCGATGATATGCTTTTCATTTGCATTTCAGGTGAAACGATGTTATTGACACTTAACTGTCTGTGTTTATGCGTGGCTTATCTTGTGAAATAAATGTGTATCATTATATCACTTTGTCTTTAGGAGAAAGTTGGTCTTGAGAAAAAATAGATCCTTTTCACATCATTGACAATGTTTGGCTGTAATATGGTCGCTTAACAGATTCAAGAATGAGGTAACTTCAATTTGAAAATGTTGGTATCGTATTTTATCCAATATATCATCAAAGTTATGTATAAAGCTATTAAGCTTGTGATTATTTTTTGGGGAGTGAGCATTGTTGTTTTTTTACTAGTTTTCCATGTAATTTACCTGCGTTTGTTCTTTCCAAAACAATATTAGTTGATATACTTGGATGAAATATGCTTTTGTGAATTGATTGCTATCTTGACAACAAGAAGACCCCTACCACAAGAAACAAATGTGTAACTGCATGACATTGGCTTTGACGTAACATAAGACTTCATTTTATTTCCATTGATGTATCTTCTCCCCAAGAATAAATGATTTATTGATAAGTAAAAGAAAAAATACAAGTTTAACGGATGCCAGAGGTAATATACCGGTTAAAGCTATTTAAACGGTAGTAACCTCAAAAAGACCCGTGACTCCTTCACTCGCGGAAAGATATTTTTCAGTTAATGTACAATTTAGATTTTGAAATTGAATTCGTCCCTATCAGACAAGGCACTTGCGATGTTCTTATTATCTCAGGACTTGTGTTTGATGACTGTGTGCATATTGCAATAAGCGTGCCTTCGTAACTTGGCCTATCTGTAGAGACTTTGTCTCCGATTAAAAAATTCAATTTATATGCTAATTGAATGCTGACTACCTCTCTATTTCCTCCTTGCCCTTTCAGGATAGTAATTGAAGTCTACGAATTTTGTGGCACTGTTTTTTACGAACACCTGCATTAGTTATGAAGCTATTGCTGCGTCTTTTTATCTCTTTCCTAAAGTTTGTGATTTGAGAGATGTTGATGTTTCCACTTTAACGCTTTAAAAGTTTTGCATTTCTCGTATCGAATGAGGCAATTTTGATTTTATCACCTTTGGGGAATCTTATGGCATGATGCCCCATCCGCATCGAGCTCTGCCCGATAGCTTCCATAAACCGCGTCTTGCGGAGCGACCGATTAATGATTTTTGCTATAATTGTCTTCGTGCCAGTTTGTAGTTTATTACTGCTAGATGGTCAGCTATTAATGCCTTCCGCAAACCTTAAATTACAATATGAGTGACGAGAAACAATTCAAAAATGGTCTGCAGGAGAGGTTTAGAAGTAATCAGCGGGCACTTTTACTGCATAGAAGTTTATAAATGTTATGGTTTATTCCGCAAATAGCTATCGTGAGGATGTTCAGTGAACACAATGATAAATCTTTTGAGAAAATGTTTGCATCTGTTTCGGTGGATCATTTCATTTTTTAATGTTAATTTTACGATTTTATCTTCAGTATTTTTATCAATTATTATTTCTATTATAACTATCGATCGGTATTATCGGTTATCGATCATTAAATATTATCAATTATTAATAAATTATTATCCTCATTTCATGATCGATACTTTGATCATAAACCATGAAATTAAATAGTTTTATTCGCTACCGCTCTCAAGTCTGTTGGCGAAAACGGTCAACAATTGGCGATGATACTCCCGTCAATCGCAATGCACTCCTTCATGAAGGGAAGACGACGGGGACAACAGAACCGTCCTTTTTAGTATCGTCAGTAAACGTCGGTATCCAACCCCCACCCCCTATTTGATTTCTCAGATTTCGTTTGGACTCAGTTCGTGGGCAATGTACTCTACCGCTGAAAAGAGGCCTTCTGCGCGACTGCCACCATATTTCTCTACCGCTAATGTGGTTGCCTACTCGAAACCATTTCCGCAGCCTTTGGATGCGATGCTCAAATCTACGTCGTGCATGAAACAGAAACAAAACCTGGGGAGATCTCTTGGACCACCACCATGTTTCGCTACCGCTAATGGCGTTGACTACGCGAAACAATTTCCGTACCCTTTGAATAAGTTGCTAGAATCCGTGTCGTACGTGAATTAAAATGTAACCAGTGGGCCTCCTTTGGTCTACCACCATGTTTTGCTACTGTTAATGAAGTTGACTACTCGAAACAATATCCATAGCCTTTGAATTATGCACTGAATTCGTTACGTAAATGAAAAAAACAGAACCAGTGGAGCTCTCTTGGTCTACCACCATGTTTCGCTACCTCTAATGAAGTTGACTACTGGTCACAATATCCGTAGCTTTTGAATAAGGTGCAAAAACCGTGACGAACGTGAAAAGAAACCAATGGTGATCTTATGGTCTACCACCATGTGTCGCTACCGCTAATGAATTTGACAACGCGAAACAAATTCCGTAACCTTTGAATGAGATGCTCAAATCCATGTCTTGCATAAAAAGTAACAAAACCAGTGGAGCGCCCTTGGTCTACCACCATGTTTCGCTACCTCTAATGAAGTTTACTACTTGACACAATATCTGTAGCCTTTGAATAAGGTGCTGAAATCCGTGACGAACGTGAAAAAAAATCAGTGGTGATCTCTTGGTCCTCACCATGTTTCGCTACCGCTAGTGAATTTGACTACGCGAAACAATTCCCGTAGCCTTTGAATAAGATTCTTAAATCCGTGTCGTGTATGAAAATGAACCAAAACCTGGGGAACTCTATGGGTCTACCACCATGTTTCGCTGCGGCTAATGAAGTTGACTACTCGAAACAACATCCGTAGCCTTTGAATAAAATGCTAAAATCCGTGACGTACATGAAAATAAAAACAAAACCTGGGGAGCTCCCTTGAGGTTGTATTATGTTGTTTTTTGCGCTTTGGTCCAGCTCCTTTCATCCTCGCCCACTGCACTACATCCTTCCCTTAGCACCGCCATGCTTCATTCTCGTCTCTACGCGGGGGTCCGGCCTCCTCACGCGCCAACTTTTACTGCCTTGTGCTGTGCACATAACAGCACCGTCGAGGGGAGAAACAAACGGTTGGCCTGGGATAGAACTCATCTCCGGGATACGCGTTTCTTTGCGGGTTGAGCCTTGCTTATGAACTCATCATCCTCGCGTAACGTGAGCGAGGAATGCCGTAAAGCCAGGACGAACGGGGAGAGGGAAGGGTTTGTAATTCCTCCGGAGCATAATTTACGACGCGCGGGTCTAGTGTGTTTGTATTCAGTATTCACATGTTCGTCTTGTTTAATGCGCCTGGTGCGCTGGGAGAAGACTACTTTGAGTCCCAATTCTTATTAATGACGAGAGTTTCATTGATGACCCGATCCTCACCTCTCACGCGATCGATCCCCCGATGTGCATATTTAATTTTTCATTCCCCTCGATTTATTTAAACGCCGGTTCATGGGTGGAGGGGTAAATTAGGTCCCAGAATTCTATCTACTGGTCCTATAGAGGGTGGGAGAGAGCGGGAAGTCAGAAGTGAGGATTAGATTGAACTAGAGACCGAAATAATTCGCAAGTTGCCGTAAATGCGAATATTCTGCGAAAATTAGGGATAAAAGCGAAGTGTCTGCGAAATGAGTGAAAAATGTGCAAAATGAGGTTATGGATACAAAAAGAGCCGTGGGGAATGGCGATAAAAGTGTCTTGTAATGTTTTTATTTCTTCTACTTGCACAAGTTCCCCTTCTCTAAGACTGGCTTGCGTTCTACTTGAACCTGGAAACAATCTTTGACGTGATCGGTGAGTAATAGAAAAAAGTAGTATCCGATTCTAAAATAAATTAGCCGTGAACTAGGTGACATTTTTTTGAAATTATCATTTTTTTTCTAAATTAAATTAGCCAAAAAATTGATGACAATTTTTGGAACTTGTCCTTTTTTTCATTTTAGGAAAAAATTGTTCAAGTGTCAGAATGATTTGCCATTAAAAAGGTAGCAGGAGTTTAAACGCACTTATTGATTGAATTAATTATATAGTTGTGTTAGCTGCAAACTGAAACTTAAGCTTAAATAATTAAACTCTAGGTTATTCGGTAATAAAACATATATGTTAATTTCAGGAAAATAGATACTAATTTCGTAAAAAAATATATGCTAATTTTGCGAAAAATCGATGCTATTTTTCTAGTCTCTAGATTAAACTATCGTCGAGGATTGAGGTGACGAAATGATAATAATTAACAATGTTGACGCGTACTTGTGTTCCTTTCTAATATTGTTTTCTGTTTTTCCTGCATATTACTCGCAATATTTTTGATTCGAAATACTAACGATTTTTTATCTTGTATGTATTATCTATTTACGTTGCGGCAGTAATATTTCCTTCATGTGTTCTTATTTATAATTTTTCTGTAAGAAACTCATTAACGTACCTACCATGAATTTATTGATGTGCGTTACACTCATTTGGCTACCAGTGCGGATGCATAAAATCTCTATTTTAATTTAGAAATCATCTGCTTTCAGTCCAGGTGGCCTAATAGTTGGCTCCGGACGGCTTAATGCTTCCATATCGCTGTTCATGATTTATACTCATTCACGGACGCTAGGTGCTATGCATCCTTTCATAATTCGTGGGGATTTTTTTATTTGATGACAAAAAACGCAGAGAGAAATGTATGTAGGAATTGTAGAATGTGTCCAATTTATCCGGTTCTTCTTGCGTCTGTTCTTCTCTTCGGTTATAATGATCCATGTGGTCCTTTCCTCTTCTACTCCTCTGTAAACTTCTTCAATTTATATTTTGTCCGTCCATCAGCATCCTCCTCCAGCACCAGGTTTCGAAGGCTTTTAGTCTGTTTTGGTCAGTTTATCCAGTGGTCCATGCTTCTGATACATAGTGTGCCATGCTTCACACGAATGTTTTCACCTTGAATATCTATTATGGATGTAAATGTTTGTGATCGTTGCCAAGGTAATGTGTTGCCTCAATTTCCACATCTTGTTCACTCAGTCCTTGGCCCACTTAGAAAAAAAGAGTCTTCTCAGTCGAATCGTAAATAGCCGTTGTTAATTGTTGTTAACGTGAGACTGTGGCGACTATTCAATAACCATTGAAGAGATATGAACTACTTGATGCTGTGAATAATGGCTGACTATTTTTGAGACCTAACAGTTACTTTATAAATGCTAGAGAGGAAATATATTCTACAATAAGTGTGTTAGAGGCGTATGAAACTTCCGTCATGAGTCTTTTATCTGCTGTGTGGATCTTTTACTGTTAATTTTAAGCTAAATTGTTTTGGTTTATTACCTGTTGAGAGCCTTAGGAATCAGACGGTATGATCTAGATAGATTGTTGTGGATGTTAATGTGTAACCTACTATTCATGTGTGGCCTCGGAGTAGGTTCAACAATCTCGCCTTTATTTGTTATTAAATTGATAGTCATTGTCGCAATTTCTCATCCATAGATGATATCGTTGGATCTTGGTTTTGAAATACTTATAATATTTGTATCCGTCCTCTATTTCATTCCACTTTGTTCACCTCTTATTATTATTAAATTGGCGTAGAACGATATTCACGAAGTGCTAAAAATTTAATTGTGTATTGGTGTGATTAAATTTGAGGAGGAATTAAATATATCTGTAGAACGGCCAATGCTAAAAAAGTGTAAATTCGTCCCGCTTGTAGTACTACAGTTTTTATGTACTGCATTATGATAATTGGTAAGTAAAACCGGTAAGACGTGATTGTTTACGATCTGTCGACTGTATTTTACACTTGAACTGCCGCCTTTATCTCTAGACGGTGACTCAATCGACAAAGTTGTTTGTTTACGGAATTCTAGGCAACAGTTTTTGGCGACGAGCATCCATAATGTGTATTCATGGTCTTCACATACTGTTTCCTGGTTTGCAGTCCTATCTTCTTTGAGCACAGCAGTTGTCCCTCCTCCCCTCAGTCTTCTTTATAATTGTTCAAAACCGATATATCAGAGTGCATTTGATGATGGTATAAAAAAAACCGAAAGTACATTCTAAAATAAATTGTGGTGGTAAAAAAGTTTGTATTTTTCTTATTTCACCTTTCAACATGTAAGACTCTCAACATTGGAATTTTCCACCCCCCCCTCTTCCCACGCATGTTACTCTCGGCGCTCTGTTCATGTCATCTCTCATCGCAGCATTCCTCCCCCCTCTCCACTCCGACAATTCTGATTCGCGTGCGAACACGTCGCATCAATTCTGTTTCCGTAGCTTCGCATACTGCTGCTTGCTTTTTGGCGATTTTGTTCCCTTTGGGGTACGCGCCGCGGGACAAAAATTTTCGAAGCATCCTCACGGGCGTGAATGAATATTGATTCGGGCTGTCGATTTCGTGTTTCTTTTTTTTTAATTCTCGGAGGTCGCGTATTGGTGGCGCTTCATGATGGTGGTGGATAGGAAGAATGGTGGCGGCGTTGTTGGTGGTTGGGGTTGGAGCGGGATCGAAGAGAAAGAAAATTAAAGTTCGACAGAAAGCAAGGCTGGCACGCGCGTGGTCGATCTCTTGTGGGTATTACATGTAGACATATACCACCCTGCGTGCTTCCTCAGGGGTGTGTGACATGGGTCGTTAGGAGTACAGCCATATATAGGCGAGTGATTGGGGTTCGGGAAAACGAAAATCGTTCAGAATTATTGCATATTTTTGGTCTAATCTAAAGTGTCTGAGGAAACCAAGGAAAGAACAGAATTATTGATGTGGCGGATCTTGGTTGCTCTTGCTTATAAAGTGTCAGACGCAAGGGATGGGAAAGCATGTACGACAGAGATACGACAAAGTAGCAGAGAGTGCCTCCAGATTTCCCCCGTGAAGTATTTCGGTATCATTTTCCGCTCATATATGATTGATGTTTTGTAAAAGCTTACCAGAACACAGACTAGAAGCCTTCGAAGCCTGGTGCTGTAGCAGGATACTATTGATAAAATGGACGGACAAAATTAGAAATGACGAAGTGTACAGAAGAGTGGAAAAGGAAAGGACCATATGGAACACCATAGAAAAAAGAAGAACAAGATGGATTGGACACACCCTGAGACAGTGGATTTGTGAAGAACATAATTGAAGGTAAAATAGAGGGAAAAGTCCCAAGAGGAAGACCCAGGAATAAGTTCATGGACCAAATAAAGAGGAAAGTACATAGGAAGAGCTACCAGTAGGTAAGGGAACTAGCATTAGATAGGGAAGAGTGGAGGGCTGCAGTCAACCAATCCTAGGATTGAACGACCAATGATCAAATGATTGATGCGTGCCATCAAGTTTATACATGGAGCTTAAACATCAAGTTTATACATTGCATTACATATTCCCCCTATCCTTTGCGTTGTTGAAAAAAAAATGTGCTGTATTCACTGGCGGTATGCTTCATCTCCTTGGGAGAAAATATAACAACCTGACTTGCTTATTTTGTACAAGATTTATAGTTTTTATTTATATTATAGTTAAAATGATCATAGCCGATTAAAGCACTCAGCACTGTACGATGGAATCGGGTTTCGTGTGTAGGTCTAGACGAACGATTTTTGCTCTGTGGATTTTGGTACTTATTTGCACTATCATGATACTCAGTGGTCCACCTATTGTAATTTGACTGCAGTACTCGTGAAGGAATACTAAATTAGACCTTCGTTTTGTTGGATTTTCGATAACTCTCAGTTCGTAATGGAGCGTACTTCTTTAATTTCGCGAATAACGCACAAGTATTGTAAAGTGTAGGATATTTGGGTCTATGAAATTGCTGTAGTGTGCTCTTCACTTTGCAGCGTAACTGCGCAATTGCTCTTCATTTGTCTTATACCCTGCGCGATTCAAATCACACCAGGAGATGAGTTGAACTACGCTGGACAGCGATAGAACTTTGATAATCTGCGCCGCCATTGTTTTTTTTCATCGATTTTCAGTAAAGATATCAATCATGGATTTTGTAAAGCTTTCAATTTCTCTGAGGTAGCGAGCTAACATTTTTCAAGATTTATTTGGAATAGGTGCGATAACTCGGTACGCATCATTTGGCCCAGAACAATGTAGACTCTTATCGATGGCTTATTGAACGCTCTGCTTCCACGCGCATCGTTTCATTTGTCGTAGTTCGTAGGCGCTGATATGTCCCAATCTGCGCTTACCTCAGCATATTGAACGACTATTCCCAATAATTTTACCCCCGAAAGACGTCTCTAGAATTCATGGACGCGACAGATTGGCATTTTTGAATTGAGCTATTATAAATTCCACTTTTCTCCTTGAACAGTGGTCGGTTAGAGTCAACTTCACTTGTCAATTAGCCGTTGTGGATGTTCATTCATTTATTGGTCGTTCAATCCTAAGATTGGTTGACTGCAGCCCTCCTTCCTTCCCTATCTATTCCTTCCCTATGCTAGTTCCTCTACTTTCTGGTATCTCTTCCCATGTACTATCCTCTTCATTTGGTCCATGAACTTATTCCTTTGTCTTCCTCTAGGGAATTTTCGCTCTATTTTGCCCACAATTATGTTCCTCACAAACTCATTGTGTCTCGGTATGTGTCCAATCCATCTCGTTCCTCTTTTCTGTATGGTGTTCCATATGGTCCTCTCCTCTTCTACTCTTAATAATAATAATAATAATAATAATAATAAACTCGTTTATTGTTCTAGGAGTGAACTCCTTTGGAACATAGAAATGAAATACAGTGGTGTGCAAGACAATTAATGTGGGAATAAGCCAATCAGGAAACAAGAAAGGGAAGTTATCATATGAATTGCTAACAATAGACATATACAACATTATCATTTAGGGGATCGGGTTGGTGTGGTGGCTAGAGTACTCGCCTACCACACGGGCGGCCAGGGTTCATATCCCTGCAGTGGCGGATGATTTTCAGAGGAGCCCGATCTCTACTTGAGTGTCTTGTGGAGGGCACTTCAAGTGGAGTACTCCGTCTGTCGGATGAGACGTTAAGCCGTGGTCCCCTTGGCGCCTTTCGTTAAGAGCAGGCTAATGCCGACGCCGGGTTTCTATCCACCCTTCCTCCCTTACCTTTCCCCTATGGCGCAAATGACCTTAGCCGTCGGTCGCCTCCCCAAAAATCCAATCCAATTATCATTTAGCAATGTAGAAAAAGAACTGAATTTCTTCTTCTAGCAGAAAAACGAACATTAAACATATCAATAAACAAATAACACAACTTTTAAAAAGGAAATTTAGCCTAACAAATGAAAAGAAAAAAAAGGAACTGATGTAACTGTATATGTACCGTGAACTGATGTAAAAAAGGAACTCTTATGTACACTTCACCAGTTCTTATTTTCTCCGTCCATTTTATCATCAGCGCCCTCCTCCTGTATCAGATATCCAGTCTTTTCTGATCAGATTTTCCAATGGTCCATTCTTCCGATCCATAGAGTGCCACGCTCCATACGATTGTTTTCACATACTGTATCCTGGTTTGAAGTTTTATATTCTTTGAGCACAGAAGTTGTCTCTTTCCCATAAACGACTTCTTAGCTTGGGCTATTCTCCGCTTGATGTCCGTTGTACGTCTTCCGTTCCACGTGATGGAGCTTCCGAGATCGGTGAAGGAACCCACTATATCTAATTTCTCTCCTCTCAGAGTGACTTGTGCATTTAGCTTTTCTCTTCCGCATACTAGTATTTTATTCTTATCAGCAATTGGAACAAATGGAACATGCTGGAATGAAGGTCTACCCACACCGGCGTCGTACGCGAAAGCGGGACGTGGGAGTTGAATCCACGCAGTACAGCATTACGTGGCGGGAAACCACTGCAAGCAAACTGGCCGCGCATCCTGCCCTGCGGAACGCTCAGCTGCCGTGAATAAATTCCAGTTCGTTCCATGCAGCGTTTCCGCGTCCCCTAAGTTACAATGAGAAATGACGATCTAAGAGCTTATGGAAGTTTCCCAGTTGTATCCTCTGTGAGCATAGGCCTTATTAGTCAGACCCGAGGGCCCTAAGACCCCTAAACTGGGCCGTTCGGGTTATAGAGAATACCAGTGTTCTATTTTTTTACGCCGTTGGTGATGCAAGTGCTGTAAACCTTTGAAGCAGTTGCGAGACACTACATCTCAGATATAAGGTAAGAGATCTGATAGGCCTTCGGGCACAATATCTAGTGATTTCTGCGGAAGTAGTTACGCCTACGTTCTGTAAATACCACGGGTGTTTTGCTGTAGTATGCGCAAGAGTAATTCTTGCTTCTGGCGAATTTCGCTCCCGCGTCCCGCCGTCTGCGTTGTGGTGTGTGCGGACCCTAATGGATGGGCAAGCTCAATTCACCGTTGGAATTGTGATGCTTAATTAAATATCGATGATAATGGCATAGTTTTGCATTTTAATCACTTTATGGGCTGTTATATCATCAGTTGTGTTTCCTTCACTTGTGTGGTGTGTTCCGAGAGAATTGCTTCCCTCGACGGGGCCGAGCATACGCATCGTGATTGGTCGAACCATTTTCGTTGCACACTATTGTCCACCTGTCCATCAATGACTGCCGGAAACAAGATGGATACAGAAAGGATTCTCAGGATTCCATCCGGGTTGGAAGGTCCATGACCGACGTTTCGGCTGCTTACTCTGCAGCCGTCCTCAGGGAAGTGAGATGCCGATGGTTGGAAGTGTCCCTTTATATATAGTGTTAGGGAAGGGCAGGTGCGAAGCTGTTTTCCCGCGCTTTCCTCTGATTGGTCCGCGTTGCCTCTATGGACTTCAATACTGGTTTCCAAGTGTTGCTGAGGTGGAAACCGCTGTCTCTGTTGAGTTTTTTCTTCTCTAGTCGGATTTCGACGGCTTCTTTCACCAAACGGTCCCAAAAACCGTTTGCCCGGCAAAGTATAGTTAACTAACACTATATATAAAGGGACACTTCCAACCATCGGCATCTCACTTCCCTGAGGACGGCTGCAGAGTAAGCAGCCGAAACGTCGGTCATGGACCTTCCAACCCGGATGGAATCCCGAGAATCCTTTCTACATACTATTCACCGGGAAAACCTGAAATCTTTCAAGATGGATACACTAATGTATCCGTCCTCAAAACGTATTTCTCCTTTAAAATATTTCCGTCCGGTAAGAGCATTGATGAACACAATGACGGATTTAGAGTCCAATTAATGACGAATGGACGAATTACGGACGAATAAGTGAAACTTCTGCTATCTGATTGACTTCGATTTTTTTCCGATCGACGTCAAATTTTTATACTTATTCCCAAATGTCCCGTAACCTTGATATTATTTGAATATTATGATGAAGCAATTTTTCATTATGTAGACATTTATGACTAAAAATACTTCATTGTCTTAAATTACTATAATTAGTGAAGATTTATAAGAAATATTAATTTTATTTCATTGAAATAACGCATAATATTACCATATTGCATTTTATTACGTTTCCATAATATTTAATTAATCAACATGGTTCTTCCAAGTCTCATAAGGTATTCAGGTAGTTTATATTACTGCAAAAATAATATTTGTACTCTCATCGTTATAGGCATAGATTTTGCGGAAAAGTCCTGATAAAATTCATACGTCTTCCGTACAAATTTTTGTCCATACAAAGTACACATGAGCATTTACTTGCTTTTAAAACTCACTATGAAAATAAAAAAAAACAGTTTGTTTTAACTATGAAAGTGAAATGCCGTGTTTTTCTACTCTATAGACTTGCCAAAGCCTTGACAGATTCAAACTTCTGGAGACTCCGAGGCTACACGCCAGGCTTTGGCTGCTTGATAAATTCAGAAATGATATTTTTCAGAGCAACATAGAGAACATTATCATGACTTCAAACCACATTTCTAGGTCTGGCAGATGCGATGAAATAAGAGAGATACACTGCCGAATAGATAGGTACAAGAACTCGTTCTTTCCGCGAACAATAAGCGATCACAATAAAAATCAAGCTCACTAAATACACTCCAATAATTCATGTCACCATTTCATCTGAAAAAACTTACACCTTTTCACGGCTGGTGATCTAACTTCCCCTGCCACACGCCCATGCGGCGGCTCGTGGGGTATTATGTCGATGTAGATGTAGAACAGAAATTTGGGGTTCATCTTTTTGAAGACTGAGAGGGGTGTTAAAGCAAAATTTGAAAAACCAAACAGCGCTTGGATGGGGCTCCTCTTAATGTGATTTTTGATTACTCCTATTATTAAAGAATTGGATTTGTTGAAGATATTTTATTTTATTGTTTTAAACTACTTGATTTCATGATATATGCTTCAAGACTTTCACCTCGAATCACTGAAAAAATTATTTTTTTATTCTGGCTTTCCATTTTCGTATTTCCTCCATTATTTTCTTAAACGTCTATTTTGGGCTCTAAAATAATCAATATTTGGGCTGTTTCAGCGAAGAAATTTTTATTTACTTTGCAACCGCATCATTGACTGTGAATGGAAACTTATGTTTGAGTAACCCACGGCTCAGGCTCAGTGATCAACAGAGCAGAATTACTGAGAGATTTTATTTGTGGTATTTTCCACCCCAATCGCTCAAAACCGCGGTCATTGACCACAATACAGTGTCATGTATAATGTCACATTTGGAGGATAATTGAGGACCCCAGAAGTCAAGGGGTCTAAGTGACAAAACCATTGTTTAGAGAAAACTTAAGTCAAAGTTGAAAATGTTTGGTACAACCAACTAAGTAGTTAAGAGGCATTACCCTAGATAGCAGCACCTGTCTAGAAAATCACTTGGATCCCTTTACCACCTAAAACAATAATATTTTCACATCCCATTCCTCTACCTAACTTTTTTTTTTTCAAAAATGTCACTTAGACCCCTTGACTTCTGGGGTCCACAAATTTCATTCCTTCTTCATCCCATTGGAATTCATCGGTCACATTCGCATTGGAGTCACTATTCCAAATTATTTAAAACGCAGTAATTGTTTAAAGAGTCTAATTTTAACCCTCTTATGAACAGAATCATGAAACATCAGCATGATACTGTTCCTATATTAGTGTTTTAAAAGTACTATTTAAGAATTTTTTTAAAAAATTGCATTTGATTTGATAATTTTATTTAAAATATTACTTTATATAATAATATTTACGCAAGGTATACTTCAACATTACCTTCACAACGTGCCTTTTTTTTTAATTTCCCAATTTTTTCTTCATATGACAGCTGAAACTATTAATTTCATATCTCCACCAGGCACGTCATCGTCAGTGAATAGCGTCACACATTCATCTATTCAAATTGTTTGACAAACCGCCGAAAGAGACGCAACTTTCCACACAATTACTCCAAAGCGTTATAATTATGTCTAGCGCAGCAACTAAATGGAAAAGCCTCTTAAAAAGGAGGTATTTTAATGAGAATTTAGAGTATTTAATGGTAACATTTACAATACCGCAGACTTATAAATACACGAGCCAGGTTTCAGCGCTTAAGCGTCATCTTCAGGTCAATATTTTAATGATTTTTAAACGACAAATTTGACTCGCTCTTCCATGGAGGGTGAAATAAATTGTACGCAGTAATCACTGAATTTTGACGATGAACAATTATGTTAGAAGATATCGAAAATGACAGTATGACGGAATCTGGGAGGTCTTAGCAGCAGTAAATTCTCTGCAATTCCATACCCTTGGGGCTGTCATTTATGATCGGACAGTTTCGTCTGTCCCCTTCCCTATCCTCACGGATGCCTCTCGCCGTTGACTCTCGCTATTCGAGGCGAGGGTCGTCGCTTTTCTATCGACCGGGTGTTGCCGAAGGCGGAGAGGAGACTTTTGGCCCGTGTACATATACACACACTCTAGACGGCGAGCAGTATTCCTTCAGGGCCCAGCGAGCCATCGCTAGAATGTGATATTTATGAAATCCGCCGGTCTTTTCGCTTATGGTCCGTCGCCTCTTCTCCCTCAACGTAATTTTGCTTAGCCGGGATCCTGTATTTGTTTTCTGACACTTTTGGCGTCGCACGACCTCGATCGTCGTGTGCGGAGTTTTAATCTTCATGTGTGCTCCATCTTTGAGGTGTCACTCGGTGAAAATCTGGTGGGTGAATCAAATTTGAAAACTCATTTATGATGAATTTTTGTCTTGTCCCACTAATATATCCACTCAATCGCTGTTGGACGCAATACAGAGTATCGTCTTGTCAATTATATGAAAACGCACAAAGTATCATGTCGTTTATATGCAGTTAAATAAATTTAAGCAAGTAAATTACAGAGAATTAAACTTAAATATATATCTATATATATAAAAACGAATGTATGTCTGTCCTGTATGCATTACTACACTGTTGATCCGATCGCCAAGAAACTTTAAGAAGTTGTTGAGTACACTCTTGCGAAGGTTTCGAAGGTTTTAGGTAAAACATTTTTTTAAATTTTTTTTCTTTTACGCATTTTCCTTGACAACCAAATAAACAAACAAAAATAAACATTAAATCAAATCTTAATTAACGAAAATGAAATTCTGAATAGCTACTCAACAAGTAAGTACTCGAATTATGTACTTAGCTATAATGTTCTTTTAGCCTGGCTGTGCAGGTAGTATGATTACAGTAAAGGGTTTCAAAAAATTGTCTCTCTACTATATATTAAACAAGTTTTACAAATTTCATTGTTTTTATTTTACCATGTTATTTTTTATCATTCTGTCAATTTTTCAGTCATTTGACTTATAATTATTATTGTGGGCAGCGATTGTTCCGGGTTTCCATCCGCGTGTATCCATTATTTCGGACAATATTTCGCCAACGTTCCAGTTGGCTTCCTCAGGTCCACTGAAGTGACGATGCAGGAATTGGTCCTCTTAATATACACGTAGTTTGGCGCCAAATTTGTGGAGGTGTGCTCTCATTGGTTGGACTCTCTGAAGACCCGTTTCCACGCGCTGGCGAGGGTGTAGCCGTCTTCGCGGTTGAAATTCGCAGGTGTTTTTGCGATTTCAATTGCTTCCCTGATGACTCTTGGGTAATAGCGGCCTTCTTTATTCAATAATGAGGCGTTGTCAAAGTCAATGCTGTGGGTCGGTCCACTCCATTGATGTTCGGCCACCGCTGACTGGCTGAATTGCCTGTTTTTTGCGGCCCTTCGGTGTTCTTGCACTCGGCATTTCAGAGCTCTTGAAGTCTGGCCGATGTAGGAATTGCCGCAACTACATTTTATTTGGTATTATAATTATTATTGTTCATGGGAGATATTGTCACATTGTTTACTTACTATTGTCTCACAATTGTGTAGATGCTCTGCAGAAGAAAATATTAATTTAATAAAACAATTACTTGAAATGTAGTCTGTTATCACAACTACTTACTAACTCCTCACCTCTTATATAAAGAGTTTTGAAGGAAGTATGATCCCGAGCAACGCCGGGTAATTCAGCTAGTGTACTTATAAAAGAAGTGAAGGTAACGAAATGCTTGTTCGATTGCATGACCTAGCTGTTTCTCAAAAAAATTCTCTGGGCATTCATCTACAAACAACCCTTCGAGTCACCGCATGAATGTGTTTGGGGGGGTGTGTGGATTCCAGTCGTGTAAAGATGTGTAAGGTTTTGGGAGATGAATTGGTGACGTTCATTTAGTGGGGCTCAGTTTTCATTGTGGTCGCTTATTGTTCGCAGAAAGAACGAATGTTTGTACTTATCTGTTCGGCAATGTATCTCTCTTATTTTTATCGCTTCTCTCAGATCTATATTCGTAGTTAGGCGCCGTGGTAATATTCTCTGTTTTACTAATACTATGTGTTCGCTGGTAGCAGTTTTTAACGTAGCGTACAGGTTTTCTTCGTATGTTATTAATTTTCTGGTTAAATCTCTACGAATTGTATCCCAATATGCATGAAATTTACTAAATATTACAAACTACCGAGTAAAGGTAAACAGAGAATAAATACAAGTGTACTATGAATGAAAATAATTACTGATCTCAACTAATTGGCCAAGGAAATGATAAGTAACGTACACTTACAGGGGCTTACTCAAACATAAGATGGTAATAATATTCCAACGCCACTTAAAAAATTTATCAAACTTTAGGTTTTTTAAAAAATTTTATTTCAGGTTCGTAAGATTAATTAAATTAAAATTGTCGCTACTAAGTGACTGAGAGATTGCTTAAATACTTCAGCGTTTTTTTTGTGGTTACATACACCTTATGAACGCATGCATTATAAATTTCGGTATTTTGCTTTTTATCTGTTGTGATTACTCTTGCCTCAAGTCAGGAACTTATGATTTAAAAATTTATAGGACAACATGTGATGCAGAAAAGTGTATTACAGTACTTAAAATACAGAAATATTCAATGTAGTCTGTACACTGTGGTGTCCCTTGATTAGATGAACCGGCTATTAAGATGAGTGCTTTATAGTAGTGGTGGGCAGCCATAATACACTGTTTTTGCTGTACATTTTGCGCGAGTTATTATGTTAAAATGTTGGAGGAATAAATATATCGTGGACGATGATTGCTAGAATTTTTTGAGTGTGTAAAAAGGGTGAGTGTGTCATAATGGCAAGTCGCGCACATGTGTATGAATAAAATCGACATGATAATACCTTTGCTAAATCAATTTAAACCCAATATTTTCTCTAAATGAAATGCGATCACATAACCAATCGAACGATGAAAATCTTTAAATGCATCAGATCTGTTTTTCAACCACTAAGATATTGTTTTTTTATGTGCACCCTTCTTCGGTTTTTCCTATCAGCCTTAGTTACCGCTCTGCATTTCTTTTGTGTGGTCGTTCCCACTCTTTTTTAGCGTTGCTCGAGGGACTTGATGCGCCCGCCAGTCTCATTTTGCAAGGCAAACGGACCACCGGTGGAGCTAATATCGGTGGATATACCTTCTTGTTTCCTCATTTTTTGAATGTATTTCTAGTTTTTAACAAAAATTTTACGCAAATCTTTTTTGTGTTCCGTCGCATATCGGTCGTTTGTTGGACAACACTGGTGGGCTAGTGGGCGTTCTCTCCACGCTAGCTCCATCATGTATTTGGAAATGTGAAATTAGAACTCGTCTCCGCCTAGCGATCATTGTATCACCAGTTATAACCCAGGGAGCTACTCAATTTCGGATATACCTGGTGCTCACAAACAAAGCGGGTTTCCGTAGATCTAGTGGGATTTCATAGATCGCAATTTCCTTTAGTTGGTTTCAATCGTTTCAGGCGTAACCTTGTGGAAGTCCGTTTTTAATAAATGATAACACCAACTATGTTTCAATCCACAGATTTAATTTTATTGGTACTACTAGTTTCGACGCTTCTGCGTCATCTTCAGGTACCTGAAGGTACCAGTTGGTGTTATATTTTATTTCCTTTAGTCCTTACCCGCAGTGGTCCCAGGTATGGGCTTCCTTCGGTCAATTCTGAGCTTTTGGTACAAACATCTTGTCAGATATTGGCATTGATTTATTTTTCGAACCAAATAGCATAGTTTTAAGATAGGCCAGTTCCCTAAATAGAGGAAAGCCCTCGATTATAGAGACATTTTAAACGGTATCACACACGATTTCTTCGCAATATCTCCGCTAAAAATTGAGACAGGGAAGTAATTTGCTTGGAGCAAAAAGAAAATAAAATTTTCTGTTTCAGTTGCTATGCATTCCTCAGTAGAAAAGATTACTTCATCAGTGTTATGAAGTCTATTAAAGGAGAAAAATTTGGTCATTGTCGGTTACCAACTGTCTTGAATATCTTATGGAAGTAGCGCAAGTTTCGGCAGAAAAAGAAAGGCACAAATCTCGAGTACTTAACAGGCAATTTTTACTTCATAAATATTAGTCCACGCCATTCTATTTTATCATCACTATGGAAACTACCAAACGCTTCTAACAAAATGCCGTTGCTTGGTAGTTAAGAATTCGTGAGCCCCATGTGCATAGTGCAAAAAATATTTAAAATGACCCCTCTCTTCCTGAATTGTTGCTAGCTTCTCGCTGGCCACCCAGTATGTGGCATGTTTGTTATCTACCAACGTTCAAGTTACTGTCATACTTTATAAATTCGTAAGGGAAATGCAGATACGGACTTTGACGCAGTTATGTGCACGGTTGAAATCGATGCGTGGAAATTTTCCTCGTGAAAAATCATCTGAATTGACCTGGTTTCAAATCTGGATCTCTCACCCACTTGGATTGGTGGTATCCTGTCCAAACAATGCACAAGACAGGTTTTCAAGTCATTCAGGCTCCGATTCTGATCAAGTCAGCTGATTTCATCTTAACAAACTACCACGCGGCTGTGTTATGTCATAATTTCCTTGCTGAGAAATTAGAATGATTAGTCGTGATAGCGTATACTATCTTCATTTTCCATTAAATTCACATGCTTTTTTGTGGTATTTTTCATTCCTCAGTCTTATTTCCCCAGAACTGTCTTGCTTGATCCATCAAATTTATCTTTAGTTTAAAATAAATTTAATGCGTACTCGAAGGTATTCGACTTTTACCCGGATACGCTGTTCTTGTGCCTGTATCATTCACCTCATCATGTAAGCTCTGCTCGTTACGAACGATTAATGACACGTTCCAGGTCCCAAAGTCGTTAACGAAGGCTTAAAACTCTTTTAAAACGAACCTCACAAATATGTGATATACATTTTTCTTTGGGGATTATTCCCTTGATCCCTCGGTTATATTAGTTCTCGGGAGGACTGAAAAATGCCAGTCAAACATTGTCGTCCGATTTTGGAGAAATAACTGCCACGTGTTGTGCGCTTCATAGTCGCTCCGTATTTTTTTGTGGCACGAAGGACGGAATTCATCACCATTATGCAAGTTATCGCTTTTCGTGGATTGCCTGCGGTTGCGTGGCTTTCGTGAAATTTTGTGGGGCGTATAAATTGATATGGATTCTGCAACAACTCGGACATCGTCCTCGTGCCCACAGGAAGGGATACTGTGGCTTCTGCGTTGGTGTCAGTGATCATTGACTCCGTGTCCATTATTGAAATGCGGCGAACGGGAAACGCGACACGTGCCGTATCATAGCAGTGTGCATAGGAATACATTGGTTAAAGCAGATAGCAATTAATGAGCCAATTAATTTTGACGCTAGGTTAAAATTTAACAGAGAGCTAAGCGTAAATTATCGGAGAGAATATCAATTATTATTAAAGAGAAACGTTGGCAAGCTTTTTTCATACTTATTAGTAGGATCTACGAGGAAGAAGCATTGGCGAAGGACTTCGTGAAAACAGTCTTGATTCTCATCCCGAAAAAGAAGAGTGTCAGAATGCACTAAGACTATAGTTCAATCAGTTTGATTTCACACGTAGCTCAAGTTGTACTTAAAATAATCAATGAAAGGTTGGAGAGTAATGGCCAGTTACTACTTGGGCGATGACCAGTTTGGATTGCGGAAGGGAAGCTCAACTCGAGATGCAATTGCGTTGATGAGAACACTTATCGAAAGAAACATAAAGGGTAACCAGGATGTTTTCGCTTGCTATGTTGATTTCGAAAAGGCTTTGTACAGAGTAATGAGGGAAAAACTGACGGTAATTATCGGAAAAATGGGAATAGATTGTCGTGACAGGAGACTAATCCGAAGCATAATTATGGCGCAAAGAGGTCAGATGAGGGTGGCTGACGGTGAATCAGGGTGAGCAACGATAGTTCTCAGGGTAAGATAAGGGTGCCGTTGTCGCTTTTCCTTTATAACATTTATGCTGAGGAAATAGTGAGACAGAGTCAACGGAGTCTAGGAAATGCTAGTGTTAGTTAGGCCCCTTAAAGTGTAGAAAACTGGGGTGAGATTTTTTGACTTTCATCAAAACCTACTTCACCGATGGAATACTTAAAAAAAATGGTTTTGAAGGCAAATTTGATATTGATCAAAGAATAATTCAGGAGGATAAGTTCTCCCATCTTGGCTGCTGCCTCTATCACATCAACCTCAGAGTTATAGACTTAAAAATAACCAGATTAAAAATGTATCTCGGAACCATAAGAAATGCATTTTTAAACATAGGTACCCCAGGACAGTTTTAAAACATTATTACACAACGGCACTTCCAACGCTGCCATTAGGGGACGAAGTATGGGCCTTAGCATCAGCCAGATGAGGAAGATAGAAGCGGCTGAAATGAAATTACGAAGATGGTATTCTCTTTAAGACTATAAGTGAAATAAAAGCATCCGCTCGTAGCTAAACATCCCGTTTATCACCGAGATTATTGAAAAAATATCGTAACAATCATCGTTATATACTCCGTTTAATTTTCAGTTAAAGCTGGTTAGAACTGGCAATGAGGGTGAAAAGATACTGAATACTGTGATAAAAGGGAAGATTTGTAGCAAGCGGGTAAGGAAAGGAAGACAATAGGGTTAATATTTGGAATGAAAAGAGGCCGATGATGAAGAAAGAAATCGTGCTGTATGATGCTTAATAGCTCAGTGAGCATGCTTGCACCAGCAAAAGTTCCGAGTTTTTTTATCCTCTTGATCTTGAACCCTATTTAACCAATAGATATCTCTATTAATTATGATAAATATTATAGTTTGACTATGTGGTGTTGTTGAAAAAATGTGCGCATCAAACAAACTAAGAGAGAATATGATACATACTTACTCTCTGTTAACGCGATCTTCAGCAATTGCCAAATTTCAAGCTATCCGGGACTAGCCACGGAGTACCACTTCTACGGATTAACCACTATGCACAAATGTGCGAATTTCCACAGAGAAAAAATCATCCGCCTTGACCGGGATACGAACCCGGATCCCTCGATTTCCGGCCGAGTTCTGTGGCCAGTTAAGCTACCGAGGCGTCCCCTTCCCCTGTGGATTTCTTTTTGTGACCTTTAGCAGTAAATCCCGGTCAAGGCGGATGATTTTTTTCTCTGTGGAAATTCGCACATTCAGCAATTGCGTTGGTAGTGTGTCACTTACGAATCACCTTCCAATGATTCAGGAATAATTAATGATTTAATACTATACCATGGCTCTTGGCTTGTACCCCATAATCCACGTTCAATATTTCATAATCTTCGTTGCATCCACATCCATTTCAAAACTGAACTAAGTACCGTCGCGCTGCTCCTTGAGGTCGCTTGTTATGAAATCTCGCCGATGATGAAAAAGTAATTTCGCATTGACTTATGTTGCTTGGAAACAAAAACAGATGCGTGCGAACGGATGCGAGGGAATAACTTGATAGGGATCAAGTTACTCGGAGCTGCGTAGTGCCTCTTGAAAGAACTTCCCGTTGGAAATGTAATTCAAACGGTCCTGAAACTTTTAGGCGGCTTTGCACTTGAAAGTTACTCCTTTTGCAGTGGGCTTAGAAGTCGCTTGTAAGTGGTACTTCGATGCATAAACCGTAAGCTCATTCTTTTATGGCTGTTGGGAGTTGACAGCGGTAGTAGTCGACCGTTGTTTGCTTTTGCACGAAAAGTTGACCGGATTCCATTTTCTCTGCAAGTAGCAAGGCCAAAATATAAGTGAAATTGTGATTAAAGTACTGTGAAAGGGTAAAATGTTAGCTGCAAATTACTCTGCCGGAGGAGGAATTTTTATTAGAACTGTATGAATTAATCTGCTGGATGAATGTTTCTCGGGTGTTCCACCGGGTAAGCAGGTCCATTAGTCCCGACGTTTCGGAGAACGAATTGCTCTCCATCATTCAGAACTCCTGAAGATGGTGAGCAAGCCATTCTCCAAAACGTCGGAATTCATAGACCTTCTTACCCGGTGGAATACCCTAGAAACAACCATCTACCATATTCATTTTTTACTTTCTTCGTTCATATCTTTGACTTTTAGAGGAAAACCTGAACCATTTTGTAAGGAAAGCTTTGCCCTTCTAGTAGCTAAACTATTTTAGAAGTGGCTACACCAGCTACTTATATAGAAGTCAACTTCCATGTGCGAAGCTTAAATTTTTAATTAATATACATACATTCAAACTTCACGCCGTTCACTTGAGTCTTAGATACAATCAAAAAAGTTAAATTCTTGTCAGGCCTCTTAAGATGATTCTACTTTAATAATTTCTATCACGCCACCTTAAACTGCTACAAGGGAACATAGTGTTCCTCAGCTTTTTTAGGGATTACATTGGGAGCCTCTAGAGACTCGCAGGCTACGTGCGAGGCTTAGTTTTCTTGAGAAATTAAGAAATTATGTGTTTCAGGGCGACGCAGAGAATATAATTTTGACGCGATACTACCTTACAATGTCCGACAGAAGCGATAAAATATGAGAGATACATAGCCGTACAGATAGTTACCATTATTCGTTATTTCTAGGATCAAGAAGTGACCATATTATTATGTATGATACATCTTGAAAACTGACTTTTTAAGGAAAAAGGTTATATTGTTTAATTCACCTTTTGAACAGACCTTGTGCATTGCGGAATTCGATGCATTGAACCCTGCGCCGTGCAAAATTCATATCGTGATGAAACTGTGTAGAAAGTCGATTGTTGAAGACTGACTTCACCTCTTCGTGTCGATTGCTCTCTTAAGATTTCCCTTAGCTCATATTGTTTATTTGTTTTTTTTTCTTCATTTAAATCGTCGATTTAACCCTTAGAAGAGCATTAGCCTGTACTTTTTTCCTGCTCCAAGGGTTCTCCCCAGAGCAAATAAATGTTATTTTATCTTATAAATGTGCCGCAATGATCGCCGAAGTTTGGGAATTTTCGACATTGTTTACTTTTTTCGTTCATTTCTCCTACTTCTAGAGAAAAATCGGAACCATTTTGTAAGGACAGTGTTGTACTTCTAGTAGCTATACTGTTCTAGAAATGGATACCCCGGCTACTTATATGAAAGTAAATTTCCATGTGCAAATATCCATGATAAAATATATAACACAATATGTTTCCACCAAGTTAAGCCTGAAACGATTTCATACGTTCCATGTGCAAAGTTTCTTTTTGTTCATTTTCTGAACTGACCTGGTGCAAAATTCGATGCTGTGAACCCCTGCGCCGTGCAAAATTCATATCGCCGTGAAACGGTCTAGTAAGTCGACTGTGTTGACAGACTTCACCTCATCGTGTCGCTTTCTCACTTAAGGTTTCCCTTTGCTCGTATTGTTTATTTGTTTTTTTTCGTCTTTATTTCAAGTCATCGACCGGGAAGTCTATTACTTATGAAGAGACGGTGTCGCTTTCTGCCAAATGTGCTTACCCCATCACGACGTCTCCCCCCGCGTTCGTTCGCCTCGACCCGAGCCTCTTCCCGCCTTAAGTGCTTGGCCTCCGTGACGACGTCTTAGCGCAACGAGGAGACCCTCTAAGTCGCCCGCTCGATATTCGCACGTGTGTGTATATGTATGTGTATATACATACACACACACACAAACACAATAGAAAACTTCGCCAAATGACCAGAAACACAATAATAGTGGAAACTTACACGTGGGTAAAAAGAGGAGGGTAAAAAGAAAGTCTTACTGGAAACGTTTCGGGTGTTAGCCCTTCCTCAGTCACAGAGAGAACTGTCACAGAGACGCTCTGTGACTGAGGAAGGGCTAACACCCGAAACGTTTCCAGTAAGACTTTCTATTACTATTATACTATTATACTATATACCACTATTATACATTATTGTATATATATATATATATATATATATATATATATATGCATACACACACAATATAAAACTTCGTCAAATGGCCACAAACACAATAATAGATGAAACTTACAGGGGGGTAAAAAGACGAGAGTGAAAAGAAAGTCTTACTAGAAACATATCCGAGATATACACTATATCGCCTTAACTTTCCTTTCACCCTTCTTTCCCCGGTGTGTGTTTTCTAGTGTTTTTCAGTTTTATAACCGATCCCCTGAGCCTTCTTGTCACACTCGGGGAAGGCTTTGTGGGAGTTCTTACGGCGGCGGGGCCTAATGGGCCGTGAAAATCAATGCAGTCGAAACTTTGGTCCATATATCGATTCGCGCCACGCGTCTCCGCCGTGAAAACCGATCCCCCTGCTCATATATTCCCTTCTCGACTCATATCTTTTTCTTCCCCCGTTTTAGTCCACTCCTCCTGAAAAGAAAGCCGGTTTAAAAAGTATTTTTTTTTTAATATAATTTTTTCATTTATTTAATAACTGTCTCTTTCCCCAGCTCTCTTCGAAGTTTTTTTTTCTTTTTACTTCAGTCCCTAAACCACTTAATATTGGAATATGAATGTAATTTAGCCGTCCCGGAATAAAAAATCTTCCTTTATATTACTTTGCGTCATCGTCGGAGGTGATTTAAAAGTTGAAAGAATGAAACTCAGGTTTTTTTTGAGGACGAGGGTGTAGGATGTAAAGGAATTGGGGGTTGGTGGGGGAACGCTTTTTTCCCTATTTCGTTCGCTTTTTTATTAATTAAACCAATGGCGTGCTTACTCACTTTAATGAAACCCTTGTAGTCGTTTTTTTTTTCATTTTTCTCTCATCGTTGTTACAGCTTTTTCAGTTATTAAGAGGGGATTCGCATCTTTTTCTTATTGACATCGTATTCAAATTAACTCTTTTGCAGCTTTGTACACAAGTATTGTTCCTCTGCGATTCTTTAATTAATGCAGATGATGCTTAAAATAGTATTTCCATCTCATTTCATTAATTTCGTTACAATTTTTCCATTCTGAACTTGTTCTCCCTTCATTAACTTCTCGATTCAATAATTTTTTTTCCATTCAGCGATGATAAGTTTGAGTGTTTATGTACAAAATGAAAAAAACATCTCCCTCGCATATTACAAATGTTCATTTTCGCCCAATCCGAAATTGCCTCTCAGAATAATTTCAGGGTTTCTCAAACGTCATAATCAAAATGTATTTATATAACCGTTCTATGGGACACTATTAAATGCAATCAGCCGTTTATCAATAGTGTTGACGTCAAAGGCATCTTGGAAGTCTTAATATATTAAATGGGCTGCTGGATTTCCTGATAGACGATGTAAATTGTTTTTTTCGTACATGGTACCGTGTCCGGAGCTTTATCCCGGGAGGGTATTGAGTAACCTCGACTATGTCGCGTTTTTGACTTGACCTCCTCGACAGTTCCCTACCTTAAAAATACGGTGTTTGGAGTTGCCGAGAAGTTGATAGCGTCAAAATTTCGTTTTCGTAGGGGTTTTTCTGTCATGCTTTCCGTCTATGGTTATATTCAGGCTATGCGCTGTCAGGCTTCCCAATGCCTATGCTGTCAAGAACCTTCTGTTTGCCATTCTCAGTGCATAGCCGAAACATTTTGTGAAGCTTCGTATGTGAGCAAAACCTTCATTTTATGGTAGGAGCGTCTGAAGAAATTACAACTTGGCTGTTTCCACATAAGGTTTTATTGTTACCGACCATGGTTTCGTTACAGAGTAACATTATCAAGGTGATAACCACCTTGATAATGTTACTCTGTAACGAAACCATGGTCGGTAACAATAAAACCTTATGTGGAAACAGCCAAGTTGTAATTTCGTCAGACGCTCCTACTATGAAGGATTTCCACGAAGTCACGCCCGCTACCATTACTTCATTTTATGGCTTTTGCCTGAATATAATTCGTATCTTATGAGTGGATATTTTCTTAGCAAGGGTTTTAAAAGAAAAATATTTTATGAAGCCTTCAATGATAATGTCAATTTATTCGAGTCTCAAGGGTACGATTCCGATTAACAATATTTTTATACATTCATATCGTAAATCTCAACCAATGCAATCACAAGCATTCATGTTCTGCATAATGTGTAAGCGTCCTGACGGTACTCAATTTCGATGCCACTATGAGAAGCAAGCCGAAACTATTCCCCATCGGCATCGCGGTCGAAAATAAATAATTGGTCGATGAATATTGGAATCAAATTCAATGAAAATATTAGGTTAAGTTCCAGTATGATTCATTAGTTTCATGTGTTAAAGATTTTTCTTTACTAAAGCTTGCTTGATGCGTGCTTGTTTTTTGGGAAGTTAGTTCAATTATTGGTTTCATTGATTCTGAACGATGTCACTGGGAACCTTGTATTCCTCCACTTTGAAGAAGAAATTTGGTAAGTGAAGCATTTAAGAAAACGTAGAAATGATACCTTTACTGCCACGAAATTAACGCGACATGTGGCATGTAATTAATAAATCTTCGGCCCAACCAGTTTTATGACCATAGTGAGTTCTTTTCATTCATTTATTTATTCAAATCTAAGATTGTTTGACTGCAGGCCTCCACCCTTCCCGGTGTAATGCTAGTTCACTTACTTCCTGGTATCCCTTCCTATGTACTTTCCTCTTTCTTTGCTCCATGGACTTATTTCTGTGCTTTCCTATTCTCTCTGGGGACTTTGCCATCTATTTTACCTTCAATTATGTTCTTCCCAATCCCATTGTGTGCGTCCAATCCTCCTTGTTAGCTTTCTTCTGTATGGTGTTCCATATGGTCCTCTCCTCTTCTCTTCTTATGTCCACTTCATCCTTTCTTATTTGTCCGTCCACTTTATCTTGAACATCCTCCTCCAGCACCAGGTTTCCAAGGCTTCTAGTTTGTTCTGGTCAGCTTGTTCAGCTTTCCCAATGTTTTTTTTATTACCTCAATAATATTATATATTAGCGAATTCTATACAGCCGTCGGCCGTCTCTCGCATCCTCTTCTCCAAGCCTCCTTGTCTCTCCAGTCTTCATTCTCTAATTGTCTCCTTTTCATATCTTGGGTGACTTGCTTTGTCCAGTCTTCTGGTGGTCGTCCTCTCTTTCTCCTTCCGGGTGGTTGCCAAGTTAATATCTTTTTTGGCCAACGTTTCTCCTCCATTCTTTTTACGTGTCCATACCATTTTAACCGTCTTTTCTCTATTTCCTGTATGATGTTTTCTTTTACTTGCATAATTTTTCTTATATTTTCATTTCTTATTCTTTGTAGTTTAGATTTTCTGCTGCTTCTTCTTAGAAAATCCATTTCCACGACCTCCAGTCTCTGCCTATCCCTTTTGGTCATTTCCCATGTCTCTGCTCCGTAAAGGAGTATACTCTGAATAATTGTTTTATATATTTGCAATTTTGTTTTCCTACTTATGTCTTTCGACCATAATATGCTATTCATTTTATGTGTTGCCTGTTTAATAAACTCAATAAACAATCGTAAAATAATTGTACAATAAATCATACCATGCCAACGCCTACATAGCATGAAATTCCGTCTAAGATGGCTAATTCGCCAATGGTGAATTAATAAACCATCTTTGCTCTTACGAGATCGTTGCGGCATGTAATTAGAGAACCGTCGGCACCTCGGGAAACAAAGAGGACGTGAGAGGAGAGTTAGTTAGAGTAGGGGAATACGGTGGTTGCGGAATAATTATCTCGCGTAACGGGCCGGATTTATTGGGCGTTGGAACAATGGTCGTGTCTTTCATTTACTCAGTGCCCACAGAATGAATGGACGGAACGGATTGTGTGCTCATGTTTCACCGTTCTTCTGCGACAGATGAGAGAGAGAGAGAGAGAAAGCCTTAACTAGGAGCGTGTTCTTTAATTGCTTTAGCAGTTCGCGCGACGATAAGGTCAGTGCCCCTCCCCTCCCTATTTGCGGGCGCTGCAAAACATTCTCCGAGCTAGCCGTACACCATGTCCGCGCGGCGAGCGAAGAATTCATTCATTTATCAGTGCCTGTCACTTACTCGCTAAGCATGCTTAATGCTCTGTTTCTGTCTCTATATTCCCCCCCTCCCATACTGCTGAATCTCGGCTGCTTTCAAAAAATCCCTCTCGGTCCTTCGGCTATGCAAATGTTCGCCGCGTTTCACATCTGTCCTGAAATTTTAGCGGTGAGATATGCTTTTTGCTCATTGCTCTCTCGAACAAAAAATATCTTTCGATAAGAGCCGTGGAACTGGTGACATCGTAAGGTAGGCTTTTTGATTTTTTCATTGAAACCTTCTAGACAGTGAAGGACGTTTCGTGTTGTCGTATTTGCAATAATTTTACAGACTGATTGGATGTAATAGCAGATTGGTACACTTGCTTGTTGGATGTAAGCCACTGTTCTCATTGCTCCATTGAAAATGGCTCATTGAAAAGGTTTAAGCCTCTAGCAAGCTTTTCAGGGAAAGTTAGTTCCATGACATGCCTACGTTCAGGCTATGTGGCGTCACTATCAAAAACCTTCTGTCCGTCATCGTCAGTGCAAAGCTGAAGCAGTCTCTGAAGTTTAGCATGTTGGCAAAGCTTCATTGCATGGCTATAATTCCTGAATCTGATTCGTATCTTATGAATGGATTTTTTTTAGCAAGGATTTAAAAAGAAAAATCTTTTGTGAAGCTGTTAATAGTAATGATAATTTATTAGTTTCTCAAGCTCCATATATCAAGTTAACACGTATTCTGTAGGTTTCCGTTTGGTTTTTCCAGCATTTTTAATCATATTAGCTTGTGCTGAAACCCTTTCCGGAATGGAAAATGGAGATAATGTGTTCTTTTACTCGTGTCATATGTTTGATTTTCATGCAGTAAGCCGTAACTATATTTCTCCACGTCATGTTTTTATTAGTAAAATTGTTATCTACGCATTTACAAATCCTTTTCCTCGAAACGTGATGAATCTTTGTTTGTGAGTACAAATGTTATGCGCGAATAATGCATTTATTTAGTTATATTGAAATGGCATTCCACAGCCCTCTTGCAAAATCATTCACCATTGCTTTTCGATTTAGTGTAACGTGCTCCGTAGGTAAAGATCGTTCCTTACGTATTGTCTCTCATTGCTGGATAGCAAAATCAGAGATTGGCAGTATTCCCAGGAAGATATAGTGGATCACTCTCCATATCCGTGTAAAGCCCAGCGATGCTAAAATACGATCACTAAGCGGAAGCCAATTTTTCAGTCGTTGCATTTCAAGATGGTGCCGGATATTGAAAAATTTCACAGCCGAAAAGTTTTTTGATGCTACTGTCTTAACTGTTTTGATGTTCTTTGTTTCATCATACAGTTTGGTCCGTTTGTTCATTTTTGGATTGCGTATTTTTGATCAGGAAACTCATAACCCATGGAGATATCTTCACTGAGTATTTATGAATTATTTTATGGACCTACTTCAAGCGCAAACCGTGTGTTTATTACGATTTAGACAAGGAAAACCCTACGTCCTGCCTACAAAATTATTTAACTTATGCTATCCAATATCATTTGCGTCTTCTCTTTGCATTTCAAGATGTTGCCGAATCGGGGGAAAATTTCAAAACCTTACACGCTCTTTGATCCTTTAAGAGAATCGGCCTGGGGTTTCGGGTAAAGTATGCCTCGTGAAGGGAATGTTTCGCGTTTTTTGTATTATTTTCAGTCGAGCGATGCTTTTTGAGGCGGCAAAAAAAACCACATCACTTCCCATCCCGAACGCCACAGATCGAACGTTTATGATTTCTGCCTCAAGTGCTGCATAAGAGAGCCGAGCGAGAGAGTCTCTCTTGTACAGGCACAAAGTCTTTATTTGCCAGCTCCTGCTTGCCAATGTGGTGAGGAAATCCTTTCTTTTTTTTCGTTCATCTCCTTTGCCAGTGTGAACGGGAAGAAAGAGAATGTAACGAAATGAAGAAGAAGAGGGAAGAGGAGCAGTATACGGACCTCTTTCTAACCTTTTCTTCCCCTCTGACGAAGCTTCCCGCCGATCTTATTTAGCGGGGGCGGTCCCTCTCTTCCCCCCCGGCCTCCCCCCTCGACACCTCCCGGGGACGATTCCCTCTTTGCCTCCCTGCTTCCCTCTCCTCTTTTCAGGGAAGAAAAAGTGCTTTCATCCAAAAACCTTTGCAATCGAGGCTGGCGAACGGTTTATTTCGAGCAGCGGTGCGAGCTTGCCGGGCATAGCGATCCCAATAGTCTTCCTCTTCTTTAGTCCTAGTATCTTTTCTTTTCTCATTTATTTCCATCCTAATTTTTAATAGCATGGTTATTTCCTCTCCCACAGTCCCACTGATACCCAATATCAGTAACCATGAATCTACAGTATTCTTTATGAGGCAAAGAACACTTGTTATTTTTCCTAAATTTATCCTTAAAAGTTCAACTAGTTTCGACGTTGGTATTTTTCCTAAATTTATCCCTAAGGTTCAACTAGTTTCAACGCAAAGGTGTCGTACCAAGTAGACTTTGCATTATGATTAATTTCCACGAAGTCACGCCTGAACTCACCAAGTTTTCTTTATCTATATTTTAGTCTCGCTACGACCTTCTTCGGATATCATGCCAATTTCAGTTGCATCGCTCAATTCTTCAAAATTCAGTTATTCTTGACCACTCTGCTCTTTCTCCCACCGTTCCTACCCTATATATTTGCAATTAAATCCAACTTTTTGCCCCTTCCTGACTGGTGTTTGATTACTGACCATGGTTTCAAGTGTTTCCGTCTTATCTATTTATTTTAGTTTCTTTGGGACCTTCTTTGGACTGCCTTCCAATTTCAATCGCTCATCCGTGGCCATTTCCTCCAATTATGTCCCATCTTAACTCCTCTGGCCTTACTCCCCTCATTCCGACTCAGTATCTTCTCGACGAAATCAAACGCTTAGCTCTCATTTCCAAACGTATGTTTGATCAAGAATCATGGTTTAAGGAGTTTTATTTGTAATGGTTTTTTTGTTTTTAGTAGACTCTTTGGCCTACGAGCCAATTTCAATTCTTTATCATTCTTGTTTTAACTTCTTCAAGTTATTGCTATTATTCTTTCATGTTATCATTGTCTCGTTTTTATTCTTTTTGGACCTCTTTGAGGTTCTTTTTTATCTGGTCCACCTTCTAATCCATTCATCATTGATACGTCCTCTATAAAAATCTATCTTTCTGGTGCTTCTTTCTCTTTTACCGTCTCGTCTTTCTTAACTTCTTGAATCTAGCTACTTATCAACTTTTTTCCCAAGAATATAGGTATGTAAGTCTACTTGATTGACCTTTGGTCAGCTATTCTGAATAAAGCTGTAAAAAATGTCAGGCTTTTTTACTTCATCTTTTTTCCAACGTTTAGTTATACAGCTACATATACAGGTTTTATCATCATTAAATCTTAGTTCCATGGTTTCTCTCGCTATATTATCGACTATTTATATAATTAAGGGAAATTTCTAGTATATCAATGGGAAAAATGATTTTCAGTACAAGTAGCTAAGAATCAATATTATTGCATTAATGAGTTTTAAAAAATTCTAATTTTTTGCAACTTTTTCAAAAGCTGAGCGTAACTGTCCTGGATTTCAAGGGAAAAATGGAATAAGTATCCGGAAAAATTATTACCTTCTTTCTACTCTTCAACTCGAGCATCATTTTTCCGTGAAGCTAACGTTAGAAGCGAATCATTGCAGGTACTTTCGCTGCTTTGTAATGTAGGTAAGACGCGGTTGCTCAGTTCCGATTTTTAGTACACATTGAAATTGTGTGAGGCAACATGCGATGGGCATATTTTTTGCGTTTTGATCAGTTCCTCTTGCTAGAAAATGTTAGTAATCAATATGTATATATCGACTGATGTGTACATTCGAGCAATTTCAGTACTTGTTTGTTAAAGTTAGACGACGTAGTGGTAGCGTTTTCGTAATATTTATGTGGAATGTGTCCCTGCTTCTTCTGGGCACCTTCCGGTAACGATTTTCTACCCATTTTCCCCACCGGCTAGTGGGATGAAAAAGTGTTTACCTCCCTGAAGCATTGCGACTGAGACCAGCGAAGTGTATCTTTCATGCAGTAGTGGACGAGTCTTTCAGGATATCGGACTGGAATTTGCTAGCGACACAATAATAGGCTGGATCGATTTTCACATTTTTCTGGATCTCAGCAATGCGTCCGAGCGGAAAAGTTGTCCCTTGTGGCGTCAGTGCATTTTGCAAAGTTATATCAAATTATAGATGAAGTTCAATCAATCAATACCACGAAGTATCATGCGATTAAAAACGTAATCGATGCGAGGCGACCCACGCAACACCCCGTCATGATTGTATGATATTATGGATGGTTTTAATATTGGAGTCTACCTCATCTTCAAATTGTCCTCAGCATGACAGTGATGTATTATTGTCTTGATTTTCTCTCTTCTTTAGTCCGCCTATTCCATTTAAAAGTAGAATAGTGTGCGAAATACTTTTGTGTATTATGATATATATTTAAAGTTTGTACTGCATTTTAATGTAGGTAATGACTGTAATTTTCTCACGATTTGTATATACCAAAACTCTTCGTACTGTTTCAACACCTAGAATATATATAGTGATCTTTAAAACCGATCATCTTCGTAATTGAGGACCCCAGAAGTCAAGGGGTCTAAGTAACAAAACCATTGTTTAGAGAAAACTTAAGTCAAAGTTGAAAATGTTTGGTACAACCCACTAAGTAGTTAAGAGGCATTACCCTAGATAGAAACACCTGGCAAGAAAATCACTTGGATCTCTTTACCACCTAAAAGATTTATATTTTTACATCCCATTCCTGTACATAACTTATTTTTTTCAAAAATGTCACTTAGACCCCTTGACTTCTGGGGTCCACAATTAATGGCAGTGATCGATAATATAATTTTAAGTTGTTAGCATATTATTGCAATTATTAGTCAACGTCCATTGTTGAAAATATATTTGTGGACTAATCAGATTTTTTATTGCCTTACTTTGGCTTTCCGTTGGCAAATTCATATATCAACGTTGAAGAAGTATATTATTGTGTTTGAGAAAGTTAGGATTTCTCATTTATTTTGACTGCTCATAGGCGGACATCCCTGCTCTTAAGATACATTCATACACTATTCGTCGTCGTATTTGGTAGGGGAGTGGCTCCCTTCCATTTTATCTTCCAATCCGTCTGTCTTTCAAGCGGGACGAGGATTCTAGCTCTCCAAGCTTCCTGCGTAAAATATTCATAGCAAAACGCGTTCTAAACCAGATGACTTTCTACTTTTCTAGTGATTTTTTTTATCATAGAAACTTGAAATTTTCGTTCTGACTTTCTACTTTTCCAGTGATTTGTTTTATAATAGAAACTTGAAATTTTCGTCCTGAAAGGGGAAAAAATGAGTGAATCTGTATCTTTTCGAACTAATCAAATGTCTTTTCACGCAAAATTGACATTATATACGTCTGGTTTTTAAAAATAAAAATCCAATACCATTGTGCTCTGGTTGCAAAGACATTTGAAATTATTCAGAGACAAAATAAGCAAATTAAATTTATTTTCCGATTCGTTTGACTAGTTAGGCTGGAAAAAGTGCGATTCATTATATTATTTTTCCTCTTTTCCTGGTTTCAACCGAGGTTGTTGATTTTCAAGACGACAGTTTGCTTGAAGACTTCGACGTAAATCCGCCCTTTGAAATACGGGCTAAACAGTTGTCTTGAAAAACAACCAGCGCCTATGTAACCTGGGAATGGAAGAATATATGCTTTAATTTCACGGAAACGTGCAAAGTAAACTAATATAATATGTTCGCCGTATGAACTTTGAAGTGATTCATTCTCCATGGCTATTGCATTTTATCCGCAATAAGATTATTTTTTTGAAACGAAAGAAATCCTAGGATTTCCCATTCGTGAACACTGTTGCAGTTGTTAGAAAAAGCTCTTAACATACATCCCATCATCAGTTTTTCCTCGTATTCGTAACGGCACGTCTTTCCCTCTCCTTTATCAAAGAAGATGCATGGAACTTATTTGGTATGGTGAAAGAAGACATTTAAATGCGCTGTCAGCCATATTGAGAAATTATTTTGAGCTGCTATCTTGCTGAATGAATTTGTATGAGAAGCACAATGTCTGTGGCAACCCTTAAGGATATATCTGTAGAAATACAAATTGGAAATATATATTTAAGAATCCCTCTCATCATCATTGGCTGTTCAATCCTAAGATTGGTTGACTGCAGCCCTCCACCATTATCTATCTAATGCTAGTTCCTTTACCTCCTGATGTCTCTTCCTATATACTTTCCTATTTATTTGGTCCGTGAACCTATTCCTGGGTCTTCCTCTGGTTGCTTAACCCTCTATTTTGCCCACAATTATGTTCTTGACAAACTCATTGTGTCTCAGGGTTTATCCAATCCATCTCGTTCTTCTTTTCAGTATTGTGTCCCATATGGTTTATTCCTCTTCTTCTCTTCTGTACACTTCTTCATTTCTTATTTTATCCCTTCATTTTATCTTCACCATCCTTCTCCAGCACCAGGTTTTGAATGCTTCTATTATTTTCTGGTCAGCTTTTTCAATGGTCCATACTTCCAACCCATAGAGTGCTACGATCCACACGAATGCTTTCACATATTTTTTTCCGGTTTGCAGTCCTATCTTCTATGAGCACAGCTATCCCTCTATTATCTATTAAATTTTCGGTCAAATTCACGCGTCTTGCCCAAATTGAGTAGGTAATTTATTGCAAACACGCACTGGCTTCGTGCACACGGCGTCGAGGTACCTTCTACTGCATTCTTGAATCTATGGAGAAAGAACGATTGACAGTGCTCCATCAAATTGTTCCATCAACTTAATCCTTTTCCCTGTTTTCTCCCGATCTCCTCCCGTCCTTCCCTCTCCACCCGCCAGCCTTTTCAAACATGTGCGGGGTCCTAGACCTCCCGCTCCACCCTCGCAATCCCCCACTCCCACCACCCTCTCAATTCTGTCCCACTCCTTCCCCCCTCCCCGCCCTCCGCTTTTGTGGCTTCCGTGCCGGAGGAAATGGTGCGAGAGTTCTCCCTCTCACTCCGCTCGCATTGATCTTTCTCTGCCCCTCCCCCCTCCTCCTCCTTTTCAACCACCCCCATTCCTCTCACCTCTCCCCCCACCCACCCGCCCCCGCCTTTCTCTCTCTCACCCCCTCCCCTCTTACGCTGCTTATACAGCCCCCTTCTTCCCCTCCTACAATCGTTCTCCTTCCTACCCCACCACACCACCCTTCCCCTTTCCCATAGTCCCGTGATTTTCTGTGCATTGAAGTGCCGGGAAATACTCGGGTCGCCGGAGTGTGCCAAGGCTTGTGCCCTGGTTAAATTTCATCTGACCCGTCCTCCTCCTCTCCTCCTCCCTCCGCCTCTCCAACGCGCTCACTATTTTCCCCGTCATCGTCGTCTCGTAGAAAATGTTTGCCCCTTTCGGTGTTTAATCCTGCTTCTGCTGCGTGTTTTAATTCATTTTATGAAGCGTTCGTTGTAAAACGTATCACATGAACAAAGTATCATCCTCAATCTGCTCTTTTTCAGTAATTCAAGCGATGGCTTGTAAAAAAGGATAAACACATAGGTAAAAATAGATGATTAGAACATGATTGTATAAGAATTTTGTAACCTTCAACGCGACAAATTAAATAAAACGGATTTCAAAAGTTGTTTCATTCAAATAGAAAAGAACATTTACCATTTTAACCCAATTATAGTTTGTATCCACAGAGCCTTTTCCATACAAGATTGGTCTGAAATTCATCAAGCGCAAACATATGTTCTAGTCGTATCAAGTAATTATTATTAGTAATTTGTTATCATTAAAAACATCTATCTAAAGTAAACACTGAAGACCAAACATTGGAGTGCAAATAAATGGCTGTTTGTTGTACGTATTAGTATTGTTACGGAGAGTGTCAAGGATCCATGGTCCTCCGCTTTCGTTCATTGAAAGGAATGTCCATAGAGTTAGAGCTATTACAATTGCGAGCACGGGGCGTTCCTTTTGTAGGGTTAAGTCAAATTTTGATCCTTCTAGAAGACGTGATCCCTTCCTTTGGGAGAAACTAGTCAAAAATTGAAGTTTACATAATCTTTTCGTCGAAAATGTTTGCTCTTGTTGGTGTTAAATCCCGCTTCTGCTGTACGTGTTTTATCTAATTTATTTTTTATTTGTCACGTCATTTCGTGTTTATCTGTCGGAATATAAGAGGAAAAATAAAATCGACGGTAACACGGGCCTGCACCAATGGTTGATTTTTGTGCGATAGGATTGGACGATAAATTAGGATCGATCAAAATTATATCTTTCATTATTTATGCTACGGATGAGGTCGAGATATTGCGTGTGATCAAGGAATGTTGGTAGGTGAGGGGAAAACAGTATTGGATATGTTCGAATAAAGATTATTTGTTGGGTTGTCCCTCGTCAAAATTTAAATCGGAGTACAAGTGTGATTCAAATACTTATTAATGTATTCACTGTTATTAGACCCCACATTTTTCTTTGATGCAAACGCATATTTCTCCTTGCAAGTGACACCAGCTCAAAGACGAGCGTTAGGAAGTTAATGGAAATAGATGGTAGATTGAAATTCCTGTGTTTGGCTCAGTTCATGCTGATTTTTCGGTTACATAAATTTGAGTATTACTGGATCTTGTTTGAACTGGTATCTAGGAATGTCGAAGGAAAACGGGTATCTTAAACCAGAAGTATTCAGCAAAAAGGAGAGGCCTAGTTACAAGGGCCTTGTGGAAAAATGTTGAGAGAAAGTTGGTATAGAACTCCGCGTAGTGAGTAGCGTTGTATGATGCAGAAAATTGAACTCTGAGGGAAAAGGTTGAGAATATTATTGGCGTTTGAGATGTGATCAGGAAGAAGAATTGAGGAAGCGCGATAGGCGGAATGGAAGGCAAACAAGGAAGTAATGTCATTGTTCTGGAGACTTCAGTAGATGGGAGGATGTTTGGTGAGAGGGATAGGAGGAGAAAAAGAATACGGTAAAGAGATAGGAAGGTGAGAGATTGGACCTAAAGTGAGCTAGAGAACGAAATAATCTGCTAATTTCAAAACCTGTGGCTGTAAAAAATTGAGGAGAGGCATGCCTGATTCTACCGTCAAAATCTACCTTTATAGGTACTAGCAAAGTTTTCGACTTTGGCTGCGCCTCGAGCATTTCAGGCACAACGTTTCACCCGCGTTGCAGCGAGCGTCTTCAGGGGTGGAGCGCTATTGCTGAGAAGTTGTTGCCGCTTATGTATTGAATTATGGAATGCATACGGAATGTAGTGTTCTTTCTTAACTTTGAAGCAGGAAAATGTATGCTTAATGTTACAAGTACAATTACAATCAGTCAGAACAAATATCAACCACTTCCCGCTAAGCCCTCATGAATTCAAATATTTTAATTCATCAAAAGAAACTATGTTTTTCTCAAAACATTATGTCGGATAGTATCAATATATTAGTATATCAAACTGCTTCACATCTCTCATTCATCCTTAAATATTGTGAAATCTAGTATTTTGGGTGAATTAAAAATATTCAGAGCCATATTCGTACCTTTACCGCTATAGTTTGTTTCCGTGCTGCACGATATGTGACGTAAATGTACCAAGGATTTGGAAAGCGCACCTGTCCGTCGAGTTAAAGTGCTATTACAATTTCCGGCACGTAGCGTTCCTTGTGTAGGGGTAAGTCACATTTGGATCCTTCTAGAAGACGTGATCCCTTCCCTTGGGAGGCCCGAGTCAAAAATTTAAGCGGGATATCTGAGAAAATGGCAACTTGTTGGCCGATGGACGAGGAGGGCATTGGTAAATGGACTGCTCTCTTTTATCAGGAAAAAACTCGCCGTAAATAAACTTCCGGGATGACCTCTTCATCCCCATTAAGCAATAAATCGTTATTTTTCGACAGTTTGCCCGGGGCTCTTCTTTGCCTAGAAATCTTTACAGCAAATAGTCTGTGCTTTGCGTCTTCCTCTTTGTAGAGGATTGCGGAGGACCATTAAATCTGGAAGCACTCCGTTGTAATGAAAGGTAAAACTAACCACCATTTATTTGCACTATTATTTTTGGTCTTGAATTTTCTCTTTTGATTTATGTTTGAAATGGCAATTAGTCATTCGTATGTTTGTACTTGATGAATATCAGACAAATCGTGTATGGAAAAGGCTCTGCGTACGGATTCAAACTATAATAAGGTTAAAACGGTATGTTTTCTTTTCCACTTGCATGAATCAACTTTTGAAATGATTGATATATTAAATTTGTCGGTTTCAAAGTTTCAATTCTGTTAAAGTCTTAATTAAATTATATATTTTTTTCTTTATTGGCACTTTATTACCATCCATCACCTATGTAACTGAGATAGAATGATTAGTGGTTGATATTTTGTTCTTATGATACGATTTATGAAATTCGCAGTAGAATAAACTCATTTGCGTTCCAAGAAACTTTTTAAACTGACTCTTGTTGCTTTAATTGGTCGACGTGTTTAGATTCATCTTGGTTCCAAGGTATAAATATATACTGCTTTCTTGTCCAGGATCGCTTCTAAATTGATGGATATGCCTCTTTTCCTCATGCAGTTTCAACGTTGAGAATGTTTATTGCGGGGGTTTGGAGTACTTTTAGCCCGTCCCTCTACGTCGATTTGGTCAATTTGTCAACTCATCCCAGCACTGCACATCGTCGCTCGTCGTTCGGAATGCTGAGTGCTGCGTGGGACTCGGAAAGCGAAGCGTTTAGAGCGCGGGAAACACATCGGGTGGACTGCGTTACTGTCACAGTAGTGATCCTGCATTTCGTCGTATAGCCATTAAGAGAATCAACGTGACTGTCACGACTCTTCCCCAGCGGACCTTACCTTCGAGTATTTAGTATATGTCCATTTAATAAGGTCGATTATCTCAACTTCAGGAGGTTTTATCTTCGATTAGAATCGATCGACTTTCACTACATTTAAAACCCACCATCGCGCGCTCATTTTTTCGGATTTTTCTGTGCGTATATTTTTTCCTTTCCTTGTCATGTACCATTATCATACATTTCAAGGAAAAAAAAGACGCGGATTTCAGTGCTTGAATCTCGATGGCCCCACTGCAAGCCACTGCCATTTCACTACTATTCAACGCTTCAGCTTTTGATTGTGAAATACTATAGCCAAGAGTTTTTAACTGCACTGAAGCAATAAGGAGAACAAGATAGATAAGACACACCCTGATACACAATGGATTGGTGAAGAACATAATTGAAGGCAAAATAGAGGGAAAAGTCTCCAGGGGAAGACCCAGGAATAAGTTCATGGACCAAATAAAGAGGAGAGTATATGGGATGATTTACCCGGATGTAAGGGATATAGCATTAGATAGGGAAGGGTGTAGGGCTGCAGTCAACCCATCTTTGGGTTGAACAACCAATGAAGGCATAAAAATTTTCGCTTGCGAAAGTTCGTATTGCAGAATTTATTAACTCCTTATCTCATAACGACGACGAGATTAAAATTGGTGTCACCCTGTGGTGGGGGGTTATGACACCAGTGTTGCGAATATATCTACACAAATTTTAATTAATGGGCATGATATGCGTATAGTAGCGTAATATTTGCATGCAATGAAATGGTCGTTATCCTCTATTTGGTTCTGCTTGCTGTTGAGGGGAACGCCGGGCGTCTCCTTTATTCGGCGTACTTCGGAGCATTGCCGCGTAGGCTAAATTCACGGCGTTCCACTGGAATGATGTATCGTAAATGGAAGCGAGGAGAAGACTGGAAGGAAACTAGGTCGGACTCGCACCTTCCTGTCAGTTACATTTCCTTGCGTACGCTATTTCGCTCGCCGTAAATCTTGCGAGAGCTGCTCTTTGGCGAGCTCGTATTGCGCACCGGTCCTTCTTTTTTTTCTATCCCGGATCAGCCTGGTGACTTAGTGTTCACCCTTTTACCATGTCCGGGCCGTTTATATTCTCCTGCGCGGAGAACCATGGGGAGTAAGCTCGCACTGAAAATATTTCAGACAAAAAGTTTTGGGACTATTATCTCTCTTTTTCTTTTGATTCTAGATTAAGCTGCTAGCTTTTGTTGTCTCCGAGAATGTTAAATTCTTCGCCTTTGGTGGTTTCATGGTGCAATAAATCGTGTGTGATTGGTGAAACAAGTTTTCCATGACTTATTTATGGCTCAGCTGAAAGCAACGAGGACCGTTATTGATAAAGAGGTATTTTAAAATCTTTTAAAGGCTATAAACCACCTAGAGCTTGCAGTTTGTCAGAAAATAGTTGTTACCCTAAAGAGTTCATCATTGTATGGTAACTGCGGATTTTTTCAGTGAAGTTTTATGAGAGGTCTCATGAACTGTGTCGTATTTTAGCCTTCTAATAGTCTTTTAGTCACAAATTATTGGTTTTGAAATATTTTATTGAAGATGGGGCTGAATCTGTCGTAAAGAAGATGGGGGAATTCACTTATTAAAAAACACTAGTCGTTAACTGTGAATGTGTACTCTTAAATTATGGCGCCACACTTGAAACAAAACCAAGAGTACAATAAATAAGCACAAAATGCACTCATTATTATCTCTTAGGAACAGAAAACAATTGAAAAACAAAAAAACGTTGTATATTGTGAACATTCCAAGTCAAAGAAAATAGTCATTTTTCCATCTTCGACAGAATCTATTGTGTACATTTTATTTTAAATGTATTTTACTAATAGGTTGTATTATTTTACGTGATATTTTGGACATAAATGAGATTTTGATGATAAATAAATAGATTTAACGTGATATGACAATATTATTTTAGTAATGATTACTATTATCGCTCTTTTTGATCTTGTCATAGTCATTAAATTCATCCGGAGACCGTTGAGTCTCCTCTAGTCATCCAGAAATATGGGTAGTGTTGTCTTTAAAAAATTGATTGCGTTCAAATGATTTTTCTGTAAAATAATTGGTTTTATAAATGAAATCTCTCGAGAAACTAAAATTCAACGAAGTCATGCTTTCAGCAATTCCCTTCGTTATTCCTCCGGAGAGAATTAGCTGCCGGATACCGCCCTCTGTTAAAATTCATTAATTTTTTTGATGTTTTAACGCCGGACAAAGGGGTGGTTTAAACTCGACCAGCTTAAAATACGACTTTTAAATAAGATCGTACTGTTTCATTAGCTTTTTTCCTTGTTTTTCACGAGGATGATTTTGTAAGGAAAAAATAAAACCGTCAAAATTTACCAAAATTGCACATCGTAATTTATTTGCTAGACGGGAACAGGAAATGTATTTATATTGCAACTATCAATAGGAGTATTTGGGAGCCTCGTGTTACTTTTATTTTCGTTATCGTTGATTCATGGCCTGCGGTGGTGGAGAATGCCTGTTTTGATGGGGGAATAAATAATACTTAGATGCACGCTTGATGCTCCCCTACTGTGTTACGCAATGCATCTACTTTATACGCACAGATGTGTATCAGTGGTCTCATGTCGGCTCAGGCGGACGGGAATTGAGAGATTGCCTCGGCAAAAAAAAAATAAATTCAGAAGTTAGGATGTTCCAGAAAGAAGACAGCCGTGCGGGAACCCACATGGCAGTTTCCTCCTCGAATCTCATCTCGTTTGTCTTCATATTTTCTTACTCCGCGGTGATTTCTGTTTGCTCTCTCGCACGTTATGCCAGAATGGAACACTTCTTCTCAGGTTGTAAGGTATAGCATTTGATATTATTATTGAAGTTTTTCCACCCCAGTGAATATTGATGAAATGATTTGCGGACGTATACTTTCATCTGTGGAGCCGATTCGTACCTAATGTGAAACGCTAGAATCTGATGATTCCTTGATTACTTCAGCGCACGAAATACAGTACCTCAATGAGTCTATTTTTAGGGCTTATTATTATTATTTGTCGTTCCTTAGCTTCTTGCTAGAATAGTACTCAACATTTATTGAGGTGTCAGTGAATTAGTACGTTTCATAATAGATGTTACAGATATCAAACTATGAATCCTTTGCTGAGTGGCAGCTGTCATTACTGTTTATCAACATTCCGTTTTCTTTGATCTTGTTATATATGATTATTCTGTTAATTACTTTCTTTTAGTTATTTCACAGATAGAAACGCCTCCGGGATTATGGATGTACTTGCGCGGGCAAGTCATTTAATTTAAAACTATTTCTTGTAATCGTCAGGTTCCCTTGGAATATTCCGGTAGAACGCACTAATTAGAAAGTTATTAGATTTAGGGCTGCTTTTGATTGCTCATGGCCCCATAGTTGAGGAAATTCAATGTGCATGCTCGCATTTAGGCATGTGCTTGGATTCAAGGAAAAAAGTGTTACTGTATTTTCAGGTTACAGTATCGTAAAAAGTGTTTACTTGAAGTGGTATTTCATTTTGAAAGAAATTACTTCACCAGTGGGACAATCCATAATTGACCGAGTTAAGGGGGTTTTCCTTATGCTAACCTCATACGAGCAGAGAGATTAAGTAACACCCCGACTTCAAGTCGTATTATTGATAAGTCATGTACACAAAAACACAGAAAAAAGTGTTCAAGTGTTTTTCATAAAATTTTCCCGAAAAGATTATGTTTGGAGCAGTAGTTCATTTTAAGAGCGTCTACTCCGTTTGATGCGCACGGCAGTATTGACTGAGGCTGAGAAATCCTCCCTTACGTCAACTTCGTCTTATCATCTTTCATCTTGTGCTCGACTGGGCTAAACCAGATCCGAGTGACATATTTCGCGAAAGCCTGTGTACACACACCGCACGTCGTGGCAGTAACCATTGTCATATGGTGGGGAGGGCAGGCTGAGTCAATCCGGGTCGTTTCCTTTCGGCTCTGTTTGTCTAAGCTCGCCGTATCGCAGCGATGTTTATCAAGCGCCCCGTTACCGAGGAACGTCGTAAGGTCGTATGTACTCTTATATACGCTCCGCTATCATCTTCCCCTACACCACCACCTCCAGCCCCAAGCCCATTCAGCTTAAATTAACCATTACGCCGCGTGCTCAACTTTGGTGGGAGCTCCGAGACTTTGCGTCCGCCCATACAACTGACCAGCCGTTTACGGCGAGACGTCGCCGGGGGATCTCGAGGGAGGGTATTGGCGGAGGAAGACTGGGCGATCCCCGGCCATCGTGGAACTCTGCGGGGTTCATCTTTCTTGCCAACCGAGATTTTCCCTCTCCCACAGAGATACGGCGAAGCTCGTTAGGATAGGAGTGGACGCAGGTGAATGGACTAAAGGCTTCTTATCCCCCCCATATCCAAAGATGCGATCTTGGATAACGCGCAAACTAGCAGTGTGATTATCTCTCCTTAATCCCAAAGATAGTGGAAATGCGATCAGTCCTCATTATAGTTGACCTGACACTTATTCGCAGTTCTTTATAAAGCTTTCGGGAAGAACTGATAACAAACGTTTGAGTAGATGCGCAAGTTATCGGTGTGGATAGTGTTTGCATCCGGCTGATACGTGTGAAAGATCCTATCTGTTGAAAATGCGAGGGATGTTAAAAAAAATAACGAACATTTTTGTTAAAAAAAAATTTTGAATTCTTATAACTTATTGGTCCTTATATTCTTCTGAGTACTCTCCTTATCTAGACATACACTAATTCCAGGGGCGTTTCCACTACGCCACACAGTCCTGATGTGCTTCTCTAGTTATCACCTTCTCTTTTTTGGCAAATTCTCTTTAAGTTCGTCAATAATGTCAAAATGACGTCCTTGAAGAACTGGTTTTAATTAAGGAACTTTAAAAAGTCACTCGAAGGTTGACTAGTTAAACAGGGAGAATTAAATAGGACAAACATTTGACTTTTTGCACAAATATCACGAATTGCAAGAGTTAATGGCGAGCGTATTTTTGTTGTCGAGAAAAATTGTTGTCCACGGCCGTTATCCCACGAGAAACAAGCTTCGCTGCTGCCCAATTTGTGTTCAATTTTTTGGTCAAAATATAATAATGTGACTGAATCATGGTTTTAAAATTTCCAGCAAGTTTTCTGACAGTGTGACGACGTTTGACGCCCAAAAGATCCGCGATTTTCTAAATGTTACGGCCATCGGCCAATATTGAATGAGGTATACTACTCATTATACTGCGTACGATTAAGTGCAATGTATGTATAACCCTTTTTCAAATTTCGAAGGCTTTCAAGAAAGATTTCCAAAGTTACGCGCAAACTTTCATGTTGCAACATTGATATTCAAAACTCCAATCTTAGGAATGAACGACCAATGATTGTGATGAAATTGGAGAAACAAGGCTATTATTTATGCTCTGAATATTTCAAGTTGATGACATAAGTCTTTGCTAAAAAATCTGGGATTGCAAATCGTGACGAATTCGACCGGCTGAGCTGGCGTGATGCGCCACCTGAACTGGTACTTTTAATCATTGTGTAGTGAGCCACACGAACAGTGATCGTGGAAAGTTAAAGGGCCAGGACACACCAAATGTAGGGAAAGGAATATGGTGTGGAGAAGATTTGAGTGGGTGTAATGCGTCACTTTAACTTCTACTTTAATTACGGCATATTCATTGTATAGTGAGCCACACGAAGAGTGATAGTGGAAAGTTAAAAGGCCAGGAAACACCAAGAATAGGGAATGGAACATGGAGAAGATTTGAGCGGGATTAAATGCGTCACCTTAACTGCTACTTTAATCTCGGCATATTTATTTTGAGCTACGTGAACAGTGATCGTGGAGAGTTAAAAGGCCAAGACACACCAAGAATAGGGAATTGAACATGGTGTGGAGAAGATTTGAGCAGGTGTAATGCGTCACCGTAACTGCTACTTTAGTCTCGGCATATTCATTGTTTAGTGAGCAACACGAACAGTGATCGTGAAAAGTTGAAATGTTAGGACACTCCAAGAATAGGAAAAGGAACATGAAGAATATTTGAGCGGGTGTAATACGTCACCTCAACTGCTACTTTCATCTCGGAATATTCATTGTGTAGTGAGTAACACGAACAGTGATCGTAGAAAGTGGAAATGTTTGGACGCAGCAAAAATAGTGTTTTAATAAAAAAATAGGGACATAATAATAAAATAATAAAAAAAATAGGGACATCAACATGGTGTGGGGTAGATTCATGATCTCGGCCCTGAAATCTTCTTTATGAGGTCCCGGCGACAAGCCCTCTCCCTCCCCCGACCTTCCAAGGGGTCTCTTTTGTTTTGACGCTTCGACTGCGGAAAACAAGATTGTCTTCGCGGAGGTATTCCCTTTCCTGACAGCCCAGGGAGGTGACTCAACTACCCATCTCTGTCTTTTCCACCCTCCCCCCCATCAAACCACCTCTCCTTTCCATCATACACCCTCTTCCAGGGGATCCGTTCTCTTCCTCCGCCTCCCCCTATCCCCTCTGGCCCGCATGCCACCGAAGGGAAACTCTTTTCCTCTAAACCACCCCGTGTCTCCCTCCCCCTTAACCTTCCTCCCTCGCGTCTTAGACGTTGAATACAGTATTGTTGGGTGAGGCTTCCGACCCGTATCCGCGGCCAACCGTGGCTTGAGTTGCGGCTGAGGATCTCGCATGGATGGGGACGGAAAGGAACGCAGCGGGGGAAGGGAAGGCTACAAGCGATGAGACTTTTGAGGTGGAATATCTCCCTACGCTAGTCCCGCCGGCCTCAGCAACTTATCTTTAACTCCTCCCTTCTTGCGGCTCCTACTGTCTTCAATCTTTCGTTGCGGTATGACGGAGGATTTTTACCTTAATGGTGACATCCTTTTTAAGGGTCCCGCCCCGACTGTGGGAGTCGCTACTAATACTAGATTCGAACTTCTGTTTTGATTGGTTCCAAGAAATATTTGTTTTGGCTCTTGGCATTTATTAAGTATTGCAAACAAAAATCAAATACAAAATTCCCTGTTTATTCTTAGGATGTATTTTGAATAATCTCCTGTTGTAGCCTTGGAACTTGTTTTATTGTTTCCAAAAACAATATTTTTGACTGATGGCATTCATTAGCCTTAACAAACAAAAATCAAGTCCAAAATTCCCTGTTTATTCTTAGGATGTATTAAAAATGATCACTTTTTGTACCCTTAGAACTCCTTTTTGATTGGTTTCAGAAACAACATTTTTGACTGATGGCATTTATTAGCCTTTACAAACTGAATTAAAGTTAAAAAAATACCCTCCTTAATCCTAGGATGTATTTTTAATGATAAATTTTTCTAGCCTTGGAACCAGATCACAGCTCTTTGTTAGCGCATTTATCCCACTATTGACCCCAATTGTCGTAGAATTTATCGAACAACTAAAAACATGGAAGGCCGTGAGATTCTAATTTTAGTCAATGATCTACGAATTTTTGCTTCTCATAAACAGTTTTATTGTTTGGGTTTTGCGTTTATTTTAGATGGAAAAGTTAGTATTTTCCCCGTTTTTCACCTATTCCCTCAATTATCACTATGTAATTTAAGTTTCAATTTGCGATAAAATAGCTTAGAATAGCAAAATTTTGTTGCTCATGCCAGATTCAAGACAAGTTTCTCCAATAGTAGCCAGAACATAAATTACATTGCATGTCATCTTGTGGTGGATACATCAGTCTTAGTCATGAAAAAACATCATTACACACGGGACTATTCGTTGGAAGTTTTTCGTTTTTTACGCTACGAGCAAGCTTGAGCATTCTTCTTTCGGATCTGCTAAAGAAAATATGCTTATGCTTTTCTGTAGCATAAAATAGGGCAGCATTGATAATCACGCAAGTTTCACGAACTTAAGAATTGCTCTGAACTTCCATTACAAACTTTCTTTGATATTTTCGGTTCGATCCGTTGGGCATCAGTTCTCATTAAAAAAAATTGAATTGGGCCTTACCTTCCCTGCTCACTGGAAGAAGAATGTCTACTCATATTTTGGTGTAACGGAGTTTTCTTTTCGTTCGCCATCAATCCTCGTAGTCGGCGCGCAATTACGGGGTTAACGTGTATTTTTCAGAGTGCGATGGCAAACAATGCCAAGACTCGCTCCAAAGTTCGTTGTCGTCAACAGTCCCTACGGAGCTTCAAGGATCGGGTTGACGCGGTCCCTCGATCAGTGGCTTCCCATCCCGATGGCCGAGATTGAAGTTTCGGAGGTGAATGAGCCTATTTCGTGGAATTCCGATTCCCACTTGGGTGCCATTCGAAACAACTTCAAGTGCAATACTCGGTCGTGTGATAGCAATGTTAAACTATATTCTCCTCTAAGTCTTGCGTTATGAGTAGATCTCTTCCGACGCTGGGTTTCTCTCCTCCCTTCCTTCATTCCTGAACAATAATTTCCTCAAAGCTTGTACTGCCTCACTTCATGTCTTAGGCTAAATAACCCGTTCATGAAACCATCTAACCATTGTTCCACCAAATTTTTGATGGCCGCAAGAGATATATTCCAAAATAATTCTAAGGAGATATTTCTGCTGCATTCGTCCTTACTGGCTGCATCATTTATCGTGGCATTTTGAATTTTTTTTAAATTTAAAATGTTTAAATTATCTTTTACAATTTTGTTTGTAATCCAATAATGTGAAACCATTTGCCACATTTAGGGATACCATTTCTGACGGTATGGTGTCTTTTTCTTGTCACACATCACCTCCATACGATGCCATCGGAACTCCCATTGTCATGTGAAACTTAAGTTTCTTTTCTGGTGTTTTTTTTAGGGATTAATGAATTGTGCCACTTCTGTATTGTATATTATTTATTTTATTTTCGATGTATTTGTGTGTCATGACCAAACTTATGGTACTATCAGCTCCTGCTTGGGTTTCTAATGTACAACTACCTAACCGCGGTGAAGACATTCTCAGTGGAGAAAATGACAAAAATTCCTTAGTTACTCTCGAACGTATGATATAAGTTTCGTGTCTTCCGTCTTTTCCAAAAACTCCCTCTTCCTCCCAGACCAGTATTTTTCTCCATTTGTTCGATCTTCCACCATCTTTCCAATTCTCAACATCTCCTTCTTGTCCCCATCTCTTCTCTCCTTCGGCCTCGTTTCTCTTATCACCTCCCGGCTCTCCGGCCATCTTTCTTCTGCCATCGCCTCCCCGAAACTGGCGTTTCTCTTATCTTCCTTTCCTACTCCTTTTGGAGCTCCCTTCCTCTTCTTCATAACGCTATTTTTCACTGTCTCCCGCACATTTCTTACGTCCCTCGTTCCAGCCCGGTCCGACGTTGTTTCAATGGGGTGTCAGAAACGAGTTTTGTGGCTTGCGCGATTGCTTGTCAGGCCTGTCTACTTCCCTGCGGCTACGACTGTTGGTGACCACGGGTGACGGGGTGGTGTGGGGGGTGAAATAAGCTCTGGGAATGTATATGTAATGAGTCGGCGTTGAGCCCCGTTGCCGGACCGAGTTTTCCATATCCATCCGAGGTGTCAGATCCGTTGAAATATCGTTCGGAATCGACGGGAAACAAATCCACGCCGAAAATCAATATGCCGGGAGGAAACGTTGAGGATTCCTGTTTCCCCTTTTTTTGGTTCCATTGCTTCTCATTTTTGCCGAAATGTTACCTCCATGGTAGGTATCTACCGTGCTTGTTCTCCATTGGCGGTCCTGTAGTTAAATATTCTATGATATCCAAAGCGTGTTGCATTAATAATTTTGGGAATATTAATGTTTCAGGAGCAATTTGTGGAATTCTAATTTCCAGCCATTCATATTTTGCGTTGGAAGTTTGCAAAGTTATTAATGCCGAATCACGAGTTCAGTTTGTTTTTCTTTTCGTTTTAAACACTAGCAGTTTTTAAGACTGGAACCATAAATGTTATCACTGTTCTGAACCTCGTATGAGTATAGATTTATCGATGTACGGAGTTTTGCAAAGGTTTTTGCTTTTCTTAATTGGATAGGGGTATTCTTTTTTACTTTCCCTCTCACAAAACTCTACTACTTTTTACTTGTGATATTTTTATCCATATTTTGCTGAGATTATCCCCAACAATGATAGTATTTTAGCATTATTTAAATTGCAAATGCATGATACAAACCTCGGTGTTAAGTTTTTTTTAATTGTATCAGATCCTCATTCCTCACGTGCGTTTTTTTTAGCTCCTATCAGTTGACTTTGCATGCAAGAATTTAACCTTATGTGCCGCGCAGCGTCTTAATTATTCTGATTTTAATGCCACAATAATTGGGCTATGTCTCTCATCCAGTTTACTAATTCTTACTCCCCTGTATATTTTCAGTGTTGCTATAGTAGCAATGTTCCGAATTCTTGTAAAACCTTTAAAGGCTTCAACTCGTCTTTGTTACCTTATCATTGCGGTATTTGTGCATGCTCTAATTGAAGCCATACATGAAATTACTGCAGATTAATCCTCAGATACTCATGAGATAACACAGAAAAAGAAACCTCCTCTAAATAATGGGTTTTTGCGTTTTTCCATAGCTTCTAAGTGTTCCTGTTTCGCTAGATCATACATTTTATTCTATTTCTTGCATAAAAGAATAGAGTTTGAAAATCAATTTTATCCCTATGCGGCTTACAGTCTCATTGAAACAGTTAAGTGAGGCTAACGGATGCTTTTCGTAACGTTTGGTTATGTGAATTGAGGACAACAGAGCTTATGTGGTCCTGTTTTGCATATACCATGCATTGTTTCTTACTTTTTGCATAACAGAATGGTGTTTGGAAATTGAATTTTATCCTTAAGCGGTGTGCAGTCTCATTTAAATCGTCAAGTGAGGCTAATGGATGTTTTTTTTTGGTGACATATGATCACGTGAAATCATGATAGCAAGGCTTAAGTGATCCTGTTCCGCTTAGGTCATTCAGGATTTCCTATTTGTTGCGTAACAGAATGGTGTTTGAAAATTGTTTTTACCCTTATGCGGCGCACAGTCTCATTTCAATTGTCAATTGAGGCTAATGGATGTTTTACGTAACGTATGATTATGGAAAATCATTATAGCAAGGCTTAAGTGGTCCTGTTTTGCATAGAGTATACATTGTTTGCTATTTGTTTCGTAAAAGAATGATTTTTGAAAATTGATTTTTATCCTTATGCGGCGAACAATCTCATTTAAATCGTCAATTGAGACTAATGGATGTTTTTTGTAACGTATTATTTCGTGAAATCATGATAGCAAGGCTTATGTGGTCCTGTTTTGCGTGGATCATGCAAGGTTTCACATTTTTTGTGTGACAAAATGGTGTTTAAGAATAGATTTAGATAGAATAGATGTACAATGTACACAATGAAATATGCTTACAATGTCACCGTAATAGTCAATTGAGGCTATTATTCGTAACGCATGATTACGTGAAATCATGATCGCAAGACAAAATGACCTCTAGACGTCGAAGTTCTGGAAAATACCCTGTCACCGCCGCAGACCCGTGATTATATTTTGTTCCTCATTCATTTTATCTGTCTTTCTCTCTCTTTGCTATCGTGCACGTGGAAGAAAATGTCGTGGAGGAGGATGGGGGAATCACGATCTCAATTTTCGCCGTTAAATTAAAACCGTCTCGGAATCATATCATCTGCTGCTATCTGTCTATTCCTTCCAATTTTCTTTTACCGCAGACGAGAGAGTAGTACCCTTTCCCCACTCATTTCGTCTCTCATTTTCCGACTTTCTCATCCCCCCCCGTCTCACTATCCCCCCCATTCCCCGCGTCGTTTTGGTCACCGGGTTCGTCCCGTTCTCCTACGTAAAACCCTCTTCCCCCGGAACACATCTTCATCCCCTTCCCAGACCACTCTTAAATACCTTCTCTCCATCTCTCCCGTTTCTCCACCCAAACCCCCACACCACCCCGCCAGTTCAGATCTCCATAACAATGCTCTCTTTCAGTTCATTCCGCCCCTTTTTTCTTTCAGACGCTTTTGACACTGAGCACAAGTTCTCTCCGAGACGACGACTCCATCTCTGGGGCTCCTTTACCCTCTCTGCCTCTCGCTCGTATCTTTTGCCACCCAATCTTGAGATGAGGGAAGAGTGGCGGGAGGACGAGACTGGCGATATGGAAGGGCCTCCTCGTCCCTTTTGTGGAGCGGATGCGAATTCCTCTCAGTCTCTCCTCGTCTTCTCAATCTCCATCCCTCCAGCCCGTTTGTATCTTCCCTCCCTCAACGTCCGAGTGGTCCGTCCACCCCCCGCCGTCCTCGCCACACACGAAGCCTCTCGAGCCCCTTAATTCACGCTTGCCCTGTTCTTCTACTCCCTCGGTCTTCGCTCTCGAGTCTTCCTGACCTTTGGTCAAGGGGGGGGAGGACCATTCGCATGCCCCCTCGCCCCCAACGCCGCCACCCCCAACCCCGAGGGGATATCACCCATCCCTCGTCACGCCGATCGCCTCCCGTTCTCACTTGACTTTACTCCCCTCCCTCTTTGCTTCACTCCTCCCATTCCTACCCTTCCCTCCACCCCTTTTCGTCTCTCACCCCCTCCCCTTCCCACCCTCTCCCTTTCCCACCCTCGCCCATTGTTCCTTCTCCGAGTCGCCACACAATAAACCCTCCCAAAACCCTGGAGAGCGAGGTTGGGGGAGACGGTTGATGTCCATTGGAGTAACCGGTGTCCATCCTCTCTCTCACTCTCTCTCCCTCAAGTCCATTACGATTGCCGTTGAAGTTTCATGCTTGTGAGGGTAACGTGTTTAGTGGGGGGTAAAATTATCCTAGTAGTAGTAGTTGCAAGCGAGCGACAGAACGGCGAAGTAGTGTATGGAGAATATAATCGCTTGTGTCCAGTTGCAGGACTTTGGAACCAGTCTACAGTCAGATACGCTTATGTTACGTTATTAGTTCTCACATATGTAAAATCGGTTTTCTAACGTTCTGAAACCTAATCCAATGCCCAACTGTCATTGCCCTTTATTCACTTTCATGCCTTCTGATACATGCTTTTCTCCAATTGCCTTTTCAATCCCTATCCAAATATCTATCACTATCCAAATCATTGTGGGCCTTCCTCTCTTTTCTACCTTTTGGATTCCATATCAAAATTTGCTCAGGTTGTCTCTCGTTCATCTTACATCGGATGACTTTTTTTTCGATGCAATAAGTTTGTGAGAAATAAATGCCCAACAGTAACGTTTTTCTTAAAAGATCTCTCCATCCTTCAAGTCCATTACAATTTCCGTTGAAGTTTCGTACTAGTTGGGGTAACGTGTTTAGTGGGGGTAAAATAACCTAGCAGTGGTAGTAGTTATAAGCGAGCAGCATAGAAACGAAGCTTATGTTACATTATTAGTTCTCACATATGGAAAATCGGTTTTCTAACTTTCTAAAACGTAATCCAATACCCAACCGTCATTGCCCATTGTTCACTTACATGCCTTCTGATAACAGCTTTTCCCCAATTGCCTTTTCTATCTCTTCTATCCAACTGATTGTGGGCCATTCCCCTTTTTTTCTACCTCTTGTATTCCATATCAAAATTTGCTAAGGTTATCTCTTGTTCATCTTACGTTGAATGCATTATTAGTCCTTAATGTACATTAAGTTGTCACGACGTTTTAATGTACGTAAAGTCGTCGTAAATTCACGTCACTACCGTATGATTAGATAGATCTAACTTCCCCAGTTCTTTCCCTTCTTCTATCATGATGTCTTGCTTACTTTGTTATAAAAAATTCCCTTAACTTGATATGTAATATCAGTTTAATATGCCAGCTTAAGATTTACAGAAAAATTATAGGAGTGCGTCAGCCCGCCGTCGCTAAGGTTAATTGGAAGAACAAATATGGCGGACGGGCCACCCCCTTGTTAATGCTTCTTGTACTGATCACCATTGCTTGCGCTAACTCTATCTACCTCAATGATACAACCCGGCCTTTGATGTTTTCAGGGCACTCCGTAGTGTTATCAAGTAGGTATCAAAATTCCACTGATATATCAATAACTGTAGTGGCTAATGCTTAACTCTAATGTTTCATTCATTGTCGCTGATATGTTTCCGTAAAGCTGCGTATTGTACATCACCCCTTATCTGTCGTATCTCCGAGTTGCCACGGAATCCTTCCGAAACTCAGACTAACGGGGTCGGAGTGACGGTTGATCTCCGTCTGAGTAACTTTTTTATACCTTTTTTTAAAGTCAAGTACGATTACCGTGAGAGTTGTAACGTTTTGGGTGGAGGGATTCATCTCGTAAATGGTTCAATTCTGAAAAGAATGGTTGAGTAACAGTGTCGCACAGTTCTGTCGAGTCCAACGATGTAATTAGCTGTCGAGCAAGTCCTCGATGTACGTCGGAGGTGTGTGTTGAAGAAGAGCGACGTAAGTTGAAGCATCGTGAAACGGATCCAGATATTCGTGACCACTTTAATCCCGCGGTAAATCAAGGCGTCAATTTCAAAATTCGATTTTTTCCTTTATCCAGGAAAAATAGCTATTTCAGATAGGATGATTATGTTACTGTTATTGCCGGCCCCGGTGGCGGTGGGTTAAAGTCCTCGCCTGCTAACCCGAGGGTCGCGGGTTCGAGTCCCGCCTGGGTGGAAAATTATCTTGCCCAGGACATGGGTGTGTGTGTGTTCGTCTATTGTCAATGTTAAAACACCCGATGTAAAAGGCCTATGTTGTGCTGTTTTCGGGGTTTTGAGTAAAAATAAAATAAATAAATAAAGTAAAAATAAATCAACGCAAGCTTAAGCACCAACGGTTTATTTCATCAGCATTAAACGGGGAACGATTGTCCGACGATCCTTGTCAACTTGGACGTAACATCGAATCAGACGTAAATCGAAACGACGCATACCGTGGACTTACTTTGTATGTATTTTTTGGCCTTAGCTTTTCTGTATATGCACTGTTGTAGCGTAGTTTTTGTGGCATATGTCATTGAAATTATATCAGATCATGGTAAACTTGTGTACATCAAAATATTGTAGGTTATAGTGCTTTATGGTGATCCTCACACTTGTCTAATTGCAATGTTTTTCTGCTTTTTCAGGTACGTTTTTTCCTGGGTGTCTCTCACACAGCTTAGTGACATTTTTGTAAGTACCGCTAATGAATTTTTTATCCTATCAATATATTCCAATTTGGAAATGATATTCTCCGTTTTTTTTAGTGCTCGATGTATCCTATAAAATTTGAATTGGGCAAATATTTTTTCATCGCTATGGTTGATATCATCATCAAATATCTACCCTCTGAAGTTTTGCTAGTTTTTATCGAGCTTTATATCACCGAAGAAGTTTACCATTTGTTCCATTGTTAATGATTGATTCATGGAATATCCTGAAAATAGATCTTTTGAATGTTGCGAGGGAGTTTACGCACTTTTATCGCATGGATCCCCATTTATGCTCTTAATTACAGACATGGATGCGAAAGGATCTCATTTATTGGGGAGGCAGTATGATTTATGCTCATTCGTTTTATCTCTTTTTTTATTGTGCGTAGAAAGAAATGTATCTTTCAGTAACGTTATAAATATCAACACCAAACTAATGATTCTTCCAGCCATCACCCCAGGATCCTATTCTTATTCACACAAGCACTAATCGAACTGTCAGTTTTGGAAGAATATTTTCACGTGTTACAGAAAGCTACGTTGAACATTACGACCGCAAAAATTTATGGGACCGCTGGCTCAGAACAGCGGTTTCTAACCTTTATGAATTAATTACTCTTTGGCCATCGAATTCCAAAGATTGTACGCATAAAACATATCAGTTTTCAGTAATTTACTTCCATTTAGTTAATCCAACCATAAATCCGCCATTATTCAAGTATTTTTGCGTACCTCTGAAGCGGCAATCCATTATGCTTAAGCATTGGCGTTCCTCAGTTTGGCAACCGCTGGTCTAAAAGTATCCTAATTAAGTCTCTGAAGAAAGAAATTCGGCTCTGATAGCTCCCACAAATATAGGTCTGTGATGTGTAAAAGGGCAGTATGTAATGTCAGCTCTCATCTTTCACGATTGGAAAATTAGATTTGATCACAAGATTATGCTATTTATTAAAGTATAATCAAATAGACTTTTGGCCAAAATTTAGCTTGTCATGTCACCTCCCTGAGTGTCTCACCCGTACCGTATTTAAGTACTTAAAAAGAGATCGATGAACAGCTTTACGAATCACTGTTTTAACCATGGACATTGAGTTGCATATCCAAAACATTTGTTCCCATAGTCATTACTCTATGTATGTCCTGGATGCTATTCTCAAATCCTGCATAGTTTGTCTTTCATAAATAGGATGTGTATGACTTTTAATTTTCCTTATTTGTTGCGGAAGTTTAGGCAATTATAGTAACTATCCTACTTTATTGCACATAAAAGAAAAGTTTAGCCGTCTGGCAATTATACATTTGTTTTAAAATACCAAAACTTTCAATTTCATTAGGGAATGGAATTAGTATTAAGATGCGTTCGATAAAGTCTTTCATCACTACAGGAACATGGAATAATTTATGCTTCACTATCGTAAAATGAGTATGGATAATTGTAAAATTGTATTCACCCAAACTTTTTTTAATTTACCGAATTAGGTAGAAACGAGTAACTGTGATATTCATTGTGTACTTGGAAAGCCTTTTAACGACGATTAACCGTTAAAACCTGGGTAGGTGGTATAAAAAGTGCAGTTAAATACAACTGTCATTTTTCTTTGTTTTTATTCTTATTAAATGAATATATTTAATTAAGTTAAGCCTAGGTCTCTGTGTTTTTGTATAATTGGCATACATAGGTTGTTTATACTCGCTCTAATACCTAAGATCTGGAAGATCTTGTTTGAGAGTCTGAGATCTTATTTGATTAATTGGCGATAAATATGCGCTTGACTTTTTTATAGATTGAATTTTCCACACTTTTCAATATTAATTTTGAATAGAATAGAAAAGGTTTTATTATGCTCTGGGTTTCCTCATGAGAGCAAACAATAGAAAATACATATAATATTCTGCTTTAAGCAAAATTTAACACAAAAATATATACACCTGGCCAACATCTCACAGTGATGAAAAACAAAAAATTCAGTTACAGATGATTAACGCTAAAAACAATGGAAAATATGATATATAGCATAGGAAAATATAGTATCAATAGCAATGAGATATATCAAAAAAAAATAATTTCTCCGATCACTTTGGAAACATATATCTATAACAGGACATATAGTTCTATTATTGGCATATATACTGCTTATGGAAATAATTAAAAAGCTTTTAAAAATAGACAGGAAGAAAGAATTTTTTATGGATAATGACAAGGAATTCAAGAAACTAGAACCAGAGATGAGAAATCGACCGTGATGGACCAAGACTTCAGGTGATAGATTGTCATAAATGAAAGGAAAGAAATATCAATCGGTTGAAGAAATCTTTTTTTTAGCTGGCCTGTAAAATTTAAGGAACAGTGGGGTGCATTGGTACTGATGTCGTTGTGACCTCAAAGAAAAAGTGTTGGACCTACTTCGGTTCGGACATGCAAAAAAAAAAGAACTTTGACGTATTTTTCCAGTGGGGAAACTCTGTGATACATTATTTTTTGTTGGCTCCCCGAAAATCCCTTTACGGCTCTTGGCCGCCTTAGGAGGAAGGAGAGGATTTGGAGGGTAGAAAAGGGGAAGATTCCGTGTATATTTTTTGCCTCGTTCAGCTCTTCGGATACCCTTTCGCGTTGGCCTCTCGCGTGCACTCCCGCGTCCGCGTCCTGCATTCGCATTTCACTCCGCGAGCCCGGATTCGAATCACTGACGGTGCGGATCTCGTCCCTCTTTTGTTTCCTCATTTTTTTTTCGGTTTCGTTTTTTTCCGGTCTTCCCTTCCTTTCGACTCGATCGAGTTCTTCTTTTTTGCCCCCTCTACGAAACGGGTCGCATTTCCCGTACTCCCGCATTGGTTTGAGGTAACGCAAGGAACCGCGTGATCCATTGGCCAGGGCTCTCCTTTTTATTTATGGCAAACTCGTCCCACTGCGGATGTTGTGGTGGATGGAAAACCAGGCCACTAATGAAGAACGTCATCCACTGAGGGTCACTCACTGCTGCGGTCTTTCTTACAACGCCGTCAAAAGTCATTTCTACATTACCCGTCTTTATATGGGTGCCTCAGCAAATAGCGTGATTCTTCCGTGCATTTCAGAAATATTTATCGTGAAATTAAACCTCTCTCTCATTGGTCGTTCAATCCTAGGATTGGTTGATTGCGGCCCTCTACCCTTCCCTATCCAATGCTTGTTCCCTTACCTCCTGGTATCTCTTTCTTTGTACTTTTCTCTGTATTTGGTCCATGAACTTATTCCTTGGTCTTCCTCTGAGGACTTTTCTCTTTATTTGGCCTTTAATTATATGTTCTTCACTAACGTATTGTGCCTCGGGGTGTGTCCAATCCATCTTGTTCTTCTTTTCTCTATGGTATTCCATACGGTCCTTTCCTCTTCTACTCTTCTGTACACTTCATCATTTATTTTTTTGTTCGCCCATTTTATCTTCAGCATCCTCCTCCAGCACCAGGTTTCAAAGGCTTCCAGTCTTTCCTGGTCAGCTTTTCCAATAGTCCATGCTTCCGATTTATAGAGTGCTACGCTTCACATGAATGTTTTCACATACTGTTTCCTGTTGTCTTATCTCCTTTGAGCACAGCAGTTGTTTTTTTTCCCATGGACGCCTTCTTAGCTTTGGCTATTCTCCGTTTAATGTCCGTTGTACTTTCTCCGTTCCACGTGATGGTACTTCCGAGATAAGAGAATGAATCCACTTGCTCTAATTTCTCTCCCTTCTGGCTCACCTCTACATTCAGCTTTTCTCTTTCGCATGCCAGGACTTAGGTCTTCGTCTTACTTATTTTTATGTTGTAATTCTGGATAACTTGGTCCATTACGTTTAGTGACCTTTGAAGATTAATGCGATTTCTAGCTATTAGACCTAACGATCCCGATTTGTGATTAATTTGTTATTAAATTCCCTTAGCATTAGCTTTTTTTGATAATGAAATATAGAGTGCTTCCAAGTCAATAGGTGCACTGAGAAAAATGCACCCGATTTGTAAATAAGTCCCCTGCTGGATGAAGAAGATAATCACCTGACCGAATACCCCATCTACATATACATCTACATACTACACCGCGAGCCGCCGCATGAGCGTTTGGCAGGGTGTGTTAGTAACTCGGCCGCGTAAAGGTGTAAAGAATAAGGTTTTACCTGGTGAAAAGGTTTAGTATATTATAGGAGAGTTTGGAGTGGCGCTCAATTATTATTATGTTCACTTATTGTGCGTGAAAAGAACGAACTATTGCACCTACCTGTTCGGTAACGTTTCTTTCTTATTTTTTCGCGCCTTTCGGACGTAGAAATGTCGAGTTTTGAAAAGCCCATGACGTCTCTGTTGCAGATGCATCACAATCCGGTTTTTTTGAATTTGCATTCAATTTGTGTCATGGTCACTCATCCGCGAAAAGGACGAATATTTGTGCTTACCTGTTCGGCAAACGTGTCTTTCTTATTTTTTCACGCCTGTCGAGCGTAGAAATGTTGGATCGAGAAAAACCTATGATGCATCTTTTGATGTTGCCTCACAATCTAGTTTTATTGGATTGGCGTTCAATTTTTGTTGTGATCTCTTATTGTGTGTGGAATGAACGAATTTTTTTCACTAATCTGTTCGGCAACGTGTCTTTCTTATTTTATCGCGTCTGTCCGACGTAGAAATGCCGGATCTACAATAGCCCATGATGTCTCTGTTCATGTTGCTACAGAATCCGGTTTATTTAGATGTGCGTTTTATTTCTTTATGGTCTCATATTATGCGTGGAAATCACGGATTTTTATACCTATCTGTTCGGCAAAGTGTTTCTCTTATTTTTTCGCGTCTGTCGCGAGTAGAAATTTCGGTTCTAGAAGAGCCTATGATATCACTGTTTATGATGCTTCTCAATCCGGTTTGTTTGATGGTGCGCTTAATTGTCGTTATGGTCACTTATTGTTCGTGAAATGGACGAACATTTGTACCTACCTGTTTGGCAAAGTGTCTTTTTTATTTTATCGCGTCTGTCGTACGTATTTATGTCGGATCAAGAAGAACCTATGATATCTCTGTTCATATTGCTTCACAATCCGGTTTGTTTGGATTTTCACTCACTATTTAATGGTTCACTGATTGTGCGTGGAAATTACGAATTTTTGTACCTATCTGTCCGACAACATGTCTTTCTTATTGTATCGCGTCTGTCGGTCAAAGAAATGTCGGATCTAGAAAAGACCATGATTTCTGTGTTCATATTTCTTCAAAAACCGGTCCCTGGTTGTGGTAATCAGCGATCATAGAAGCAAGGTGAACAGTGGCGATGGTTTCCTGATCAGCAGGACGTGGAAACCAATCCTGAGACAGACGAGACAATGAGTGGCAAAAGAGGGCCAATCATGAGAAACCTGACCCCCAATGGCAGGATATAAAATAATTTCCGCCTTCTGGACTATATATTCCCTTTTAGGATGGTGGCAGATTACGCCTTTGAAACGTCGGTTCAGCTAACAGCCATAACCAGATTGGAAACCTGAGATCTCTCTATCCTCTTCACTCCTGTCAACTTCTATTTCCAGAAATATTTGCATGATTAATGGCCAGTTGCAGGAACGTAACATATGTATTCCATAAAGTTATGGGACCCATAAGTCATGGCAACCATTCAATAAGTGTTGCACAAACATTCAATAAATTCATTGGTCTCATAACTTATGGCATGGAGTTATGAGTTCCATAAGTAGAAAAAATGGCGGATGCGCAATGAACCGCTTGGAGACTTAATTACTTGATAAAATAGTTGTTTTCTGACATGTGACCAGTTTGTTTACTCTTACTGACTAATTATAATGTGCATTATCAGTTATTCATAGGCTAAACTTTCATAACTTTTATCCGGCGGTGGAAGATTAGATCAAATATTCGAAGCTAGTAACTATTGGTAAATAAGTTAAGTAACTAATAGATGTATTCATGCAACCCAAATATATTTATGAGTTCTATAAATTTATGGATCTCATAACAATTGATTCCATAAATAAATTTTCTTGCAACCGGCCATAATAAAAAGAGATCTTGTCTGTAATTCATAAAATGTGTAAGCCACAAACCAAATCATATTGAAACAAAGACGCACACAATAATACGCTCCAAAACGGAAGTAACATACTTTGGACAAGTGAGAGCGAATTGCAAATAGAGGTTGAATCTTATAACTTTTCCCTCTCTCCCTTTTTTATGCTACATTCTGAGCCTCATGTTGCGTCATTTTATCTGAGCTCTCTCTCTATCTATCTCACTAAGCTTGAATATTTCATTTCTCGTCGTTTATTCATTAGTTGGAGACTTCCTGTGTTGGACACCGCGCAATTTGTTGATTGTTTGCCATCAGCTTACGAAAACTTTGGGGAAACAGGACGTATAACCTTTAATACCCAATTTTCCAGCATAATAAAATTGTGTGAGTTAACACGCGTACCGATCTTCGAATTGGGGCATTTTTGTCTACGGATATGGATTCAAACCTATTCGAATGATAATAGATGATGGTCTCCTTATGTTGATGATTCCATACGTTAGTCTAAAGATCATTGCTTGTGGAGGAAGACGTTAATATTTTCCGGTTTATCGTTGTTTTACATGTGGATCGTTCCGTGAAATATGGCACAACATCCGTAATCACTTGCATTGGAGACGTCATCAGGAATCACTTAAGAGACGATGTGGTCTGAAATATGAAGGCGTCCTGAGATTCTTTTCCTTCTCTCTTTTTATCACGCGTTAATTTACGGGAGACCATCGGTAGTCAGGATTGATTTTTTAAGGCTCTACACCACTACCCCGAAGTAACCGTAATAAGAGAGATAGACTGGGTTTCATTCGTTAAATTCGTACTCATTGTGGTGCTGCCATTCGTACTCACTATGGTACTCGGAAGCACCATCACATGGGACGGAAGAAGTGCAACGAACATCAAGCGGAAAATAGTCCAAATTAAGACGACGTTCATTGGAAAAAGACAACTGCTGTGCTCAAAGGAGATAGGACTACAGGAAACTATATGTGAAAACATTCGTGTGAAGCGTAGCACTCTATGGATCGGAAGCATGGGCCAGTGGATAAGCTGACCAGAAAAGAATAGAGGCCTTCGAAACCTGGTGCTGGAGGAGGATGCAGAAGAAAAAATGGACGGATTAAATAAGAACTGTGGAAGTGTACAGAGGAGTAGAAGATGAAAGGACCATATGCAACACCATAGAGAAAAGAAGAACCAGATGGATTGGACACACCCTGAGACACAATGGGTGTATGAATAACGTAATTGAAGGCAGAATAGAGGGAAAAGTCCTCAGAGGAAGACAGGATTAAGTTCATGGACCAAATAAAGAGAGAAGTACATAGGAAGAGATACCAGGAGGTACAGGCACTAGCATTAGATTGGGAAAGGTGGAGGACTCCAGTCAACTAATCCTTGGATTGAACGACCAATGAATGATGCCACCACCCCGGATAAATTGTAATAATAGAGAAAGACTGGGTTTCATTCGTTAAATTCGTACTCATTGCGGTATTGCCATAAATTATGTGCCTCGCTGTCGCGCGTGGAGGATCCTGGTCAAGTCATACAATTTTTTCATGATGGAATCAACACTTTGGTGTTACATATCACTCATTACTTTTTTCGATTTGCTGCTTTGTAATTACTGTTTGGTGCTGCGCTACTCCCTGTCATCATCACATTTTGGTTTCGTTCTCTCTATTGACTTATTCGTCCTTAAATGATCCCTATCGAGCGCATCGGTTTGAACTGTTGTGATGCTTGCGTAAGTCTTCAGCCACAATGGTAACGTTCACCTACCTTGCTTAAATTATTATATTAACTGATAATAGCTTAATAGACTGACAAGTATATTCCTTGTACATTTTGAATATCAAAATTTAGTACTCTTCCGCTCTTTACTTAACAATGTGACCGCATTCATCTTGATAAGGCATCAACTAGCCACAGTGTGAAGTATACTCTTCTCGGGCTTGCATCCAGTTTAATTTTTTCGTCTTTTCCGACGTTTTGATGAAAGACGTATGATGATGATGAATAAGTCTTATATCGAAACATCGTTGAAGATTGAGGAATTAATCTGGACAAAAAACCCAAGAAGAATACACTGCAATTATTCGCCGGGAGAAAATTAAATACTACATAGGCAAAGTATGCCTTGTCTTAGTGAAGCCGTTTGCAGTTTTAAATACAGGATGTAAAATTATTTGGTCTCTATTTCGTTCCATTATTCGTAATGAATATCTTTTCTGTCCACAAAGTCAAGCCTAACATTATTAAATGCGTAGTCTTTGTCAGTCCCAGCGGTTCTTTCTATCCTGTTAGTCGTTTCTCCCAGTTTTGTCCGTGCTCTTCATTGCGTGTTGTCTTTGCCTTCATTGCGTTAGTGCTATGGTATCAAGAAAGAAATGCTTCAAAACTTTTATTAACCTTCGGTAAGCCTTCTCGATTACGGTATTTTTCTGCCACATGAAAACGCTTGAGCGTGGAGCTTGCTTCTTTCCCTCTTTTGGGAAAAATCAATGTTCTCCCCGCCATGTTCGACTTTTTCCCCTGGTTTCTTCTACCCGGTTTCTTCTTGATTTATTTCCTCCCATTCCAGTCCATAGGTTATCTCATCCCCGAGGTAGGCGAACGAAATCCGTTGTTCTATATATTATCCTTCCGGCGTGGCATTTTCCTTCGGGATTTAATAACCCTGCATCATCTACACTGTAATCTGCTAGCCTCCGCATGGATATGTTTATTGGTGTAATTTTCCTCTACAATGAACTATGTTACATGCTGCAGAAGGGCTTAAATCTATTTAAAAATATGATTTATTAACACGATGGGTTGTTCGGAACTGTAATGCGCTTTTACCGTTTTGTAAGTTAATAATGGCGATGTGAGGTGTAAAATATTCAACGAATGAAGTATTTACTATAAGTTTTTGTTACCACATGTTTGATGCGGAAATAAAAGTTGGCTTTATTAAGACTGTCTATTGAGCTATTTTAGCTGTGTCAGTCCTTCCGGCCCCAGGTGTTGCCCTCCTAGGATACAGGATAATTTGAATTTTATATTTTGTATTTATTAGTACGCCGTGATAGCTAAGTTCTTTGTTAAGGTTAGGTTTGTCGCAATGTGAGCTATATATATATTACTGACGGTAAATCACTGAATATGCATCGCAGGTTCAAAAGGAATTACTTCGTTTTATGACCCTATGCTGATCATTACATCGATCTTAATTCCAAAAAATTAGATATTTTAATGCTTATAACAGACGTGAAATTGTGAAATTATAGAAGTTATTATTGTTGGCCCGGCTCTATGGAGGAAATAATATACCCTTCAGCCTAATTGAATATGATCATATGTACTGCAAATCTGTAATCTTAAAGGTATTAGTGCTCGTTACGCGTGTAATTCTCTTAAGTCTTAGGAGCCATTTGCTTTTTTATTAGAGCCATTACATTCTATAGCATTGTACGTAAGATCATCCGGAGCGTAAAGGTGTTATGTGTATCAAAAAAGACGCGGCGCTTCTAAACCTTGGTATGCAATGAAATCGTGAACCAATGGAGATCCCGTTAAGAACGCATGCACCTCAGATGCATCAGTGTTCCTCCCCGTCGTTTCCCACCGGTGAGAAACGGCGCCTGCTAAAAGGGAACTGTTTCGTTAGGTGGCGGGTCTGGGTGCAGCTGTGTAACACGGCACCCGGCGGCTCCGCGCGTTCCCCATTGTGCCGAGAAAGTGAAAGGGGGATGAGGGGAAATAATAGAAACTGTGTGGCGGACTGCGCGCGCGTTAGTTTTCAGGGGAAGCAGGTGGAGCGGGCGGGACCCGGGTAATCTCTGATGCTCTCCCTTCAGCGGGGCCGAGGGTTTGAGGAGGGGTAGATGGGGGTGAGGAAAAGAATAGATCCGCGAGCCGGTCGCGTTTTCTGTGTGTTTGTGTGTGGGTGTGTGTGGGTGTGTGAGAGAAGGAGAGCGCCGGTACGCACGACCTTATTTTATCTCCCTACCTCCTCCCCCTACGCTCCCAAACCCCCCCCAACCCCCGCAACCAGCCCGCCCCCGCAAGGTCTCCTTCCCATCTTTCTCCTTCTCTCCGTAGCTCCCTCGAAAGCAGAGGAGTCCCGAAGCCTCCCATCGCCAGCTTCGCTACTTCACCTCTCCACTTCATTTAGTCTTCCCCCAATCCCCTCCCGCTCAACCCTCTCCCCACCTCCTCCTTCATCCCTCCCTCCCTTCGCTCCCAATCTTAGTCTCATTCCTCTCAGCCGCCATCCCCTGTCTCTCCCTTCCCCCTGCTTTCCACCTCCGTACAAAGATGCTCCCCACCAACTCCCGAAAAGTATCTCACTAGACCACGCTTTGCGTATGACAGAGTTTCGGGTGTTACTTATGGAGGAAATATTCTATATGAGGACCCCAGAAGTCAAGGGGTCTAAGTAACAAAATCGTTGTTTTGAGAAAACTCAAGTCAGAGTTGAAAATGTTTGGTACAACCCACTAAGTAGTTAAGAGCCATTACCATAGATAGAATCACCTGTCAAGAAAATCACTTGGATCCCTTTACCACCTAAAAGATTAATATTTTCACATCCCATTCCTGTACCTAACTTGCTTTTTTTTAATGTCACTTAGACCCCTTGACTTCTGGGGTCCACATATCTCTGATAGTAACACTTAATCAACTCGGTAGTCATTTCCTCACTCTTTTTTACCCTTTGAGTGCGGCATGACGTGATATGACGTCATGGTTGTCTTCACGCTGGTGCTGATAACGTGATGTCACTTCAAGGGTAGCGTGAGTGTATCAGCTTTCATTAGGGTGCCTATTGAAAGTTCCCTTGCTGGAACACTCACGGCACCCTTAACGTGATATCACGTCTTGCCGCACTCAAAGGGTTAAGGTAAACCGACCATGGTTTCGACTCTTTATATTATTTTTCGAGGTAAATTCAGTAAGTCCAAGTTCAAAATACTTCCATTTCCACTCCCACTCAAAATACATGGAATAACAAAAAACTAACAAATGTGAACCCCGTTCTAAGCTGGTGCCTCTTCAGGGTCCGTGTGATGTAAAAATCCCTGGAATTATACGATTGGCACTGGTACGGGAGGATACTGGTCTTGTATTCGCCCTTGTAGCGTGGTAAACTCGTAAAACTACCGTCAGGCCACCAAACTCAACAAAAGCAACGACCATGAGCTTGTGTTTTTACCCGTGATTCATAAGGAAAGGAAGGGAGTTGGCGGAGGAGAGGGTAAAGAAGGGGACATACAGAGGAGGGAGAGGGATTCAAGGTGAAGAGCAGCTATGAGTAAGCAAGGGAGGGGAACGGAACCAGATAAACGCCACACCTGTACATCTTTCATATCTATGCCCCTCTCTCGTCTTAACCCCCAGAGATGTCGAGAATGGGAGGTGCGTTCGGTACCGGATTCTGGCGGTGGCGGTTTTGGACGTTGAAGAACTGTCAACAAATATAAGATTAGCATTGGTTTCGATTCGGAATTGTAACGATAAAAGAAATGGTTTAGAGGAGATAGGCTTACAAGTTCAATGGGGAAAGTGAGGGGAAAATGAAGGGCGTTCATTTACCCATAGGTTTGGGGGGCGGAAGGTGAATGCAACGAGGGAAAGGTGATATTTTAGGGCGGGAGAGGTACAGTTGTGTAAGTGGAAGGACTGATACGTGGAGGGGAGAAAGGGGAGTGTGTTGGCAAAACGGGAGCGGGGAGATCAGATTTTGCGAGGGGTGGTGAGCTAGGTGTTAGTAAGGACGGAATGGCGAGTGGGGCAGTAGGGGAGAGAGTAGGGTAGGGGGAGATGGTTTTCCAAAAAGGCTTTTTTTCTCTTTTCACTTTTTTTCCTCATTCGTTGAGGGGTGACGGGTTTGAGCAAGGGGGAGGGGTGTTCGAGGGCAGGGACGGGGCGGGAGAGCCGAGGGGGGGGAGGGGCAGAGCGGTGACGGGGTTAGGGTGGCGGGAGTAGGGGAGGCGAATGGTGGGGGTGGAACACCCCCGCAGAGAGCATGCGCCCACCCCGCTAGGCAGGCCCCACTCGGATCCGGAGGGGAGTCTGGTCTCCTCCTCGTCCGCCCCCCTTGCTTTTCCGCCCCTCCCCTCCTACCTCCCCCGCCGCTCCCTCCCGCGCTCCCCGCATCTCTTCTTCCCCTGGCACACTCCGTCGTCGATAGCGTCGTTGTGTGATAGCAGGGGTAGTGTGTGCGTCAAGCCAGCGGAGGTTCTCTCTTTCTCACGGTGTAGAAGCGAAGCGGGTGCTACGGGAGGAAGAGCCCAGTCGTGTTTCGGGCAAAAGAAGAGGAGGTTTATAGAGAAGCGGGTGGGATAAGCAGAAGATTGATACAGGAGATAGAGAGTGAGAGGGGCGAGTGACTCGTTGACTCTTCCCTCCTTCCTCTGGTTTGCCTCCGATACCGTGTGTGTATAGTGTCTGTGCTCCGCGACTCGACTTCGACCTTCCTCGTTCTATGCCCGGGTGGTGGTGCGATGCAGCAGCTATACAGTGACAGGTGCTACTCTTCACGATATGTTTTCTGTCGATTCTGTCCCATCCATCTCCTCCTCCCCCCGCCATGCGCTGAGAGCCCTTTCCCGAAAGCGTGGAAAAAGTGTCAGTCCCCCTCGTCTCTCCCCTTTATGTCCTCCCTGCAACAGCAGCAGATTCATAGTTCACCTCTTTTTTTTACGAAAGACCCACCGCGCAAAACAGCCCTTGATGTGCTCCAGTGTTCCGTCGAGTATGCCGATGGGGGAGGCATTCCCCCATCTTTCTTTCGCTCCCCTGTTTTGCCCCCACGGGGTCGTCGAGATGGTTAACCAATTAGGACTCCCCGCCTTTACTCACGCGGACCACCTCTTTTTTTTGTGTCGGTCCATCTCCCCAGGGGGGTGAACCAACAAACCAATCGACCTTGGGCGCTCACTCCTCTTCGTCCTTGTATTTTTATCATCCCCCGCCGAGGTTCTCCGCTCAATCTTTTCCCCCCGATTGCTCCCCCATCCCGCGCAAGGGTCCGTGTTTACTTGGCCTCGCCTTAAGATGCCGGGGAGCTGCCGCCGTGTCCAATATCCTCCACCCCTGCTCCTGACCGTGGGGTGACCTCCTACCCTCGTCCTCCCTTAATCACTCTGAACTTTCCTCCCCTTCCTTTCCGAATGTCCTATACTATTCAAAAATACCCGCAGCAGTCTTCGCGAGAGGACGCCTTTCCGGTCGTGCATTGCATCGCGAGGAGCTGCTCTGCAGTCGTGCCAGCCCATCGGCGACTCCGTCACCGGCGTGCGCGGGGATGTCACGCGGTCGCTGCTCCGAGCCTGTGAACATCTCGCCGCGTTCCCCGTAGTGCGTGCGGCCATGACTGCGAAGCGTCGGCAGTTCTCCACATCCATCCCTCCTTTCCAGTTCTCGCCTCTCCCTTCCTCCTTATCCCCCCTAACCCCCCGCTGTTCCGCTCTGTCCTGTCGACCCGAGTTCATCCCACGCGCCTCTTGTTTCACCGAAACCCCCCCTCCTAACCGTTCTCTACACCCCGCGCAAAGCCACAGCCGAAACTCTCCTTTACTTTCACCCCGTCACACAATCCCTCTCTCTCGTTCTCTCCCGCGGGCCGAAACCACAGCAACCCACGAAGCCCTCTCTCTTGTTTAGCTTCCCCATCATGTTGCTACCTCCCACCTTTCGTCGTCACGGGAGTCCGGGGTGGGAGGGGAAGTTCACGGCGTCATCACGGCTCTGGAGCACGTCACACGCTCGTGTGGGCGTGGACGTCAAAACACGGTACCCCGTGGGATGGGAGGGTGAAATATACCTCTCTCTCCCCTTTTGCATCAATTGCACCCCTCCCTACCTATTTTTTCTCCTTTCGCTCTGTCCCCACACTCCCTGGGAAACACGCCCACATCGTTCGCCCGCGTCCCAGCCCGCAAAACGAGGTGAACTACGGTGGTTCTCCGCCTTCACCGCACTTAACCGGTCCCTGTTAGTCCCTATCTCTCTTCTCAGTCTTCTTCAGCCCCCTACGGTGTAATATTTGAACCTATATCCTTACCTATGTGCCACATTTTCCACCCAAGTACCAGTGACGATACTCCGTGGGATGGGAATGCCACGACATTGAAGATTTGTGATGGTTGAGAGGAGCACAGATGCAAGCTCTTAGAAGCGGGAATGTCATTCAATGAGACTGATATTCTGAACCTAATTCCTCTGTGTTTCGCCGGGTGCTTTTGACTTTAAAGATGCCTTAACATCTCCCTCCCTATATTTAACTCTAATCCTTGAATGATTTGTTGTTTAAAGCGTGTGAACCGCTGTGAACGTCTTTCATTGAAAGCTTCTCGAGATTTAAATAATTTGAATTTGACACGCCTGCGTCTTTTCTGAGAAAAGCACTCGACAGTATATCTGACGTAGACCTGGATTTCAAGCCTTGTTTCGGCGCACGAATTTCCTTTAGTGACATTCTCTCATTTGTGCTCTCTCAACCTCGTTAACTTTGAAAGGCCTTACCCTCCTTGCATCTCCTTGTCCTTGCCCGGTGCCTGTTTGTCTCCCCTGGGTTTGTTGCTGCAGTTTGTCTTCCCTCGCGTGGAAGATTTTCCTCACTCGGATACACCCCCTATTTTCCCTCCCTCACATCTCTTCTCCCCGCTACATCTAGGGTTCCTCCTTCGTTCGGAGAGCGTCCTTTCCTGTCCCGCTTTTCACTCCTTCCCATCCCTCTTTTTCCGCCTTTCAACCCCCTTCGCCCTGCACTTCCTCCTCTCTGGCACCCCCTAAGCCAGTTGCCTCACTGCCCTCCTTGCCAGATTCCCTCTTTCTCTCTCGATCCCTCGCCCCGCGTTACCATGGAAACGGTAGCTCGTGCACGATGCAGCTGGAGTGTGTTCGTGTGGCCTCGCCTCTCTTTCTGTCGACATTCCTTCCTCCCGAATCATCCTCATAGCACACTATTTCATGGTGTTCCTTGACTGTTCATTTTATATCACAAGAGTACGTCTCTCGAGTTGTTTACGGCCTCTGGTACTGGTTATTCATGTCGAAAGAGTTGTGATTAGAATTTAAAAGGAGGTTTATAGCGAGGTCAGGGGGTCATAACTGCAAACCACAGTATCTTCCTTCCTTGCCGTCTCTCTCACTTTGGTGATCTTTTTAAAAATCTGCCTCTTTAAGACTCTCGACTATATCTCTTCACTTTAAAACTTATCAGCAAAACTTTTTGCTGATAGTTGAACAGTAAGCTTCCTTTATCCACTTCCCAAACCCGCAAATCAGACATGCTTTTCTTATCTAAAAGATTATTTTCCCCGTAGATAATTATTACAACTACCAAAGGGTAAATATATGTTCTCGGTTTTAAGATTACTTGAGTCCGTGTTCCCATTATTTCCTCTATCCGCTGCTGCTTTATGTTTATCTGCTGAAAGCAATGTATAAAATCTTGCTTTATTTCTTTACTTCTTTTCTTGTCTTGTATTTGTAACATACCGCTACAATGTTGCAATTAGTCTTCATTCCTTTTACTCTCGAGTCAGTATGCAGTATTTGAAGTCTGAAGCCAATAGATTGGTCCTTGCTGGCCCTTAAGCCGGTGGAGAGTCTTCTGGCTTGTAATTTTACCCCAACCTAAAACTCAATTTCTAACTTAAATATTCAGCAATAAATCCAACTTAAAGCCCAACTTCAACTTTTGTTATCAGCTTCCTTTTTAGCATTGGTTCTCACGTTGCAGATTCTTCCTTTTGAACAGTCTTTTCGGAGTAGGTTTCGACTACCTCCTGGTAGTCTCACTGAGCCTCCTTCAGCAGATGGCTCACTTACAAGACACTTTCCCTCCGTGCCAACCGCACTAATCCCCTGGGAATCAAGTCCTCCGAGCTCCCACGAAGCATAATTTCAAATCAGACCCGAAAACCACCCTTAACAGTCCCCACACGCCTTTAACGCTCCACTCTCTCGACCACCACCTTTTCTCTCTTAAACCCGAGAAAATCCTCCCCGACACAACCCTGATTTCTCTCTTCTCCCCTAGGGTGCCTACTCTCACACGCACTTTCCCCCCACCCCAATTCGATTCCTTCACCCCTTATACCTCACACACCAAGGAATACACACCCGACCAAACCGCCCCGATCCGGGACTGCTCTCCCCGTCAAATCCTCCCCCGCTTGCCCTCCGGTCCCCCGTATCCTCTCCCTCCGAGGAAAAAATAAAATCTCTCCCCCAAAGGTGGCACTTCCTTCTCTCTTACTGCTTCATCCGTCCCTTTAGTCGGAAATTTTTCGTCCTTCCCTCGCCCCCGAATCCCTCCAACCCCTCCCCCAATTGAACAGCACCATTGGTGTCCGCACCCCAAATTTTATAAAGCTCTCGCATTGGTTGCCATGCTTACGGGTGTCGCTTTGATCACAGCCTCCGTTTCGATCGTCTTCTATTCCTACAGGACTCTCCTCCTCTTTTTTTCTTCCCCCCGTCTCCTTGAAATCACCCTTGTGAACGCGGGGCGAAAACTTTCTTCTCTCTCCCGTTTCTTTTTTTGGTTATTTTTTTGTGTGCGCCCCGGTCGTTCACAACGCTCTATTATTTAGCCCCCGTACTTTCCCCTGGGCGTCCTCGCACACTTGCCCTCTCTTCTCTGTTTTTCCCTTATCTCCACCCCCTCCTGTCCTTTTAGATAACGTAACTTTCCCCCTTTGCCGTGCCTCACCCCCTTCGATCCCCCAATCTAGCGTAACCGATTTTGGACCTGCAAGCGTGCGTATGCCGCATGCTACTCTACGATAGTAGACCTTTCGCACGCTCGCCCCATCTCGGCTCTCCCGCAGTGAAAATATCTGCCCCTCCCCCTAACTTCTTCGGCCGTAGTAGTTGTGGAGGAGTTGGGGCGTCGAAGGCGCTTCGGGACCGACCGCCTTCCTCTTCCCTCACGTACTCAACCCTCCCTCTCCACTCACATCCACTCCGTTTCGTGGTCGCGTACGGAATCGAAAATCCACCCCCCCCTCTCCAGTTGCAGGTTTATGGTGGTGCGTATGTATGCGTACTAAAACGTGTCCTCGCGGTTCCTCCTCTATTTTCTCTCTTGCCGTAGGTATTTTGGATTCCTCTGCAAGGCCTCGGTCGAGGTGGCTGATGCTCTACAAGATTCCTCGATTAAAAATGCATGTGTTCGACGCGATTGAAAGTTGGATCAAAATTTTCCGTTCGATACGTGGGCTAGGAAGTGGATTGAGTGCGAGTGAATCGCAGCTATGGTCTTTGAAATGTTTGACTGGTTAGTCTGGTGATGTTGTACGTCTTCCTCATATTAGAGCGTATCCACCTTCCGACAACAGCTTTCGTTTTCATATAAACTACCTTTTAGCCTCATATTTTGCATACTGGTGAAATATCCTCGACTTATTGAAGCGTTGTTGCTAGCGTTGTTGAGAAAGATTTGCACCACGTAAATAACGTAGGCCTCCGTCGTTCAGTAATTTTCCGCTCCGAAAAAACTGCCTGCCAGTTAAAACAGGGTTCGGTGTAAAATTTTTTGCGGATTTATTATTGCTTCATCTCAGTGACTGGATGTCTGTTCCGCATACAAATCCGCGTTTCACGATTCTTCTGCCATAGGTTATCTTTGACTCCTAATCCTAGCCGATATAATTTTATTTTTTCCCTGATCGTAATAGGGGTGTATTCGAATGAGTAATTCTTCTTTGTGGGCTTATCGTAGATGTAGATAATGGAAGCAGTACATCTCTCTTAAGTGTCGGTGCTACTGAGACATTGGCTATTTTTACTTTTCTTCATCAAGCTTTACTTATTCTAAATTGATTGTGGCATATTTATTTTCATTTTCTCTTTTCCTAACTCAATTCCTGACCTCATGAGCACAAGTGGCACAACTAAGTCGGAAGATTTTTTCTTCAACCATGACCTCTGAGTAGAAAACTTTAAACGGTGTGATATATTCGGTGAACTGGGCTTTTCTCTCACACTGGTCCTCTTTTTAAGGGTCCTTTATTTGAACTTCTATTTGCATTACTCAATAAGTCATCTGGTTTGTAGAATGGCATCCTATGCCATCATTGCCCTTCATTACTTTCAACGTCGGAAAATATGATTAATTAAAGTATTCTTCCACGTTCACTTTTTGTAATCATGTGCTCACATTTAGCTTTATTTAAGTTATCTATTAAGTCATCACCAAAAGAATTCCTTGCACGAGTCAACGCGAAGTAATTTCGATCTCAGTAAAGATTTGAATGATGGTCGCTTGATCTTCTTTATTGTACTCTCTCTATTCCGGAACAAATCTTAGTTGTCTACAGTTAAGCTTAAATGGAAAAATCTTAGGGTTTGGCAGTTCCTCTTTTTATCAATCTGTTGTAAATTGTGAGGGAGAATCATCTTTTTCACCTCTCGTTTGGAGAATTGTGATGTCATGTCTGTTTAACGTCGCATTAAAAACTTATGCTACCCACGTGAAGTTCATGGAGGACCAGAACTTGATTGGACTTGTTTCGTGCACTCTAAGACCTTGTTAATTAGGTTAAAGTCGTCACAACTGTGAACGTTTTGTACACTTAGTTTTTTAGACGGAATTGCAAGTTGATTTCGTGTTCACGTTGTCCCTTCTAATGTATTTCATCCTGAGCTCCTATGTGCTTTTGTTTTTTATCATATATTCTGAAATGATGATTATATATTCTTAATATTTATTGAGTTCTCTCCGTTTGACGGTTCCCGGAACAATAGCATGATACATGCTTTCCGGTTTGTGTATATTATGGCCGCCGTTGAATGTCATCACTGGAAAATTACATTATTTGTCATCGGTGTAGAATTTAATACCCCGGATGGAATTTATTCTCTAAAACTTTTTATTTCAAATATACCAGATCTTTGTGTATGTCCATCTTGTTACCACATTAAGAGTCAATTGCTTGACGTCAACGTTCATTTGTTTGCTTATACGATGATGATATCTTAATTTGAACTCACGATATAATGAATGCAAATTGTTGATTGATATTCTCCGTGATTTTAAATTTCAAGCTAAGATGAATGCCTAAAATGCACAAGCAATGCCTAGAAAAGCATTTTATTCTATCCTACTTATATTTACTCGACAACAGGAACTAAAAAGATGGCTTCGTTGCTTGCGATGATAGATGTTTGCTAAGATTTTGGATCGTCGAGTTTTCTCCCAAGTGGAAACCCTAGATTTAATTGAAGTTTCAGTCGTGGAATATATTGTGGCTTGATACCATTATCCAATAGACCGTGCTTTCTGCGAGCCGTGTCCTCAGTTCTGTTGGCTTGCGCTTCGTTGGCAATCCTCAGCTTGTCTCAGGTCGCCGTTAATTCACTATAAATTATGCACAATCAGCTGGCGTTCGTGAGAAACAGCGGTACGTGGTGACGGAAGCGTGACTTATTAATTTAAACCGGATGTTTGATTAGCATGAGCAACATCTCCGGTTCTCGAGACAGCTATCTTGCCCTCATATAGGGGTTTCCCCGCATTAGGCATTAATGCTCACCCCGTAGCGGAAGGTGTGCACTCAGAGTCACGTTCGTATCTGGAAAGTTAGTGGCAAGAAGGGGAAAGAGAGAAATGGGTGAACAAGATTACTGTGGAAGTTGAATTCGTTTAAGGAGTACGCTATGTAGTTCTTAGAAGCTTCAAGGTATTAGCCTTGTAGAATACGCATTGTGGTTATATACAAAAGGTTTCATTCGGTGTACAAGTTATTAAAAAGGATTGGTGGAGGTTTTTGTGGCGATGGTCTCCATGAATTGAAAGTAGATACTTGTCGCAGGCACATTTATTTATTTTTTATTTATTTATTTATTCTCACACTCCCGAAAACAGCACAACAGAGGCCTTTTCTATCGGGGGATTAACAATTAACAATGGACGAACAACACCCATGTCCTGTGTGGTGAAAAACTACCCGGGCGGGACTCGAACCCGCGAACCTGGGACTGGCAAGCAAGGACTTTACCCCGCCGCCATTATCCCTTAAATACAGATGATAGAGCTTAAGTGATTCCAAAAGACGTCCTCATCAAGGAATGCTGTTTAATTGGGAATGCATGATGGATAATGATAGGATTTAATTCCTCTAACTTTCTACGTTTATACTTTCGTAGTTAAACGTTGTTGGAGGACATGCAATCCGAAACAATTTCAGTTCATGACTGCGCATTCCTGAAAGTGAAGGGTGTAAACGCGGGAAGATCGGAGGACGATGTAATTTTTGAAAACGAAGACGGAAATTCTATCTTCAATGTGACGCAAGTCTGAGAATTGGGAAGAGACGAGATGGAGAGATTTATGAAGTTTTATTTAAAAGAATAATAGCATTTCTTGTAATGGAAACTGAATATACGACTGTAGAGTGAAAGCAAATATCACATACTTTAGATTCGTGGTAAATGGATAAGAATGTATGAAGTCGGCTGTGAGGGAAAAAATTGAGAAGTTGATTTAGAGAAAATTGAATAGACACGAGAAAGCGGTTGTTGTGATACGGAAGAGTAGCGGGATACTTTTGATTGTGATGGAAGACATATATGGATTAAGCAAAGTAGGCAGTAGCTGGAAAATGTATTGCGGACCAATGGATTAGATTATTACGTGGAAAAGACAGAATAATATGTAGCATTTGTGTTTTAAAATATTCTCTTCTCAGAGAGTTCTTTTATAATGATGTTTTTTTCTGTGGAACTGCGTCTGTTAATTACGTTTTATCTTACGCCTTGCCTTTATTCTTCAAGACCTTGATTGACTGTTTAAGTTCATGTGGTAGCATGAAATGCCACTGTTACACTCGCATTGGTTCCCCAAATTCTGTAATCCCAACGGTGCTGCATATTTACTTCCATTCGAATTCGTTACTCCAATCTTGATCCATCCCTGGTTTCTTCTGGTCTTTTTTCTGTGTACTTGAGCACATTTCACCACTATTGGATGGTCTCACTGTCCTAATTAATCCTCGTGCTATATTCTCATGATCATCCTAGCACCTTATTCCTTGTCGTTTTATTGCCAATGAGGTAGTCGCTGAGAAAAATTTAAATGCCGACTCTGTGCACACATGGTACTTGGTTTACTTTAAAGATCGCTTTCGGCGTGTCAATAAACTCAACCGCCTACTGCAAGCGTCACAGGGTGGTTGAAGATTAGTCAGTTAATCGATAGTGAATGGAGAGAAGAGGGTTTGTGTTCCGAAATGGTTGAAGGCCCTTTGATTATGCAGGTTGTACTTAATGAGTCAGCTTGTTTACCTGCATCAAATAGGGGAAAAATGTTAGGGTATTATTTGTTTCGACTACTAAATCGTTTAGAATACAAATTTTCTGACAAGTTCTCTGGTATTTTACGGATAGCACTGTCCCGTATGTCATTATAGGTAGCCAAAGATGGTAGGGCTTATTACAGAATACCTATTTTTTCCTTAGGGTAGGAGATCTGCCTGTAGTATATAAAGTATCTTGTGGATTTTCTGTTGCTGGAGTGATGTGGCGTTATGGACTCTCGAATTTAGCTGACGATATTAGAGATGAAAGGAATTGTCTTGAGTTGCGACACTAAACGGCCTCTGTAGCACTCCAGACGCTCATTTTCCGATGTTCAACCTCTGGATCCATTTCTTCTTCCATCTCTATCATTAAGAGACTCCTTGCATGAAATTATATCCCTTGGCATAGTCATCTGCATAGGAACCACTTCTCTTTGCCACGACTATGCTTTGTCTCAATTAGTCCCTTACGCGATCAATACGCTAGTCATTGCCGCGGCACTGAGTGCTTGAGGTATGAGGAAGGAGATGGCTCAGTGTTCTCAAGGAATTTGTCGTCGCCATTGGCGTGTGTTTTGTGGATGCCTCTTCTTTGATGCTTCTGCCGGTGTTATGTGGTTTTATGCCTCTCCACTTGCCCTAATTTTGTTGCGCTATTCCCTTTAGCTTGCTTGAACAAGACACCTCTAAGTTTTTTTATTATTTTAATTACACTAAGGCATAAATGAGAAGTACCCCTTCTTAATAGCCCATCATTTTTTCATGGGGCAGAGGGTTAATTGAAAGTTTTGCCTTTTAAGCATAATAGTTAAAATATATCTTTCCAGAAATTAAAACTCGTCTCAATCTAATGAGTACTTCGCAACGCAAAGCTTTCTGGTGAATTTTATTTTGTGCGAAATGTAAATTCTTAACCAATTAGCCAAACTGTATTTCGTATACTTTACCTTTCTTTTAACTTTTTCTCTGCCCTGAGTACCTCGATTTGAATGTTGCACGTGAAGATCTATTTACCAGTCATCAGTGGTTATCGTAAATTCTCTTTACGTTTATTTTTTTTAGCAATTAAGACTTTCGTGTCGTATCATCACTAGTCAGCTTTGATCTTGCACTACCTCCACCAGACAGTTGAATTTACTGTAATACGATGCATTACACAGGGAACTGGTGATTTTTAAGTGATAGCTTGTGCGACAGAGAGATTTATTCTTAACCCTACACGTATTATGAATTTTTTCGTAGAATTTAATTATTCTGAAAATATTGCATAGAGTAATGGTAAATATACGTCTATTCATCGCGGTTTTTCTCGTATCTAAAAAGTTTAAACAAAATGTTAATTGGAGGGTTTTTAAAGTGTTGAAATAGAGTGAACCAGGTAGAATATGATGGATTAAAGATGTTTAGCAGAATCTTAGACGAGATTTGTGATTAATTCTTGATAGGCATTTCAGTATTGTAAAAAACATAATAAGTAGTGACATGTTTAAGTTTTTTATGGACAATTATAGGAACTTGAAAGAGAAAGTATTTAATGGCTATTGACATAGTTATTAGGAGCTAAAAAATATGGTTGCGTTAGGAATTATCGCTTTTTGTTTCAGAAAAATTATGTGTTGGAATTCAAAGCGTTTCTAATCTATAACAGGGTGACAGCGAGAGCCTACGGTTTTTTTGTGTGACCTTCCTTATTCCTTCTCCTGTTTTTTTTTTAGAGACTCTGATAATAATCGGAGGACTGCAGGGAGTTGTGATTACCAGGGCCATTTTGTGCGAGCTTCCCGGCTATTATGATTTCCGAGATGAAGCCTAGTTTCGATTCTCACAGCATGTGATGCCTCTGCTATCCACCCACGCGTGCATTCATGTGGGCTGCCGTTTATTTTTTCGCATGCCATCGATCGTTCGATATTCGCGGGAAATCCTTTCGCAACTATGCCTCGAATATCGGGGGATGCACAGCCCAAGTCCTTCCGAGCCCGTCCGAGGGAAATGGCATGCACCAAAACTACCCCACTCTTCCGAGCCTCTTCGGCGCCGACGTCAGCCCACCCCGTCGTTATTAAGGCCTCCTCCTTCCCCTCCCCACCGACGCGTTCCCCGCTAATCGGGTTTTAATTGGACCTCCCGCTAAAACCGTTAGCCCCGGTGGGATGGGAGTCGCAGCGGATCGCACCGGTCGATTTTCGGACAATACCCCAAAAACCGGTGCGACGTTCGCTATACCGTCGACCCGTCCTCGACGTCTCTTGCACCACGGATCATAAACAGCCGAGATTCGACCCCCCCTCCACCCATACATCCATCTCCCTGGTAAACCCTTCCGTACTTGCCCACCCACCCCCTTTCCCATGGAAACCTCCCTCTCGTACCCCCTCATAGCCTTCATTCAAACCTCCCTCCCTCTTTCGTTCACCCAACTCTCCTCTCCCCTCCTTCACCTCCACCCTCTTACCCTTCGGGGACGGGAATGCCAAGAATGCTACGCCGGCGGTACGAGATATATCGCGCTTTAAATGATTCCGACGTGTCTGGTCCTCCCTCTCGTGACACACGCCGCTCCTATCCGTTGCGTTCCAACGGGCGGGTCCCCCATCCATCCAGTATCCACCCTAGCTGTCTCTTTTGTCCTCCGCATCCACATCTCCCTCTCTCCCCTTTGTCTCAATCTCGTTGTCTCTCGTCCCCATTCCGCTAGTGATGAGGTCTAAAATAGGTACTCTTTTCACGAGGACGTAGCAATACTTAAATGAAATTTTTTACCTCTGCTGAATACTAATATTTTATTTCATATTTTAGTACTTTTCCATTCATATGAAAAATTATCGGACTTCCTCGAATTTGATGCGAACATAATGCAACAAAACGATCTTGCCTACATCTGCATACTACTACTGTCGACTTAAATGAAAATATTTACCTATGTTGAATGCTAATATTTTCTATCATATTTTAGTACTTCTACATTCAAGTGAAAATTTTTCGGATTTACTCGACAGCAAATTTGATGCGAATGTAATGCAACGAAACAATCTTGTCTACATCTGCATACTAATACTGTCTACTTAAATTAAACTATTTACCTATGTTGAATACTAATATTTTCTTGCACATTTTAGTAGTTTTTCATTCAAATGAAAATTTCTCGCAGTTCTTTGACATCGAATTTGATGCGAACATATTGCAATGAAACAATCTTGTCAACATCTGCATACCACTCTGCGAGCCGCCGCTTGTGTGTTGTAGAAATGTAGGTTTATGGTGGTACGTTGTAGGTGTTAATATGAGGAAACAAAGCAAAATTTTCGTAAAATACATTTCTGGAATAAGTTTTATGCCAGTGTTATTTCTCAAGTGCGCTTATTTTTTAATAATCAGCCAGTTTAAATCGTAAAAAATAATTGATTTATGGATTGAATTGAATATGTGTTGTAGAGACAGTGTTACAAACTATCGTGCAGCGGATGTACGACAGTGTCATTGTCAGGAAATAAACCTTGTTTTATTTTTTCGTTGAAAGAACATTTTCATTAGTTAAAAAATTGCGTTTTGTTCAAGGTCTCCATCCCTATTTCACTTTTCGTAAAATTTTCTTAAACGCTTTCATCATTTGTCCTTCAGTCGTCCTACTTAGTATGTAATGAGTATTTGATAATATTTGCGAGTAAAAGAAGTACATCGACTCAGTTTAGGACGGAACGGGTTTATTTTTCTATTATATTTTGCTTTTTTTATTAAATTCTTATTTCCTCCTCCTTTTCCAGAGACTTATTATTATCAGGTTTAAATGTTTTGTCGTTTTCCGTCGGACGGAATAGTAATGAGAGATAATGGAAGTTGTTCGAACCCTTTCCTGCGTTGAAGAGGAGTTGGGAGGATGGATGAGGCGATGTAGCGAGTCGACACGGAGAGCATTAAAGGAATATATTCCTCCATATTTTCGGTTTGAACAGGAAGGTATCGTGTGACGAGAAAGTTCGTGTGACGAGAAAGTTCGTAATATTTTTGGATTTCAGCGTAAAGCTTGACGAGGATGTCATGAATAATTCTGTGGTGTTAAGTGGTGAATATTTAACGCATCTGCGAGTTAATTCGTTTTTTTAAAAAAATGCCAAATCCGATCGTTATTTGCCTTATCCGGTAGCTTTAGTTGGCTTTTATGTAATGATGTATTCTACCCCACCCTGTCTTTTCCTATAAATCCAAGAACGCTTTAATTTGCTTCGGTGAAATGCCCCTTACACCCGTTTAATTTCATTGTTATCACTCGGATGGTAACCACGAGGGCGAAAATTTGTATGCAAAATCGATAACTGTGTGGCTGATGGAGTTTCCCTCCAATGAAGCCATCACGCCAATTGTGGATCGGCTTAAAACGATTTTACTCTATTTATGATGTGAAAATATCAGCAAATATGTAGTCATCCTCTTCCATTTTTCCGTCTTAGTTTGCATTGCTTCCTCTTGCGTCATGATAGCAGCTTTTCATTTATTTTTGCCCCTCTGGTTGTCATGCTTATGTGTACGCAGTACTCCTCTGATTTCTTGGTCCTAAAAGGCACACATGTTTTGCGCACGCCACAGGAAATAAGTGAAGAACGGAGTTACCGACAAAGAATCACGTTTGCTGCAGCAATCTCTTTTATCTGTTAGATTTGTGGGTTTCTTGTTTTATTTTGGCCAGTAGTCGCGGTTATCCGCGATATATCAAGGGATCGAGAATGCTTAGCCCGTGTTTCGTTTTAGGGCGAAATATCGCAGCCAGCCTGTTTTTGCACTCTTTTGTTTGGTGGTGGAAAGGTTTTGCAATTTTTTTCCTCCCTGTATAACTCCCCGGAATTTCAATTGCGGATTCTTAGATCTTATAAATCAATCCTTGGATTTATATGACCGTTCTACTATCTCGTGTAAACGGGTACCAGAGGAGAATGACCCGAGGCTCTTGCGTTGAAGATCCTTTTACGTCATAGTTTGGGGGCATTGATTTTTCTCGCCTACCTCCGTGAGCAACCTACTTTCATTGCTCAGACATGTAGTGGGATGGAGAATACAAATCGCGAGATTGAGGAATTGTCGTGTTAAAATCGAGGCGAGAATTACATTAACGAGTTTTGCCGCTACGCCAACTGTCTGATGCGAATGTAGGTTTGTGGTCCGAGCTTGTCGAGATACTGCGATATAAAAATTATTCCATGGAAAATTCCTCCCGTCGGAAGCTGGGGATGCTGGCGATACACTTCACTTGACCTGGTTATTCCGTTGTCCTAAACAATAGCTGGAGATCATGGATTGAAGGTCTTCTAGGTATTTCACCAGTATTTTTCAAGCGGAAATTTCTCTGAAATAACGCCACGGACTTAAAGCTTTCTAATATGTCGAGTAATCGTATCAGTTTTAAGCGTGTGTGGTGTAAAACTCATGCTAATTTGCGGAAATATGTCGTTACGGGAAGATAAAGTGAATGTAACAAATTACAAGCTTTATTTTTAATGTTCATCTTTCGCCGTTTCTGAGTTATATCAAAATACGCGGTATAGTGATCGTTTTAAGATTTAAGAAAGATTTATATGTGTTGATTCTCGCCTTTACATTAGTCTGAGGTCAACGGTGGTTTCAAGTTTGTTATGCTTTGAACGTGTTATTCACAGAAAGAAACCATGGAGAAAGCCTCTACCCATTCTAAATTCTATTTTGCGCGTATTAATTGTAGGCGCAAATCCCTCACAGCCATTCTCTTTGAATTCGAGTCAACGCATCTCCACTTTTTATGGTCGTCGCAAGTCATTTCTCAGCATTCAATTGCTCTTCATCGGAAATAGAACTACACGTGAAAATAAAAACTGTTAAATTCTTATTTCATTCGTTATATTGAAACGCAACGTCGAATTATAAGGAGTGAAGAAACTAAACTTAAGGTAATGATTATGAAGGTCGAAACTGAGCTAATACACAACGTCGAAAGAGTATTTTCACTCGTATTATTAAGTTTCTTGCCACGTGTGCATTTTACTAAGTTTTCGTTGAAATAACTATTTATTGTTCCCATGCTGGCTATATTTTGCCATGCTAAAAATTTCTCTGAACTGCTTAGTAATGTTTTGCAGTTGTTTTGAAGACATTCCTTGTCTATATCCGCGTATCCCTTACCTTCAAGTAACTTCTGCTCCTCAGCGGATGCCTCGGCAGGTTGGCCGAAGTACTTATCGCGGTATCGACTGAAACGTCTTCGTGTCCGGTTTAGCGAAATGAATTTCATGTGCGCTTGCGTTTTGCGCCGTTAAGGTAATATTGTGGATAGTGTGCGGAATTGCTTAAAATTCCTCAAATTACCCTTTATCTCTGGTTCTGTTTCTATCACGACCTGCTATGTTTCGCTATTTTAAGAATCAGTTCAAGGTTTTTCCTGACGGATTGTGGTGGATACCAATTTCTTGCAGAAAAGCTGGACGTTAGCGGAAACGTAAAACAAGTAATAGGTGATAATTCGGCAACAATAAGCCGCATTTTTGAGTTTTTACATGAATTTGTTTCTTTTAATTTTCAACCTCTACTGTTAATGTGTACCATGTTACACCGTTTAATTTTAAATTAGATTTTTAAACTATTTTTATGCCCACGATTTATCGGGTAAATAAAAATTAATTTGATTCTGTATAAATTTTTGCTAATACGTTCATACGTGGTGCAACATTTCTGTAGCTGTTGACTCATTGTAATGAACCAGCTCTATCTACATCGTTTTATAATTAAATCATAACTCCGACCCCCTCCTCCTCCCGCAAGTTTTACGTTGCCTTCACTTTTTCAACCCTCCATCCCCCACATCCCCAGAATCTTCCGTTTGTCAGCGTTATGCCCTTCCCGGATGGTGGTTTTCATGTGGAGCACGTCTCCGAATCCGCTAAAATCGTTACATCAATCATCACGCCCAACCCAAACGCGTTCTTGTAAATTTCACGCCGTCGGCGTGGGAGAGAAAATATCGGGTGTGGACCGGAGGGATGATGCGAAGCGTTTCTGTTGCGTATTCCGAGTTGTCTCCGTGGCCGCCTCCTTCAGGATTTTGCGTGCGAAACTCTTAATCGTACCACTTATCTCGCTTTCTCCCCAGCCGGGAAAGTTTGGAAAAAACTAAAAGAATGACGAACCGTCGGAGTTCAGTGCGCTCCGTGCTCTTCGCCTCCCCTGCTTTCCTGGGCGGGGGTGATATGACGACGGTCGCATTACGTGTTACCCATCACCGCCCCCGTGTACATTGAACTCTATCCTATGCCAATGCTCTTCTGACCTTACCATGGCTGAGGGATTGCTCGTTGGACTCAATAGGTATCAATGCTGATCTTGGGCATTTATTCTACCATTAAAGAAGTGCGCAATTAATTATTTTCTTTTTAGAGATTTTTTCATTAGCCACATATAGGTCCGTGTTATATATTTGAATTTGGCGTGGCGTTTGAAGAGTTCCATGGGATGAGATGTAATCGTCTAGCACGCCAGATAATTTTGAGATCTCTGTCTGATTTACGTACATTATCAAGTTTTCGGAAAGTCAAGGTTTCGTTTCCTCCTTCACCGCCCTAGTGTACATTAAACTCTATCCTATGCCAATGCTCCTCGGACCTTATTATGGCTGAGAGAGTACTTTTATGATTCAATACGTATAAGTGCTGATCTTGGGCATCATTTCTACCATTTTTGGCAAAGGAATGCACTGTTTTTGAAAATTTTTTTAAATAGATAACATATCCGTCCGTCCATATTTTATATGAAAAATTGGCGTGGCGTTTGAAGAGCCCCATGTGATGAGATACAATTATCTTGCACGCCAGATAATTTTGAAACCTCGTTCTGATTTACGTACAATACAAAGTTTTCAAAAAGTCAAGGTTTCGTTTCTCCCTTAACCGCTCATGTGTACATGCATTGAACTCCCTCATATGCGTATTCTTTTACGGCCTGGGTTACGAGACGGATCTCAGAATTTTGAGAGTTAACTTGCGTGAATAAAAGGCATAGGAGTAGCGCTGCCTCCTAGGTTTACGTGTTTTATTTCGACAATAAACTTCAACAGTTTTAGCTGAGTGCACATTGAACTACTCTTGGTTGAAAGCTTCATTTATAATCGCATGTCTATCCGTGAACGAGAACGAGTTCAGAGTCGTCTTTTCATGATATGAAAGTCGTGTGCGTCAATGAACTTCGATGCTCCCAATCTGAATTCAGCTGAGTATGAGTTACTAAGTTTTCGAAAGATCGAGGTATGATTCCCGAAAAGGAATTTAAGACCCGTTCATAATTTTCTCAGGAAAGTTACTGTGAAGAAATGCAATCTTTCTATTAGGAATATTCTATTAGATCAAGTCATTTTTAAGTTAATGTCTTCAAACAATTATAATTAATTATTCAAATTAAACGCTACGGCTGGCTGGTAGGTATGCGGAGTGGTGACAATCCTTGATTTGACTTCATTATTATAATAATGATGAAATGATGATTTTTTTATCTCTGCCTTTAATACAAAATAATTATAATAAAGGCATTATTGTTATCTCATGCTCCAATCTAGGATTTATGACGGCACCAAATGAAGGTGATATTTTTTTCGTGAATTTTCATACACCTGGTTAGGATGTACGATCAAGTGAAATGTTTTTTTGACTCCCCGGGCGTTCTACCGCACAGTCACGTAATGAGTCGCACCCTGCGGGCGACCACGTGAAAAAATAAAACAATTGCTCTTTTTCTCTGGCGTTTCCCCGAGCATCTTTTGCGTTTCGGCCAGTGCAACCGGGTGATTAATATCTCTCTCTCTCAGTCCTCGGGAGTGCCGCAGTCGGTGCCAATCAGGTTGCCCCGCCAGCGTCAGTATAACCCCGGTGTTTCCCTTATGGCCCGCCGCCATGGCCGCGACGTTCCACAGCGCCGTCCCATCCCGGCCCCTCCTTCTTCTCCCGCCCCTCCCCCGCGGAACATACGCCCAGTTTCCCAGAGTAACACCGCCGCCGCCACCCGTTTCCGGAGGTGGGTTCTAGCCGCTCTCCCGCCCCCTCCCTCTCCGCCTCCGCCCTTTCCCGCCTCCCCCATTCCCATCCCCCCCACCCCCTTTTTCGCCTCCCGTCCCCTCTCACCCCTCCTGACAGCGACGGCGCAGAGCTGGAGCCCCCCCCACCCCCTCCTCATCGCCTGCCTGCCTGCCCGGGAGGTAGAGTAGGCGGGTCGCCGGGGTTGTTTATCCCACGGCGCGACGGTTGCGAGCGACGTCATCGCGAGGACGTTTTCGGGCGTCTTTCATATTCTTCGCTCAAAGCGAACCCCTCTTCTTCCACGCCCCCCCCCCCCTGTCCGCCCTCTACCCTTACTTCTCCCGAACCCTCTAGGGGTTGGGCGGGGAGGGAAAGCCTTCTCCAACCACGCCTCTTTCCGAATTCTAGGAGATTTGTCTCTGGTTGACGGAATGCTCCGGGTGCGTTCAATATTATGAAAATGAATCCAGGGATATGATGGAGGAATCAATGCTAATTTCTAGAGTGACTCTTTTTACTCACCAATCTTAGTAGGTGAGGTATAAACTAACAGTATGGCCACTACCCCGGCAAAAAATAGATGCACATGTGTGCGTTTTGGCGTTTGTTTCATTGAAAAGTATTCGTTGATATTTGATCTCAGTCTGTGGTGCGATTTTAGAATCATATATGTAGCTCACGTGGGCGAAATTACTTGAACTAACTGCCGTACTTATCACGATCATTTTAAAGAAGCATTCAGAACAGTCGATCGAGTAAAAATCATGACGACTCTGCTGTAACCGTCGACGAATCTTAGGTTTGCCTTGCTACGATAGACAATTTTTTTAAATATTTAAACATACGAACTACTTATTTAGAGTTATTTAATGTTTCAAGGCTTCTAAAACTGTGCAGAGCTTGCAGCATAAAAAGTATTTCCGAGTAGAAATTTTAACTTGCCGAGTGACCGATTTTCCGAGATGATTGAGTTGCTTATGGACCATTTTGAGTTAATGATCTGATCTCAGTTGAGAGTCCTATGCCACGTCTCTGTCGAGTGCACCGAAATATTCCCTGTTGATAAGCCACCTGGGTTTGTTTGAATTTCTTGTCGTTAACTTACGTCCCAGCATATGTAAGATGAATCAATTATTCCTTCATAGTTACTTTTTTGCAATAGGATCTTGTTTAGAGAAGATTTGAAGCGAATTCGAAAGCGAAGATTCGAACTCTTAAATGGTGACTGTGTAGGTCAAAAGCCCGGAAAAAGAAAAGTTTTCATTACCTTGGATCTTGTCGAGATTTTGGCGTTGGCGTTTCTTCATTGACGATACTTGTCAGTTATATTTCCTTTCTGATACTGTCGCCACGGAAAAGCGCTTCTCTTTTTAGGGACTTAATTTTTTTTGGTTTTGAAGGAAATTGCCGTACTTATTCCTAAGAAGCATGATCAAATCAGCTTAATAAGAATATTGGGGTAATACAAATCGCCCGAGGTCTAACTTTTAGCGCATTCAATTGCCAGTTTTACTTTTTTTCACTTGTTTTGTACGAAGTTATTATTCAAGCAAATGGGAGAAGAAAACAATGGTCGCACGTTTATTAGCAGTTCTTTCCAATATAAATTTCAGCTTCATTTTTGCGACAGGAGGAGTTTATATTCGCGTTCTCCATCTGCGCGTCCAGGGCAAGGTCCATGTAGGTGTTTGATTTCCTGCGGGGAGTCAGTCGATGTCGTTGCCTAGATACGCTTCCCCAGTGCACGTGCACTCGCCGCTTCTCGGTTCAGTTGTCCCCTGAGGACGCGCTAGGCGAGATGTTTTGGGTCACAATTTCCTCCCGCGGCTGAAGCTCTCCATTCCTGAACAGCCTCTCGAGGGGTCATCGATTCCATTTGCTATTCGCAAAAAGAAAAAAACTGTCTGCAGAATCGCCGTTGTTTTCCGATCCATTTTATGCTTGTTTAGCCTACCGAGCCGTGTTGCGCGTTTGAGGCGGTCTCGTTTGATTTCTCGTTCACTTTCGCTCCGAATGACCGCTTTTCATTCTCCTTAATCAACTTGCCCAAGTTTGCAACATTTTTTTGCTATGTTTATGGATTGCATTTAACTATAATCTAAGAAAAACATAGGTGCAAAGGTGTCCTATTAGTACACATTTGATTTCGTCTTTGCAATTGGCACCGTTAGTATCGCTTACTGTGCAATTATATTTTATGATTTACGGAAACATTTGCAACGAAATGGAAACACTTTTTTCTATTGGTGCTCGGTCAAAGATTACATACCGATCGTATTAGGTGACGCATAAACTATCAGTATGGCTTGTACCGCGGCACTAAACAGATGTCCTTGTGTGCGTTGCAGCGTTTGTTTCATTGAAAAGTATTCATCGACATATAATCACAATCATTGGTAGGATTAAAGAATCGGATATGTAGCTTACTTGGGTAATACTTGTTTGTTGAATACTTGAACTAAAGAGTAATGTGTACATTAAACATAATAATGAATTCTCCGTTTTAATTCAATCCAATTCCTATCAGCGGTTTTGCGAGGTCTATGAACCCTGCTTCATAAATTGTTTAGAAATTTTTTTTTCATTTTTGGCTTACTTTTTTTGTCATACTCTTTCACGCCCCTAGCATTCAGTTTGAAGTATTAGATAGATGTTTTGATCTAACTTGAAGCTATAATCGTTTTATTGTCCACAACTAGCTAAAGATTGGCTGCCATAAGAAAGCGTGCCTCTCATTTGTAGGATTTTGTGTCGTATTTATTTTTTTCGTCGATTTACCTTCCCTTGCGCCGTTATGTGTCTTTTACAGTATATTTGAACCTAGTTTCTTTTTTCGTCTTGCTGATGTAAAATTACATCAATGGACAGTATTTTGTCGAGCTTCGGCCACAAGTGAACTCCTTGTTTTAAAGTCAGTTCACTACTCGCCCGAGGAGGTTTTTTTTTAAAAAAATCATCGAAACGGAGTGTTCAGTTCGAATTACGTGAGAATGTGAGTGGAATTACGAGAGAGTCCTGCGGAACGGAGGCTGTGTCAAGGATCTCTTTAGGGTTGTCCCTCCCTCGCCCTTTCCTCCCGTCCGTATCTACTCTTAACCATCCCCACTTTCTCTTTCGACTCTCGGAAACCCCAACTGTTCACGCATCCCCCATGCAGGGCGCACCTCCGAAGCAGGGCCTCCTTCCTATTCGGCGGCCGCGGGCGACGCCTCTTCTCGGCGCTCGTGTGGTAACCGACCCGTGGAGACGGCATCTGCCGCCGGACCCAGTGCTCACGCCAGAGGTCGGCCATGTAGGGTGAGCCGTCTCCGTCAGCAGGGCTGGATCCCCTCGGGGGGGGTTGGGGCCGCTGGCCCCCGGCCGGGGGCCCCGGCCCTCCGCCCCCGCAGCCTCCGCCGCCCCCGGAATGCTCGGGATATGCCGAGCACCACCAGTGCCATGCGGCGGCCATGGACCACCACCATCACCTCCATCACCATCCCGGGCCGCCGCCGCCGCACCACATGCACCTCATGCACCACCAGATGGCCCCCGAGCACCACATGACGGACGATGTCGGAGGGCACCACCTCCCGCCCGACCACCGGATGGACGAGGCGTACCGCAACGCGTGTCCAATCCACAGCCCCTTCCGCTTTCGCATGGCCGACGGGTCCGATTACTTCGGTGGGCAGGTGGGTCACTCGTCGGAGAGTGAGAGAGACTCTCTCTCCCCCTCTCTTCCCCCCAAGGGAAATTTCTCGGGGTGGAGGCCTGGTCTTCGCCTCCTTCGCTGAGCCTCCTCAATTCCACCCTCTCTTATCGATCAGTGCTCCACATCTTCTTACACCCTTGTGGCGCTGCCGGATATTTTCTGAGTAGTGGGACGATTTCTTTCCTGTGACTGTTTCTTAGTAAAACGGGCTATTGGAGCTGCAAAAACGTTCTATGTATTCGTTCTTAAAATCAACTACTCTAAGTAGTCAGTCACAAAATCAACCTTTCTTTGAAAGGAAACTTCTTTTTCAGGTAATTCTCAACACCAAATGTTCCATGAAGGATGATTTCTAGTGTGTTCCACCGGGATAGGGGCTCATACTTGGAATCTATGTCGAAATTTCGAAGATTGTCTCTTTTATCTTTCTGAACCCCTAATAATGAAGAGGAGTTCTTTCCCATAAACCTCGGTGAAAACCTCAAACTCTGTGGTACACCAGAGAAACTTTCCCTTAGATGATATACCAGGATAACTATTGACCATTCATCAACCATCCTATATATTCTCCCTCATTATCAGCTGATCCATGAAGGTGTTCCTATAAATAACCTTTATCAGTATTTACTCACCAAAAACAACCTCTTGGTGGAGTTTTATTCTAAGTCATGTCAATTACTCTTTATTATGTTCGATAAGTTACGTGAGCACGCATCTGATTAATCTAATTTTTTAATGTCAAAATTAACTAATTTTAAAGTACCTCTTTTTCAATGACATTCTCTAATTATCAGAGTTCTATTAAGTGGGTACAGAACAAATGCGTTAATGATATCATCACTCTTAGTGCCAACTTCTATGTAGAGTCATTTTAAAAATGATGAGTTCACTTATTGAGAACTATTAGCTTGTTTGCAGCTTCCTAATAAATATACATGGCGCTTTTGTAATTGGCGGTACTTTTTGTGAGTTACCCAGTTTCTCCTCTTTTCCCGTCAGAGTTTAATTCCCTTTACCATTGCTTTAAAAGAGTCAGGTTTTATTTAAAACTGACAACTGCTACTTATATTTAATCTGTATTTCAAGACCTTTGATGAGCAAGAAAAAATATTTCTTGATAAGTCCTTCTTTAAGCTCCATTTTCATCGGTTTTGCTCAGTTTTTGTGGAAATTCGGAAGTCGTTAGTGAAAATTACAGACATTTCTTTGAATGTAGCCTTCCTATCGAGGGCTTCTATATTATTATCGTAAGTTGTTCTTGATGTATCGAGTATTAACATTCAATACGAGGTGCTCTACGTACTTACTTTCAAAGGGTCATTTTCCTATTGAATTTGTATATTGTTCGAACAGGCTTTCACTCGTGCAAGCTTCGGGATTTATTCAGAGAACTTGTGTATACATAGAATTAGAAGTAGTTTTGGTGCTTCTAGATAAGTGACAGTAGTATTTATGGACAAATCCCTTTTCTGCTCGCGAAACAAGCTGTTTCTAGCAAAAAATTGTTAAAAAAAGTTTCATATCGAAGATGAGTAATTTCATTTTCAGTACCAAAGCCCCGCTATCTCACGTGAAAACCTTGAGGATAAGGGAGAAATTCATTGATCGATTTAGTTTTGGACTTCATTCCCCTAATGATAAGTAAAAGCAATATCACTGCTTCACTCCCTTGTAGATAAAGTCCCTAAATCTTCCTGCCTCATATTGCAGGAGGACGATTTTGCTGTGAAAGCCCCTTTATATCAGGGTTATTTCAGGTAATGATGACGTGCTTGGATGAGTTAATTTTTAGCTCTCATTATCCTCTGATCCCCCTCCAAATCCCTAAGAGAAGACCGGATGTCTTGTTGCAAACCACCTATTTAATCCTTCAGGTTTTTACGTTCCTCTCTAGAGGGATAATTGTTGGAGGGTATTATTATTTTTCGTGCTCATTCCGTTGATGCCCTTCACTTTGTAACAGGTGAAATTCTTCTCGTTTAGGACGTTCCACATTAAGATGAAAGAATGGGTCTCAAGGAACCGCTGTTGCCAAACTTACGCTCCGTGTATTCACCTCTGGGTCACGTATGCAACCATGTCCAATTTCGCGCTGTGTTTGAGAAAGCTACTTTTTGGCGTAGTATATTTGCATATTGGAGATCTTCAAGACATGGTTAGAATACTGCTCAGCGCTGAATTATTTTTTTTGCTGCTCTTGGCAACATGGTAACCCTGGCTTTTAGAGACTCACTAAGAAAATGAAATCTACTAAAGACCCCTGACTGACAGCTAAACGTGGAACACTCGAAAGTTAATTGAATATTGCGAAGTTCATTCCTACGCCTCTGTACGTATCCTTCGTAAGTATGCAACCTTGCATGTCTGAATGGCACTGCGTATTGCCATACAATGCAGGGGTCCTCTCAAATATTATCGTCTTCCTTTCATGCCTTTTTCGGCAAGGTACAATATATGCTGTAAGGAACGTAACGGAGTTTATGCAATAAAAACTTCTGAGGATTGATTAAGAACAGCTTTATGTGTTTACTTATGTTTTAATCCGCAGAAACCAATCTTTTCCATAAATTTGGCCCGCAGCGTTAGAAAGTATGAAACACGTTAAGAACTCTCTTCAGTAAAGTATATGTTAGCCTTTTGCTATTTTCGATAAGAAGATACATTTTCTAGACTATTTATTGCATGAAAATTAAAATTTCCACGGGTGTGAAGATTTTTTAAAAATATTTATAAGTATTTTTAAAGGAAAGAAATATAAACTCCTGCTCGCTGAAAGTATAACGATTTTACCTCGTTATTAGAACTTTTTTTTGAACAGCTTGTGCTGCTTGTTTTTTTATAAGTTAAGAGATATGCTATCATAACTGTTCAAATCGAAATTTTCAAACATAGCTTTTTCTTCGAGGCACATACTGCAAGTTAACAATGATGAGTGTGAGGAAATCAGAAAATTTTTACATTTGACCGTCGCACTTTTCCAATTTCTAGTTCTGTGTTAGAAATTTAGAGCTTCGTTATTAATAAGATTGACCCAATGGTAGTTTGAGGAAGACCTATGTCTCTCAGAGCAGATTTTTGAATTGCCAATCGACGTTAAAATCAGGTAGTATTGCGAAAACTCATGCAGTTTTCGAACTGTTTCTTGTCAACTTAATTAGAAAAATTAATTTAGTTTAGCGAAAAGATTTTCATGTGCGCTTGCGTTTTACGCCGTTAAGGTAATATTGTGGATAGTGTGCGGAATTCCTTAAAATTCCTCAAATTACCCTTTATCTCTGGTTCTGTTTCTATCACGACCTGCTATGTTTAGCCATTTAAAGAATCAGTTCAAGGTTTTTTCCTGACGGATTGTGATGGATACCAATTTCTTGCAGAACAGCTGGACGTTAGCGGAAACGTAAAACAAGTAATAGGTGATAATTCGGCAACAATATGCCGCATTTTTAAGTTTAAACTTAATTGGAAAAATTAATAAAGTGAGCAGGGGGTATACATGCTATGAAATATCCACTTATATGGACATTTAAATGATTTCTGTCCGGTAAGCATGCCTGTTTAATGGATCGCAAGGCTTGCTGGTGTGAAAAGGAAACATGGCAGGAGTTCGATTTGTGATTCTAAAGAAACCGTAAAAATAGTAAAACGGCGGAAACATTCCCTCGGGTTGCCTTCACTCCACACTAATTGACATTATCTCCCATTAAGATAGCATTGAATTCTGAGTGATGTTTTGTTTCTTATTTTGATTTACTTTCGCTTAGAAGGAGTAAGATAGTAATTTTCATCGCTTTCCTTGTCTGAATATATGAAGTTTTTAATTTATGCATTTGATTTTCTTGTGAGCTTTGGCTCAAAATAGATTTTTTATGCAAATGAGTCCATTTTTTTCCATTCCTACGATAGAAATTTTGATCACCTAGCCAATCAAAGCGTAGACTAAAATTGGAAACGTTTTTCGGGACATTTATGGCTAGGATTTACTAATTTATTCACATGAGAATTTCTCTATGGAAACTAAAACATTATTAATTAAAAAGCATATTATGATTATCTTCTTCTTTTCCATGAGTGCTCTTAAAATATAATGACATGCACTTGTTATCGTTACAAGGATCTTCCTGCGCTAGGAGTTTTTTCAACGGAAACATTTAGAATTAGTTACAAGATTCTCACAGTTCAAAAAAAATAAAAGTTTAAGCTAAAGCTTTAGAGCAAGATTTGATTTCATGTATCACTTTTACACAAAGTCTAAAGCGTGAAACTTTAACGTGTACTCAAAACCTTAATTTCACTACTTAACTAGACACGACGTGAATGCAGCGGAGCGCCGAAGGTTCTAAGTTTGATGGCGTCCGACCCATTTCGGTTTCGCCCCCTTTACCGCCAGACGGCACTACCTTCCGCCCACCTCACACATGGGCGCATAAAACTCCTCCGGACGTGTTCGAGGTTACGCCCCCCTTCTTTCTCTCCCACCCTCCCTAGGGTCCACTGCGTTACGGCCAAGGGTATTCTCTCCCTCTCTCGCCCATCAGGTTCCTAGGAGACAAGGGGTGAAATCACCTCTCCCTCTGAGCCCTGTCTCTTACCCCCACTTTCCTGGGAAAAGAGAGCCCGTCCTCCTCCCTGTCTCCGTACCCTGGGGGAATCACCCCGAGCCCTTTTCTTTTTCGGGTGGGAGTGGCCCACCACCTTGTGGCCGGCGGTGGTGAAGCACCCTTGGTGGCGCCCTCAACTGTATCTCTCCTGCCGTACCTCCCCACTAGTGTTTCCCGTCACACACCGTGTAGAGTGCGCTTGGTTGAGGTACTTTTTCACCAATTCACGTGATCGCAGCGTTCGGTGACCACATTAAGTGTGGCCTTTCGCCTTTAGTCTATCTTTTTGTGCCTAACTACAAGATAGTGATTAAAAATTTATAAAGCCAACTTTACACGATAAATTTTGTTGTACAAATGATTGTATCATAAGATGAACAAGTAAATGAATGGAATTTGAGCAGGTTCTATTTCCCATTCAGTCGTTCAGATAATCATACAGTATGCCGCGCCACATGGTGCGATCTTCCTCATGATAGAGGTCATGCGTTCGTCTGTACAATAAATCACCGTGCAAATCGGCTTTAATACTCATGTGATGTTGCGTGGAATTTGAACATTTTGGGTAGATAAGAATTCATGCAGTTTCCACTAATAGCTATATCATCATCTACGTCATGTCCTGCGACGTCATCAATTACATCTTTTGCTGCATTATGTACCATGTCAACACCATCAACAGCCACTCCCTGTGCTACTACTTTATAATTAATCCCTGTTGATGATTTAGTTCATCGGAACACGGGTCATTATTATACTTGCGAATAAAATCAATGGTTGGCGAATTCACTTTGTGGAAATTACGATTCATGTTAAGAATGAAACTACTTAGTTTTTTCCATCAATATATTTAACCATAAATCAACCGGTTTGAACCTGTCGTCACCATCTGTTTGTTCCTCCCCTTGCAGTTTGCCCAATCACCTCTCATACCCCCCTCCCTCCCTTATTTCAACCACTTCCCTCTCCTTGAGATTTAGTATATAAGCTGTGTTGTCTTTTGGGTATTTTTATTCTGTAATCTTGATAATGACCTGAAAAGGCCGAAACCGGTTGATTTATGGTTAAATATATTGGTGGAAAAACTAAGTAGTTTCATTCTTAACATTATTATACTTGTTCTTGCATGTGGAAAATTGCGAATTTTTTATGCACCCACGAAGTTTTCTGGTTTTCTAATGGAGAGATGGCCGACAGTTGAGGTCATTTGTACCAATGAGTAGTAATTGTACGACTATTTATGGGAGAGAGGGAATGGCGGAGAGCAACTGGGATGTAAACTCGATCTTTACAAAACGGTCCAGCGGGACCTCGGTTTTGAGTCCCATCCATCAGATGGAGTACAGTGTTTAACATTCTCTCCGCTATGCAGACAATTAGTGTCGGAATTCAGTTGAAAATCACACCGCTGCGAGGGTTTGAACCGAGACCTTTGGGATGAGAATCAACTAATTTATCCACCACTCCGACCCAAACCCCGTATTTTCATAAATTCTGATGGGTGATTTAAAAGTTTTGGTCCCAGTTAAGGGTGTCAGTAGACCAGAAGAAAAAAAGCCTCCTGCTACCGGCTTAAGGGCTCTGCCACGAAGAGTTTTCTAGTTTTCGAACCGGCGGTGGTCTCTAGGTCCCGTAATATTGAATCCAGGCGGATGCCACGATAACGCTGTAAAGTGAGTGAAATATTTCTGTCGTTGCCTTCTTGAAATAATATAATACCTTGAGGAAAGTTACCAACGAATGTTTCCTTGGGTTTCTGGCTGAAATCGGAGGTCTTTTGCTCCATCTTTTGCAGATGGTTGGATTGGTGGGGGAAGATTAATGGGAGAAAAGGTCAAGGGTGAAGAGACGCCCTAAGCTCTACGTACCAATATACAGGACTTAACCTACTCTTAAGCCCTGCACCTTAAGGAGCATTTGTTGTGCCATAATTTGCCAGCAATTTTCTTCCCAGCAATATCGCAAGTAATGGTGGAAAACGAATGCGAGCTACACTGAATCGTTGTGTACACACGAAGTCACCTAGGTAGGTTAAGGTACACCAAGTCGTGGTAAAATAACGTGAGTGACTGCTTTGCGTATAAAAATGGGCGCTCAGATTGTATTTGAGGTGATTGACGAAGAATTACTCATTTGATAAATAGTGATTTATTTTTTCACTAGATGTATTTATTTTACCGTAATTACTTGTTGAATACAATTATATAATCATTATCGTTGGTGTTATCTTGCTTTGTAACGGAAAATATTCGCGATAATCATGTATCTGTGCGTACTTACTCATACAAATAAAATGAAACAAATTTGACAAATATTATTTAATACTCACAGCTTAGTAAAGTTAATAATTAGCAGTTTGATTCCAACATCTTTCTGTTCACACTGGTTTATTTCCCTATTCTTGAACAAAAGAAGGCGAAAGTGTGGACAGAATAGCTGCCAGATCGTTAGAGACTATTGACATACTCCAATGCCTACCAGATCAAAGCGATCGCCGGCGATTGTGTCGTATTCCAGAAGATAGAATTCAATTTGGTCGTTCACGCGGAGTAATTTATCTTCAGTAACTCCCCTCGCCAGCTGCGGAACGAAAAAGTCACCCTGTCTGTACAGTGTTTACGGAAGACTCCTATAGGCACTCAGCTTCATTATGGGGCGTTTCTACCGAGTGATGCCTCGTGGGTGCAAAATAAAATGTTCATGATGTGCTAGTGGTACTCACGATATACCTCGCTTGGCTTTTGTTTTGCGAGTCTTGACTTAAACACATCATGTGAGGTAAACTCATTAAATATTGCCCATCAAGCCTACATTTCACATTTTGAGAGAATTGCGTTGTCGTATATGGAGCAATCGCTCTCTTGTCTGGTCGTCAATTCAGTCCAATTCTCACTGTCTAATACTTTAGGCTTGTAGAAGTATCTCATCAAATTTCAAAGTCGTAAAATAAAATATGTGTTACGATAGTAAAATCTTTATTGGTTTATAAATTGATTCACTTTGTTATGTTCCACATTAGTTTTTGTTATTCCGATTAAAAAGGATTGATAATGACTTAATTTTGAGTCGAATCCTAGGTCGGAGTAATAAAAACTATTGTGGAATATAAAAAAGTAAATTTATTTACAAACCATCGCAATGTGGTTCCACCAAGTGAAGCCTGAGTATTTGATATAAAATCTTTATTGATTGCATCTTTCTCTGTATTCAACCAATCTATATATTTCTACAAAAGCGCACGGACATATCCCAAATGGTTATACAATTCGGGCGGGATTTGAATCATAGGGTCGTGTAGGCGAGGACGATACCCTTCACCATCATGTGGCCTAGATTTTGGCTCTGGATCCAGAATATTTTTGATTGGCGTATTAGCGGTGGTTTGTGCTCGGACCAGGAAAATGTTTGAACATTATTCCATTTTTACTGCATTTTTCAATCCTTCTTTAAGTGTTAAAAGATACTTGGTTTGTTTCTTCTTGCATATTAATGTTGGTACCCTTAGCACAGCTGCTTCCGTAAGGGGAGGGTTATGATATAGCTCGTCCACCTACTGTAAATATGCCAATTTCGTTGTCCATTACTGTTCATTGAAGTCCTAGTTGATTTTCAAGCGTTCTGTGAATCAGGCCAGGAAATTTAGTCTGGGCTCAATCTCAGTTCCTTCACGAAGAGTTCCGTAGGTCATACCTAACTTAAAGAATCTCGTTTCGTGCATACGTAGAAATTGACGTCTCGTATGAAGGCTTTAAGCCTTTTTCGAGCTCAATTTTCCACTGTTAAAGTATTGTCTCTATAATAATGATGAGGTGGAATGAATTTTGAATAAGTATAGTATACTGTGGTGGTTTTGTATTTTCACTTTGATGTACGTACCTTCATGTTTCAACGGATCGTTAATGTAATTAAAGTTTGTTTTCCTTATGTGTACGGAGAGCCGGGATAAAGTTTTTAATGTGGTACTCCTCCCTTGTTTAATCTACGACATCGAACTCGGGAAAGCGGAGAGACCGCACATAATAGTTTTAACTTAAAGCTCTTGAATTCTGAAAACACTCTCAGCCAGACAGCAATGATTTTTCCCGCAAACATAGGTTTTCAGAGTAAGTGCCTCTGTACAGTGTATGCTTATACTTGGTATACTCCATGGAGATGACTTGAAGTTACACGAAATCAACACGCGCAGTTGACATCGGAGCTGTAAATTAAAAGTAGGTACCCAACTTCTTTTCATGCTCGTACAAGTTTTACGTTGTTGGGATTTGTTGCCTAGCAACCTGGCCGTCGTAAAGTAAATACATTGAGCTCCTTTACTTTTTTTATGAGTCTCCGAGAACACGATTCGAGCATCTGTCCGTTAACTTTCTCGAACAGATTTTTAACCGCGGCGGCCAATCCTGTGTTGGTAGTTTGGGAAGCCTTTCATTTTAGGTTCATTACTCGGTCGTGCGATATCTCGCGAAGTCATCGAAATTACTTGAGCCTCCTTCCTTCCAGGAGGGGGCAGTGATTTTTTTTATACGCCCATTTACGGTCCCTTCGCTTCCTGAGAGTTCACGCAATATTCTTCCCCTTTCGAATAAAGAATGGAAGGAAGGGGGAGATGAGGGAAAAATTCCGCTCAAGAGGCTTTCCTTTCACGTTTTCTTTTAAGACAATTTTTCTTTCTTTCTTTCTTCGGAGCTCGTGAAATTCGTCTCATACAGCGAGCCTTTTTTTCCTCCTACAATCTTTTGCATCCTAATTTTCGGAGGTCGAAAATTAAGCATAAAAATTCTGCGGTTCTCGCTGGATAAATCTGGCTGATGGCGGAGTGTGGGAGGGAGAGAGAGAAGGAGATAGACACAAAGAGTGAAGAAATACTCTGGGAATAGAGACGGTGGTGGTGGAAAAACGGGAATGAAAATAACCCATGAGAGAACCCCACGAGATCAGGATGTGGAAGGGTGGATGGGAGGAAAGGGGAGCGAGCGTTTTGTGGAGTGTACGTCGGGCATGCATAAACATAAGCCGCGTCCAAACGTCCTTTAGCGTGTTTCAGAAAAAAAATGTATATGCAAAACCCCATCCGAATTGGTGATAATACCCTGGGACATGGACGTGTGTGGCGCGGGGGGGGCCCGAGCTGGGGGAGGATGGGGCTCTGGCAGCGGCAAACCTCGACTCGCCGCCCGTATCCGCGGGCCCAAGTACCGCTGTTTGTCCCCCAACCCCCCCCGGGAACATACAGTTAATCATTCCGAATATTTATGTCCCGATGAGACACCGTTTGTTGCGCTTGCATCCTTCCATTTTTTTTGACATAAAGGTTCTCGTGTAATCTGGGGTGCGGCTAACCTTCTGCGTGGTCTCTTTTTCAAAGCTTCTTTTATATACATGTAAGTGTGTATGAGTCCGTGTTTCCACGTAAAAGACGAGCTCTCCCGCCGGTAAAAATACTTTGTTCTTTTTTTTATACCTTTTTTTCATCTACGCAATTCAAGGATGCTTAGTTTTTCAATATGTTTTTCTACGTCCTCAATACCTTTAACCAGGCGTACGATATGTGCTCGAAATTTTAAGCGCAGGCGTATCAAAAAATTGTCGACGTGTGAATGCGCCAGGATGCGTTCTAGGTCGAATTTCTTTGGCAGAATCAATTATGATGTTTTTTTTTCCAAAGAGATGCTAAATTACTTTTTACGGCGAACATTTGTGAATTATTTGCCTTGCTTTTTTCATCCATATCACCTGTTTTTTTTTGCTGCAATTCAGCGGGTAAACCGTTTACTACCCGCTGTATGAATTAGTGGCCTCTGACTGAAAAAAATAATACTTTTCGGCAATCAGCGGATGAGTTCACCCTGTCTTTCGTGAAAGAAATGAAAGAGCCTGCGGATTATTCAGCTTAAATTCGGAAACAATCTCAATCAAAGAGAAATTACCAGTTCTATGTCTATGTGCTTACATGAAAACGCTTTGCTATCGTGCAATCTGAATGTTTCTGATCGTGCAATGAATGGATGAAAAAATTGCAAATTCCGTATTGTAACCTTACCATGTCCACAACGTAAACATTTTCAAATCTTACCTTTTTAAAACTCCGTAGTACTACCGACGCCACTCCCATTCAATTTTTCCCCACATTCCGATATTTCATGCATCCATGTTCGTGAAAAATGTTTTCTTGATTCATGATTGCTATAATTTTCAAATTTTTAATTTATTGTCACCATATGTATCACTATCGGTTCTCTTCTCGCATCATTTGAACGTTATATATGATCACCAGGGTTGAAATTCGCTATGAAAAAATCATTTGACTTGACCGGGATTCGAACCCGGATCTCCCAATTGCCGGTCAGGTGTGTTAGCCAGTTACACCACCAAGCCATCTTCCTTCAAGGCGAATTTCGAGGGGGTTTTATGCGAACTAGATGTTCAGGCCTCAAAGTCTACATTATAGCGCATGAGACGAAGTCGTGCTTACAAAGCCACTGTCGCGGTGGATAAACCCAACATTGTCGTTATTAAAACGACGAAATTGACAAATTTCAAAACATTGCATTTAACAAATGATGTGGTACGAAGTCACTCGCACGGTTGCATATACACCAGGGTTGAAATTCGCTATGAAAAAATCATTTGACTTGACCGGAATTCGAACCCGGATCTCCCAATTGCCGGTCAGGTGTGTTAGCCAGGTACACCACCAAGCCATCTTCCTTCAAGGCGAATTTCGAGGGGGGTTTATGCGAACTAGATGTTCAGGCCTCAAAGTCTACATTGTAGCACATGAGACGAAGTCGTGCTTACAAAGCCACTGTCGCGGTGGACAAACCCTATAAAATAAAAAAATATATAATGATTATATAGGACTAAATATCAAAAAAGTATATATTATGTTTTTATTTCTAAAACATTTTTCGAGAGATGTCTTCATATGATATTCCTTTATTGGGCGAGATCGACGCAATTGTTTCTCGCTGGATGATAGAACCTAATTCATTTCTAGTGACTGGACCAACAACCGATTTCCAAGTGTGGTGTGCGTGTTTAATTATTATTCAGTTCCCCGTTCTACGCTTGCAGAAGTTATCAGTCTTTTTTCACGATAACAGCCTGTCTAATTTGCTTCTACGATGAATGTCGACAGGTTTGATAGGGTTCAGAGTCAATCACCTCTATTTCATACCAAATAGAATATACACATTTATGGGCATAGCAGGTGTATTCATGGTAGTAAATTCTCTATTCTAATTTTCCCTTCTGGCAACTTAAAGGAAAATTGGAAGTCGTGATACATTCACCCATATAAACGGAATGAACCCTAGTTCAGAACCCTACCACAGGATCTAGAGCGTTATTGATTCAAACTTGAAAAGTGCCGTCTCTCTCTCTCTCTCTCTGCTCTCATAAGGAATAGCCGCTTAGGAGACTCTGGACGACAATGAATTGCCATTTTCTTTCACGGCAGCCGTTATGAGAAACTTCTATAGCATATCCATTATTGCCGAGAAACCATTGAACCCAAGTGCCGCGATGTGCCGTCGATTTCGCCCAAAGCTCCTTCTCGTGGGAAAGAGAAGAAATGAGTATCCCTGAGTGATTTTTTTTTTGGAAATACATGTAAGGGTTTCTCCAATATTGGTCTCAGTCAAAATTCTTTTCCGCTCTGTCGAGAACTCTATTTAGAGACATTGCCTTCCGAGTCTAAATTCTCTGGCCACGAGAATATAATGTTCGTGAATAAGTAATATCATTCATATATCGTGAATGTATTGTTATTCAGGCCTCGAATAAGTAAATTATACACATTATTATTTGAATGTTCTACCGGTAAAGGTAGGATTTGTTGAATGCCAGAGAACATCCTCCCAGTTTTCTACACTTTCTGGGGCCTATTTCCCTCTAGTACGTCCTTTTTGCTTCTTGCGTACGACCTACCCTTCTTTATCCCATTCTTGAAACCTACATAATACACAAAAAAAAAATATATATATATATATATATATATATATATATATATATATATATATATATATATATATATATATATATATATATATTTAAAAAAATAGATATACACATACACACACAATAGAAAACTTCGCCAAATGGCCACAAACACAATTATAGAGGAAACTTACAGGGGGGTAAAAAGACGAGAGTAAAAAGAAAGTCTTACTGAGAAACGTTTCGGGTGTTAGCCCGTCCTCAGTCACAGAGAGAATACATATATATGTACATATATATGTATACACACACACATATATATATACAATAAAATGCACGAGGTGAGGCAGTAACAAATAGATAACATAAAACAGAATCTCAGTGGAGAATTTTTTAAATTGTCGAAGACCATGGATTTGGTCGAAATTTTCAAAATTATCGGTTACTTTTTTATTTTATGGTATCTATTTGTTACCGGCACCACTCGTGGATTTTATTGCACGTATATCACAACTAGCAATACTTCCTGGAACACATACGTAATTCGTCCAGACAGGAGGAGAACGAAGGTGGAAAGATCCGTGGTTCAAATCCGATCCGGTCGAATTTTTTCGACTTGGAATCGGCCACCATTCCATCTTCACACCACTATTGTGTTTGTTTATTTCTGTGTTTCCTATTCACTTTCTTTCTCCTCCTGTCTCAATGATTTGCTCCATACAGTACCTACTATATATTTTGTACTGACCTCGAATATATAAGGCTTGCTATCCTAAATTTCCTTGACTGTCCTCAAACCTCATATTATTATCATTTCTCAATTCTCATGGGTGAAGAAATACCTTCTGCTGCTCTCTCGGATGTGTGTATGTAGAGTGTCAGCGAGTGAGAATAGTCAAAATGAAACATCACGTACCTGCTTCCATCTCCCCTAACATGAGGAAGTCCATTTAAGGCCCAATTTAATTGTTTCTGGTCGACGTAAACTATAAAATGACGCAGGATTTTCGCTAAAATGATGTTCATTGAGATTTAGTCTTATGTACCTTGCAATAATGTAATAATACACGGATCTTGTAATACTGTCGTGAAGTGGACGTGAGCGTTATTGCAGAGAGAACGTGTGAAATTCAGTTGATATCATAAGAAAACAGTAAACCAGAGATGATGAAATCGGGCATAATTCTGGGAAGTAACTTTGGCGAAAAAAGGAATTATGGGTTTCTTTTTTTGGTGGTTTATCTAAAGACAGTTCCTGGTTTGAATTCCAGTCAAGTCAAATATTTTTATGCGAGTTTCATCTCCTTGGTGTAGCGGGATTTTGGGACTAAAAAAAAGCCGTGTTATGGTCCACATGGATTGTTGCGCTGTGTCGCAGTGATTGAGCTCCATATTGAGTTGCCCTCTGGAATCCAGTAATTAATAGTTTGTTTATGAGACTAAGTAATGAAAATTGATCCGATTAATTTCACATTATTAGGAGAATTTGCTAAAAGTCAGTTTAAAATATTCTCTAAAACATTTACTATGTCTTAATGAGAAATTTCGAACATTAGGCGCGTAATAATTTAGACGTGATGAACCGTTAATGATTATCTTTGCCAACAGGAGAGGTGCAGGTGACGTTTGATTACTAGATTTTGATAATTTAATTTCAGATTTGAGATCAACGACTAGCTTTCCAAGGAAAGCAGCTTCAAACCTACAATTTATCGTCAGCACGACGAGACCTAGAAGGGAAATCGAGCGAAGTACAAATGAGCGTCACGTGGGACGAACAAGTTGAAAAAACAAACGCGTGCACCTTCCTCTACCTTTGCCAATTATTGTAAGCACCTCTTCGATAAATCAACATGCTTCATCGCTCAGGCTCATGAATTCCGTGAGAGTGGTACGCCTCTCCTCGCCTGGCTGTACATATAGACAGGGCGCCAACGGGAAGTGTTTGCCCTTAGACGGTCCCCGTGCGGGGAAAAACGTAAATTTCCGTGTCCGGGCCATTCGTCACGCGAACTTGACGGCACTCGGAGCGACCTGTGGTCGTTGATACCATTTTACTCGTTGATACTCGATTCCACTCCAGCCATTACGTCACTTCCGTGTGCGAGATTCCTGCGCGGCGCGTTTCTCTCTCGGCGCGTCGGTGGAATGCTTGTGACGCAAGCCGCCCGGGGCGCCCTCATCGGCACCCTGCCGAAAATAGAAGCGTTCGGGAATGCAACTTGAGGGAGGGGAAGGGGGACGGAGTATATCTAGGCGAGACAAAACACTTCACTGTCCCTTTCCTTTGCTCCCAAGATGGGTGAAAGTAGTCTCCGGTCTAATTCCCGTTTTACACCCCGCCTCCTGGTATTTTTATTTCTTAGTTTTCCATCGTGAGTTGTGGGCTGTTCCCCATCTCTTAGTTTTCAATTCACGATTGCAGAATTTATGGTGGTAAATGTAATATCAAACATTCTTAAATGATAACTTCGTTACTTACCGCATTTTATTTTAACTCACCGACGATCTGGTCCATCTTTGGTCTTTGGAAGAGAAGGCGATCCGGAGAAAATTGCAACGATGAGAACTCTTACATAGAGGATCGTGGCCAATGTAATGAGGGCATTTTTGCTTTTACTCTCGTTGAACAAGAAACTGCATTTTTTCGGGTACATTCGGGGAGAAAACTATGAATTTATTCATGAAAAGAGGAGGTAATTTGAGAATTATAAGACCTATGAGATTTACTTATGGTGTAGGTGATACAGATGTGGGTGTCTGGTGAAGAAATAGGGTTTTTATATTTCTCAACTTTTGTTCGATTCACTACTTTGATCATTTTGAGCGATTTCGTATCATTCTATGCATTTTAAATATCCCACATATGCGAACTGCGAAGACCCCGAAGACCCGTTGTCTAAAAGTGGAATATATAGCATCAAATGCGGGCACTGCGAAGGAGTCTACGTGACGGAGACGGCTAGAGACTTTTACACCAGGGTCAAAGAAAATAATAATGCCTTTATAAAAAGATATGACTGCAAAAGTAATTTTTTAGACGTGATAAGGATAAAATTATTATCTTCGTCAACAAGAGAGGTGTCAGTGATGCATGATAATTCGATTTTGATCGTTTAAATTCAGATATGGGATCAAGGACCAGCCTTCTGAGGGAAGCAGCTTCGAAGCAAGAATATATCGTCAGCACGACAAGACCGAGAAGGTAAAACAAGTGAAGGACAACCGAGCGTTGAACATGTTGAAGAAGACGCATTATATAAAAGAACCTGGAGTGTAATTTGGACATTTTTGCTTTTTCTCTCTTCGTCTTATGATTGGCGTTTGGTCAGGTACATTTGGGGAGAAAACTACGAATTACTTCATGGAAAGAGGAATCAAATTGAGAACTATAAAATTCAAACGAGGTTTAATTATGGTGTAAGTGATGCAGATGAGATGAGGCATTTATTAGATCTTGACCGTAAGAGTGACTTTGCTGTTGATGTATTATGTGTGAAAATGGACATAAGTTTAACTATCAAGATCAATTAGAGATTTTAAAGCGAATGTTTTAGCCAGAGGGCACTCCTATCGATTGGTTCCCTGTATTCTCCCCAATTTTAAACGCAATTGCTTCCCTTTCCCACTCTCCTTCTTTTAATCTCCCCCTTCTTCCCTCCACGTAGTTACCCGATTCATGGCTCATGAACAACCACGCCCCCTCACACCACTTCCTTCCACCAATCATCATGCTCCTCAATACTCCGCCCCCCCTCTCTACCGTACCGGCTGTAAAGAGACATATGTAAAGAGATATGCTAAATAGAAAATCACCCGATGATGACGATTTATCGTCGAAAATCGGGTCATGTCCCTTTTATATAGCGGGTGGAATTGTAAAAGTTTGGATTAGACCTAATGACAATGTTGTACACCGAAACCATACTCGAATTGAATTTAGTGTAAATGGAAAAAAACCATTTCTGCTATTCATTATGAAAGTTTGGAATATAAAATTTGTTAACCATGGAAACCACCATGAGACTCGTGACATAGTCGTATTTAAAAGGCTGTATGATCAAGTCAAAGTTTCAGGCTTTACTTTGTGGAAAAGCTACACATGAAATTACAACTCACTTTGTGCATTCTGCACTTTTATTTTCACGGACTATAGTTCATCAAGATAATTATATAACCTTGTAAATGGCAGATATTGTCGAAACCATGGTCGGTGAAAATAAAATAGCGCGGAATGCACAGGGTGAGTTCTCATTTTAGGCAGTAAGACCGGTGACGTTGGCGATGAACAAAAAAATCAGCTTGGAAAACACAAATTTTAGTGATTCAAAATCGCCCATCTGTGTTAGCGAGGCGTGCGATGGGCGCTAATTTTCCCAACGGAACTTCGCTTCCTACTTCTGAAAATGTCCACCCCGGCGGTTAAATTATTCTGGCGCGTCCGCGCGAGACCTCGGATTCCGTGAGAAAGGAGCCAAAGGATCTTCCCGCCGAAACGGCGGTGAGCGGCCGTACGGTGATGTGGGGACCCTTCCGGACCACTAAAGAGTGAGGCGGCAAGGGGGCGTTTGTGTGTAATGTGCCGAAGACGATCTCTGCGCCACGGGCCAGAGTGTGAGGGGGGACGTCGGTATCGGACTAGGGGAGGGAGGAGGGGAGCTAGAGAGTAGTGGAGTGCTTAAAACTCACTCACTGTGTCCGACGCGGGCCCTGGAATCAGGCCAATCGAGTGTGCTGCGCCCAGCCGGAACCCTCTCCCACCCCAGGACCAACCCTCCCCTCCATCGCTTGTCCGCCTCCCTTATGCATCTCTTCATCCCCCTGTCTGTCTCTATCTCTAAGAGTAGCCTCTCTCTTCCTCCTCTTCCGAGTAATGCTTCGTGTTGCAGTCTGCTTGCTTGCCCAGTGTCCAATGGACCGCATGTGACTCATCTCTTAGGTCTCCCAGACATACATCGTCTGGTTTCACCGATGTTCTTACACTCTTACATCGTTATCGGTAGTTTGTAAATCATTTTTTGAACATTAAGAAAAACATACTTGTTGGATATGAGAAAAAATTTTTCTTACCGTTTCGCAATTGCTTCAAAAATTACACCATGGCTGTTTACTTCATGGAATATGGACATTTGTTTTCATAAAACAATTTAACTGAATTACCATAGAAATCGTACGATATATTACGACACCCTTGCTTTCTTCATATTACTCTCAGTATTCATTGTACCTTCTCGGTGATTTGGTTTCTCTCTCCTAACCTCCTGGTGTTCAGTCAATTTTTAGACAGCTAAACTCAAGAATAAATTGGGCTACATGAAACATCTAGTATTGCTCACCCGAAGCGTATTGGACATGCGATCATCCTTGGCAGAGTGACTACTCATGTCTATCGGGTCTACTATTAAACCTTCTTCCTTCTTTGCTTCATGCGTCATAATTGATTTGTATTTTTATCAAATCCAATGCAGAAATGCTCCGTGGACTCTCTTACATGATGAAAACATGTATTTATATTCATCAAAATGTAGACATATCTTTTTTGAAAACTATGGATTATATCTTCTGTGTGAATATTCCTTTGAAGATAAAAATCTGACTGAATTTAGATAAGTCAGACATTTTTGGATGGAAAACTTCGTATAAAAAATATTTAAATAATTATGTACGTCCTTAGTGGTAATTTTTTAGTTTATTATTTATTTATCATTTGCTTTCAGTTTTTTCTACATCGGCTCGGATTCACCTACCTCTTGAATTATTGATGGGCAGTAACTTTTTTACCTAAGTTCAAGATCCACCCTTTTATGATTTATTTGACCTATCAAGTCCAAGAATGACCTGGTCAAAATCGTGTTACATACATTTTCTCATAGAGATTTTGATACTTCCTGATCTCACCACACAACATCACGTGACCGCAGTGTGTATGATCATTGAAGTGTGTTGCGCCTGTCAGATTTCAAAATGTGTGGCGCGCTCTTGCCTAATAACGACAGTTCTCAAATGATCCCGTTTTTTTTTACTGATGTTAAAATTCAAGTTTGTTCAGTTTTAGTTTATCGAGGAAAACCTTTGCTAAATAGTCGAAGAAAATGCCGTAAAAACTGGGAGATTTTATGAAGAAATAAATGTTTTTAAGCAAATGGCGGTGAAACGAATTTGGCGTAATTGCTGATTTTGATTCATTTTATTTTTTTTTCAATTTACAGCCAACCTGACTGAGGATTATGATTCTGGACCATTTTTCGCTCGTTGAATTAACTTCTTTGATAAAATGAAAGGATGTCTAGCAAGTCAAGTGTTGATGGCCGTAGATGGCTCCATAGTATTTTACTGGTAACGTATTTCTATAGTTCTCGAGCTCAACATGCTTTAAAGAGCATAGGTAGCCGTCTATGATATCTTCTTCAATATTGTGTGTTCATGTTATGCGTTGTTAGTCCACTAGCTACTTCAGTACTTCAAATCATATTTAATTCGATTCCGTACATAATCCTCGTCAGTTCCTCAATTTACCGCATGCACAGCTTTATGCTCTGCATTTTACGTGTGTCAACCTTAAGTCCATTCACGTCTATTTTTCAATTCCTAATAAACTTGTCTATCAGCATTCATTCTTCCTCTGCTTTCATAGGTATTCTGTTGTTACCTTATGCTCATTCATTCAAGTTTTGTAATTTTATGCATCAAATTCGAATTTTTATGCTCTGTCTTTTACGTGTGTCAACCCTAAGTCCATTCACGTCTATTTTTCAGTCCCTATTGAACTTCTCCATTAGAATTCATTCTTCCTCCGTTATCATAGGTATTCTGTTGTTACCTTATGCTCATTCATTCAAGTTTTGTAATTTTATGCATCAAATTTTAACTTTTATTTCAAAAATAAGCAATCAATCGTGGATTTCCTGACGTTCTATTTTATCCGAAACAGAAATTATACTTTAAATCCCGAATATATCCAGCAGTCTGATTGCATTGGTAATGATTTATCTGTTCAGTTGTTTACCCCGCGTAAGAAAGTACACATCGCTGTCAAAGTTTTTATAGCATCAGAAGGATTGATATGAAGGTAGCGTACCAAATGAAATTCACCGCAGTCTTTTCTCTGGCGTAGCTCATGAAAATCGGGTTTGAAATGCTACCAGGCCTGCATTAAAGAAATTTGCCCGGATAGCGGAGAAATCTGAAATGAGAAAAGTTTACAAGCGACGTTCTCTCGCGTTACCTAGAGCTCATCCCGTGAATAGGTATCGAGATTTTGGAACTTAGACTCGAATAATGTAAGATTGTGCATTGGACCGAATGCAAAGGAAATTCCGTATGATTTTCTGTAGAAATCACTTCTAACTGAACGGGAATCTCTGGGCTAGGACCCATTGAAAAATGTAGATAGAGAGCCGCTTACCAAGTTTTCGTGCGGAACTTGGTCTTATAGAAATGGTTACTCATGCAAGCTCATTATTGACGTATCTAGAGAATAACCTTTTTTCAGTCGCTATAAACATATGAATTATTATTTCCAACAGCAATATAACAAATTAAACGAGCAGTATAGCAAGCAGTAAGTCCAGTAGAAAAAAACGACAAAGAAACAAATTTTAATGAACCAAACACACTTAACTCCAAACTAAATCCTTAGAATAAAATCCAGCCAAAAAAGGTATCCCACAAAGAGCTAAATTAGATACACAAAAAAATCTAGTTGTAAGAGGTAGATAATTCACTAATCCCGCTATAAAACGAATACCTCGACCATCATTTAAATTATGAATTATAACACCAGCACATATAAAAAGAAGAGCCTTAAACAAGGCATGAGTTAAAATATGAAAAAACAGCCAAATTATAAAATCCTATAGATGAAATTTTTATTTTAACCCAAGTTGTCTCAACGTAGAAAGAGAAATAATTGTTTTTTTAAACAAATTATTAGTACCAAGCCCTGATATAAATACAGCTATAGAGATATAAATATAGCTATGCAGATATAAATAATAAATAACTGCAATACCCTGTACCTACAATTAAAGAATTAAAACGAATTATTAAGTATTCACCAGCAGTAACTTTCTACTTTATTTCATAATGGGGTGAGACTGTAGTTAGAAGTTGAGAGAAACTTACTGTATATCTTACGATAATCTTTCTCGGCGAAAAAAATTAAATGAAGGAAACCACTAAGTATTTTCGCATGATTTATTCGATCGAATGCTGTTTCATAGAACTTTTAAAAACAACTGTCGTCTTGAAAAATGACGCTTATGCATTGATGCTGCGGTGGGCTAAACAAATGCATGTATAAGTACCCAACACGTCTTTCCCCTCGGGATTGATAAAGTTAAAGAACTTAATTACTTCCCTGAGCCGTAGTTAAACCAGCTCCATTTTAATAATTTTCTTCCATGATTCCCTAATCTTTCAAGCCTCTTACGCTTCTCTTGTACTTATGAATTCAAGTGCTTAGTAAATACCTTGACTTATACGTAATGAATAAAGTGAAAATGTGAAGTGTTCTCTCTCATTTTATAACGAATTTCCAAAAAAATAAGACTGCCAAACTTTGAATTATTTGCTTACCCCCCTGGAAGAAAAAGAAAGCGTATATTTTATGCATGCATGACACCATTGAGTACCTCATCATTCATAAGTTACGCCAACCTTCAATTTCTTCACCGATTGTAGAAACACAACCTTGTGCGCTATACGTGTGAATATTTGGAGGAAAGACCTCGAAAAAAAATAATCCTTGCCATAAACATCTAGTCTTGTAACTACTCATCTAATGTTGGCCCATTGTGTGTTGGTGGAATTGGCCCGAAAAGTGTTTAACTTCCCATTAAAAATCGGCCTCCGCCGTTTGTCTGCGGAAAATTTGTACTTTTTCAGTTTTTCCAGACGACTCCAGAGATTGGATTTCTTCTAGTATTTCGAATTTCACGCGTGTATGCTTCGGTATATGCCTAAGGTGGCGGTAGGGTATTGATGCGAAATGTGGGATTACTACCATATAACTCTTCCTAGTTTTTCTGGCCCAGTTATGAATAGTCCACAGTATTTATCCGGTAATGTTTTATATTCGGTAATATTTATATTTTATATTGTACATACCTTTTCAAGGTACATTGTACCTTGGAAATGTACCTTGAAAATGATTGCTGTGTAGTCGAAACTTAGGTCGGAAATACACTTTTAAGTGTGGAATTTATGAAGAAATTTTTTAAATCATGTCTGATGAGCCATACCTAATTTTCAAACATTGTGACTTTTTGCCCAATTTTGTGCAATTGTGCGGTACTTGCATCATCTCAGAAAGCGTCAAACTTTCCGCGGCCAACGGAGCTTGCCGTTTGCCAACGAAAAGTGCATCGTTTTTGGTTTTCCCGGGCGGGTCTTGCACTCATATTTTTATTTCCTGGAGCAGGCCTGGATTTTTTTTCCTGGTGTACATGCGCATATCCCGGCGGCGCCTGCGTGTCCGGAGATTTCCTTCCGTTGGCTTCCTGCCGGTTGGATACAATGTCGACTCGATAACCGGAGGGAATGCGCTCAGAGGATTTAAGCTGAGTGTGGCGTAAAATATTTATGTCGACTTTTGTGCGCTTCCTCGAAGTATACGGGGTATCCTTCACGAGTTTATGACCTCTTGTTTCAACGAACGGATTTTGCTGCGTGTGTGCCGTGGAATACTCTCCCATGTCCTTCTTTTCGTTTTTTTATTCTCGGGAGAAGTTGAAGGACTGTCGAAACATTTTATTCAGGGGCACAGTCTTCCGGAATATCGCTCTGGAAAAGAATTAATACCATCAAGCACCTACGTAAACAATAAGATTTAACAAATGAAAGAACGACTTCGTTTTCTTCCACTGATTTATTTTTTTGGTACGACATGTTTCGACACATAGGGGTCATTTTCAAGTACAAAAATTTTTGAATGTCAAGCAAATATATATACCTGGAAGGGACTTGGGGGAGGTTGGAGAGGGGTGGAAGAAGTGGGTGTTAGGAGGGGGGGGAAACCCGAAGAAAAGTAAGGGGTAGCGGTTATGGTGAGAACCTCTCTCGGGTTTTTCCCCAATTCTCACCATAACCGCCATCCCTTACTTTTCTTCGGGTTTCCCCCCCCTCCTAACACCCACTTCTTCCACCCCTCTCCAACCTCCCCCAAGTCCCTTCCAGGTATATATATTTGCTTGAAATTAAAAATTTTTGTACTTGAAAATGACCTCTATGTGTCGAAACATGTCGTACCAAAAAAATAAATCAGTGGAAGAAAACGAAGTCGTTTTTTCATTTGTGAATATCAACTTCCACATAGTTGAGCCTGATACCATTGAACAATAAGATTTAATCTTATTCTGAATTGTGATAATTATAATCCAAATTAACGGTTTCTTATGTGCATTTTCGTCTTTTTCTTTAAGGCCGCTTTACACGGTACATTTTGTCGCACAAACGAATGTATCATAGAATGTACAAGAAGATAACTGGAATTAGAGCAGTTTACATCTCCCGTTCCATTATTCAGACAATTATACACTTTACCGCTTTACACGGTTCAATTTTCCTCTCGTGCAAAGTTTCATACATTCGCTTGTACAATAAAATGTACCGAGGCCTTTACGACGTGTGTTGAAGATATTCTCACGTGACACTGGCAGAGTCTAACTGAGGAACGAAGGTTTGCAAGCAGAAATCACTATCAAAAGAAGAAACTTTAATTCATACGCCACTTTGTATAGTGAACGGAAATAAATTCGGGAAAAGCCTTCTCATACTTAAAGTCGTGTTCAACCAGTCCTCTGCCGTCGTGAACATATCTCACTCGACATCACAGCGCGAACTTTACTGTGTGAGAACACAGTACCAGGGTAAGTGTGGAAGATCGCAGTACGAGCTCCACTGCAGTTGGGATCCACGAACCTCCGTCTTCTGGTAGAGAAATGCGGCAAACAAAACACTCGCGAAATTCGAGGTGGCAAATAGACTTTTTCAACAATGTGTTTGAGGGACTTAACTCGAGATAAATTTAAGGATTGTACGAAATATTTTATTCAGAGGCATGGCCTTCCAGAGTATTGTTGTGGAAGAGAATTATTAGCTTGAAAATTTTAATCCAAATTAATGACTGACTTACACGCATTTTCGTATTTTTCATAACTGTGCGTTTCATTACGTTTGAAATAGGGTGTGTGGTTTGGAGTTCTATTGCAGTTAGGAGAGAGGGTTATCACACCCTACACGTTAAAAGCAGAAGTTTATGCCCCTAGATTTTTTTATAAAATTTCTCCTCGTCTTTTTTGCGAGTAAATTTGTTGGCTTTGTGGTCTTTGTAAACAGCTTATCTTCACCTAAGCAGAATCATTAGTGGCCCTGCGCATTGGTCGCAGAATCAAGAAAAAAAGACGTAAAGGTATAAAAACGCATTAAATTGCAATATCATTTCTGCACAAGCGTTTGGTTTTTGGAGTAAAGGTGGAACATTTTACCGAACACATTGTCTATAACTTGTAAAATGTGGATTAGTTCGTTTAAGTCAGTGAGAGCGATATAGTTCCCCAGTCATAATGGAAGTCATATCCGAATTATACGTTTTAATTTCAGTAGCTGTAGGTAGCATAAAATAAATATTGCATTATTGATGCAATATTACACGTTGAAGTGACTGATATTCTAATGAATTAAATATAAATATCTCTATTTCTTCAACGGTTTTCGAGCTTACTTTGTGGAATTTTGACATCATATTGAGATGAAAGAATTTCACTCTGTATAATCCACACAAACTTAAATTGGTATAAACCCGACCGGTTTCAACACTTCCGTGTCTTTCTCAAGGGGGATAATACCCCTTGAGAATGACACGGAATACCCGTATTATCCCCATAGAGAATGACACGGAAGTGTTGAAACCGGTCGGGTTTACCAATTTAAGTTTGTGTGGATTATACAAAGTGATTTTATTTCATCTCAATAAATATCACTATTGTCTTAAATTTGACTCTTTTTTTTCGCGTGGTTTTGTAAAACTCTTTCAGAACGGAAAGTTTTCTTGTGATTCTGAAGAACTTACTGTGGTGACAATATGATTTATTATACGCTACACCATTACGTGATGAGGGTATGTTGATTTTTTCACAGCAGAAATATAACGCATTGAAGGAGGCGTGGCAGGTTTGGAAAAGTACATATAGAAATGATCAGCATCTCCTTGCGAGTCAATCTAGCTATTTTCGTGTGTCTGTTTGTCTCTTCGCACGACAACTGCTGTAAAAATTGACATATCGAGCTGCAATGTGGGTCATAAGCCTCTAGTAGTCCACAGACGGAACAGTTCTCAAGTAGGTTGGATCGGACCAAAACCACATTTTTTTTAATTAACAGAATTTAAAGTTATGTAGGGTGTTTACGCTTCGGAATGGCCGAAGATATTTTCTTTACTAGTTTTTTTCACCCAGCTTTATCATTGTTTTCCGAAATTACTGAGTCCGTTTGATTTTTCTAAATGGATTTTCACAGAGTAAAGCCCGAAGCCATCGAGTTTAGCGTAGACCCTTATCAGTGATCGGATAGCGCTCTCGAACCAAGAACAAGCTACGCGGCAACAAGTCAGACATACCACTTCTACATCTCCATCCACCAAATATCGTGCAAGCAAGGAATGAAAAATCCGACCTTGCGGCGAAAGACACACTTAACTAATGCGACCCGCATTATATCTTCGCTGGCACCTTGGGACTATCTGAGGCCTGCATTAAAAAGCTTAGACCCTGAGTAGTCACATTGATACGTTAATTATACCCGACACCACTACGTGATTAGGGTATATTGATTTTGTCACAGCAGAAATGCTATGCATCGAAGGAGGCGTGGCAGGTATGGAAAAGTACATATAGAAATGATCGGCATCACCTTACGAGTCTATCTAGTCATGTTTGTCCGTCCGTCTGTCTGTCCGCCTATCTGTCTGTCTCTTCGCACGATAACTGCCGTAAGTATTGAGATATCGAGCTGAAATTAGGGTTATGAGCCTCTAGCAGTCCACAGACGGCATAGTTCTAAAATGAGTTGGCTCGGACCGAAACCACGTTTTTTGATTGAAAGTGGTGTAGGGTAGATATTTAAGCTTCGGCAAGAAGGAAGACAATTTCTTTACTAGTTTTCAGAAATGGTTGAGAAAACAAAAAAGTACACATTGTTAGTTTTTTGGTGATAATGTTTGGTGATAGTGTAAAGGTTTTTTGGTGAAAAAAATGCACCGTTTTACACGGTGCATTTTTTTGCTCAATCTAATGCGCGAACGCTTGCATGAGGAAAATATCGTGTAAATTAGGTATCGAGTAAAGCGGCAAATTGTGTGAACGCTTGTGCGAATGTCTGAATGACTGAACGGGAAGTAGATCCTCCTCTAATTCCATTCAGACAAGTATACAATTTGGGATTCATTCGTTTGTACAAAAACTTCGTGCATCGTGTAAAACGGCCTTTAGAAATTCCTCATTTTAATATAATGTCTCTTTGTAGTGCATGTACGTACCATTTTCCAAGTAAAATGGCTGGTATATTTTGGCAAATATCTCGGAAAGTAGTGTGGTCATCATCATCTTCTAAAGACTAGGCCTTGTCTCTGCAGCCATGCGTCCCTGTGTACTGCAGCTCTCTTCGAATCAGAATATGTTTTTTATCCCAATGTACTTCGTACATCATCTAGGAACTTCTTTCTTGGCCTTCCTCTGCTTCTCTTGCCGAGCACCTTTCCCTCCATTATACTTTCTAAAAAAGTTATTATGTCGAAGAACATGACCAATGAATTTAACCTTTCTTTTCTCCATCTCTTTTATCAGTCTTCTTTCTTATTTTATTTCCCTCAGCACCTCTTCTTTACTCTGTCTGTCAGTCCATCTTGTTTTTAATTGAGAAAGATGGAAAAGTCGCGGCTGGAAGCTATGGAAATGTGGATATGGAGGAGGATGACAAAAACAAGTAGTGCGGTAAGGGGCTGATATTTTGGTATCTTTGGATGGGTGGATCATTTTTCATAAAAATGAGGCTTGAATTCATTGATTTATAGGTGAAATGATATTTCACTAAACTATCTTAATACACGCGTTCTGGCAAATGAACTAATTTAATTTTCCTCTGCCATATAAACAAGATTAGTTTACATCCTCAAACTCCTCTTGGTAGCAAACATTTTGGAATAAATGCGCTTTGCGATTAGGATTTTCAATACCAATGTAAGAATGTGTCATGTTTCCTAGCTGGTGTTGGTTCATATTCTGTTCATTCCCATCAAGTAGATTGTTCTTGCGGGCTAAAACTAGTGGGAAAGACATTTTAGTTTATTCGGGAAGTTTCGACAAAGTTTGTTCCGCGCTCCATGCGCAGTTGCCAACTCTCTTACGCGATGATTTTGGAGCTCTATTCGTTTTCGACGGCGCACCTTCCCTGCGTCCATGAAGTTCGACGCGAGCTATTTCGCATGCAACTCCTTCGGTCTCCTCTTCGCGCTTCGGAAAGCAAGACTTCGAAGTCACGCGCCCTGGAGGCGAGGCGAGGAGACAGGCGAAGAGACAGAGAGAGAGAGACTGTTCTCGAGAACATTCGAGAATCCAGCGTGGGTGGTTGCGGGCGGAAAAGTTTTGATCGAATGCGCCCCTCCCCTCTGCCTAACCTCCATCCATCGCTCCTGCGCCATCCCCATTCCACAGCCTCCGCTGTTGAATGGGGGAGACGCTTCTTTTCACCTTCGTCGCAACTTTTGATACAGAATCTTGCGATTCGATATATCCGTGGCTCTATCGATATGTGTCTTCGCAACCAGTTAAACCACCCGGACGCCATTTATGTGCTTACTGTGTTTTTACTGTCGTAGAAAACTCAAGGAAATCAGTGACTATGCGGCGCAATTCGACATTTGTAATACAGATGCACTGCGAAATGGACAAAAACGTTGAATAATCCACGCAATGCTCATGGAGAATAAAAAAAACACAATAATGGCGAACTTGTTTACATTGCGAGAACCTGCATGAAAGGAAATAAATTATCGATATCAAACGACCTTGCTTTTGATACACATGCTACTGATTCATTTTGCAGCGTGATTAGATCTTTCAGTAAGCTTCAATCATTCATTTTTCATGAATGCAAGATTTTCGATTCCCAACTGGGAAGCCAAAGGGAATCAATGGGATGTTTAAGGTGGGGCAATCTATTTCCCTATAGCTGGAAATCGGATAAACATTCAAACAGTGCGAAAATTACTTATATGAAAAATCATTGGCCACGACAGGGACTCTAATCCATCGACATCCCGTTGAGAGCTTTAGTCATTTAAATATTCGAGGCCGCACTTCTCCGTGGATTAATGTGAGCTTTAAATGAACTAGTTTCTTCTTTGCATTTAGAAATAATCGTTCAATCGTGTGACTTGGACTGAATCATGGTCGAAACATCAAAGTTGTATACTTCTGCGTCGAATTTTCGGGAGATTGTCGATAAATGTGATATAAAGTACTAATTATTGTTTCATCGGTACGGGCTTTCGCCAATCACTGCCTATTCCATACTTTTCAGTGCTTCCGCGCTCAGCCATACTGCCACAAGTCAATGAAAAACACCCAAACGGGTTTCGAACCTGTAACCTTCGATTTTTATGAGAGATTTCGCCCTATTGACAATAAGAATTCTGGAAACTACCGCCATTGGCGTCCGATACTCCATTAAATATGTTTACCAACCCAAATAAAGTATTCATAGTAGCAATGTTTGCCGAAATAATTAGTGGATGTCTTATCTTTTGACACAATTGTTGCTCTAAATATCTTATTATGGGATAAAATAAGCAATTGGCCTATGTACTTTGTGTGCGAAATCTTATTAAACTTAATTTGAGGTTTAGTTTGCATTTAAGTTAATTAAATCAGAAGAATTATCAGAAAAATAGCGGTGCGATAAAAATTTGTAAGTCCCCCATCGTTTAAGGTTAAAATTCTATTACTATTTTCCCTCTTGTAATGTTTTATGAGTTTTTTTTACTGGATTAATAAAAGGTCAGAACGAATACTGTGGTAAAATTGTAAAAAATGTAGCGAGCCCTCTAAAATACACCATTTATCATGCCGTGCCGATGTGTTCTCTAAAGTTTGTGCACCAGAAACGGCAGCACTACATCCGCGGTAAGGGAAATGATTTATAGCGTGAGAGAAGGAAATAATTTACAATAAGTGTACTTTTGATATAACTACTACTTATACTGATACGTTATAGGGCCAATTTCTCGAGATGACCACCTTGGCTGGATTAAAGTTTTTTCGAAAAAAAGCCATGCATTTCCGCCTGCCAATATTATAGCAATATTTTTAATAGTTAACCTGTGAAAAAATATATTTGGAGGACTTTTTTTTCAGTCTTTGAGATTTGCCAGCTAAGAAATATGAGGTGACCCCGTGATAAATAATTACCGAAAATTTCCTATGACATTATGACTATGAGCTCTGTCACTGGTCAAGTCTAAAAACAACTCCGAAATTAACTGAAAATGCATTTCCTTGGATAGAGTCAACTTAGGTCCTGCATAATAATGGTTTTCGTTTATATGCTGAAAATTCTACCCCAGAAAGTGCTAATATCTCATCAACTTTGGCGAAATATCGAGTTTAGGGTTCAAGGTGAGCGGAATTATTAGGGGAATTCCAGGTTTTTCCAGGGAATTCCTAGTTCCCGGATTCAGAGACATGTGACCTATATAAGCAATTAGTGGAGTTGGGTCCCTCTTTGTGGTGAAAACACATAAATCTGATATTCCGTTTCATTTATTTAATATACGTGCTGATAGCATAAAAATTCGAAAAGCAGACTAAGAATTAAAATAGAAAAAGGCAATATAGTTTTTTTTTTCCAAAAGTGACAAATGTTTTCTGAGTTTCCAGGTACCATCCGGAGGCTGGAGGAGCGTAGCACAGATTCCTAGTTTCCCTCGGCAAATGTTCGCTGCTCTGATGGATTATGGGGAAAAAGTTTTGAATGGAGCCTAGTCTTTACGAAAGGCGTCCAAAGGGTACGTTGTTCATCATCCTATTCTACGGAATAGTCACCGCAAACAACAGTTCACTCAAGTCACCCTACATGAGAAATGAAGGAGAGAGATATTGACAAATAATTTAGAATTATGTTGAATAAGCTTTAATATTAACCCAAAATAAGTATCCAGATCCCTGAAAAAATAATTCTCCAGCATCTGGATTCGAGCCAAGACTATTGTGAAGCGAAGCACGGGTAGACCTGTACACAAAAATATAACCGATCTCTGAGTGCATCTCGCGTTAGGCGCGATGGCTTCTGCGCCGATCGGGTAAAGGCTAGGGGCCCCGAAAAGTGTTCGCAAATGTATTTTCCATAGAAGGAGCGAGCCGTAACTCCGGAAAATTATGGTGCGCCTTGAGTACGCTCTGAAGTAACCAAAACCCCCTTCCCGGGAGAATGCAAAAATCTCATCGATTTATTTTTTTCGGTGAAATATTGCGCGAAGGGCGTGACAAAATCCCCGCATCGGACGGAGGACTCGTCCGATGATGAATACCCTTGTACTCCGCTCTTCCATTTCTTTCGGAGCGCGGGAAACGCGCGCGCGAAAAGCCCCCAACATTTTCACGTTTTGTTTGTCCGCACGTATTTTTCGGTTCTCCTTCGTGCCCAGTTTTACTTTATTCCATCAAAATTTCTCGCGCCTCGTAAATCTTTTGCCTCCCCTGACGCGGCCACCCCTTGCGTCCCCGCCCCTGGCACCCCGTTCCCTCCCTACCTCCTCCTCTTCGCCAAAGTTAGAGGAGGAGGAGGGAGAGAGGATATGTGTGTAGTCGCGGTCAAAGACGGACCCGCGCAATTCCCCTCACGTCGTCGACGAGATAGGAGAAAGAAAATAAAATAATGGGTCTTGTTTTTTTTCCCCGGAGGAGACACTCTCCTTGTCTCCTCGGAAACGAAAAATGGTCGCATGAATTTATATTTTTCTGGAGGCTTGTCGGATTTGAAGGAACGGGATTGCATTTTTAAAAAGTACCCGCAAAAATGGTGAGAATAAATCCGTTTCCTCCTTTCAACCTACCCGTGTCGATGTAGAAGTGCAAAAAAATGACAGTAAAATTGTTTACTCGTATTAAATTTCCCTCTGCGAATCGTATTAATTAATGCTATTGGCAGTAACTTGGTGGATTTTCTTCGTAATGAAATGATGAATAACTTAATTTTCCACTAGATTTATTACGTTCTTGCGACCCGGGTTTTATCGCTGCGCCATATCATCAGACACACACTTACTGAAACACATTGCTTAAATAGTCAATTTATGGATAGTCAATAGTCAATGAAGGGCGTAAAAAATCTTTTGTTGCAAACTAAGTAATTCATCATTTTATTCTACGAATCTTAGTATTTTTCCTTCATGCTGTCAAAATTCGAATACTGCGAAAATATAAAATTCGTCTTTGGATTTCATTTTAATCCCTGTCTCTTTCCTCTGGGTCTTAAACAAATTTACTCTTTTTTTGTGCCCCATATCATCATTATCACTAAATGTGCTTACAACTACAAAGAGTGTTCTCGAGGATATTTATCCTGGCTTCATTATTTTAGGCTTTAAAAACTTACCTTTGGATTTTCCATGAAACTATGGAGGTTGAGTTTAAAAAATTGGATTTTTGGTGGTCGTATCCGTGTAAAAAAAACACTGCACTTTTACTGTAATCACTTGACTTCAATTTTCCTGATTTTGAAGTTTTTGGCGTTTGAAGAGAAGTGTGAGATTTGAGGCATTGTTTTGGAGAGCACTGATCGTTAGTTGACTGTCTTACGTGCGACTTCCATGATTAATTCTGTTCACGGTTCACTGTGGAATCGAATAGTAAGGTGTGGCCATCTTGTACATTCTCATTATGCGTGTAATCCATGCTGAAAATATACGTATTTGCCGGCACTAGACGTATACATTGTGTGGGGTATGGTGATTACATGAGTCAAAACCTTGGCGGGTTATCTAATTTACTATCATAATTTGTTGTCGTGTTTATCGACGGAAAATGTATATTGAAGTTTATTGTGGCCCTGAGTGTCGACCCCTGGTTAGTTTAAAAAAAAATTACCAGACATAATTGAGCTACTGCCTGATTCCACTCAAAATGTAGATCTGCGAGTTATTTAAAAGTGACTCATTGAAGCAGCTTCTTGTAACTACAGGTCATTAGCATTCCTAACATGTGTTAAGAAATGTAAAATTTCCTTCATTTAGGTACTACTTTTTTATATTTCCGAATTGGATATGCTCCAGCCATACTCCATCTTGTTCACATTTTTTTTCTTCTGGTCAACCCGAAACAAATTGTTCCACCCTCGCGTTTACGTGATCAGTATACGTATTAAGTTTACGCCGGTGTTGTCCCGGCCTTTTCACAGAGGTCGCTGAACTCCGATGCGGTGCGGAGCCTGCTAGTCATCACCCATCCTCCTCCCAGGCCCCACCCTACCCTCCCTCCTCCCATTCTACGTTCAGAGCGCGTCCATTGTTGCTGTTGCTACTCACGAACAATCGCATTGCCGAGAGTTTAGCATTCTTCCGCCTTTGATCGCCCCTTTTCCGTCAATGCGAATGGTCCGAGATTTTTCGGCAGTGGACAGCTGGAATTTTTTTCGCTGTTCAGGGCACGTTCGACCCCTCGTGACACGCTTTCACTGGCACGTGAAAAGGGGGCCATTGTCCTTAAATTTATTTCTTTGATCCCAGATCGATCCGTGGCGATTCTGGTGATTGGAGAGGGAGATTTAGTGGCCGATGATTGAGGAAAAATACCTCGTTTGGAAACGCAGAATGATGGGAGGTGTGCGTGCGTATTCATCTGTGTTGGTTATTGCAAAACCTTTCCCGGCTCTTCTGTTGATTGGTTCATTTTTATCATTGGTTGTTCAACCATAGATTGGTTGACTGCAGTTCTCTACCCATGAATATATACTATGAATTGTTATCTCGTCGCCAAAAACTGTTGTCTAGAATTCCGTAAACCAACAAATTTTTGAAAGTGGTGCCGCCTAGTGATGAAAGACGGAAGTTCAAATGTAAATACAGTCGATAGTTTGTAAATAAACACGTCGTACTGGTTTTACCATAAATATACATGGGTTTTACTAACAATTAATCATAATGCAGAGGATAAAAAATGTAGTGCTACATACTGGACGTAGTTATACACTTTTTTAATATCGTCTAGTCTACAGATATATTTAATTCCCCTCCAAATATAATTTCACAAATGCACAATTAACTTCTTAGCACTTCGTGAATATCGCAATACGGCAATTTAATAATAATTTCAGGTGACTTCATGAGTATTCCCAACGGCCATTACTGCAGTGTAGATAAAATGGAATGCACTTACCGCCGCCTTGAACAGATTCTTATTTTGCAATCCAAGTCTCCTATTTTGGGCCCTCGTAGACGCATACCCTGTTTTACAGCCTGGTAAGAAGCAAGTTCTGTTTAAACAAGGCAATATAAATTCTTTATTTAAGCCGAACGGGCTTATTGCATTCAAATTAGAATCAGAGTCAGGCAAACATCGTCGTCGGCACATGATGGACGTTTCATAAACCTCTTACACATTTTCTGCAATAGATATTTCCTCTCTAGCATTTACAAAGTAACTTTTAGAACACAAAAATTGCAAGATATTATTCAAAGCATCAATTAATTCATATCTCCTCGATCGTTATTGAATATTTATCACAGTCTCACGCTAGCAACAATTAACTACGTCTATTTACAATATCAACTGAAAAGACTTTAATCGAAGTGGCGCCAAGGACTGGGCGAACTAAAAGTGGAAATTTAGGCAACACGTAGCCTAGGCAACAATTCCAAACATCTAAATCCATATTATTTATTCATTTCTCTACGCTTCCCTCTCCAACGCTAGTTTTCTTACTTCCTGGTAGCTCTTATTTTTTTATATATTTACTTTATGTATTTTACCCATGTTCTTCCTTTTTGGGATTCCCCATCTATTGTTCATTCAATTACATTCCTCCATAAACCATTGTCTCTCAGGGTGTGTCCAATCCATCTGGTAGTTCTTTTATCTATGGTGTTACATACGGTCCTTTCTTCCTCTACTCACCTGCATACCTCATCATTTCTTATTCTATCTGTCATTTGGTTTTTTCCCGGCAAATGATACTAATTAAATCTTCCCGGGTTTTCCACCAGGTTAGGTCATTGTTGGCCGACGTTTCGATGGCTACCTCCGCCATCGTCCTCAGGGCATCAGGTCATTCCCTGATGACGATGGCGGAGGTAGCCATAGTAACGTCGGCCAACAGTTACCTAACCTGGTGGAAAACCCGAGAATAATTTATTAGTCTTATTCTGTCTGTTCATTTGATCTATAGCGCCCTCCTCAAACATCACATTTCGAAAGCTTATAGTATTTTTTTGTTTATTTTTCCATTGGTCCATGCTTTTGTTCCTTAGAATGCCACGCTCCACTCGACCCTTTTCGCTTGCGTTTATTGGCTATAAAGAGGTCATTTTTGCCATGGAGGACTGGTGAGTGGGGTTGATGAAGGGGGGATTTTCGGAAGAGGCTTGATAAAAATCCTTCTCCGGCATATTGTGCTGAATTAAATGCTATGAAATGAGAATGGGGTAAGAAAGAGCTTCATAGAGGACCTGCTAAGATTTTTATCAAGTACAAACGTATCCATCAACTAATATTCATTTGCGGTTTCCAGTACGGCTTCGATAAAATAATAATCTGCATTCTTGATTAAAAGGCCCTGGCTTTGGAGAGGTACCAGGAAACTTACGATAACATTAACCGTTTCACTGCGTTACGTCATGATATATTTCACTCGTACGGAAAGGTCGTGCGTAATGCTTTACTAGCTGACCCGTGCGAATATTTCGCACAGTATGCAGCTTCTTCCCTCTTTCTTCCTGTTCTTCTACCTGTCGAATATTTTGCAGATTATGCAGCCTCTTCCTGATTCTTCCTTCTTTCTTCCTATTCTTCTACCTGTCGAATATTTTGCAGAGTATGCAGCTTCTTCCTGTTTCTTCCTTCTTTCTTCATGTTTTTCTACCTGTTTCTTCCCATATTAATGTTTGTGTTAAAGATACATAACGTAAACTTAAACGGTAAACGGTCATACTGATTGTATGTAGAATGTAAACAATCTAACTAAACTATGGGTTAATAGATGGCGCCTCCTATAGTCTTTTGAGCACGTAACCATAGCCAACATATTAGTTTATTATATTGTCAACAGATGGCTCTTTTTTTTAACAAATACTTTAAAATTAATTTTTTAAACAAAAACTTGAATTTTAAACAGTTTGTCTATTTTTCGTCACTAGAGGGGAACATAAGCTTTAAAACTATGTTTGAATCATTAATTTTGATGAAGAATTATGGGAGTTACGGCGTTGCGACAAAGAACACCTTTGAGATTTAAGAGCATAATATTATTTTTTGAGTACTTGCATTGTGGAGTAAAGTGCTCTAAGTTTAACTTCTTAGCTGGCGTCGTTGTCCCCTCCTGAGATCTAAATCACTGTTTTGAATCAAACTTTCCCCATAAAATATTATTAATTAATTAAATTTGTATCATCAGTGTAGTACCTTATCATATACAAACCTCGGAGCGCAAAAACATTGATGTAAATAATTTCCTGTGGAAATAGGGTGGAGTGCAATATGGTTGATTATTAATCTCAAACTAACACAATTTTTGGAATTCCATTCCATTATATTCCCAACTCGCATAATATCTTTGTAAGAATGTGTTTCTCATTGTACTGCTGGACATGGCAAAAAATCTCCAAGCTCCCCGAACACAGCATTAATTCTCGAAAGAAAAATTCAATTTCCACCATGCTCAGTGAGATGACAATGTTTGATTGGACGGTGAGTTTTTTTTCCTTAATTTTAATATTCCGCGTGTAGTGGTGGTGGCGATGGTGTTGGTAATTGGGACTCATTCTTCGGTTTAATAATGAGAGCACACGCGTCCTGAATTCCGAGGAATCCTTTTGGTAGAGGAATCTTCCATGAGCCATTAAAAACACAAGAGAGAGTGAGTGAACGCGGCCGAAAGTTCTCCGGTGATAGGAGTCAAGAGAGGGGAAGGCCTTCTTCCTCTTGTCTTCATTAATCAAGCTGTTTTCATAAAATTGATTGCCTCCGGCGTGACTTCTCGGAAAAGCCTTAGGGTATTCTATTTTGTATTCATTGAGTCAATTAAAACTTTGAATCGGGAAGACTCCTCCCCCTTCAGACAAAACTGCTTCCCGAGCCTCATTATTTGCATAGCGGTGTTGTAGCGGGAGGGATGATTCGTGCCCTCACGCTACACTCCCCACCCTGCTGTATCTCGCGCGCGATACCCTTAAGGTGGCTTAGGCTTGACTGCGTGAGTCAAGAGATGCATTCTTATTTTTTATATTCGGCTTAAAAAATTCTGCTTTCGCTGATGAAATGGTTCAACTAACGAAAACCAAAATTAAGGTACAATATATGCACATTATTCCACTAATATGTTTTTAATGACAACATTTTTCCCGCCACTTGGGCGACTGCAGCGCCATACGCATAGAACTACCGCATTTTGACTTCAATTACGGCGAAAATTCTGTAATAACTTTTTAAAATGTGAGTTAAAATATATAAAATTTATTTTTAATCACTTTCCATGGTATTGTCACCCCTTTTGAAAAGTTTTAAACACTTTTGGTGCTATGGACGTAATGGTACATCATCCCATATTTTCCCAAAGGGATGACAGACGTACTCGGACGTCCATGGAGTATCATTATTAACCGGCAGCTTGACGTAATGGTGTGGCTGCAGTCGTTCTGGTAGACCACAAACATATGACCACGAAGTGTCAAAATAAACTTTAATTGTAAATAAAAGTTCATTAACCTAGATTTAAGAGTGTCTTCTTTCACAATCCAGGTGATAGTGTAAAATCCTCCGTTTTCACTGAGAGAACCTTCAATTTAAAGCCCAGTACGTCAAGTGTTTGTGAAGACCTTGAAAATGCTTTCTAGTTCTAATCGACGTTTTTCTGGTATAATTACAGTAATCTCCTTGAGAGCCCTTAAAATATTCTCTTTCAAGGTTCAACTACAGTAAAACCTTGCCTGAAATCCCTACTTTATTTTCATCCAAGTTTATAAAACGCACTTCAAAGATGCTCTATTCAAGTTTTTATAAATTCTGGAAGAAATGACCCTGGGGTCAGAGTCACCTTAAAGCGACCCCTCCTGGTTTCACGCCTCACGTCGCATGCCGACAGGGAAGAGGTATCCTTTCTACAATTTGTTCGAAAATTAAACGCGACCCCTTCTCCCTCTCCCCATTCACTTTCCACCCTCTTCTCCCCCCTTCAACACCTCCTCCAAAATGGGGAGGGGCAGAGGGCTGCCACTTCACCCCGTAGGGCTCGTTGGGTTCCCGTTCCGTATTCCGCCGCTTCGCGCCATGGGGTCGGTTAGTCGGTAGTTGGCAGTGGCTGAAGTCCCCGGAAATCAGGGTGAAGATCGGAGTTGCGAGCTGCTGCAGACCAACCTCAGGGTTGACTACTTTAGGAAAAAGTGAAAGACCGTTTGGTATTGGGGGGATGATGTTATTGAAGTCTTCTCTATTGTGGCACCGGGATAGGCATTCCATTATTCTCTTCTAAAGGTTATCCTTGTTGTTGCAGCCAATACTTCCAACAATCTCTTCTTTCAGTCTTCCTCTTCATTTCCTTGTACGAGGTGAATCCCATTTCCATCGCCAATACTTTTAGGTACGAAGTTCTCGGTCTACCTCTCTGTCTTTTGCCTAGAATTTTTCCTTCCATAATATTTTGTATGAAGTTGTCGTGCCTGAGTAAGTGTCCGATGAGCTTTGCTTTTCTTGTTTTAATTGTTTCCAATAGTTCTCTTTATGTATGGACTTCATTTGGTACTTGCTCATTAGTTTTCCTGTCAGTCCACCTAGTTCTTGTAATCCTCCTCCAAAACCACATTTCTGCTGCTTCAAGTTTGGTCATCTCACTCTTCCTTGGTGTCCATGTCTCGCATCCATATGTTAGCACACTCTATACGAAGATTTTCAGGAATTTCTTTCTAGTCTCAATAATAATGCTGTTATCTACTAGGAGACTTATTTAAGTGAAAGGCTTTCTTGGCTAACGTTATTCTTCTTTTGACCTCAGAGGAGCCGGCTTTCCATAGCCGGCATTTAAATCAGCAAATCGCTGATCTTAGATAAAAACTTGAGTACTGTGAAACCCCTCTTAACGACCTCTCCTATCAAGCGACCGCCCCTCTCAACGACCATCTTTCAGCGAAACCGTCGGTGGTCGCTTAATTCAGGCTTCACTGTATGTGTTCATCACATTAATATGCGTTAAAATTTCCCAGGAGCAACTAAATTATGAGGAAATAAATGCCGTCTGTATAGGTTTAAAAAAAACCTTAGCTTCATAAGTATTCCTAATGTTTTTTTTCAAATCAGCTGCCCGTTCATTCGCATAATATGTTCTCCGAGAAACTGAATCCTAGTCGAACGACCACCCCTCTTAACGACAATTTTTCAGCGGAACCGTCAGTGTTCGCTTAATACGGGTTTCACTGTGCCTGGTTTTATTTGACAGAGGGCGCGCGAGAGGCAAACTCTGAGTCATGTTTACCCGATTCATGTACCCGCGCAAGTAAGTGGCGGATAGATTCGTAGACAAAAATGCTCCAAATTAGAACATGCGCTATATTATGGCCACGCGTACATGCATTTGCGCAATTTTGGGTGTTCACATGGTGAACTTTTAATAGTGAATGCCTTCACGCATCAAATTGCGCGGATAAATGCCTCGAGTAAACCCGACTTTTGAGCCCGGTAATGGGAAAGATGAAGAGCGCGCGGAAACGGCTGTAAAATCCGGCCAATCAGGAGCCACCTGGTTTGGGTAACTGAAGAGTAAGCGACTGGCGGGAACTAGACTTGGAACTCAATTTTCCCCTGTAGAAAATGAGCTGGTCGCTCAACAAAACGCCGGCTTTGAATCGCCTAACCTGGTGCCAGACCCGATAAGTCTAAATTTATGAATAATAATAATAGTTATAATTTAAACATCTGGCTGAAACGAACATGGATTAGAACGAAGTGTAAAAAACAAACTAAATATAAAGACCTGCTGGTCAACTTCGGAAAATATACCGTGGACACTCTGAGAAACTAGTCGTCCACATCGTTGTTTGTGAAATTCTCTCGGGATTCACACCGGGTTAAATTTTGGCTGCTGCCAACGTTTCGATGGATAACGTTTCCATCGTCATCGTCATTACCCTGATGACGATGGAAGTGTTATCCATCAAAACGTAGGCAGCGGCCAAATATTTAAACCCTTGCGTGAATCCCGAGAGAATTTCACGCATAATATTCTCCGGGAAAGTACAAAATCATTTATTACACATCATTGTTGTTCTCGTTGGAGTTAAGGGAAGGATTGCTGTTAAAAATCATGGAGTACATTCCGCTCTGGCAAACAGGCGTTGAATCCCGTTCAGATAACTGGTATATTCCCACGACTGTTGTGTTAAATAAGGTAGGATCACCAGAAAAGGAAGAAATATCTGTAAATTAATGTTTTGAGTTTTGCGCCACACAGCTCAGATGTAATAACAATGATTGTGATTTTTATTAAGGTGGAGTTAAAGACTGGCTGCTTTATTTAGCATCAGGAGCATTCCGTCCTGCGTGGTGAATTCAGAGCTGTTTCGAGACTTTTTACGCTATTTGAGAATATCTCAGGTGCCACAAGTAGGAATCTTTCAGCCCTACATGACAAATTGGAAGAATAATTTATACGTAACTCTTTTGATTCCTAATTACCAAACATGGTTTCTGTACCAAGGAAATGGCACATAAAGTGTGATTGGAAACCATGGTCGGCTATTAGGAATTAAAAGAGTGCAAGATAAATAACCTAGTCTTCTTGTTTACCATGCTTGATATTTTACAGTCTCAATTTGTGTGCCGTAGCTATTTTTAACGAACAAGCTTCTGTTACCACGACTCTAGCCACTTGTATGTTTCGTACATGAAGGACGAATTTGATAACCTTAAGTTTTTCCCTACATGGCTGTTTAACATAACTCTTAGTAATATCCACACACTTTTAATTGAGACGGCACATGATTTCGATACTTAATGTCATTTTCAAGGTTACTTTTCAGAATTACCGGGAGTTATTTTATTCTTACCATTTTGGATATAGAATATTTCCGCAAAGTAACGCCTGAAACTCTTTCATAGGGGCTGTTTAGTTGCGTCACCAAGATTTTCCAAGTGGAGAAACATAGAAAATAACTTTTTAACAGCGATTCGCCCTGAATAGAATTGACGTGAAAATAAAATACGAAAACTTAAGAACCAAAACTCAGAGCAACTTTTCCTCGCCGTACTTGGGCGCTATAGGCGTTGATCGTGAGGTGATCTGGTAGAAGTAAAAATCCCTTTTTCTTCCATAGGCGTACAGATGTGTTCCATCAAATCCACGATGTTTGGATTCTATTCAAAGTTTCCGAAATACTCTGAATTTGCCTCGTAATGCACGTGTTAAAAATGCATTGTACGTGGCTGTGGCTCCGAAGAATGGAACCCGTTGAAAGCCAACCGAAAATTGTTTTCCGAAATTCAGCTTATTTTTCTGTTACTTTAATTCCTATCCTACCATTACGTGTCGCCGAGAAGAATTTGAACAACCTTCATTCAGTGTTGAAGGATGAAGGAAAAAAATTACCTGGGTGGATTATTTGCAGCGCCGCTCTCGGGCAATTCCTTCTCATTCATTTCCCCGGAGTTGTGAGATCTTTATTTCCGTTTTCCGGTGCGCTCTAGTTATTTTTTTGCCTGCAAGGAGGAGGGAGAAGGGGGCTGAGGGGGAGGGAAAAGCATCTTAAATTACTTCCATTCCGTGCATTGTGAGGAGGAGAAAGATGGCTAAAGCCGCGTGTCTCCCCTTGGGCTGTTTCGCCACGAGTGGGATTATGACGGCGCCCCCACCCCTCTCTAGCCGTCTCACGCCCCTTTCCCCCACCCGCCCTCTCCCCAACCCTTTTCACCCTCTTCACGTCTTCTTCTTTCCTCCCCTAATTCCTCCCCTCTGCCCTAATTACCTCGCCTCCTTTAAAAAAGTGGGGGGAGCCATCGTCGACTTTTGGAGAGCACCAACCACTGCGACAGCGGTAATGATTTTTCCTCGCCATGTGCTAATTTGACCCAATTTTTATTGTGACTCGTCGACTTTAACTGTTTTTGTTGATTTCTTAGTTGGAACATTTACAAGGTATTTTATTTCCTTTTTCAATTTGGCTTTTAAGCTGATCACCTGTCCCGAATTGAGAGTTGCTTGCTTACGTACCCTTCATCTATCTCGGAAGTTCCATCACGTGGGACGGAAAGAATGCAACGGACATCAAGCGGAGAATAGCTTAAGCTAAGAAGGCGTTCATGGGAAATGACTATTGCTGTGCTTAAAGAAAATAGGACTACAAACTAGAAAACAGTGTGTAAAAATATTCGTGTGGAGCGTAGCACTATACGAATCGGAAGCATGGACCATTTGAAACGCGCACCAGATCAGACTTGATCCCTTCGACATCTGTTGCTAGAGGAGGATGCTGAAGATAAAATGGACGGACAAAATAAGAAATAATAAAGTTAATAGAGGAGTGGATGAGGAAGGGACCTTAAAGAGCACTACTCAGAAAAGAAGAACCAGGTGGATTGGAAAAACTCTGAGGCACAATGGGTGTTTGGAGAAAATAATTGAAGGAAAAAGTAAAGGGAAAAATGCCCAGAGGAAGACCCTGAAATAAGTTCTTGGACCAAACAAAGAGGAAAGTACGTAGGAAGAGGTACCAGGAGGTTAGGGAACTAGCATTACATAGGGAATGGTGGAGGGCTGCAGTCAACCAATTTTACGGTTGAGCGACCAGAGATGCGTTCATGAATCCCGGTAACAACGTTCCATCTCGGGATTAGTACAGTAAAAAATGACAAATTCTCGGTGATAGACCTATAAAACTAACTCTGATTTTATAATTTTCTGTATTCCACCCTGTCCAAGTACAGCTACTTCTTTTGAATCAGTGTGAGGGAAACAGAACACATAAGTCGACACTCATGCACGTCGTTCTGTTCTTGAGATATCTATTATCCATCCTCTTCAGTGTATTTTCCTTTTATTTTATACTCATTCCTATGCTTGTCTGTTTTTTAACGCTTTTGCAAGCACGTCTTAGATACCAAATACCCGCTGCCTTTAGCCTACTGATATGCCTAATTAAATAATTTAGGTTATCTCAGTTATTTGAGAGCTAATGATTGAATGATTTTTCTAACAAAAACATAAAGCCTCTAAGATAAACCTTTCAGGGATGTATGATTTTACACTTTCCCCGCTGGTCAACGGTCCTCCAATACAACAATCGGGGCTCGACCAATCCCGCCCCGCCTAGCGCCAAATTAAACGATCTTTTTTAAACAAGCATCATTAGCCTTGAGAATGGGTGACGAGTCGGAACCCGAAACGTCGGCTGTCTATAAAAATCTTACCCGGTGGCGAGCCCGAGAAATTTACACTTTCAGGGATGGTTATTAGGGGGAAGGGATTCGTGATTGAGAGATTTACAGCGTAAATAATCCGCGCCTGGGAATCACTACCCAAGTATGACACACACTCACAATACCAAAACGGTGTTCTCTCACACTATACCAGCTAGAGCTTTTCTGACGTGGAGCTCACCTGTATTCCAGAGAAACACTAGTCAGACACATACAAGTAAGTGGTCAGGTAAGCTATCCACCATTATAAAATGAGAAATGTAATATTTTTCGCATATGGGAGCTAATCTGTGCAGATATAATTGGACTTTTGCGAAATATATATCAACTGCCATTTGGCAACGGGTTCAATTGAACTAAATTGCCAAGACTCCAAATCGGTGACATGCAGTTTTTTTGATTTGATCAGTAGATATTCCATATAAGTGCACGTTTACTAAGTTTCACGCAAATCTGTGCACAAACAAAAATTGCACCAACCACCCAAACGTAAACCATAAAGCCAGGGCAATCACCCATACGCATACATTCGAGGAAATGGGGGAAGATAAAAAAATGATAACTCTAGTTACTCTTTTAATTTTATTTACTCTGGATTATAATGAATTATTTTTTGCGGTGTAGCTCTTTAAAGTAATTAAAAGTTTTTACTTATCATTATCTTTATCATTACTGCTAATGTGGTATGTAATATTTCCCTACACATTTTTTGTTATTTTAATGAGGTATAATAAGGGTGAAACTCCAAAAGCCGTAAAGAAACACCTTTCAAGGATAAAAATTCGGGGGAAAAGGGGTTGGTCATTGAACAATTTACGGCGTAAATAACCATCGCCTGGGATTCACGACACAAGTATAACACACGCTCATACAATACCTAAACGATACCTGCTCACTCTACCGGCTAGTGTTTTCCTACCGTGGAGCTTGCCTAGTTCCAGAGAATGACAAGTAGGACACATACAAGTAACTGGTTTACGGAGATTTTCACCCAAATTATTGTATACAGGCCGTAATAGCTCTCTTCTTTATTATTGTTTGCTACCTATCACAGTTTCTGTTTTGGGTGGTAATCTAATGAGGTTTGTTTCCCTCTCATTTAGGGTTCTATTCAGTAGCCTACTTAGAATTGTTGGTTTGCCGTAACGAGAGATATCTTTTGAATACTACGTTCAAATATTACTTATCAAATATAAATGCTCTTGGGTATTGAATTTCCTTGTTTGTTTAATCGTTTGTAGGTTTGGGCTATAAGATTATGAATTTTTCCCTCTGTTCGGGGTACTTCTCGAAGCGCCTACATCTATTGTCTAACTGGTGTGAGAGTTAACCATGAGTCCGTCGCAAGCCGCATTTTTATATATTGTTAACATTAGCTGTTTTTGTTGTTCCACGTCCAGAGCGTTCGAAATGTTGGCTCTTAGTGTGTTGACAAACACCCTTAACTGCTTTTAACCAGATGCAATAATCAAATTATGTAACGTTCCCTCTACAATTCCTACCCTGTGGAAATTTGAAACCACGTCTTTAGCGTAATAAAGTTTAGAATTACACTACTGCATCATTTTTTGAATTATGCAAGTTTTGAATGTTCACTGCCATTGAATTATGGTATTCTTTGGATGATAACAGAGGTACGATGAGCTTCACGTACATCGCATAACGATATTTCGGCAAAAGCTAATTATGCATGAACTTAACTGTTTTGGGCTCCGCTTCGTAGAAATCCTCTGTAATTGATTTCAATTGTGGATCTGATTATGAGTTCGCGAAATAACAGTATTGCAACGCCTTTCGAGTTTCCATTTCATAATGTTGTTGTTGCTTTATCAAGTGATGCCAATGCTGAATGCGGTAAAACGTATTGTACCCGTGTCATTCCCAAGAGATACAATTTCATAATCAACGCAAGCGAAACTCTGTTTTTGCTCTCACGCACTTCTGGGCGTAGTCTGTGCGAATATATTACTGGGTGGAAAATTCAGTGAATTTGACCACATTTCAAGGAAAAAGATGCAGTCTTTCTAATGATACTGAAGTATAAACTCATTACCGAACTAGTTTACGAAGGTATATAAAAAAAAACATACAACTGAAACTCCTTTATTACTTGAAATGCAGGGCATTAACCGCGGGGAATATTGAGGATGTTCGCTCATGTGGGACTTTATTAAAAAATATATCTGTAACCTGTCAATTATGACGTCTACATCTGCAAAAAAATGAGTACCGTTAGGCGTTATGTAATTGAATTAAGTCTTACCTGCAACCGAATGCAACGCGCAACCTGAGGAAATTTTTAAGGCTCATTCGTTTCGTAAATAAGTTATAAACTCTTAATTTTAAAGAATAAAAGAGTGGATTAAAGGAATGCTCTATTATAAGTCATCCTCCTATCGAGTGAAATATAAATTGAAGCCAGGATCTCCATAAGTCATCCTTAATTAGCATTTACGTAATAAATGCAATGGCCATTTCCTAATCAAATCTATCAATATGTTGTCCATTGCAACATGGTGTGCAATATGTGTGTATATCCGTCCACACTAATCTCGGAGTATGATCATAAATTATTCTATGTTTTTAAAACCATGAATCGAAAATATAAGGATTGAAACTTTAGATGTAGTTTATTACGGATTATCCTTGGGGTTAGTTCAATAATTCAAATAATTTTTATCTAAAGAATCAAAAAGTAAATTAACTTTCAATAATAGTGAATTCTTGACCGTAGAGTTCCTCGCAGCGTTACAGCATGACAGGCATACTGAGGTACTTAAATGATGCTGTGAGGTCGATCTGACTCGCAAATTGCCGCTGAAATTTAATTATTTATTAAATTTCAGCGGCATAACGATTGAATAAACAAGGAAATTAAATACCTAGAGCATTTACATTTGATAAGTAATATTTGAACGCCGTATTCAAAAGATATCTCTCGTTGCGGCAAACCAACAATTGTAAGTAGGCTACTGAATAGAACCCTAAATGAGAGGGAAACAAACCTCATTAGATTACCACCCAAAACAGAAACTGTTTTTTGACAAAACATTTAATTTTAACAAAAATTGTAGAGGAAACGTTACATAATTTGGTTATTGCATCTGGTTAAAAGCAGTTAAGGGTGTTTGTCAACACACTGAGAGCCAATATCTCGAACGCTCTGGACGTGGAACGACAAAAACGGCTAATGTTAACAATATATTAAAATGCGGCTTCCGACGGACTCATGGTTAACTCTCACACCAGTTAGCCAATAGCTGTAGGCGCTTCAAGAAGTACCCCGAACAGAGGGAAAAATTCATAATCTTATAGCCCAAACCTATAAACGATTGAATAAACAAGGAAATTCAATACCCAAGAGCATTTATATTTGATAAGTAATATTTGAATGTAGTATTAAAAAGATATCTCTCGTTACGGCAAACCAACAATTGTAAGTAGGCTACTGAATAGAACCCTTAATGTGAGGGAAACAAACCTCATTAGATTACCACCCAAAACAAAAACTGTAATAGGTAGCAAACAATAATAAAGAAGAGAGCTATTATGGCCTGTATACAATAATATGGGTGAAAATCTTCGTAAACCAGTTACTTGTATGCGTCCGACTTGTCATTCTCTTGAACTAGGCAGGCTCCACGTAAAGAAACCACTAGCCAGTAGAGTGAGCAAGTATCGTTTAGGTATTGTATGAGTGTGTGTTATACTTGTGTCGTGAATCCCAGGCGATGGTTATTTACGCCGTGAATTGTTCAATTTTCATCCTTGGAAGGTGTTTCTTTACGGCTTTTGGAGTTTCACCCTTATTGTACCTAATTAAAATTACAAAAAATGTGTAGGGAAATATTACTTACCACATTAGCAGTAATGATAAAGATAATAATAAATAAAAACTTTTAATTACTTTAAAGAGCTACACCGCAAAAAATAATTCATTGTAATCCAGAGTAAATAAAATTAAAAGGGTATATTAATTTTTTTCATGTATTTATTTCAAATAAATATATAGTTTCAAGTATTTAATGCAAGCGAATATATTGCTTACCATAGTGATAATTCTGTAAAAATTCTTCGGTTGTGACAGCGTTTTCAGTTCACGGCGTGGAATTAATAAGTCAAAATTAAGCCTCAGAATAGTTAATTCCTAGAACTGTTGACGTAGTTTGAGCGAAATATCATTTTTACCTAGAAATCAATGAATTTGGTCTCATTTTAAAGAAAAATATATCACCCTACCTTTGAATCCAAAAATGTAACTCCTTACCACATTAATTTCGAAATATTTTCCAGAAAATACCACCCATTTTACATGGGAAATGGTACGTGTATGCTCTCCAGAAAGACCTTATTTAAAATGATGAGGCATTTCCTACTCTTTGTGCTCGTCAAAAAATTAACAGTATGTAGATTGTGTGTTTTATCAACTATTTTTTTATGATTAATCATACTGCCACCTCAGAAAATTCTTCGAGATCGCGATAAACCTTCCGTTTTGATGAAGTTTTCAACGTACCGCGTGAAAAAATGAGCCAGGTTAAAGAATTATTTAGATATTTTCATATGATTAGTTACAATATCTGTCATGTAAAACTATACTATTGCACAATTAGTAATGCAATATTTAATTCGAGTGCTTCACAGTTGGTGAAATTAAAACGTATATATCGAATATGGTCTCTATTATGATTAGGGAACTATCTCGCTCGCACTACCTTAAAAATATCTATCACTCGTTGAAAAAATAAGTCGCTGCATCATTGGCATTACTATATCTACAACAGGCACCTCTCGCCTGCTTGAACTTTAAAATTAACCTTGTGATACATATGGAAGCCTGTAGCTTTCATAGTGCCATTGTGTCAATTTTATTGGCATTAAATTTTTGCAACAATTAGATAAAATTTATTTTATTACTGAACGTTATTATTCTTACATTGTTGAAAACAAAATCCAATTAGTTTTAATTTATATTTGTTATCATAAGGTTTGTTGTCACGATTAAAAAAGAAAGATGTTAATGTGACTTGAATGATATTAAAATCTTTATACATCGTTGAAAATGTTCTTTAATGGACTCGCGAAGGCCAAAGGTATATACTGCAACGCTGCTTTTATTATTTTAAATCATTGATCAAATCCGAATGCAGTCTCTATTGTGACAACAGAGAAATTTTCCTCGAGCTACTTATCTGTGACTCATCAAAAAATCTATGCATCCCGTGGTTCTCCCGGGACAAAATGGAATTCATCTATCAAACGTTCTTTTTTCTCATTTAGCCCCAAAATCCCCGACGATATCGTGTCTTCATCATTTTGGAGGCGAAAATGATTTTTGTTTGCATTTTTGCTCTTAGATTTACCTCTGCTCTACGCGCATCCTGCCATATTTCACTTTGACATGATGAATAGGATGTGAATATCTTCTAGAAAAATGAGCCTTTGACGGTTTAAAATTACTGCTTTCTACAAACAAAGCCTCGTATAAAACGCGTTAAAAATGCATTCGCCGATGTGGAACGTTAAATTCATCGCACGGCACGTCGTGATGTATTATCTTGTCATGACCCCTTGGGATCCCGGGGATTCCTCGTCCTTTCTATTAATCTTTCCTCATCCATCCTCGTACCTCACGGCCCTTATCCGCCGCGCTAATATAGCAAGGTAGACTATATTCACGGGGCCATCTCGACGTTTCGCAAGCATTTAACGTGCCTTAATCAGGCGCAAGGATAGACACTGCGTCTGAGCCTATACACTATCTTCCTTTACGTTTCAATGGTGATTTCACGGTGACGTCTCCTTTGGGATTCAAGCTAAGAGGAGGATTTTTCTTCAAGAGGCAGGAGCCGCGCTAATTTTTGCTTGCTTTAGGTATTCCAAGCGAGATAGTTCCCTAGTCATAATAGAAACCATATTCGAATTATACGTTTTAATGTCACCTGCTGTAGAGCACATAAATTAAATAATGCATTAATAATGGTGACATAATATATTTTTATATCACAGTAATGGTTAGCAATAAGATGAAAATATCTAAATAAGTCTTCAACTTGACTCATTTTTTTCGCGCGGTGCGTTTGAAACTCCTTCAAAAGGGAAGGTTTTTTGTGATACCCAAGAACCTACTGCGGTGACAATATGATTAATTTTCAAAAATAGTTGAGAAAACATGCAGACATACACTGTTTTTTACGAAATTTAAGTGTTAGAAATACCTAATTTTATTAATTATGTCTCTCTGGAGTGTGTACACGTACTATTTCCCATGTAAAAGGGCTGATATTTTCTGGCAAATATCTCGGAAAGTAATGCAGTAAGGGGTAGAATTTTTGGTTTCATTGGATAGGTGAGAGGTTTTTCCCTAAAATGATAACAAATTCATCGATTTCTAAGTAAAATTATTTTTCGCTCAAACTACCTTTACCATTCCTGTCCCATTTACTAATTTCATCCTCGTTGACTGTTCAACAGTCTGCGCTTAATTTAGCCCATGTGGTCCCGTAAAGTGAATTTCGTGGAGATCAATTTAACCAGAAATCTTTTGTGGTGGTTCATTGCCAAACCTCCTTCCCAACTCCCTTTATGTTTCTTTGGCGTTTCATTCCTGGATTTAATAGTTCCATCTCCATCAAGATATGAGAGAAAACGTGTTTTTCTATGTAGAGCGGTTAGAAAACCTATTATTACCTACTTGTGTACTCCTTGTTCACTCATATCTCGGGTTGCCACGTCGTAAATTCATGATGAAGACATACATATATTTTCTTTTATATAAACTAGCTGACCCGTGCGAATATTTCGCACAATATGCAGCTATTTCCTGTTTCTTCCTTCTTTCTTCCTGTTCTTCTACCTGTTTCTTCCCATGGACAATTATATGTTATTTATGTTTGTGTTTAAGATATATAACGTAAACGGTCACACTGATTGCATGTAAAATGTAAGCAATCTAACTAAACGATGTGTTAATAGAAGGCACCCCTACAGTCTTTTAAGCATGTAACCATATCCAACATATTAGGTGATTATATTTTCATCAGATGGCACTGTTAATTTTTTAACATTAAAAAAAATGTTTTAACAAAAACTTTAATTTTAAACCATTTGCCTATTTTTCGTCAATAGCGGGGAACATAAGCTTTAAAACGATGTTGGAATCATTAATTTTGATGAAGAATTATGGGAGTTATGGCGTTGCGACAAAAAAACATCTTTGAGAAATAATATATACGATGATTTGTATATTCAATAGTCACTCTTTTATCTCGAGTTGCCACGAGGGTAACGTAAAAAAAATCAAGACATAAATGCATTGTAAATTCATATTGAAGGCATGCATATGTTTTAATATTAGGAGTGAAAATTTTTTCAGTAAAACACGCAGTATTCACAATTTTTATTCGGGGAATTCAGTACAATTCCGCTTTCTGTGCGCATTGTGACCCGACTCATTTCCCAAAATATCCTTAAATATTATGCATCACGGGATGCCGTAATTCAGTTCACGTGATGATATTCGTGCCAGTCGGAAATATTTCGATAAAACACGTAATCATTGCCCCGAAAAAAAGCAACCTGGCACGGGAAACGAGCGCGACTTTAGCTAGTAAGGCCATTGCGCTGATCCCCTCGCTACCCAGGGTTCCCGTGGCGATTTCTCTTGAGTAACCATCTTTGATGGACCACTAGGGCTTAACATCTAGTTACCTCTTATCTTCCAAAATAGTCACGGTATCTTGAAAGCCTTGGATTGTCTGGTCTGATCTGCGTATTAGCCCAGCCAGCAATCAGTAGTTCAATTCCAGGTCCCGGGAAGAATTTTTCTCGTATAAAATGTGGTGAAATAGAGTATTTATGCGAATAATATATGGAGCAGTTTACTGAGGTTCCTTTGCTCATAAAGTACGTAGATACTGTACTGACATTAGTATCATGAAAGTAAAGGATAAACTCAAAAGTTGAAGCTTTCACTTGGTGGAAGGTCAACATTGTAGTAAACCAAACTTTGTATTTTCCATAGATTTATCATTACCAATTCAATCGGTTTCAGCAGTAACGCCATCGTCAGGTACCGTTGTACCTGATGATGGCGTTTTGTAACTGTATTGTAACTGTAGACTTTTCGGCAAAACTGCCGAAATCGGTTGTACTCATGGTGATATATCTATGGAAGACACAAAGTTTGGTTCAGTACAACTACAAATTACAGGATCCTTAGCATCCAATTCGATATGAGTTCCCATTGGATTGGATACTTGGAGAGGCGACCGACGGTTAAGGTCATTTGCGCCGTAGGGGATAGATTAGGGAGGAAGGGTGGATAGAAACCCGGCGTCGGCATTGGCCTTCTCTTAACGAAAGGCGCCAAGGGGACCACGGTTTAACGTCTCATCCGACAGACGGAGTACTCTACTTGAAGTACCCTCCACAAGACACTCGAGTAGGGATCGGGTTCCTCTGAAAAACATCAACCTCTGTAGGGATTTGAACCCTGGCCGCCCGTGTGGTAGGCGAGTTCTCTAGCCACCACACCAACCCGATCCCCGTGAGTCCCGATATTGGTTACCAGGGTTAGGCGCCGATTTTCGTATTGATATCACGGATGGATTGCATATTGTGGAAAACAGCCTTTATTCTTCACGAGAGGTGGTTGGAAGTAGTGGAGGTGGTCTCATCAAGGATATATTGGATTATGAAATGGTTATCAGATCACAAAATGCTGCTTTTACCGCTCTTCCAATTATTCACGTTGTCACATCAGGGTTGAATATTTTCCATCCGTTCGCGCGATGGTTGACATCACATGTGGCTTTTTTTCCTCCGCTTCTCCCACTCCCGCGCCGAAAAATGAATTCGTAATGAGTTTCGCCAGAGTATAGAATCCCCCTTACCCCCCCCTCCCCTCACCGCATCCCGTTTCGCTCCTCGCGCCCGTCGGATGCTGGGCGATGGATTCAATTTAACAGTGAGGCGTTAAAGCATTTAAATAGAGTCTTCATCGATCTTGCGTGAAGCTGAGGGGCTCTCATCGCAAAATGGGAGGTTTGCTCGTGACATTTTGTAAGTAAGGCTGAGAGTTTTGATTGTAGATTGTTAGCTTGGTGCCAACCGTTACAGTGAAATGGTGCAAATTTCTAATTTAAACCCGATTTAAATGATACTTCACCCTCTAAAGGCAGAATTATGAAACATCAGCCTTAGAAATACTGCCTCTACTATATTTGTTTTTTATAAAGTGTTATTTAAGATTTTTTTTAAATTGAAATTTATTTGATAGTAACATTTATTTTGAAATTTCATTCATTTTTATTGTATACATTTACTTTAAAAAGATACTTTTAATAAGAAGATTTACACAAGGTATACTTCAACATTACCTTCTATACGTACCTTTTTTTTAACTTTCTTAATTTTTTCTTCACATGACTGCTGAAACTATTTATTTCAGAGCCTCACCAGGCACGCCGTCGTCAGTGAATAGCGTCACAGATTCATCTATTCTAATTGTTTGACAAACCGCCTAAAGAGAAGCAACAACCCAACGTGCTTAATCCGAAGCCTTACCATTCTGTCTAGCGCAGCAACTAAATGGAAATGCTTCTATGAAGGAGGTATTTCAATGATTTTGAAACGTATTAAATATGACTCGCTCGTCCATAGAGGGTTAATAAGCCTTCTGCAAATGAGTGCAGTGTAACCTCTACAATTTGCATATTACGCAATATCGTGAGAGACTTATCATATAAAAGCCATTGAATGATTGAAATATTTTTGGTAATCTGCGGCGTCCACCACACCAGCGAAAATTTTGCTGTGACGTTTGCTGGATGTGGGTGAAAAATATTTTTTTTTGCTGGTGCGACTTGAGCCAAAATGAACCATATTTTTAATGCATGTCATGAAAACAAATTGGTCTCTTAAGTATATTCCTTTCACCAGTTTTGACGTCTCGAGGTAGGTCATGTAGAAGTAAAACAAACATCTCCTTGCCTACGTTACGGCGTATAATATATACCATCATCAGGGTTATACAAAAGAATACAATAACCTTGTAAAACAACATTACGTAAAAATAAAAGGGATTAAAAAAATGGATTCCTTTCTGGATTATTAAATTAATTTATTATGGCTTAGGGTGCAGGCATTCGAAATGTGAATGTGGAGGTAAGTGAGGTAAATTGGACGGAAAGGAAGACAGACGAAGATCTGCAATTATCATTCAGTGCTTTGCCGAGAATGTCCTTGGTATGGTGTGTGAGGAGAGGAAAGTTCCGTATGAGATTATGTCAGGGCCGGATTTAGACTTGATAAGGCCCTAAGCTATTTGAGATATGGGGCCCTTTATAAGTCCAGATATTCTATGTTAGTGCCAAATATGATTTTCAGATGTCTAGAGGGTTAAACTGAAATATAATTAAAAAGTATATTGATAGTTAAATAATACGTTTTGCTATTAATGATCGTGGTGATTAGTTTAAGAAATTGCAAGTAAAGTAAGCGGTCCATTCATCACATGAGTGCATCCCCGCATAAAATACTCTGATGCTAGTTATTTTTCAAAAGTGCAATACAATTCCAAGATGCTACACCGTTGAAATAACTATGCCACGTTTAATTCCCAATCACGCAAGTAACAATTGTTTTCATACCCTCGTGCCACACATTGAGTTTTGGAAATTAGTCATGTGCACTGCAAAAAGTCGGTGAGGTAAATTAAAAATTTCTATTCCATTTCAATTAAAATATTTTGGATAATTTCTTTCTGAGTACCATGGTATTTGAATTTTCAGATTAAATTAAACATATAAAAAATTGAAGCTGTCCGTGAATCACTAACTGAATAGAAAAAGAAACCCTTGTAACTGTTTTATTATGGCCAACAAAAAAGTGTAGGTGTAGGAACATTCCTATCATTGTTTTGAACTCCCTGCATACCGGGAATCAAGACGATACAAATCAGAAATGTATTAAACAACACGGTCTGGGTGATTTCACGTGGATTGACCCTAGATTGTCTTGTTTAGTAAACACCACGTATTACATGGAAAAATATCTTTTTCACGGTTCGTTAGAGCCCGTATGAGTCCTTCCCCATCTGTCGCTAGTTTGCTCCCGCTGTGTACGCAGGGCGAGCGCTGATGAGGGTTGCGTAAGACTGGTGAGTGAGTGATGCTGGGGGTCCTCACGCATCGGAAGGTCGACCGGCGACGGTCAATACCACCCGGGGTGGCCGCTATTTGCATTCCCTTCACCCAGCTTCCCCCATCACTTGGGCGGGATCGCGTCATGTTTCCGAGCGTCCTGGGTCTCAGGTGAACGGAGATTTTTGGACGCATCTCATACTGTCATAAAGCCTTCCGTACTCCACCTACCGTCAACCCCCCCAATGTATTGATTGTCAGGGTCGCTACGGACTATGAACTATGGAATTTCAGATGGTTTCCATTTTTTTTATCCGGCCAAAATTTCTAATTTTCGAGGTCGACAAATCCATTTTCGTGGTGTATTTTAAAGAAGACCCAACAATAGGTGCACCGCGCATTATTTCATACTCTATATGGAATAAAGTTTCCGAATTGAAAGACCAGCTTCTTTTTTGATGGTTCATATATTATCCTTTGGCCTCGGCCATGATGAGGGCACGAATTGCCTGTAAAATATCTGTGGGCAAAAAAAATATTCCATTTATCTCAGCGTGAGAGCACAAGACAAGGCCAAAGAGACTATTTTAAGGGCATAATGATCGCTAAATCCCAATCGAGAGCTCTACTGCCTCATTCAAGCATGGCACTGAAAACCCTCTGCCTGTATACCATTAGACCAGACACTAAATTAGTGCTCCTAAATTATTGAAGATGATCACATTTTGATTTGTAAATGTCAATTTCATTGCACATGAGACGAAGTCGTGCTTACAAAGCCACTGTCGCAACTGTGGGTGGATAAACCCAACATTGTCGTTATTAAAACGACGACATTGACAAATTTCCAAACATTGCATGTATCAAATGATATGGTACGAAGTCACTCGCACGGGTGCATATACACCAGGGTTGAAATTCGCTATGAAAAAATCATTTGACTTCAAATCATGAACATCTATTTCGCATAAACCCCCCTCGAAATTCGCCTTGAAGAAAGATGGCTTGGTGGTGTAACTGGCTAACACACCTGACTGGCAATTGGGAGATCCGGGTTCGAATCCCGGTCAAGTGGAATGATTTTTCCATTGCGAATTTCAACCCTGGTGAATAAGCGACAAAAATTAAACCGGAGATCCACTTAAAACACCCCTTTAATGCACTTCAGCGTTCCACCTCCCAATACCTCATCCTTTATACCTTCACACGGCTGGTGTCCTAACACCCCTGCCACACGCTCATACGGCCGCTCGTATGGGGGTATGTAGATGTAGATATGGAATGGAAGTCCTCGCTGTCGCATACATGCTTCTGCATTCAAGTTACGGGTGACCCCAATTCATGAGTTCCTGCTTCCGGGAGGCAAGGCGTGGGCTGTATTTCTTCTTTCAGTTTATTTTGGCCGCGCATGGGATGCATTCAAATTATTTTCATTTGTGTTACTGTATTACTTTAAATGTTTTAAACTTTTTTTCTAATTTAGCAAATATTAGAGCTATTTTGATTCAAAATATTTGTTTTTAATTTTATCAATGCCTCTAAATGGAGAAATTCCTCAAACTCTGTATTTCAGTTAGTACTGTTCTCCTCATTATATGAAGAGCTCTTTGTATTTTTCCACAATTTATTTTCAGTCGTACAACTAGTTTCAACGCAAAGGCTTCTTCATTAGGTACATGGCACCTTTGCGTCGAAACTAGTTGTACGATTGGAAATAAATCGTGGAAAAACATGGTGTTCTTTACGTTATCATTAATTTCCCCGAAGTCATGCCTGAACTCGCCGAGTTTACTGTTCTCCTCGTCCATTTTTTTTATAGTTAAGGTAGGAAAATGTGTTCATTTAATTCTCGGAAAAATGGAAACATCTTTCGTGTAAATAAATAAACAATAGAGCGAAACATACTGATATAATATTTCTTCCGACCCAGGTTTTACTTGTTAGAACATCATCAGGTCGTCATAAATATTGTACTCCTGGAAATTGCTTTATTCTTGGATTGAAGAGTGATGTTTTGTTTCCGCAAAGTATCCCCTGAATCTCCTCGCACAATAAGCGACCATAATAAAACGGAAGCTCCACAAAAAACACACCCTTAATGCACTTCACCTGAATGCGATGAATTTTAAGTAAATCTACCGTAATTGAGATCGTCATCTTTGAGTAAAAGTGTTGTAAAATGACATTCCAGCACCGGTGAGAGTCGCGGGAAATTTTCAAGATCATCTTCTCGTTCCGGCGAGGGGGTGGGGGAGAGTCGTCATCCCGCCGTGCACGTGGACCTTTGGGCGTTGGCATAGTCATCATCATCAACTGTCGCCCTTTCGCACACACGGGCATTGTCGCTTCCTCCCACCGGCAACACCCGCGCTCTTCACCACGCCCCCACGGTCATCTACCGATTCATATCACTGTACCCTTTCTCTCTCTTCCTTGTCTCTTCCTTCTCTCTCTCCTTTCCTTATATATATATATATATATATATATATATATATATATATATATATATATATATATAGCGGTGAAAAGCAGCCCTGGCGCCATCTATTGACCACTCTTGTGGGTCATGCCTTGGGGAGTGTTTGTTCATAAAACCCCCCGCCGATTCCAGTGGATTCTTAGTAGACTGGGTAGCTTGGTGGTCTGAGCATTAGACGCGAAATCCAAAGGTCCGTGGTTCGATTCCCGGTCCAGTCGTATTTTTTCTGCTTGGAATTGGCCATCTTTACATCTTCACACCACCATTGTGTTTGTTGATTTTATGTGTTCCTATCCACTTTCTTTCTAATTTTCTGTATAAACATTTATATATATATATACATATATATACACACACACACAAACCTAAGAGCATCGGTGGGGGGTGGTTTTATCCTATCTCCCCTCCCCCTCACGAATTGTGATTTCTTGGGCGCCTGGCCTCGATGGCCCTCCTCCCCCCCCCCACTCTTTCTTTTTTCCTCCCCAGGTGAAGGATTGGTGTACGATGGCAGAAAATCAATCCATCTTGTGCCCCGTCATTCTTCTTGAGCGGATGAAAAGGAGAGGAGGGAGGAGGTCCCTCCTTTCCTGCTATCTCAACCACCCCCTGCTCACTCTCTGCATTGCGGCCCTGGGGCCATTTGACTCTCTCTCACTCTTACTCTCTCCCTCCCGGCCTGAAACTCCCCCCTCTTCGTTTCCTCACTTCTATAACCTCCTCCACCCCCAAATCTCCTCACTCATAAAAAAATAACTGAGTCGTACACCCATGCATATACCCATCGCACATCAACTCTCCCGAGCATCTCACTATTCTTTCTCTCCTGAGGTAGATGACACTTACCATCAAAGTCGATGAATTGGACCTCGTTAGAAATTAATGTATTTCATCTTTCAAATGATGATAAAAATATATCCTAGGGAATGGACTCAACCAAAGAGGCTGGACGAAGAGGTAAATAAAGAACTAGTCAAGTAGATTGGCATAATAGGTAGGTTCAGGATAGGTGCAAAAATAAGAGCTCCTACAGAGTGAAGATAGGACTAGGCAAATCAGTTGTTTAGAAAATAAAATGGTTTATTAGTACCGAATAAATGATACTGATGACAAAATCATGATGGAAATTTACAGAATGAAAAAAGCAAAATCTTATTTAAGACCCTTAATCTGGTAAAATGTGAGCGACTTGGAGGAAGGGAGAAAATTCCGGACTTTATTAGTAAGTGGAGAAGACCCTGGATGCAATGCGTAAGAGGAAACTGAAGTTTGTGGTCACTTTTTCAGATTAAGTAATTGCAGACTAGGAAATTATTCAGCCATTTAAGCAAATTTAAGGCGAAAGAAAAATAGGTTGAGCCAACTAAGAAGGAAAATGTGAATGAAGTTGGCCTCCACCCAGAAGACACACAGAATTAAGGGATTTTTTCAAAGAAAGGTTGATGGTTTTAGGGGATCCCGGGGCAGATAAAGCAAAAAGCCCAAAAGCACCTGGCCAGAAGAATGGAGGAGGAACTTCAACGAAAGAATGCGGAAATTTAAGACGGAGAAAGGAATAACAAGTAAGTCAACTTGTAGTTTCTCGCGGCCCATGGAAGATCAAGCCGGAAAGTGGAGAAAATAGGAAACTATAAGTCAATGACTGTATTACTTTTCGAGATCACCATGGGTCGTTCAATCCTAAGATTGGTTTGCTGCAGACCTCCACCCTTCCCTATCAAATGCTAGTTTCCTTACTTCTTCTTAGCTTTCCCTTTGTACTTTCCTGTTTATTTGGTCCATGAACGTATTCCTAGGCCTTCCTCTGAGGACTTTTCCCTCCATTTTGCCTTAAATTATGTTCTTCACATACCCATTGTGCCTTGGAATTTGTCCGATCCATCTGGTTCTTCTTTTCTATATGGTGTTCCTTATGATCCTTTCCTCTTCTACTCTTCTGTGCACTTCATCATTTCTTCTTTTGCCCCTCCATTTTATCATCAGCATCCACCTCCAATGCCAGATTTTGAAGGCTTCTATTCTTTACTGATCAGCATCTCCAATGGTCCATGCTTCCTATCCATAAGTGTGCTACGCACAACACGAATATTTTGATGTACTGTTTCCTAGTTTGTATTCGTATCTTCTTTGAGCACAGTAGTTGTTTTTTTACCATGAACGAACGCCTTCTTTGCTTAGACTATTCTTCCCTTGACGTTGACGTTCCCTTTCCCTTGACGAAGGACCATAGAGATATCCAGTCATGACTGCGATATCGTCTGCAAAGCGGAGAATTTTTATTTCTTCTCCGTTAATTGCAATTTATTTTGCTTCTCTTATCGCCTCCTCCGAGTACACGTTGAGCAGTGCTTTTGAGTTGATGCATAATCGAATTCCTCTTTACTTTTCTAGATTTTATCCACGTATTAAAAATTCGTGCGAATCAATATTGTATTCCAAGATATTGTTCAGAGTTGTTGTTAGTCAAAGCAACAAGACACTCAATCAAACTTTTTTTAATGGCGTATTGAAAAAAAATATTTTCGCTGATGGCATGTATCAGATTTAAAAAAATGAATCAAAGGTATAATATTTGCAGATTAATCCAATACTGTGTAATGTGTATATTTTCAACAAACACCTTACCCTCCGATGCGAGGAGCCGTCCGATCGCTCTTTCTACTGTACTACCGCATTTTGACTTGAATTATGGCTTTTAATCTAATTAATGAAATATTGTGTGATAAAATAACAAAGATTTTTTTGTATGACGATTACCTCTGAGTCTTCGCTTCTTTTAAACGTTTTTTAAACAAAGAAATGTTACAACACCCAATGTAAATATTTAACTTAATTCTTGACGCCTGAGTTAATAGATCTGCGTCAAATAGCATAGTAGACCTGTAAAGTTAAAGTGCGTGGACCACTGCAGAAGCGTTTTCGGTCGCAGTGTACTCTGTATACTGTACAGCTCCCTGAAAGTAGAATTTACTTATAATCCTGCATTTACCTTCAGACTTTTTAATTTTGTATGTATGGCTATTCCCACGGCCAATCGACGGTTTAACACAGTGGATCTCGTATCTAATATCGGAGGTAATATCACGCAGGCAACCATATTCAATGATTCAATCCCTACATCAGCCCCCCCCCCCCCGTCTCATTCCACCCCCACCCCGACCGCCCTCCTTCCTTACGACCCGTTAATCTGAATTTATAAGCTCTCCCCGTCACGTGACACGCGCGTTTCACGCCAAGTACGCGTCAATGTATATGCATGATGTCGCTGGTGGTGGGCTTCCGTCGCGCGAGCGGGCGAGGGCGAATCCCGACGTTTCGCCCTGTGTCCCGGGGATTTACCCTGCCTCGCTACCTCTCTCTCTCTCTCCCTCTCTGTGTCCCATATCATCAACGGAGCCGCTTGAAATATTTATTCGCCCAAGTGGGTTGGTTTTGGCTTGGGTGAGAGGGTGTCGGGAGGTGGGAACTAGGCGGAGCAGGAGGTCGGCTAGATTGTCATTGGGAGGGAAATGTTTTCATCTACGGGATGCAGGAAACGACTCCCGTCGCGTCAAAGGTTTTTGGCCTCTTCGTGATAATCTCTTCACGCTCCGGTCTTCGGGGAATTGGGTGGAGGAAAAAAAATGAAATGACCTTTTGCATGATGAGCTCTTAGACCTCAACGGCAGGGACGGTGTGGAGGCGTGAAAAAAAAGGCGTTTCTTTTTTTTTAAGCGAAGAGATTTGCGAGTTAACTCGTTCAAATCACTTTCATTCTTGTATTTTTCGTCTCGAGTGAACGCTATTTTCATTGTGAGTGTTAAAATTAGCGTGCATTAAGGTACGACGCATGTCAAAACAGAATTCCAAAAAATACCAGATTACTAAAAGATCCCTGAAAAGCTAGGATAACTAACACATGGATCTGAAGGAGATGATTTGTTCATAGATGAACATGTTGCGTCATTTTTATGAAGGTAGCTCATTGTTTTAAACCCATAAAACTAGGGTTAAATTGATCTGACGGTAAAATCTCATTAAGAACTATAATTACTATTAATAGCCAAAAATTTGTATGATCAATTTATGTATTTTGCAAAGCACACAAGAGCCCAGACATATATTAGTCATAAACAATCATCATAAACGGTTATAAAGGTAGTAAATATTAGCTCTGAGGATGAATTGTCAGGACTCAACAATCGGGGGTTTGGTATGCTGGCGCTCTTCGCTTCATCCCTTTCCTCGACAACTGTTTTTTCTTCAGAAAGTACTCATTTTTACATCATTCGTAATTTTGCCGCAGATATTAAATCATAAGTTTACTCATAAATCGATTCCAATCTTGTTGCACTCATTATTTGTTATCAATTGCCTCCAAGAAGTTTTCTTTGCTGGTTAGTAGTTGGTGAGCGGGCCACATCCCAGGTAGTTTGATCATTAGGCCGGACCACGCTAGTGAGCACTCTTAATCCCGGGCTGTCAAAAGACGCTCTTATTAGTATTCGGACGATTTGTGTGAGGAAAAAAATATTCTTTCCATTACAAGTTGTGAGCTCAGTTTGAATTCAGCATGAGGATTAATGTGGAAAGTGTTTAAAGAGTGTCGAAAACCACAACTTCAAATTGAACCAATACTCAATCGTCCTCTACACATTTCTGCCGTGTAATTTGACCCCCTCTCTGTACAACTGAATCAGAATTGTTTGGATACTGTAACTTTGAAAATCCATTACGGATCCTCGTAAAATTTGGTGCGCATAATAGGAGTAATTACAGTAGACCCCCGCTTTATGATGGGTTCGACTTTCGATGGATTCGACTTACGATCTGAGCGAATTTTGCGCGCGCTTTTTAAAATTTCAAATTTCTCCGATTTTGTTTAAAAATCGATAGTGTTTTAAATATTAGTTTAATAATATTTTAAATAATTTTAATCCAGGATGTTTCGTATGCATTGGCTCTGACGCGTACACTGAATGGATTGGCACTGATGCTCTTTAAACCGATTCCTCGTCCGGAAATAATGCCGATTCAACATAGGATGGAATTCGCTTTACGATCGGTCCTCCGGAACGGATTGATATTGTAAAGTGAGGGTCTACTGTAATTGTATTAGGAGCCCTATAATCCGTCGGGTATCCACACCTGGGCCCAATTTTTAACCAACTTTTGCTTCCACAAGAATAGCTTGAGATTCGGTGCTGAGGGACTGTTCTTTTAGCGTTTATTAAAATTAATTTCACCATTAGTATAGGCTTTGATTTTTTTATATCGTGTGGCTGAAAGAACAAAGTTTTTGAGCCTTTCTCTCGATTTTTGCGTTCTTCGTTTTTCGTAAAATTATATCTTTTGCCCCAAAATTAAAAATATTTCCACGCCAGGCATACTGCACTCATCACAGCAGCTCACACCAAATAATCAGTTTGGCAGTTATACTTTTTGAACATTAGTTTGTGTGGTTTTCTTAACTAATCAATCGTTATATGTGTGGAGATAATGACTGCAAATATAGTGTGAATTTTTCTCATTTTAGGAGGATTCATGAAGTCATTTGGAAGAAATGTATTATTTTTTGTTCCCTTTGAAATTCAACGAGCACCTTCCTCCGAGCAAATTTCGTTTATTCTTACATGTTATATGAGACACTTCTTTCTTTTTCCCCCTTTTATTTTTACTTAAAGGGTGTGCATACCTCGGCGAAAAACGTCCTTTTAGTTCTGGCTTCTGCCGCAACTTAGGAGAGATCTTCGCCCCCATTCCTCGCCCCAGACAGCAGCACCAACCACGACACAGTGGAAAGTGCGTTGCAAGGGTTCAGGAGAATGTTCACAGTGACGATATAATACACAATTTTTAACATTTTGATATTCATCTATATAGATGAAGGATTCCAATTCGTAATAAGTGAATTTATTTTAAGACATATTTGTCGTACGCGTCATGGCAATCACCTGATTTTTCAGAAATATTCGTGCCGCGAAGTCAAAATTCGCGGTCAAGACTGGCGTATGTTAGCGTCAAAAATATGAAAATAGCAAATAGAGTCACAACACTTATCGTGAATATAACCCCTTATTATTATTATTTTTTGTTTTTTTTTATGGTATTTTTTATTGATATCTTTACAATTGTTTCCGAGATCTGTCATATGTTTATAGCATTGTCAATTTAGTTATGCAGTTAATTCATGTAATTATTCATCTCCTTTGTGTTCATATAGTGATCTCTCAGAACAGTTAAGTGTATACAGTGTTGCTTTCATGTTTTACTTATTATGTAATTTTTTGATCCTAGAGGACATCACGTTCTAGATCAATACATTCTTTTTCATCCATTCATTCTCGACACCTGCGTAAACAGATGTTTCCAATAACATTATAGGGCAGTGAAATAAAATCTCGGATTTTCGTCAAAATTTATGTTTCTTCCGCAGTCGATATAGTTATGTAAAAAAGCAAAAAAATGGAAAAGTTGCGACGTTCATTTCAAGTAATTATCTTTGTTCTTGAGGTTAGCGCAAACAGAATTGCTTCAAATAGCAAAGCAGAGTCGCAAAATAAAAGCGCGTTGACGTTTGCGGAAGCGTCTTCTGCTGTGGTATACAGCGCTTTTATGGCCGTGCATGTACAGTCACTTCATAAAGTATCGCGACACACTACTCTAGCTGTTCGTATACGTCGGATGTCGAATCTCGAAATACGTTGGCTATCCTGAACTATCTCTGGTGGCTGTGTCTCTCTTGACTTTTAATAAATATCATAATGTACCTGGAGAAGCTCATAGTCAATGGATATGGCTCAGGATAGCCAACGTGCTTCCATCTTCGAAAGCCGACCTATACAAACCGCTAGCATAGTGTGTCGCGATACTTTATGAAGTGACTGTACCATTATCAAAGACCTGGATGATGCTCATTAGTGCTCAAGTATTCCAAAAAGTTGCACCTGAGACGCAAATGTAACGTTAAATAATTTATTCTAGTGTGAGATTCAGTACAGAAAACATATCCATAATATACAGCGTTACATGCTCTCCTGATTGTCAGGCGAAGGTTATCTCTTCCGTTGGAGATTTTAAAGATTCACTCTTGGAAGTTATGATGGCGTTGCAGCACCGTGGCGAACAGATTAACATGCATCTTTCACGTCGCTGCGGATGTCTGGAAAAATCACGGCTTGGAACGCTGGATCAGCAGGAAAAAACCTCTCACCTTCTCTTTTACGTTTGTTTCACGTTTTCACCGCAATAAAAACCTTCCCATTTTATGCAGGGCAATAAAATGTCGGCAGTCATTTTTGAATCTTGGAATGGGCTGTGTAATGTATGCCCGCCGGATATTTCATCCCTACTTTCTCTCTGCTGATACATCCAGACATCTCCATTGGATATTCGAAGGAAGTATTATAACGGTCGAGTCGAGTGGACAGATCGGTAAAAATTGCATTACGCGGCTTTGGAGTGTGCGTCGTGGAGGCTTTGGCGTTTTGGACGCTCTCCCGTAGGATCTTAGAATCTACGATGGCTCGGAGTCTTATCAATAATGCCCTCTATACGGCGACATTTATAGCGCTAGGGATTATGCGTGTCTAGTGGTAACTTTTATGTGTGAAAGATGCGGATTACATACCATCTGCTGATATGCTGTGAAATCGTCTAGATTGCCTTTCTCATGCAGGCATAAGAACCCCCTAAACGTTGAAAGCGATCTTGCAGTTAATAATGGAGCAAACTTGTGCAATTTTCCTACATCATTAATTGGTTAATAGAGAAATTGAGTTGCATGAAGAAAGAAATCGTTTGTCACAAAAGTCCCTAATGTTGTATAAGTATATGAACCGTTAATTTTTTATCGCGTCACAAAACACACCATTTAAAAATGCCATGCTGTATTTTCCTCTCAAAAGTCAAATTTTAGATATAAGACAAACCTCCTAGGTCTGGTTAGTTATAAGGTCGGTTGGGAGGACATCTTGACTAAAATTCAGACGTTGACGTCCAGAATTCATTACTTTTCAGAAGGTGTGATAATCACATATATTCAAATCGTCTGAGTTAATGTCCTTGTCTTGATTATACTGGTGATACAGTCGAGTTAATTTTTGAACCTTGATTAACGCTGAAAAAAATTCTTGTATTTCCTAATTGTAAAAAATTCAGTTTTGTCATAATTTTATTTAAGTATGTATATTTAAAAATGACGACCAGAGGAAACTGATGGCCGTTGAAAGGAGCGACGACAACTCGGTGGAGGAGAGCCCTGAAGGAAAACCAAAGGCATATGCTATTCTGCCGTACGTCGCCGGAACCACAGAAAAAATCGCGAAAATACAACGTCATGACGAGATTCAAGTGCGATACAAAAACGGCAGACATCCTCCTCAACTCCAAGAACCACCTCCCGAAAGACGTATTTGGAGGAATATGCCAAATTAAGTGTAGGTGCGGCAACTCCTACATCGGCCTGACCTCAAGAGCACTGAAATACCGGCTCCGAGAGCATAAGAGGGCCGAGAAAAATGGACAACTCCCCCAGTCGGCGGTGGCAGACCATCAGTGGAGTGAGCCAACGCATAGCATTGATTTTAACAGCACCATATTATTGTAAAAAAGTAGCCCGCTATTCCCCTAGAATAGTACGGGAATCAATAGAGACTAGCTGACCCGTGCGAATATTTCGCACAGTATGCAGCTTCTTCCTGTTTCTTCCTTCTTTCTTCCTGTTCTTCTACATGTCGAATATTTCGCACAGTATGCAGCTTCTTCCTGTTTCTTCCTTCTTTCTTCCTATTCTTCTTCCTGTTTCTTCCTATGGACAATTATATTATTTATGTTTGTGTTAAAGATGCATAACGTAAACGTAAACGGTCACACTGATAGCATGTAGAGTAAGCAATCTAACTAAACGATGTGAAAATAAATGGCGCCTCATACAGTCTTTTAAGCACGTAACCATAGCAAACAAATTAGTTGATTTTTTGTCAACAGGTGGCACTATTAATTTTTGATCATTTTTTAACAAAAAATTTAATTTTAAACCATTTGGCTATTTTTCGTCAATAGCGGGGATCATAAGCTTTAAAACGACGTTTGAATCATTTATTTTGCTGGAGAATTATGGGAGTTATGGCGTTATGACAAGAAAACACCTAGAAATAATATATATGATAGCGAAAACACCACAAAATTTCAACCAAGAGGACGGTTACACCCTCGCTTCCGCTTGAAAACGGCTCTTACAACAGTACCGACCAATCACGACACTCCTCCACTCCAAGGCGCGAAAACGAAATAACATAAAAGGACGGACCAAACTCTGCATCCACACTTCAGCGGATCTGTAGAAGCCAGCTGGAACGCTGGCGAAATATTGTCCATAAAAAAATGGATAAACGCGGAAGGGAGACCCGAAAAACCATTCTCTTCATCAAAAAAAAACTCCGCGGAAGCCTTCACGGAAATTTCATATAGTTATTGCGTGATTGTTGGTAAATAACGGGACTGTTAGGGCAAACAGATGACTGGCAAAGGCGTAAGGGGAAGGAGACGTTAAACTTTTGATGTCGCTCCTTCGTAGCATCGCTGTATTGAGCGTTTCATGGTTAGATGGTGCTCTACGCTTGGGTAGGTGATTTTCTCCTCACATCTATGATAAAAATAGAAGTGGAATGGCTTTTAGCCATTTTCCTTAACTTCCATCAACCGTCTCTGCTATATTTCATTATCTTGTATGGTAAAACAATTATATATTATCCTCTATCTTCCGTCTTTAAACTCATGAAAACGATAAATATGTTGTTACGTACAGAGAATGTTTAGTTTGAAAAAAAACATGAATCATTTATGTAAAAAAGTACATTGACTTTTGAAAGAAAAACTAATTGCCTGTAGTCAAAGGGCGGAAAGCTATCAGGGATGGAGCTTTGAAATTGTTGACGAGCAGAATTCATTCCTTTTCGGAAAGCTTGATAATCGTATCTATTCAATTCGTCTGAATTAATTTCCTCGTCTAAATTGCACTGGTGATACCGCCAAGTAAATTTTTTGAACCTCCATTAACGCCGGAATAAATTTGCGCATATCGTAATTATAGCTTTCGGAAGGAGTTAATTGAGTCGGAAATTTCGTGATTTTACACCCAGCCTCGGCGATGCGAAGATATTTTTCTCCTTCATTTCATGCGTTCAACCGTTCTCCACGGGTTAATTCAACACACCCTCTCCCTCCGCCATCCCATGTCTCGCCTCAGGACTTAATTGTTTTTGTCACCATATTATTTTTTTAAAGTGCAGCTAAAATTACAGCCGTTGTCCTATGCAGGGATGAAGGGAAAACCTTAAGAGTGGCCTCACGTGTTCTTCCGTCGAATTAATGAGAAGATTAAATGAATTGCACGTCACAAAACGCATCGTGTAAAAATGCAATGATGTCTTTTCCTCTGGATTTTTTAAATGTTGCCTTATCGCTTAACTTGTCTGATATTGGTTTGTTCTTGTGGTATTTAAAGAGTTTATCGATTTCTTATGACGCGTTCCTCCGCTGATATTCCTCGTGTTCCGTCGCTGTAGCACGTCGTTTTCGCAAGTATTCATGTAATAATAATAATAAAAATAAATTTTTAAAAATAATAATAATAAATTTATTTATCCATTCAATAAACTGTACAAACACAACTATAAGGCATACCAAAGGATAAATTATGAATCCCTTTAGGCTTTGCCTGCATTTGGGATACCTCAAAAAAACAATTTATCAGTAAGAATAAACTCAAAATGAAATAGAATATGCTGAGACAAAATATGTAACATAGGTATACAATGAAAAGATAACAATTTTTAAATCTAAACCTGTCGTTCAAACATACTATAAGGATTGTTAACAGTTATTTGACAAAAAACATGTCAGGATTTCCTGTGTCGAATTAGCCATCTTTTAACCTTGTAAAGAAATGATGATAAACTAATTGTATCTCTTATATCATCCGACAATATACGAAATAATTTTGGCCCCGTGTAGATAAATGATCGTTGGAATAACGTCAAATTAGGCTTGGGCAAAATATGCATTGCTGAGGATCTTAATTTGCATACATAGGTTTCGACCTTAGGTTTATCACCTCATCTTTGGTAGAATATTTTCAGCACCTTATAAATATAGAGATGGGAAGTAACTGAAGATCCACAAATATGGGGAACGACGGCTCATACTGACATTTTCTGGCAATCTGTCTTACTATTGCTTTTTGGATAATTAGTAGCGGATTGAGGGAATTTTTATAAGCACCTCCCCAACAAATTATGCCGTAGTTTAGTTTAGATTGAACTAGAGCATAATAAATAGTTTTAGTAAATTGCCGGGGACATTTATTTCGAAGGAAATAAAACTTCGTGGAAAAATTTGAGTTCCTAGTAATGCGGTTTATATGTTTATCCCACTTTAAATGCTGATCTACAGTCACTCCCAAATATTTGAATACAGATACACGTTCAATATTTATACAGTTATTACAAAGGTTTCGAGTACAATTTGATTTGTGATAGGTTAACACCCAATCAA